>CM072543.1:23981666-25230000 GCA_036898165.1 Silybum marianum
TCCTCCAGATAGCAACTCTTCTCAGCCTCCCATAAACACCACCTTTCCATTGTTGAGCCTAAGCTGATAAAAGAAGCCCTAGCTGATCCTAGCTGGGTTAATTGCCATGCAAGAAGAACTCTCACAATTTGAGAGAAACAAAGTCTGGAAGTTAGTTCCTCGTCCATCCAACAAAACTATTATTGGAACAAAATGGGTGTTTCGAAACAAGATGGACGAAGAAGGAACTGTCATAAGGAACAAAGCAAGGTCAAGTTGCTCAAGGATATCGGCAAGAGGAAGGAATTGATTATGATGAAACCTTTGCTCCTGTTGCCAGATTGGAAGCTATCCGAATATTTCTTGCCCATGCAGCTTACAAGAATTTTCGGGTATTCCAAATGGATGTCAAAAGTGCCTTCTTGAATGGTGAATTAGCTGAAGAAGTGTATGTGAAGCAACCTCCTGGGTTTGAAGATCCAGTTCATCCATATCATGTGTATAGGCTGGATAAAGCTCTGTATGGACTGAAGCAAGCTCCTCGTGCCTGGTATGACACTCTCTCAGAATATCTACTTAGTAATAAGTACATACGAGGCAAGGTTGACAACACTCTCTTCTTCAAGAAATCACAAGGTAATATCATTCTTATTCAAATCTATGTTATTGATATTATTTTTGGAGCCACCGATGAATCCTTGTGTGATGAGTTTAGCTCCCTCATGAAAAAAGAGTATGAAATGAGCATGATGGGGGAGTTAACTTTATTTCTTGGTTTGCAAGTAAAACAGTCTCCAGAAGGTATTTTCATAAATCAAAGTAAATACATTAAAGATCTTCTGAAAAAGTTTCAATTTGATACTTGCTCTACCATGAAAACTCCTATGGCTCCTCCTCTTAGACTCTTTTCTGATCCTGATGGCATTTCTGTCAATATTACAAATTATAGAGCCATGATTGGATCCCTTCTTTATCTAACTGCAAGTAGACCTGACATTATGTTTGCTACTTGTCTGTGTGCCCGATACCAAGCAAATCCTAAAGAATCACATCTGGCTGCTGTGAAAAGGATTTTTCGGTATCTGAAAGGTACCATAAATCTGGGTCTTTGGTATCCCAAAGTCTCAGGTTTCGAGCTCATCGGGTACTCGATTCGATTTTGCGAGTTCAAAAATAGACAGAAAAAGTACAACTGGAAGTTGTCAGTTACTTGGTGGAAATCTTGTGAGCTGGTCAAGTAAGAAACAACATTCGGTGTCTACTTCTACTGCTTAAGCAGAATATGTGGCTGCTGGAAGTTGTTGTGCACAGATATTGTGGATGAAAAATCAGTTGTGTGATTATAATCAGATTTTCTCAAAAATCCCAATAATGTGTGACAACTCAAGTGCAATAGCCATTGCCAACAACCCTGTGCTTCATTCAAGATCCAACCACATTGATATCAGGTATCACTTTATAAGAGATCATGTCTCTAAAGGTGATGTGGAGCTTCATTTCATTCCCACCGACTATCAATTAGTTGATCTGTTCACAAAGCCCCTTGATGAAGCAAGTTTCAAATTCCTCATTGGTGAATTAGGTATGATAAACATAGACTAATATATATTTTATGAATTTTATATAAATATATGTTTTATATATATATATTCTATATATATATATATATTATATACATTTATATAATTTATAACTTATATATTATATATGTTATATATATATATAAATAATAATAATAAAAATATATATACATATATATATATATAGACAAAGTGTCGGTGACAAAGTCACCGACGTGACTCTTTCTCTCCCAAATACCCTCTTTCTCCTCTCTTTCAAAACCCTAAAGCCACAACCACCTGTCACCGCCGCTAACCACCATACACCACCCACCGACGTTGTACCTCGATCCCAAGCCACCCACGTTGTACCTCGATCCCAAGCCACCGACGTCACCTTTCCGACGCCGCCACTCACCGACGTTGCACCTTGATCCCAAGCCACCGATGTCGCTTTCCGACGCCGCCACCCACCAACGTTGCACACGCCATCCTATTGAACCACCGACGCCGCCGATGAGCCACCGAGATCTCAGCCACCGAGTCCTTGATGCCGACGTCATCCATCATCCTTGCTGACGTCACTTTCCGACAACAACACGTCATCCACCGACGTTGTCTTTCCGACGTTGCTACATCGAGCCAAGCCACCGACGACGATCCACTGTGCATCTCATCCACCGACGTTTGGTTCAACCACCGACGTCGATTCTAAGCCACCGAGGTAACCGTTATAACCTTTCACTTTCTTAACCCCTTAAAGATAACTCTTGACTTACCACTCTTGATAAGCAAGATTCTTTGTTCTTATCTCTAATGACATCATCAATGTCAGTACATGCGCCGAATTCAACCCTAAAACCCTTAGAATTCTGACCTTTCAATCACCAAAAGTAATCATTATTTTTGAAAATTGAAATTTCCCTCTCATATATAACCTCTTCCCCCACTACTTCACCACCTTTCTCGCACCCACTCTCCTTCTCCTTCAAAAGCAAAAACTTCAAACCTGCAACTCCCATTCTCTTCAATGGCTTCTCCTTCAAGAACTTCAGAAGAACAAACAATGACATTTGGATCTCTCTCCTTTCCTGCATGCAATTACTTTGGAAGAATAGGAGTTGACAATGCTCATCCAGAGTACAATGATGTTTGCTGGTTTCTTCAGAGATGCCCTCTACAATATGCAATCACAGCAAAACCCAAAATGAGTAAGTTTCTTCTTGGAAACTTTTGGTTAACTTGCACATTTGATGCCTCATCGGATCAAATTCTTGCATCTGTTCTAAGTAATGATGAACATGATGTGATATTCAATGTGGAAGATGTTAGAAGCATTCTTAAGCTTCCTGTTTATGATACCTATGAACCTTTTCCTCTTGGTAATGAACATCAAATGGTGGTTGATGTGTTGAACTATTTGGAAGAGAAAAAGGGTTCAAAGTCAAAGGGTCCAGGTACTTTACTGCGCAAGAATATGGGAAACATATGGAACTTCCTTTTTGCTCATCTGATTCTGTGCCTGATCAAGAAGACAGGTGGCCCGGATCAGTCACCTTCCCAAGTGACAGTAATGGCACATGCTCTAATATTTCAAAGGAGGATAGACTTTGCAAGCTATTTCTTCAATGAAATGATCTCCTCCTTCTCTACCATCCGACGTCCTCAGGTACCATTTCAGCGACTTTTCTCTCTTATTATTCATGCAAAGTTGGCAGATAAATTAGAGAAAAGAGATGACATCATATACGATCTCCCTCTTCATCAAGTGGGAAATCAAATTATGAAAAAGGCTGTCTTAGCATCAGACTACCCTCTCCGACCATCTATGATTGAGTTTGCAAGGAATGCAACTCTATCTTGGGGAGAAAATGAGCCCCGTCTGCAAAGGACCTCAAGTATGTCTTCTACTCCTTCTGCACCTAGAGTAACTGATGTGCCCAAATCTCGTAAGAGATCCAAAGCGTCGGGCACATCTACCTCCGCACCCACCGATGCTATGAAGCCAAAAGAACCTTTGGCTTCTACCCAAGCATCTAAGTCCCAAAAGCGGAGACACTCTAAAAGCCCCCCAAAGACTTCCTCAAAGAAGTCTAAGGGTACCCAAAGGGTCTCACCTCACAAGCCACCTACTAACTCCCAAAAGTTAGTAAGTGTTGAAAAGATTCCTACCCGACCCAAGGACAAGTTAACCCAACCTAGCTCCTCCATGCCCTCCCAAAAGGACATGGTTGTAAAAGGGACATCCCTATTATTGCTTCATCAACTTTCTCTTTAGTTGATGAAGAAGACTTGGACTCTCCCATCCAAGATGCCTCTTCTCCACCCCGTGAGCTCTCACGGCTCCCTTTCCTTACTCCACATGAGAGTGCATCACAACCAGATGCATTTGATGGAGCTTCCCAATTTACTGATTTTCTATTTTCTGACACTACACCTTGGACACATACGTCTCCCGTACGTACCAAGGTTGTGAAAGAACCCATTACTGAGGAATCCCCTCATAGACACTCTCCTAAACGTGTCTCCCCCACATCTCCTAAATCCCCCCCAAGAAAACCTACAGGTTTGGTGGATTACTCTTCTTCTAGTGATGATGATGCTGATCAACCACCACAGCCTCAACCTTCTGCTCCCATGTCTTCCAAACAAGGAGATGATCTTCTCCAAGCTTTCACCAGCTTTACCCGTGACACTATACGTCGGGTGGAAACTTTGGAAGACCAAGCAGCCAAGGACTTGGAAAGACTGGCTTCCCTTTCTACTTCTCAAGGGAACATTATGGAGTCTCTTGCCACTATTCTCATCAAAATTGACAAGATTCCAATTTCTCCTCCATCTATTGAGCTTGATGTGGATGGATCCTTCTTTCAGGAACAAGACAGATTTGTTCTTCAAAGAATTGAAAGAAAAATAAATTTCATGGCTTCTGATATAGAAAAGATCAAGACTTTTCTCTCTTCAGTGGGTTTCAAGGGTTCAACCACTGAGGGGGAGAAAAATAAGAAGACCACCAATACCACCTCACCAACCGCCGACGCCGACGTCACAGCCGCCGACATCACCACCATGACAGCCACCGATGATGTGGCAGCCACCGACGTGGCTCTTACAGCCACCGATGGTGGTGTGGTCACAGAGGTGGTCTCTGTTCCTTTGGTACCCGAAGCAGCTATTGAGGGGGAGAATATCAGTGCTCAACCCCTTGAAACTGAAGAAGAAAAGAAGAGAAAAGAGAAGGCCAAAGGAAAGAAGCCTGTTTCCTTTGAAGATCAACAGGAAGAGAAGAAAAGAAGGAAAAGGATGAGAGATTCTCAAGCAGACACTCTTAGACTTCAGCCTGCTTCATTACCCACCGATCCTCTTGGGGTAATTCTAACTGAAGCTGAAAAAGAAGAAGCAATCAGGGCTCAGCTTGAATTTGATCAGACTAATGTACTCAAGCTAGCTCATGATGAAGCTGTTCATGCCAAAGTCACCGGTGCAATTCAAGCTCAAAAAGATGAGCTTGAAAATATAAAGAAGAAATCTGAAGCTGCAAAATTGGTTGATGAGGCCAAGAAGGCAAAGGAAGTAGAGTGGTTCAAAAGGAGACTAAAGAACAGGAAGGATGATTCCAAGATTATCAGTGCCACCATCCAACCTCCAACCAAAAATTCTCCAAAGTTACTTGTCACCCTTAAGAGAGCTGACACTCTCTCAAAGGTATATGAAGCTGAATGGTTGGAAGTTCTTGGGATGACTGAGTGGATGGAAGTTGGTAAATGCATCTCCAAGAGCAAAAGCAAGTACAAGGAGCTGGTACTTAATATTCTCAGAAAACTCTTCATCAAGATGCTCAACATCCAAAAGGAGAATGATATTCTTGTAACATATCTTGAAGCACAACAAATGTACTTCATACAACAGGGTCTTAAAGGAGAGGTCATCACAGCTCCTAAAAACAAGAAGAAGGGACACTTTGTTATGCTTCATGAAAGAGGCATCCAGATAAATGCTTCGGGTATAGATCTTTCCATTCCTACTCCTATTGCTTACCCGGAGCAAACCATGCTGATTACTCCTGAGCTTGGGGTTTTCTTTGAAGACATCTTTGGAAACATCGGTTTCTTCAGAGCTTCTGACATCCCAAGGGCTCACAACTCCTTCCTCTCTGCTATTCTAGGAGTACCTCCGGTTGAAGACCATGGGATCACTAGGCTTATCTTGGATGAGCTAAAAAGAAGAGAACCCACTCCTTGAATAGTTTTCATATAGTGTGAACTTTATTTTTCAAAGCTGTGTGTTGATTAATAAAAGTTCATACTCTTCTTTCTTAAAAATTCTTGTTAATATTTTTATTTTTCTTGCACATACTTATACTTACATTTATTCTTATACTTATACTGTACATACTCAGTTAAAAAAAATCAAAAAAAAAAAAAGAAATCTGAGTCAAAAGAACCCAAAAGAAAAATAGAAAGGGTCAAAAAGAATTATTTTCTAACTTACAGGTATCATCATCAAATAGGGGAGATTGTTGGGTCACCGATGATTTGGTGATAAACCACCTTCCTTTGTATGAATGAACGTTTACAGGTTCTTTTGAAGGTCTGAAATATGCTTCAGGTATTGAAGAGTCAAAGGCTATTCAATCAAGGGTTGTACATCAAAAAGTGAATTTTGGATGTATCAACCAACTTTAATATTCAGATCATTTTGCCAAGTCAAGATTGGGTCACCAATATAGTGGGTCACCGATGGTACACTCAAAAGTCATCAAACGTACTAAGGACATCAAATAAGATGAGGTCATCAAGTTAGATGTCATGGTCACCGACACTATAATCTTGGTCACCGAAATTGCAGGTATATTTTCTAAGGCTGTGATATCAAGTCACAAGTTCAAGGGTGTACACTTTTGGCATTTAGTGAAAGATGAAGTCTATCAAGCAAATTGTACACTTATCAATTCCAGCCTTACAAGGTATCCACCGATGTGATACATAGTGTGATGTATCACTTAGCAATTTCAAAGAGATAAGTTCTTGACTCACATCAATTGCAAGACACGTGAGCCAGCAAGAACTTGGGCATCAAGCCTTAAATAAAGACATTCTCTTTTATTCTTATAAAAGGAATATTTGTCTTTTAGCTAAAAGGTTTGATGGGACTTCACAGAGCATGAAGAAAAGAAGATAAAGTTATCTGACATTACGTGCTACAAGGAATGGTTCGTCCATTATTCTAGTACAAAGAAAGTGGTCTCTTCCTTTGTCCAGCAGATAATCTTCTAGCTAATGAAACCTTGACAGCTGTCCACTTGCATCCCATGCATGGGCACTATAGAAGGAGATGAAGTCCTTCCCAGAAATCTCACGCTTTCAACAAATCTTCAGAGTGATTATTTGTGTGACTGTGGCAAAGCTGTGTGCTATAACAGTATTGTTTTAACTTCCTTAGTGTATAAGTTAATTACTGTTATCTGTGTGTTTAGTTTGATAGAATAGTGTGCCTGTTCTTTTTCGCATCAAACTATCTGTGTGTAAATTTTTAATATTTATATTAAAAAATTTAAAAAGAGTATATTCTGTGTGTTTTATATTCAACCCCCCCTTCTACAAAACCCTCTCTTAGTTAGCCGTCTCTCCTTGGGGACTAACACTTTCTGCAATTTACATTCCTTGCATTTACATTTTAGTACAATATGAGTAGCTAAATTCTCTTAGTGTGAGTGTGAGGCAAATGGTGAGATTATAAAAAAAAGGATTGTGGGCATTGTTTCTCAATAACAACGTTCCATTGTTTCAATTCAAGTTTTATAAAAACCAATGACACTTCTTGACAAGTTGATTACTTTGAAAAGTGTTAAAGTATCGTGGACTCTGAGAGGAGCCGCTAAATGCACGTCAATTTGAATGATATGGGAAGTAGACTTGAGAGTTGCTGACAACGAGAGTTGTTATTTATGTTCTTTAAATTGATTAATTCTTGACGGGTTGGTCGTTTGTCAAAGTGTTAAAGTGTATTCAGACTCTAAGAGGAGCCACTTGGAACATATCAACTTGAATGATATGAGAATCTGCTCAAGAGAGTGATTTTAAACAAAGAGATTTGTTATCCATGTATTTTGAGGACCCTACTCTGCACTACCACTAGTACTGATACTGCCTAGAAATATCACTACTAGAAAATTGAGTATTTTCAACGGAAAATGTCGTTGAAAATTTTCTACGAATTTTAGAGGATTATTGACAGAACATAAATTTTCTACGAATTTTCAATTAATTTCCGTTGAAAATCTCTCACAAACATATATGTATTTTCAACCAAAAAATTTTCAACGGAATGTCTCGTCAAAAAGTTTTTGGTTGAAAATGCATTTTGTTAGAGATTTTCAATGGAAATTCCTTGAAAATTCGTAGAAAATTTATGTTTTGTCAAAAATCCCTTTAAAATTCACAGAAAATTTTCAACAACATTTTCCGTTGAAAATTTTCGTTAAAAATACTCAATTTTCTAGTAGTGTATGGGTTGAATCTAAACATTAGTGCATGTATTGAAGTCAGAGAGGACAATGCTCAAAATAGATGGTGGAGCTTGTTATTATGAACTACATAACGAGAGGTATTGGTCCTCTAAAATTTGTGTTTATGTCTCACCACAAGTCTTACAACCATGCAACTTTCTTTATTCAGTTAAATAAATCATTGTGAATCCAAACTATCAAAGTCTTCAAAATCGTCATCTGAACCCATTTCTTTCGTTCTACTTTTATTAAGTTTTTACTACAACCCCAGTGGGCGATACTCGGTATTCAGTACAACTTTTATTATTTGAAACACGACATTAGGGTTAAAAGTATACTTGTTTTTGGTCTTAAGTGTCGTGCCTGTAGCTATGTTAAATCTCCTGTGAGTTAACTTATTGTAATATTTTCTTTTATGGTATGTTTAACTGATTAGAGCATCTCCAACAACTTTTCTATAATTTGTTTAATATAGAGATTGAAAAGGCAAAATCTCTAAAATTATTTTCTCACAATTCCAACAACTTTTTTCTATTTTAGAGAAATTATCATTAATTATATTATTAAAATATTCATTAAAATATTATTTGCTCTCCTACAAATTTAACTTCAATAAGTTTAATTGGTTGATATAATTAAAAATATTGTTTCTTTCTAATTCTCTCTAATTTAAAATATTGTTTCTCTCTAAATGCTATGGACACCCATATGCATGGAATTTTTTGTGTTTTATAACTTTGAGAATGTAAAAAAGTGGTTTTACATTGATACGTATGAGAATGATTCATTTTGTAAGGGTGTAATTAATAATACATAAAGATGTCATTAGCCTCTCTGTATATATATATTAGGGTTAGGTATAAATAGAAAAGGTGAAATGTGTTTTTGTGTGCAAGTGGAAACACAAAAAAATTCCAAGTTGCAAAATTGATGTGATTCAATGTACGTTCGGATAAATATATATTTGTTATTGACTTAGGCTAACAGTTGAGTAATCGAGTCTTTATTCTATAACTTTGTCAATATCGATACTGGATCTCAATTCTCATAAACAATTTTTTAAAAGGTAGTTAAATTAAACAATATAAAATTTTGAAGTGTACACGTATAAGGCATGATTAATATACCATATGATTATGTCTCTGGTAGTTTAACTCGGTGGGTATGTTAAATTAATACAAACCATGTATGGAATTATCGATAATCAATTTTTTATTCGAATTTTATCATTCATTTATAGAAAAATTTTGATGAAAATGTTACAAACATTGTCTTTTTCCTACAAAATCTAACTTAGAATAAAAAAAAAAATTAATGTAACTAATTTTTTAAAACTTTAATAAATAAGTTTTTTTAGTGTATTTTTACTCTAAATTCTTCATGGCCCAGAGACACATTAGTTTATTCTACATATAACTCAAATCGAAGCACAAAATCAACATTTCATTTTTTGTTTACTTTAGGTGTTGAAGCCAGTTTATACGTATTTCAACTAATTTCAAGAAAGTAGAGAAGAACAAGAAAAATTTCATTAGCCTTATCAGTTATAGGACTCGAACTGAGTCAGTGACCTTTGAGGAAAATCATCAATCAAAAAATCAACACCTTTCCCTGCAATATAAATATACATTCTATGAGTTTCATCCATTCATAACCTTAAAATTTATTTGAGTGTGTTACAATAACATGAACCAATATAATAATTAAGGAAAAATGTAAAGCTCTACAACTTGCATAAAAATGAAAAAAAAAAGAGTAAACTACATACTTGGTCCTTAGGGTTCATTGATTTTAACACTTTGGGTCCCTAAAGCGAAATATCTATCATTTGCATCCTCGTGGTTTCAATTTCATAACGTATTGGGTCCCTAAAAGTGACTCCGTTAGTTTTTATCCGTTAAAACCCACATGTGCAAGGCACATGATGGGCATTTTAGTCATTTTAATCTTTTTTATATTATATTAAAACCACAGGGACCAGATATGTATTTTACATTTTTATATTCTATTTTATATATATATATATTCCATGTGATCTGACCCCACCCCCACCATCTTCTTCATTTTCATACCCTAGGTGACCATACCCCACCCCCACTGTATTCTTCATCTTTCTATTATATATATATATATATTATATATAGTGTATATATATAAATTGATGTATCTTCACCAACGTTGTATTTGTTGCTTAATTTAAACACTCCTGCTGTTAAGATGTTTTCCTATGGGTATTGACATTTTGATGGAAGTGGGTCATCCGAGAAGATGAACCGGTGGGGGCTCAGGCTTTCGAAGAACAACCATCTTCTTCTCCGTCCTCTCGCTGTAACAGATTCGGGAAAGGGGGAGGCCGGAATTTACAGGTTTGGTGGGTATTGAGATTGAATATACATATGTGTGTGTATATATATATATATATATATTAGAGGGAGGGGGCTCTGTTCGAGGGAGAAGAGGGAGGGGGTTGTGTTCACCGGAAGGGGGTTGCGTTCGCCGGAGAAGAAAGAGAGAAGGGGTTTTGTTCGCCGGAGAAGAAGGGGGAAGGTTATCTTCGCCGGAGAAGAAAGAGGGGAGGGGTTTTGTTCCGGAGAATGAAGGGGGGAAGGAAGATTGTTTCATTTCGTGATTTCTATGGAGTTCTGGTGGTTCCATCTGATACAAACATACACACCCCACACACACACATATATATATATATGTTTTGCAGAGTACATTACATATCTGGTCTCTGTGGTTTTAATGTAATATAAAAAAGATTAAAATGACCAAAATGCCCATCATGTGCCTTGCACATGTGGGTTTTAACGGATAAAAACTAACGGAGTCACTTTTAGGGACCCAATACGTTATAAAATTGAAACCATAAGGATGCAAACCATAGATATTTCACTTTAGGGACCCAGAGTGTTAAAATCAATGAACCCTAAGGACCAAGTATGTAGTTTACTCAAAAAAAAACAATTAAACATCAATATTTGCAATTTCTTATTTCAACCATCTAATTTGTAGGGGTAGAAATTTTGTATCAAACTAAACTAACCCACTTAATTGGTATCAATAACAATCAATTGATATCAAGTATGTAAATATGGTTGGTATACAATATTGAAAGTTTATCATGGTACTGACTAATTTAATAACTTATTAGTTTGAATTTTTTATGTATTGAATATTAAACTTTTTAACTTTAACTATTTTTGTTTGAACATTTGCATCTATGTAAATTTATTCTTTGCAATTAAACCCTTAAGCATCATGTGTGTTAGCTAAAAACTCAAAATATTGGTCAACCTTAACATAATAACAAGTTTTCATATATGTAACTTTAAGTTGATACGAATCGGTACCAACATATATCAACCGAAAAGTTCGTACCAATTAAGTTAACATCCAGTAAAATTGGTTGGTATTAATTATAATTTGTTGGCACATGATATTATAGAACAAAACTAGATACCTAGTAAGTCCACCCCTACTAATTTGTTTTTTAGTTGGTTTGACAAAAGAAAGCGAAAATAGTGGTTAAATTAATAATTTATTTTGATAAAATAATTCATGTCCCCCTCCTCAATTATTTTATATACTGAAGGTGAGTAAGTCAGGCGATTACTTTCTATATATATAGCTAGAATCTTGGTGATATATCATCTCTCTTCTTTCTAGAGGCTTTAAGGTATTTTCAAATAAACTCCTAGTGATTTTGGGACTCTTTGCCAAACTTTTATGGTGTAAAGTCAATTACTTTACTTGGTGAGCATAGTATGGATGAGAGTCTTACATGATAAGAGGTTCATGACTCTTATCCGGTAAGTGCTTACCGGGTGATAGATGCTTACCAACAACAACCCATTTTGATGGTAAGGATGTCATCCTAAAATGAGGATGATTACTCTTGCCGGTAAGCGTTTACCCTGAATGCATTTTGGTAAACGGTCTCTAGCACTCTCCAAGTCTTAGTTATTAATGTTGTGTGAGTTTGCATCGATTTTTAACTATTATTATGGCTTGTGCATCTAGAAAAATGAATACTACAAATGGAAAGTTACGTTCGGTAGAGTTGAATCTCATCAACCAACATCAGATTAACATTCCTTGTGCTTCACCACAATCACTATCATTGAATCTACCTTGTCAAGATCTACTCGATGGTAAGTTGTTTATCATAATGTGACTTTGAATTCATAATATTGTGATGGTAAGATTTTTATATCATTCGTACAACAAGCTTCTGGTTTTGATCTCTTAAAACCTATAAGCCTCAAAAGAAGGATAAGGCAATTAGCAAATCTTATTCGTTCATGTTTCAAATATGTGTATTATACCAAACGGGTTGGGTTCACGTAAGACCAGTTTGTTTTCGTAAGACCCATGAAATCACATTTTTAAACATGAAACTTCATAGCAAAACAATGAAACATTGTGAAGGTAAAAATAATCTGAACCTTCACAACAAAAACAGAACACTGTGAAGGTTGCCTTCACATTTGTTTTGCTTTGCTTTGAAGTTTGAAATGTAAAAGGTGGTCCAGAGGTCTAACGAAAACAGTTTGGTTTCACATGATTTCAATGATCGATCCCAAGTCTGGATACGTCTGCATTGTTATAATCCATTTATTTAGATTAGTTACGTTGGATATATAATGGGTAATATCGTAATTCATTGATAAAAAGTTTATATCTCATCAAAAGCCAGCCAATCTAGGGGAAGCCGAAAAGGTGTTCTTTGTTGTCGTTGTGGTACGTGATATAAATTTAAATTTGCCGTAGCTAAGAGTAGACTTTGGGGCAACGTTAGCGTAATTAAGAGCTTGTTTTTTCTTCGTATATATAGTGATATACTAAGACGTTCTTCACCCATTAATTAGTCATTCTCTAGTTACTTATGGACCACATATATATAAATATAAATATATATATATATAGGACAATTATCAAATAAACACCAAAAAAATTTTACAAACTCGTAAAAATCGATATAAAATATTTTTTTCATGATTTTTTTTATCAAAACCTATAATTTAAGATATTGTTTCACATATATGTTTGTGTTCACCTTATAAATATAATTACATTGTGAAAAAAAAATTGATTCACTTACTAAAACAAAAAATATGCATAAAAAAGTTTCACATGGTGAAACAAATAATGTGAAATTTTCACCTTATGAAACAAACAATGTGAAAATTTCACCTTATGAAACAAATATATGTGAAATAATATCTTAAATCCTAGCATTTGATAAAAAAAAATAATGAAAAAAATTATTTTTATATCGGTTTTTACGAGTTTGTAACTTTTTGTGGTTTTTATTTGATTAAGCCCCTATATATATATATATATATGAAGAGGTTCAAATGAGAACTTTGTAAATTTAAAGGAACAAATTGACTCATTTGGCACCACATGATGTGGGTCTCACCAATAAAAAATCATATATGATTTTCAATGGTGGGCCCCATTGAATCAAATATGAATTTTTATTGGTGGACCCACATCATATGTGGTCCTAAATGAGTACATTTATTCCTATAAATTGGGGGCATTCTCATTTGAACCCTCCCATATATATATATATAATATATATATATAGGAGAGGGATCATTAGGGATGGGAATGGGGCGGGGACCTTGATCCCCATCCCCGTCCTCGATTCCTTAACGCCATCCCCGTCCCCGTCGGGGAATAAGATCACATCCCCATCCCCAACGGGGAAGCGGGGATTTTTTACCCGTTTATAAAAACTACTTTAAATCAAAATATGCGAGCGGCGACACACGTTGAAATGTATCACATTTTCAATAAATATAAAAATCAAACGTAATTTAATATAATAAAAAAAGTCACACCATAATATAATAATTAATAACCTAAAATTAAAAGAAATTCAATTTAATACAAAAAATACTTAACGTCACTCATACCAAAATATAACGAGTAATATAAAACCATATCGAGTAATATCAAAACATATGCGTAATTTAATACAAAAAAAAATACTTAACGTCACTCATACCAAAACATAATGAGTATTATAAAACCATATAGAGTAATATCCAAAACATATGCGTAATTGTATTTTGACTTCACATTGAAAATATTACACACTAACATCAAAAATAAATAACACTTTTAGATTTTGAGCCTAGTTAGAAAATGTAAAATCATGAATTACCAATTTAGTTGAAATATATACTTTATATATTTTATTAATATATATATAACGGGTCCAGGGCGGGGCGGGGAGTGCCATACCCGTCCCCGTCCCCATCCCTGGTTTGAGACAAACGGGGATCCCCGTCCCTATCCCCATCCCTATCCCTGATTTAGCGGGAAATTTCCCGTCCACGATCGGGGCGGGTGGACCGGGTTCCCCGCCGGGGTGGGGCCGATTCCCATCCCTAGGGATCATACAATAACACCCCTTCTTTAAAGGAAGAAATGAACACTTTGTGGACCACATATGATGTGAGTCCCACACATTATAATATCATATCTGATTCAATGGGGCTCACGACTGAATCAGATATGATTTTTTAATATGCGGGACCCACATCATATGTGGTCCACAAGGTCCTCCTTTGTTCCTTTAAATTTACAAAGTTCTCATTTGAATCTCCCTCTATATATATATATATAGGATCAGGTTCACGTTCAGGAAAAACCTTAAAAAAAATAAAAACCGAGGAACACCTTGGTAGGTCATCATGACAGCATATACATGTAAAGAGCCACTCACATATTTATTTATTTATAGTTCGGTGTGAGATCAGCTAAATTAAGCTACGATCATCATTTATGATCCACGGCTCACTCAATTGGAGCACTAACTACTTCAAAGGAATTCGCTCCATGTGTATAAAAGTAATTTGTGCAGTATGCACACATGCATAAAAACCAAGAAACAAGTTCAATTACTTGTATATTTACATGTGCACCTAGTATTGTTAAAAACCAAGAAACCAAGGAACAATTTTCCATTATTTGGAGAGTTTTCCTCTGAACCCTCTCTCTCTATATATAATAGTTGATAAAACTTAAGACACCTAGTATTGTTAATTGATTTTTAATATAAAATTGCAGCTTTAAAAAGGTGCATGCTTTCTTGTAAATCTACATTATTATTTTTGTATATAATAAAGAAGGACATCCACATCACAACCCTTAAGCACGGCATGTCACGGCAGCCGTTGCGGCTAGCTTTTTCGAACACTTACGAATATATACTAATATAACTTCGATCATTTTGGAATTAATTAGAACGAAGATGCGAAGAGTACCTTAAGATCTGTTTTCCTCTCTACAAAGCATCAATGAAAGGTGATTGGGAAGCTGGCAAAAACATTTTAGATAAACGTAAAGAGCTGGTGAGATTTAGTATCAATAGAAACTATGAAACAGCACTTCACGTTGTAGTCTACAAAGGACACACCTTGTTCGTGAAAAACCTTGTGAATTTGATGGAGAACAAAGACATGGAGCTTCAAAACAGCAGTTCCAACACTGCTTTATGTTTAGCAGCTGTAGCTGGACATGTGGAAATTGCTGAAATTATGGTGACCAAGAACAAGACCCTGTTGGATATCGCGGGTAGCGAAGGAAAGATGCCCCTTTATATGGCAGCTTTATCTGGAAAACAGTATATGGTGAAGTATCTGTATAAAAATTCTAAAAGAATGACGGGCGATTTTTGGACGCATGAGAGTCGGGGTCGTGTACGTTCTCTTGTCCTGTATTTAGGCCGAGATATTTGGTAAGCAGTTGTTACACCTTGATCCTTTTCATAATCTGCGTATAAATATGTACACTTTTTTTGTAGCTTTTTCTACTTTTCAATGCTTCCAACAAGTAGAAGTTGCTTATCAGAATCTGTAAGTATATATATATATTATACACAGCTAGTTTTAAAATATTTGTTATAACAAAATTATACTTGAAACTTTTAGCAAGCTTTTTAGTCCTATTTTCAAAATAGCATCATATCAAATAGCTAATAACGCATTTTATTTTAAAAAAGTTTTAAAAACTTGTTAAGAAGTCCAAAAGCATCATATAAACTTATCATAACACTTTTTTTTAGATATGATACTTTATTTTTTGGTCCTATAAAATTAAGTTCTATAAGACATGTCATGCATATTAATTAGAATAATTAGGGGCGTTTGGTTCGCAAAATGGAATTTGGTAGAATCAGAATCCATAAAAGTCATGTAAAAAAATTTGACTTTGAAGAAATTGGAATGTGATAAGAAACTGAAATTTTTGTATTGTAAATTTAACTTATTTTACAAAGAACAAAGACCCACTATTTATACAACAGCACAGAGACTTATTGAGGGAAACTAGCTAATTTGCATGGCTGTCATTTTGAGTAATGGAAACCGTATATTGTCTCCTTGATTTAAGGGAAATGATGTGATTATCTTTAATCTTGCTGATCCCCTAAATAACTTCCTTTGTCAACACTCCCCCTTAAGTTGAATAGTGGGTTTCGAAAATTCAACTTGCCCATACATTTGTGCAGAGATCTTTCGTTGACAGCTTTTGTTAGGATATCAGCAAGTTGATCTTCTGACCGGATAAACGAAAGGGCGATGATCTTAGCTTCCAGTTTTTCTTTAATAAAGTGACATCTACCTCAATGTGCTTTGTTCGGTCATGCTGTACTGGATTTTCTGAGATTTGAATAGCAGCTTCATTGTCACTTATCACCTTGCTAGGTTCTTGTGGAGGGTACCCTATTTCAGTTAGAAGTTTCCGTACCCATAACGCTTCAGTTATTCCTCTTGCAATTCCTCGAAATTCGGCTTCTGCGCTTGATAGTGCCACCACTTTCTGTTTCTTGCTGCGCCATGTAACAAGATTTCCACCGGCTAGGGTAAAATACCTTGCGGTGGATCTTCGGTTATCTTTGTCTCCTGCCCAATCTACATCGGTATACAACTAGGTTTCTAGATGCTTATTCGGTTTGAATAAGATTCCATGCCCTGCTGTTCCTTTAAGATATCTTACAATTCTTAAGACAGCTTCCACGTGAGTCTTTTGAGGTTGATGCATGAACTGGCTTACTACTCCCACGGCATATGCTATATCGGGCCGGGTGTGTGAGAGATATATTAGCTTCCCTACCATTCGTTGGTATCTCTCTTTGTTAGCTAGGTCTGTTTTTTCTTCGTTAAACAACTTTTGATTCACAACCATTGGTGTTTCTGCTGGTTTACAATCAACCATACCAGTTTCTGCTAACAAATCAAGAACATACTTTTTCTGGTGCATGAAGATTCCTTGTTTTGATCTTAGAACTTCAATCCCAAGGAAGTATTTGAGATTTCCCAAGTCTTTCATTTCAAATTCTGTAAACAAGTTCTTCTTCAGTTTGGTTATTTCCTCTTTGTCATTTCCTGTAATAATCATGTCATCAACGTAAATTATTAGACAGGTTACAAGATTGCCTCTCTGTTTAAGAAACAATGTGTGGTCTGAGTTGCTTTGTCTGAACCCATAGTTTCTCATGACTAGTGTGAACCTCCCAAACCATGCTCTAGAGGACTGTTTAAGTCCATAGAGTGATTTTTTGAGACGACAAACTTCTCTTTCCCCGAACCCATCTGTGAATCCGTGTGGGGCTTCCATGTAAACTTCCTCCTGTAGTTCTCCGTGTAGGAATGCATTCTTCACATCAAATTGATGCAAAGGCCATCCTTTATTCGCAGCTGTGGAGCACAGTACTCTGATTGTGTTAATCTTTGCAACTGGAGAAAAAGTTTCGGAATAATCAATTCCGTATGTCTGTGTATAGCCTTTAGCTACCAGTCTTGCCTTGTACCTTTCAATTGTACCATTGGGTTTGTATTTGATTGTAAACACCCACCGACATCCAACGGTTTTCTTTCCTGGTGGCAGAACGCATTTTTCCCACGTGTTATTTTTCGAGAGAGCTTTCATCTCTTCCTCCATTGCATCTTTCCATTGTCTTGATTTCAATGCTTGTTCTGTATTCGTCGGGATTTCCTCATAATACAAGGATGAGACAAAGGCTTTGGCTTGACTGGATAGATCTCCTTCGACTATGTTAGCCATCGGATATCTGCTTTTTCCGGCCTTTTTTCCGGAGAATATCTTCTTGGGGGAATACCCCTGTTCGTTCTTGGAGGAAGAGCATATTTTCCTGAAGTGTCTTCTTGCGTGATGGGTTCCTTGGGATGCTCTTGTGTGATGGGTTCTTGCGTCATGGGTTCCTGGGAATGCTCTTGTTCTTCCTCATGTTCATTTGTACACTCTTCTTGTTCCTGTACATCCCCTTCTTGCCCTGACAGGTTATTATCAGTAGTTTCGATAGGAGAAGAGTGAGTGTTACTTACCTCGGGTATCGGATCGGGAGCCGTCTCTTGGGGGGCACTGACCTGTCGATCTTCAGACTGTAGACTGTGGCTTCCTTCTACTTCATGTGAGGCAGTTCTCAACCACCTCAGTGGGTCATATTCTCTCTCCCCCTGACCGCTGTGGTGGGAGGAATAATAGTACTCAGTTTCGAGGAAGTCACAGTTCATAGTGGTGAACATGTGTCGGGTTTTTGGATTATAGCACCGATAGCCTTTCTGAGTTATTCCGTATCCAACAAAGACACATTTCTCAGCACATGGGTCAATTTTAGATCTGTTAGACCTGGGTATGTGGACAAAAACAGTGCACCCAAAAATTCGTGGTTCCAAAGTGAGAATAGATGGGGGTTTTGTGTATTCGGTGAGCACTTGTAATGGGGTTTTTAATTTTAGAATTTGAGTGGGGAGCCTGTTGATGAGATAAGCAGCTGTAACAAGGGCTTCTGGCCAAAAAAACTTAGGAACTTGTGATTCTATTAGAAGTGCCCTAGTTATTTCTAATAGGATCCGATTTTTTCGTTCGGCGACACCATTTTGTTCAGGGGTGTGTGGGCAGGTGGTTTGGTGAATTATACCTTTAGCTTGAAAGAAAAGTTGCATATCAGAGTTAACGAATTCCCCGCCATTGTCGGTTCTAACCATCTGAATGTTTTTCTGGAATTGGGTTTGTATCATGTTGTAGAATATAATGAATTTGTCACGAACTTCGGACTTATTTTTTAATAAATACACCCAAGTCATACGAGTACAATCATCTACAAACATGATGAAAAAACGATAATTTTTTCCTCCAGTAATTGGAGTAGGGCCCCAAACATCCGAATGGATTAACGAAAAAGGGGAATCAACTCTGTTATTGTTTGGTTTGAACGTTTTCCGGTGACTTTTGGCCAACACACATGTCTCACAATGATTATTACAATTAGAAGGAAAAAGTTTTGGAAATAAAGAATGTAAATAACCATTAGATGGATGCCCCAATCTCCTATGCCATAACCAAGATTCCCGTTCTGCTGTTCCATGTGAAAGCATTAGAGTTCCATTCCGAGCCACCTCATCCACGTAATATAACCCTTGTTTTTCAGTGCCACGCCCAATGATCGCTCCCGTCCTGATATCCTGTAAGATACAAAAGATGGGTTGCATAAGAACAGAGCAATTCAACTCTTTTGTAACATGACTAACCAACAAAAGTTTATGAGATAGATCAGGAACATAGAGGCATTTCGTGAGTCGAAGTGTCGGAGAAATTTCAATAGTCCCTCCAGTTTTTACATGCAATTTCTCTCCATTTGCCGTATGTATATATGATTTTGTCGGTTTGGTTGTTGTGGCAAAGTCCGAGAAATCATAAGTCATGGTGTCCGTAGCTCCACAATCAAATATCCATGATTGTTCTCGTGTTATATTATCATTTTTAGCCATATTTGCCAAACCATTCACATTAGGACCTTTTTTGCAATTTTTAAAACTTTCGCTTATAAATTGAATAAAGGTATGAGAAGTTTCTAATTTTTTAGGGGTCTTTGTGCAATTAAAAAAAGAATAAGGAGGAGGTTCAGAGATTTTTAATCCCTCACCCCCTGTACCTGTGTCAACAGAGAAGAAATTTCCTTCTCCACCTTCGTGAGTTTCTATCGCCGCCGCCATGCCCCCAAATCCAGTTGGATTTTTTCGATTGGTACCCTTATCACCGCTGGAAGCTCTTCCCTTTTCAGATCCAAGGTCTTTGCTACCCTTTTTGTGACCATCGGCCCACCAATCGGGGTAACCGACTAGCCGGAAACATTGTTCTTTGGTGTGTTTTGTCATACCGCAATGGTCACACTTCAGGTGAGTTTTATCTTCTCTGATTATTGGTCCACTCTTTCTTCCCTCTGGTCTGCGATGCCCTCTGGTGGCAAGACCTGTACCTTCGATGTCGATGGTAGCAAGCCCTGCTGCTATGCCCTGTGACTCGTGGTTAGTTGCTCCCAGAATGATCTGGTGAGCGGCTTCCTTGCGTACGGTGGCGTATGCCGCCTCCGCAGAGGGAAGGGGATCCAATCGTAGAATTTCCCTTTTAATCGGTTCGTATTTTCGATCAAGAGCATTTAAAAATTGAAAGAGTTTTTGTTCTGACCTGATCCTTGCATAAATCTTTATGTCATCTGGGCATTTCATAGGATTGGGGTCAATCCTGTCGATTTCTCCCCATACACCTTGAAGTGTAATCCAGAATTCTTCGAGAGGGCTTTCATTCTGTTTAATATCATTTTCTTTAACATGAAGGTTGAAGGTTTGGAGTTTATCTCTCCCACTGCTGTAAGTAACCACCAAGGCATCCCACAGCATTTTTGCAGTGGGGTACTCGGTTATGTTTCTGGCAAGAGTAGGTTCAATGTTTTGAATAAGCCATGAAAACACTATCAAATCTTCTTGTTCCCATTGCTCGTAAGATTCACTTGTTTGGTCTGGAGGATTTGAGGTCAGGTGAGATAACAAGGCCTTGGACTTTCCGCCTATGGCGACTCGAATCATTCGAGTCCATAAAACGTAGTTTTGGCTGTTAAGTTTGAGATTAATCTGAAGGTTGTCGGAAAGTTTTGGGTTTTGAGGTTGGGAATTGATGCCATTCTTTAACAGATTGGCTAGCTGCAGGGATAGGTTGTTTTCCAAGCTGCCTTCTTCGGACATGGTGGCTTGGCTGGGATCGAGTATTTGAGCGGGTTACACGGTATATGATGAGTAATCCTGCTCTGATACCATGATAAGAAACTGAAATTTTTGTATTGTAAATTTAACTTATTTTACAAAGAACAAAGACCCACTATTTATACAACATCACAGAGACTTATTGAGGGAAACTAGCTAATTTGCATCGCTATCATTTTGAGTAATGGAAACCGTATATTGTCTCCTTGATTTAAGGGAAATGATGTGATTATCTTTAATCTTGCTGATCCCCTAAATAACTTCCTTTGTCAACAGAATGGAATTTGATGAAAATTGACCATGCGTTTGGTTGGTAGGAATTGGAATCTCCATTAGTATGGTGATATTGGTGGCCTAAGGTTGGCTGGGTGGCAGTTGTGATGACGACGATAGTGTATTGACGACGATAGTGTATTGGCGGTTCTGATCATGATAGTAGTTGTATTGGTGGTGGAAGGGATTGGCACTACCGACCAACCCGCCCTCACTCCAGCCCAACCACCACCCCTCCCCCCGTCCCCCGTCCCCCGCCCCCCGCCCTCACCCCAAATCCTACGCCAGCACCACGCTATTACTTGACCCACACCGGAGTGGAGTAGTAATTGTGATAACAATATTAGTAGCATTGTGGTTGGTGGGGGTGAGTGGCTGCATGATAGTTGTAAGGACAACAATAGTGGCATAGTGGTTAGGTGGGTGATGGGATGGGTGGGTGATGGGATGGGTGGCAACGCTGACGAGACAATGGTGACATGGTGGCTAGTTGTAGGGTGGGGTTGGTGTGGGTAGGTGACGGGGTGGGATAACGGATGTGACGACGACACTAGTGACAGGTGGTCAGTGGGTTGGGGGTTAGGGTAGGGGTCGGTGGCGGTAGTGATAGCGACAATAATGGTGTAGTGGTGGGGTGGGGGTGTGACAGTGAAAATAGTACTATGTCGTGGTGGGCCAGGGGGTGGTTAGTTTTCATTAAATTGGATGCAAAAGGATGGAATTCAATTCCTTCTATTATGCCAAGGAATGATGAATTCACTTATTTGTGGAATTTAATGTAATTTAAAGGATTTCATCCATTTCAATAAGTGAACCAAACAAACGAATTGGAATTTGGTCAAAAGAATTTGTCATTCCAATTCTATCAAGTTCATTTGATTTCGGCGAACCAAACAATCCCTCAAACACTTTAGAAGTCCTATAAACTCAATTTGGTTGCAGTGATGCAAGACACCTAGCTAGCTAGCTATCATAGAACTCCAAAACTTTCAAAGTTAGAGAATTACTTTATATGCATAATTCCATCATGAGTTTCTAACATGTTTGATTATGATCTTAATAGATAATTTCATCATAAGATCCCATCTTTTAATCTCGATGCCACTTTTTGGACATTGTAAAGCATATATGGGTCTATTCTGTTTACAGTTTTCATCGTGTCCTTAGATGGTTAGATCCAATGAATTATCGAATAAGCTCACTCTATGACAACTCTTCAAGCTTTTACTTTAGGTTTTGGATTTGTGGGGTTCGCGTGATTTTTACGTACTTGCACTCTATATATTTTTGGTCAAGCATCCCTTGGTTGTTGGTTATATCCCCTTATTAAGTGCTAAATACATCGTAGATGTCGCACTACAAATAGTGAATGACCGGCCAGAGTTAGCTATAAACTGCGGAGGGAGTATGCTTGGACTTCTGGCTCGTAAGCCTCATGCATTTGGAAAACGAAGACGTACTTTTCTCCAAAAATTGAGTAAGTATATCAATTCCTTGATTGGTTTTAAGTTAAGTATTTTTTATGGAAAATTATTTATATGAAATGGACTAAAAAGTGAAAATTATGTCGGATTGGATTTAGAGTTCAGAACTTGTTCTTGTTGTGTTATTACAAAAATTAATCAATATATGGTCTATTTTATATTGTACAATTCCACAACTACATATACAAACATATCTGGGACGATAATCAAATGAGAACCACAAATATGTTACAAAACCTGTTTATATGAGAATCGATATAAAAATATTTTTAACATATTTTTCCCATCAAAACTTATGATTTAAAATATTGTTTCATATATGTTTGTGTTCACCTTGTGAAAAGATTATATGTGAAAAATAATTGGTTCACATTGTGAAAAAAAATATACACATCAAAAATATATAATTACTTGGTGAAACAAATACAATTGAAACTATTATATTATAAAACAAGTATATGCTAAACAATAAATCTTAAATCCTAGCATTTGATGAAAACTATTGTATAAAAAATGTTTTTATATCGGTTTTCACGGATTTACAATATATTTGTAGTTTTTTCATTTGATTTATCCCCTGCATACATTTGTTTTGGATTTTCAAACTTCAAAAGTTCCATGAAGTAGCAAACTTTTCAGCCATTTATCTTTTCCATTTAGACATACTAAATAACATCTTGTTTGTTTCTTGGTTTTTCAAGCCAATCAATATGAGGGATTATTTGATGAGGAAAATCTAGCCCTGAAGTTGCTTAAAGTCATTTGGGCAAATATTGAGAAACTACCCAAGGCTGAGATTGATGACATACTTAGAGGGCCTGCTGACGAAATTACGGAAAATGAAATACCAAAAGAAGTAACTCAAAGATATTCCTCGAGGGTACTATTTGTAGCTGCGAAGATGGACAACATCGTATTTATAGTGGAACTCATCCGTCAACATCCAGAGCGTGTACAAGATCTAAATGATAATAACCAAAGTATATTTCACGTTGCTGTTTCACATCGTCATGACTATATCTACTCTCTACTGTATGAAATAGGCTCAATAAAGGATTCAATAGTTGCTCTTGAAGATGTAAACGGAAATAATATGTTGCATTTGGTCGGGATCCTCAGGAAGACAACGATGAATAACGAACTTGTAGGCAGTGTAGGAGCACTTATACAAATGCGACAAGATCTTATATGGTTCCAGGTACATCTTTTTGTATACTACTCCCTCTGTCCTAAATTATTTATCGACATTGTTATTTTAGTTTGTCCCAAAATAAATATCCACTTTCAAAAGTAAGTTTTCAATTTCCTATTTTATTCTTAAACACGAGATGGAGAAAGTTTCTCTCTCTCTATTATCAAGGGTAGAAGTGTAATTTGGTTATTTAAAAAGTGTACTAATAAACATTTCTAAAACTCTAGGCCATTTTCTATGAACATTTATTTTGAGACGGATGGGGCAGTATTTATTCATTCTCTTTGAATCATTTTAACTCATAAACCATATTTAAGATTTTGCTTAGAAAACCTACTTTCAACTTTTTATATGTTAAAAAGTACTTGTCGAAAGTTGGAATTTAGTACTAGAAAACCTAAGAAATACTTAAGAGTAAAGTTTACTTTTGGTCCCTGTGTGATGTTCATTTCAACGGTTTTCGTCTCTAAAGTTCATTTTCTCAATTTTAACCCTCACGTTTGACACTTTCCTCCAATTTCAGTCCCTCCGTCAAATGGACGTTAAAATTTTCTGTTAAGTCCAATTTAGAGAGGGGTATTTTAGTCATTTTACTTGTTTTCTTAATTTTCTCATTTTTACAAAAAAATCAAACCTCAGGGACCTGTTATGTAATTATCTATAACATATTATATAAATATATATACACACATATACCACCACCACCATCGCCGCCACCACCCCCACCACCATCACCACCGCCGCCACCACCACCACCACCACCACCATCACCACCATCGCCACCACCCCCACCACCATCGCCGCCGCCACCACCACCACCATCACCATCTCCATCACCACCACCGCCGCCATCACCACCACCATCACCACCACCACCACCACCACCAAGAGGAGGTGAATTCAAGAAAATTGGTATTAATTGGGCATTAAATGGTATTAATTGGGCATTAAATTGGTATTAATTGGGCATTAAATTGGTATTAATTGGGCATTAAATGGTATTAATTGGGCATTAAATTGGTATTAATTGGTCATTAATTGGTGGTGGTGGTGATGGTGGTGATGGTGGTGATGGCGGTGGTGGTGGTGGTGGTGGTGATGGCGGCGACGGTGATGGTGGTGGCGGTGGTGGCGGCGGTGGTGGCGGCGGTGATGGCGGCATCGATGGTGGCGGCGGCGGTGGTGGTGGTGGGGGTGGTGGCGATGGTGCTGATGGTGATGGTGATGGTGGCTGCGGCAGCGGTGGTGGTGGTGGTGATGGTGGTGCGGGTGGTGGCGATGGTGGTGGTGGTGGCGGTGGCGGCGGCGGTGGTGGTGATGGTGGTGGTGGTGGTGGTGATGGTATGTGTGTGAATATATATATATATATATATATATGTTATAGCTAATTACATAACAGGTCCCTGAGGTTTGATTTTTTTGTAAAAATGAGAAAGTTAAGAAAACAAGTAAAATGACTAAAATACCCCTCTCTAAATTGGACTTAACAGAAAATTTTAACGTCCATTTGACAGAGGGACTGAAATTGGGGGAAAGTGTCAAACGTGAGGGTTAAAATTGAGAAAATGAACTTTAGGGACGAAAACCGTTGAAATGAACATCACACAGGGACCAAAAGTGAACTTTACTCAATACTTAATTATAGAAGACTTAAAGATGAGAAAGACAAAAAGACATGTCCCAGTCAATAGGTTTATAGAACGTCTAAAATGTTTAAGCGTCCTAAGAAAATAATTTAGGACTTATGTTTATAGTGCTACACTGTAAAATTTCATATTTTAAAAGTGTTACCAATTAGGACGTTCTTGAACGTTTTAACAAGTTATTTACGACGATTTTAAAATAAAATGTCATATTCTAAAAGTGTTACCAATTAGGACGTTTTTGAACGTTTTAACAAGTTATTTACGACGATTTTAAAATAAAATGTCATATTTAGTTATTTTATTCGACACTATTTGAATAAATGTTCTGTAAACATGGGTTTATAGGACATTTTCTAAAAAATGTCCTATAAAATAGTTAATACAACACCTACTTAGAAATGTCCCTAAATAACTAGTTAAAATGGCTAAAATCTTCCTATAAACTATATATATTAACACCTTATATATGGCGCTTAGTTTGGTTTATAAATTTAATTCCTATATCTCCAATGGAGGTTTATAGAACCTCTTTTTTGCACTTTTTGTTGTCATCTCATCTCTAACTCATTGAATTAAGAACCTTCTTAACAATCAATCCATAATGGTAGTTGTTATAAGAACCACATTTTTGTGGAACCTATTGATTCTTTCAACATCTAATCCGTATTATTATATATATTAACCTTCTTACTGACACTGACAACACAGCTACGTGTGCTGGCACTCAACTAGTATTGCTAGAAAAAAATAAAAACAAGGAAAATGTAATTTCAATTCTCACAAACTTCATGGTAAGAACCAAGGTTTTTGTTTAAGCACCTAGAGGGCATGAGGTTCTTATAAGTCACTAAACGTTTTGCCAATAAGAATCTTGCAATGGAGATGCTTAGATCACTATAACATTTTAAGCGTCCTATAAACTCAATTTTGTTGTAGCGATAATATATATTGATTTGATTCTTTAAAAATCAATGATAACTATTTACTCTATATATATAGCAAGTGAAGAC
This sequence comes from Silybum marianum, assembly GCA_036898165.1. Lineage (NCBI taxonomy): Eukaryota > Viridiplantae > Streptophyta > Magnoliopsida > Asterales > Asteraceae > Silybum > Silybum marianum. The sequence continues at coordinate 24,008,394 of CM072543.1, forward strand.
TATACTCCCTGTTTCATTTCGAGAAAAGAAGAACGCAACCGGCCAATCGCCATACGGGTTATTCACCAAGAATCATAAAGGTGTAGCTTCTACAGCTGAAGAGTGGGTGAAAAAGATATCTACTGAGTTGATGCTGGTTGCTGCCCTTATTGTCACCATATCTTTTGCAGTGAATATTACGTTCGCAGGTGGATACAACCAAGTGACAGGTCTGCCTATGTTCTATAAACGTAGGTCCTTCAGAACATTTATGACAGCGACTGGAATGTCTTTTATGCAAGCCACAGTTTCAATCTTCATCGTCTTATCCATCACTATCTCTCGTTATGGTAAACGTGATTTAATGAGATCATTACCCATGAAGATGTCGATAGTTATAGGATCACTTTCCATGTCTATGACGAACATGATCGTAGCATATTTTTGCAACTACTATCTACTCAACGATAACAAGTATGAGCAGACAACAACCGCTATAGAAATGATCGCGTGGATCCTTTCTCAATGTTCTTCCTTCGGTATCTTAATTTATGTTTTTATTACGCTTGGTTTTACCAAAGAGGGGGTAAAATTTGATGTAAAAGGAATCATGTATTAGCAAAGAAATGGACTACTGTTGATTACATGCACTACTAAAATGGAAGGCTTTCACCTACGGACATTTCACTGGGAAATACGTCGCTAAAAGGTGATTTGTCACAAAACTGTCACAAAAGTTCGTTACTAAATTGTTGGTGGGTAAATTAAATTAGTGACAGATTACCCAACAAATTTCTGGGTAATTGATAAATTTCATAGTATTTTCCTCCCTTTATTTCCCTTATTTCCCATCTTTAGGCTATTATGCCTTCTTTTTTATAAATCTGTTTCACACGATGATTTGGTACCAAAAGATAAATTTCTAGCTTTTATTACTCTTTTTTCTGAAAAGTCACCACAATCTCACCACTATGACGTGTCAAGTGCTGATTGATTGAGCTGTTGAATTCCAGTGAAGTTTCCTGGAAATTATGAAGAAAATGCAAGCTGGAAATGAAGACTTTTTACAGTTAAGGGCTAGTCTAGATAGGGTATGGTGTAATCTTGGTATAATGGATAAAGACCTTTGGTTAATATTTTCATTTTAGTATGAATATGAACCTTGGGTCTCCTTATTCATCACCCCATTCTAGAGTTTTTAGAACTATTTCTCTTCTTCTCCTTCCAGCACTTGGTGCTGGTTCTTTTTTATTTTTTAGTTTTAGTTTTATTTTATTGTCTTTGATTTCTACATTTGTATCCTGTCACCACAACCTCGACACTCTGGTGACTGTTTTATGTTTATTTGTATTAATACAAGTTACATTTCAGTTCTATTTTAATTTCTTTACTGCTTTCCATGTCTCGTACTAGCTAAATTGTCTCTATGGGTGTGGGTGTTAGTTTAACTTAAGTGTTCGTATAATATGTGGGTGTTCTCATCTTTAGTACTTTAACGGTTGGTCACTTAAATTGGGACTTAAACTCGACGCGGATAAGTCGATCACTTTGAAGTGTTAATATAAGATCTTAGACCCAGAGATGGGCGGATCGGAAATACGGTTTAAGTGATGCACAAAGATTCGAGAGAACTTTTAATAGTAACGCAAAGATGCGGACTTTGTACGTATTTAGCTAAGAATTCATTCGGTTGTTGTACTTTATATCACAAAGAGATTTGGGTATATTTCGTACCCCCAGTGTAATTTGGATCTAAATCAACAAACTTTAAAGTACTAAATTTGGGAACTTTACGTAAATTTATAAGTCGTCTATGCGAACCTCACTCGAGAGGGTAGGGAGGCTCCGTGGTTATTTCTAGTCTATGAAGAATAGTTAAAATAGCCCAACAATAGTGACCTGATAAAAGCTATACATTTCATTGTATCCTAGCATTTTGAAACATAAGTAAAGTCCACAAGATACAAAAATGAGAGAGAAAAGAGAAGAAAGTTCGGCTCGAGAATCGGGCAAAATGTAGACACGCCGTTTCGTCTATTCTCGGAGTTTGAACTGTTGGATCATCGTGACTTTGAACCATTGGATCATCGTGACTTTTTAACAGTAGATTCTTGATATCCTTATCTACATTGATCGGTTTTGGAGGTCCGAAAGTCGCCCTTTTGCTGTTTGACAGATTGCAGTCTTTTTCCTTCTTCTGGAAGGTCCCGGACATAAGACTAATCCCCGTAAATTGTGACAACAAGAAATCAGGCCTGATAGACTTAGTGGCTATAATGACATGTATACGCCTGGATTTGAACCTAGATCAAAACGGGGTGGTATTTTTCCTCTTGGTTTGGTTTCATATTTCTTGATTGATATGTTCCAAGATTATTGATTGTTGTGTGCCTCTAAGTTTATTTAGAGAAAATTTGTGTATTTTTTCTATCGGTGGTAGTGGTCTTCAAGTAGCCTAAAGGTCATGTGATTTACTCTTGCCTTTGGAGGTTTCGACACTATAATCTATGTGTTGTCTATTTTGATTTTGGAGGCTGATTATGATTGCTTTTAGTATACACTATTTGTTTGCATCCGCAAAGGTTCATATAAGTTGGATTTTTTTAATCTAAGGTTTATTCTGCATTTGTTGTTACCATAGTGACGTATTTTCCATTACCATAATTAAATCATCAAATTTCAAAAGATAGTCTCCAAAATATATATGCATCTTGAAATGAAACTTAAGAGTTGAAATGGATTACATCACTACAAAACAATGACTTTCACCCACAAAAAAACACCCATGGAAATTTCCGTGGGTGATTACCACGGATCACCCAGGAAATACTAATGATTACAACGAAATCCGATGTTTTCAAGAAAATACCAACGGATTACTGACAGCTAAATACCGTTCGTGTATACACAGTGGACACAATGTCCCCACAGTGGCGGTGCAAGTGCACGCCAACACTATGGTCGCCTTCAAGTAATAAAGTGGTAAAATACCAGTATCGTTCTCACAGGGACTGGAACTACTGAGAATCTGAGATTTCTATGAACTTCTTGGTTTTTGGTTTCGCTTTGATTTAAAATGATTTTAGAGTTGGTGAATAATTGTAAATAACAATTTAAACTAATAAATTAAAAGATGGGTATGGGTGCAAGTTTTCTTTAAGATAAATATAATAACGTGGTTGGAAAGTTATAAACAATCTACGTACACCACCGACAGTCGTGTCGAAGCCATCTGCTCCTCACCACCATAATCACCATCATGTAACTTCTCCTTGATTTTATCTACCACACCTTCCTTATTCTGTTGGAACCAGATCTGCATAGCAGCAAAACACACTCTAAATACGTAAAGTAAAATCAAACAGAAGACTTAGTGTTGGGGCAATTTTCTGGAATTTATTTCTCAACTGAAAATATCAAAGCTTACACTTGAAAAAAAAAAGACTTGTACTACTATTTAGATATGCAAAATAACATAATAAACTTGGAACAAAAACAATGGAAGCAATAACCCACACACTCCTAGACTATAGGTAACCCACTACCCATTATTCTCCACCAAACTTGGTCAACTCATGACCAAGTCAGAATCACCGTCTAACACTTCTCCTCTTTAATTTTTCATTTGTGCCTTCAAGATTTTCAACTCCCAGAAGATCTTTCATGTTAGTAAAGTGAACAAATTCCAAAAGTGTGTTGGTTATTTTTAAAATGTGTTCTACTAATATGTTGATTTCTATTCTTGTTCCAAAAAGTATGTTGTTTTTTTAAAATAATTAATTTTCCTTTTTTTCCTTAGAACTTGGTTAGAATAATATTTCTTGTCTCTTTAAACCATTAATTTTTATTTTTATTTTTCCTTCCATATTAGTTATATATTCATGCAATATCCTAAGTTTGGATTTAATTAAAATGAACAGTAGCATATGTATACAAACTAATGATGGAAATCAAATTGATTTTAAAACCATAAACCTGATGAAATAAAAAAGTTAGATAGAAATCATAAGAGAACATTATAAGAGTTTTTTTTAAATATTCATTCTAATTACAATACACAATTGTCAATCACTAAATATTGGTTGAGAATTTGAACAATTTCTCCTGTGACCCGTTTGGTGGCACATTCCACATCAACGAGGTTCGTCGGGATAACGGATGTCCATCTCATTGTGAAATCAACGTGCATGTGTTCTACCACGACTTGCAACAATTCTTGTGTAATCAGCTTGACTCTACCAACCAGGATCCACCCAATAACTTAACATGAGGAAGAGGAACAAATTTTGAAACATATTGGTGTCTAAATGTTATGGTGGTGTAAACCTCATTTATGAGTAAAGATGGGTCATATCCTCTATGTCGACAAGCTAGAATTGAATGTGAACATGAAATCTTTGAGTTTGCCACTTACCACACGTGCATTTATGTTGATAATAATGAACAGTTTGCACATTCCCACCACTTCCATCTAGTTTTCTACCTGTGATGATTTTGTACAATCAATTTGTGTAGTCAAATTCTTGTATTTGATGTCTTTCAGCATGTGTATCAGCATCCTTGACTATCCTCAATATGTTTGGTGGTAGGGGTGTATTGCAATTCAAAGCAAGTGCACTGTATTTTTGAAATAGTTGCACACTCCTATTAAAGGTCATGCATGCTCTAATAGGTAGTCGTCTAGCACCCCGTAACACATTATTGAAACTCTCAGATATGTTTGTTGTCAAACAACCCCATCGACGATTTTTATCAAATGCAATGCACCATGACTTTTGTCAATACCTTGAAGATATTGCCAAGCATTGGGATTTAGTGTTTTCATTTCTTTTTTGTATTTGGCAAACTTTCATTTCTGAGTGGTGCTACCAATAACCCAACAAAGTCGTTTCAAGCTTATACCCTTATATTTTGACATCAAATTACTCCGAATGTGACGCAAACAAAACCGATGATAAGCAAAAGGTTCTTTCCAATTCTCTAAAGTTGACATTGCATGAATTATATCTTTGTGCCTATCGGAGATAACACATAACTGTTTGTCTTGTGCAACATAATACGTGTAAAATAGTTGATAACTTTTAGATAGTGTACACATGATAGATAATACGTAATTGTAATGAAACACATAATACCTGAATTGCTCAAAAAACCAACACCAGTTATCATTCGTCTCCTCATCAACTATGGCATATGCTACCGGCAATGTAGGATTATTGGCGTCCTTGGATACAGCTACTAGCATCTTTCCCTTATATGCCCCACGCAAATGTGTACCATCCACACTGATAACAAGTCTACACATGTGAAATGCATCAACTGCAGGTCCAAATGCCCAAAATACATATTTAAATGTCATTGTATTTGTTGAGCTATTTGGATGGTGCAACCACTTGACAATGGTGTTTGGATTAGAAGCCTCCAATGCTACAATATATGCGGGCAACTCAACAAAGTTGCTCTCCCAATCTCCGTGCACATCCTCTATTGCTTTTCTTCTTCCATGACAAGCCTTTTTGTAGTTAAAATCAACATTCAAACTGTTTTTGATATCCGCTTGAATGTTTTTCACAGAATAAGAAGGATCAACCTCAATTGAATGCCGGATGTAAGAGGCGATAATTGTGGATGTCAAATTTCTATTGTTGTTGCCATTGTTGATGACTTTTCTTTTGAATTGCCACGAACATACCACATGCAAAGTGGTGCATAATGGCCACTAGTAGACCCTTGTTCAACAGTTTTTACATTTTGATGCCCATGTATTAATTCGACTTTCAACAACTCTAAACTCTTTATTTTGAGAAATTGACCATAAAGTTACCGCTTTTTTTCAATAGTGACTTGTTTTTAAATCGCATTCTTAAACGAATTTGATTTTGTGCTTCATTCCAAAAGTCTATATTTTTTGTCTTTTTTAGAGTTGGTATCTCGTGAGAATGGTCATCTCACTACCACAGAGCAGGGTATTTTCGACCACTATTTTCGACGGGTATTTTCCGTCAGAAATTTCCGACGGATATTTTTCGTCGAAAATTTCCGACGGTAGATAATAAAAAAAATAAAAAACTAAAATTATATACAACCGTCGGAAATCCGTCGGAAATTTCCGTCGGAAACTCTTCCGACAAAAGTTTCCGACGGATGTCGGACGTATTGTACGGATTTAAAAAAAATAAAATATTAATTAATAAATATCCGTCGGAAACCCGAAAATTCCGTCCAAAAGTACCGACAGATATTTTTTTTTATTTTTTTTAATCCAACCATTCCGTTGTTATTTGTTCATTCAGTCGGTAAAATCCGACGGATTTTCCCATTTCTCCCGATTTTCCAACTTTTCTTATTCGTATGACCTTTATCTTAAATTACTATGTACAATTAGTTATTTTTACATCTGTATATGTATGTATGTGTGTGTACTATATTTCACTTGATTGCATATATATAGAGGAAGGTTCAAATGAGAACTTTGTAAATTTAAAGGAATAAATGAACATCTTGTGTACCAGATATGATGTGGGTCCCATATAATATTAAATCAATTCTGACTTAATATGATTTAATATTAAATCAGAAATGATTTAGTATTATGTTGGGACCCACATCATATGTGGTCCACAAAATGTTCCTTTATTTATTTAAAAAGGGGTGGTTCTCGTATGATCCCTCCCCAATATATATATATATATATATAATATGTTACCATGCAGTAGTATTTTTATGTACATATATATAGACATGTGTATACACATAAACGTGTATATATATGTATAGTATGCATATGTAACTTGTATAACTTGTATACGTATTTGTGTGCATGTATCTCTATATACGTTTGTATTTGTCATAATCGTTGTAGTTCGTTATTAACAGGGGCGTAGCCAGAAATGTAATTTAAGGGGGGCTTGAAGATTCCAGACTTAGCTTGTAGATTATAGTTATTCTAACAAAAAGTTAATGTGAGATATGCGGGTAGTGTTAATTCTATTAAGTTTCATGAGATTTAGAGAGCAAATTTGAGTAGTAATGAGTTTGTAGATAAAAAAAAGCAAAATAAATAATAATATGGATATTTCTGATTTTGTGAATTGTTAAAAAGTGAGATGAATATACATGGTATTCATTGAAACCAAAAACATATTTTTATCATTAGTTGAACTATGTTTTTCACTAATTTATGAATATATATCATAAATGATGCCAATATAAATATATGTATTATTATATACATGGACGAAAAGTAGACTTCCTAATAGAGAAAATAAAAAATAATATTATGAAATTTATGGTCCAAAAAGTAATAATATAAATTTTTTAATTTTGAATTATATATTTTTAGAATTTGTACAATGATATCAGTATGTATTAGTTTATTATAATTTTTGATGTAATAATGGGTTTTTTATAAAACTTTTGTGAATAGAAAACAATAAAAAAAGGTTTTTAAGAATAATATAGAAGTTAATTATAGAAACTACAATATATAAAAAGTAAAAAAGAAAGGTAGACAAATAAATTAAACTGTCTTTCAAAAAATCAAAAATAAATAAATAAAGCATTAACATGAAAAAAAAAAGAATAGGAGGAAAAAGAAAGGTAGACATAAATTAAACTGTCTTTCAAAAAAAATCAAAAATAAATAAATAAAGCTTTAACATGAAAAGAAAAAGAATAGGTGGAAATAAAAGAAAAAAAATTTGGAAGCAAGCATGGTACAGGATTCGAACCCACATCCTCATGGTTACAGTAATATGCAATAGCCAACTAAGCTACACCATCACATCTTTTTTATTTGCATTATATTATATTTAAGGTAATCAGTTAGGGGGGGCTCCGCACCACCCAGCCCCCCTACTAGCTCCGCCACTGGTTATTAATGGTCCTTAAACCCGTCAAGGCCATTGTAGTTCGTTAGTGTTCCTTAAACCCATCGAGATGTTCCTTAAACTTATCAAGGCCCATTGTAGTTCGTTAGCGTTTCTTAAACCCATCAAGGTCCATTGTAGGTCGTTAGGAGTTGTTAAAGCCCATCAAGGCCCATTGTAGGCCGTTAGGAGTTGTTAAAAAGCCCATCAAGGCCCATTGTAGGTCGTTAGGAGTTGTTAATGCACATCAAGTCCCACTCTAGTTCGTTAGGAATTGTTAAAGCCCATCAAGGCTCATTGTAGTTCGTTAGGAGTTGTTAAAGCCCATCAAGGCCCATTGTAGTTCGTTGACGGTCCTTAAAAACCCATCTAGGCCCATTGTAGGCCGTTAGGAGTTGTTTAAGCCCATCAAGGCCCACTGTAGGCGGTTAGGAGTTGTTAAAGCCTATCAATTGTAGTTACTTAGGAGTTGTTAAAGCCAATGAAGGCCCATTAAGACAGCCCTTCTACGACGGAAATTATCGCTAAGCTAGAGTCGTTAAAACCTTACAATTAACATATTAAAGTTAACGAAAACATAATTAAAAAAATAATTATTCTTAAAATTTAAAAAATAAATAATATTTAATATATAATATATAATTAAAATATATTTAATATTTTTTATCATTAATTCCGTCGGAAATTACCGACGGAATGTATTCCGTCGGAAAATCCGTCGGAAAGTTTGGGTATATAAGCAATCCTTAGCCGTCGTTTTCATGTTGTCGAGTTTAAACACAAACCCACGCCATCACCTTCTGTTTTTCTGGCGACGAACGATTTCCAGCGACTAGCGCCCCCCACCATCCCCACCACTATTCCCGTCCACCACCATCGCCACCACCGTCCACCTCCATCGCCACCATTGTTAGCTCCACCATCGCCACCACTATCTCCGTTCACCACCACTGCCAGGTCCGTCACCGTCCACCACCATCCACCCCCATCGCCACCACTACCTGTAGCTCCACCACCGTACACCACCACCACAAACAATCAATATGCAGGCTCGGTACCGGTGGCCAGAAGAGGACGACGCAGACGTGGTCCGAGCCTTTTCTAGTACCTTGCAACACCGGTATGCGGACAAGATGAGAGATGTTCGTTTATGGGCAATGAAGCAGGCAAAGAAGTTGGATGGATTAGACTGGGATGGTCAAGACTATACGCGACTGAGGCCACACAATCCAATCTGGCTCCCCGGGCCCTACTAGGAAGCTATGATAGACGAGGTACGTAGGATTTTATTTGTAAAGAGTTCATTTCAGTTTGTATGTTGATTTTTATCTTTTATGTTTTAACAGGTATGGACCTAGGAAATATTCCTGCGTAATCTCCAATCGTGCGAAGTCGACGGCCTGTAGGCATACGAGAGGTTTTGTCAGCACGGTTGTGCATCGAAAACGGATGGTATTCATTCATCTACTATATTAAATGTTTATAATTCATCATGAATTTGTTGCCTCCTAACAACTGAAGTCGCTTATATATTGCATGTAGAAAGAAGCATGGAACCGTGACCTCTCCATCAGTGAGGTCTATGACCGGACACACTGCACGAACAGGAGGTTAGTTCCGAGTGCGATCGGACTGCCCACAGATCCTCCGATATATCTTGATCCCGGTCATGAGGAGAAGGCGGTAAGTTTAGTTTTTGCATAACATTTAACTTGTTTTTTAGGATTGACTTGTTTTATAGGATAAAGTTGTAGTAATTAGTTTGGGTTGTCGTTGTTGGGCAAACGATAGGTGTAAACTACTTAAAAACATGATATGTTCCAATTAAAGTCGTTATGCTGCCGAAATGTCTATAGTTTTTATTAGTTAACACAATTTTGTATTGGTGTTTGTAGACGTCGTGGGTTCAGACTACACAACAGGAATACCCTGATGTTGATCCGAGCACCTTTAGTCCGGAGGTACAGGGACAGTTGTGGAAGCGTGCTGTCGGAGGCTGGAAAAAAGATCGTGTGTGCGGCTTCAATAGGGTTACGGATTTCCTGGGTTTGTTCGGTCAAGCCCGTCCTAGTTGTTTAAACAATGCCTCGGAGGTATGTCTAATATGGTTGTAATACATGCATGTATTATGCTTTTATTAATTAGCGCTTAACGTTGTTGTTTGTCAAATGTGAATTCATTTTAGGTTGAGGCTTTGAGAGCAGACTTAGAGGCAGAACGGAAACTGAGAGCTGTAGAGGGGACAGAAGAACAGAAAAGGAGAGAGGAAGAAGAGAGAAAGAGAGAAGAAGAAAGACTCACAGATGCAGAGCGGTGGCGGAAGTACGAGGAGGATATGATCCAACAAGAAGCCATGAGGAGGCAGTTCGACACCTTCATGACGCAGTTCCAAAACCAGAACCTATTTCCTCCTAACCCTCCATTTCAGTAGTTTTAGGATAATAGATACAATTTATGATCTAATTATGTAGATTCAAAATTGTTTCGTTTGTTAAAAAACTTTTTCGTTCGTTAAAAAACTGTTTCATAACTGTGTTAAAATCTGAGCAGGTGAAGGTACAAAATGTATAGGAAAATTGATTTTTTAAATTATTTTTTTTTGGAAAAAACACCATTTCCGACGGATTATCCGTCGGAAATAGTGTCGGAATTCCGTCATAAATACAATCCGTCGGAAATGGTGCCGATCCCCGTAAATAATTCCGTCGCAAAACCGTCGAAAAAGGGTTCCGTCGGAAATAATTCCGTCGAATAGGTTTTTCCTACGACCCATTTTCTGACCGATTATTTCCGATGGATTTCCGACGAAAACAACCATTTACGACGGATTTCCGATGGATCCGGCTGACGGAAAAAGGGGTCCTGCATGGTAGTGTCTCCTACATCACTCCTGAAAATTTTCAATCGTTTACTATATGGACGAACACGTATGTTAGCACCCTCAACTTCATTTTCTTCTAATCCATCATCCAAATCTTCTCCGACAATACTTAATAATTCATATAGTCTGAATTGGGATGTTCACTAAAATCATTTATAGTTTCAAAATCATCGTTAAAGGGTAAAGGAAATTGTACACTAGTAGGAGCACTTGGAAACTGTGGCAATGGTTCTATAAAGCTAGATAAAAGATCAACAAAGCTCATAGGACGATTTAACTCCATACTCTACAATAAAATATTTTCATGTTACCAAATATAAATAAAGCAACGTAAGAAACATGCATAAATAATTAATCTTCTATAAACCTAGAATGTGCCTTTTTTCCGTAAGTATATGGATTCTTGATTCTTGATTGATGAACAATGAACAATGAAAATCCTTATAATTGTTTAATAGAAATTGAAAATTTAGAAGCTAAAGTGAGTCTCATACGGTTTTTCTTGTAAACAAAGGGGAGAAAGTAAAGTAATGTAATTAATTTATATTTATTATGGTTTGGTAGGAGGTACAGGGGTAGGTGAATAGTAAATTAAAATCTGAAAAATAAATATAATTATTTTCAAAAAACAACATATTTTTGGAACAAAAATAAAAACCAACACATTTTTGGAAATTTCTCTAGTAAACTTCACTCGTGGCAATGCTTTGTTCAGAATACCATCCCTCTGTTCTTCTCCACTGAAATGCTCTACACAAATCAATTCCTTTTCAACACATTCACGGATGAAATGGTAATGGGTGTCAATGTGTTTGCTTCTCCCATGGAACACTAGGTTTTTCATGAGCTCGATTGCAGATTTGTTATATCCACATACAACTTGACTCTCTTGATTTCATAGCTGGTCAGATCTTGCAACAGAATTCTCAACCACAATGCTTGGCATGCTGTCGAAGTTGTGGCCATAAACTCTGATTCATAGGAGGGCAACGCTACTATACATTGTTTTTGTGAACACCACATGATTAAATTACCTGAGAAGTAAAATGTCATTCTGATTATGCCTTTACCATCATCCCGGTCCATACCATGGCTGCTGTCTCTATAGCCAACTAGTTCCCCGTTTCCTCCTTGTCGATATACCAGACCATTGTTAACAGTCCCTTTGATGTATCTCAAAATATGCTTGAGATGACTCTCCCTTGGGGATTCCATGTATCTGTTATGTATGAACTGACTACTCCAACCGGGTAACCAAGGTCTGGTCTCATATGTATCAAGTATCGTAGAATTCCAATGAGACGTCGGTATTCTGTGGCGTTCACTGGCACCCCTTTCTCATCCTTTGTCAAGATGAGCTTCGGCTCCATAGGGCACTTCAAGGGGTTGCAATCAGCCATTCCAGCTATCTGTAGTATCTTTTTCGCATACCTAATTTTATTGATCGTGATTTTGTTTCAATCTTGTTGAACCTCGATCACAAGATAGTAGGACAGCTTCCCCAAGTCACTCATATCAAATACATGTTACATTTGTTTCTTGAAGATTGCCACCTACTCATCACTTTTACCTGTCACGATCAAATCATCAACATAAACGCCGACTATCAACATCGCCTTTGCCCTTTGAAGCTTGTAAACTTCTTGTTCCTGAGGACACCCGTTGAAAACCCAACTCCTTAAGTGTTTTGTCAAGCCGAATGTTCCACGGCCTTGGAGCCTGTTGTAACCCGTAAAGGGCTTTGTTTAATCGATAAACCATGTGCTCTTTTCCTGCAATGGCAAACCCATCAGGTGTGAAACATACACCTCCTCTTGTAAATCGCCCTTTAAGAAGGCTGAATTTACATCGAGCTGGTGGACCTTCCAACCTTCCACTGCTGCAAGGGCCAACAACATTCGAATGGTCTCTAAACGTGCCACTGGTGCGAAATCTTCATCGAATTTAACCCCTTTTCGCTGCACCTATCCCTTCGCGACCAATCGGGTTTTGTGTTCCGTTACATTACCAGCTACATCCTTTTTTAATTTGAATACCCACTTCAATCCAATAGGCCTGTGTCCATGAGGTAGAGTAGTCAAACTCCATGTATGATTCTTCTCGATTGACTCAAGTTCTTTCTTCATCACATCTTGCCAATCTCGATCGTACGCTTCTTCCGAGTATGTTGTGGGTTCATCTCTAGCAAGCATCAGCTCTTCTTGTTCAACTTCTATCAGTTGTGCTCTAGCATAAATGTCAGATAACGAACGAAATCCTTGAACAGGTGTGTGATCATACATTGAGGAACTCGGATTTTGGCTATATCCAAAAGATGCAATCGTTGTACCACCTGAGTGTGGAGATAAATTCGATGGATCACCTGTAGTGCTACCGGTTGCTGTTGAAATCGGCAATGGCATCGGTGGGTTTGAATCAAATTTAGGAGTAGGACTTCCTTCTTTCGCGCCAATTGGAAGTTGGTCTCGTGTTTCTTCCTCTAGTGCATAATCGATTGGCACCTGATCCATTTTGGTTTCGTTGTGGGCACACAATATTGGGCCACAACCCAATTCCACTTGACCTTTTCTTCGAAAATGACATCCCGAGTTACCACCACTTTGTTCTCTATAGGATTAATCATGTGATAAGCCTTACTACCTGGCTCGATTCCCAGATACACCATTGATGTGCTATGATTACTGAGTTTTGTGGAATGATTTGTCGGTTTCTTTACGTGCCCAACACACCCAAATACCTTCAAGCACTGAAGTGCGGGTTTCCTTCCTTTCCAACCTTCGTACGGGGTCATATCCTTCACCCCCTTCGTTGTAGTTCGGTTCAAGATATACACGGCATGTCGAACAACTTCTCCCCACAATGTATCCAGTACATTCATCTTTTTCAACAATGATCTCGTGGCTTCGAGAATGGTGCGATTCCGACGTTCCACCACACCGTTCTGGTGAGGTGAGTACGGAGCCGTTAGTTGTCTGTTGATTCCTTCTTGTTTACAAAAATCAGCAAACCATTGGGAGGTGAACTCTCCCCCTCGGTCGGTTCGTAAGGCTTTTAACTTCAAGGAACTTTCATTCTCAACATGCGCTTTAAACTATTTCAAAATTGCGAAAGCTTCATCTTTCGATTTGATCATGTAAACCCACATATATCGGCTATAATCATCAACAATCAACATAAAATAACAATTATCTGCCATGGTTGGTGGGGAGATTGGACCACATAATTAAGCATGTACCAGTTCAAGAGGATTACTTGCACGCCATTGTGCTACTTTCGGAAAAGGTTGTCGAGTTTGCTTCGCAACCATACAACCCTCACAGACTTGTGTGGGATGTTTTATATTTGTTACTCCTCGTACTAGATCTATCCGCACCATCGATTCTATGACATGGAAGTTTATGTGACCCAATCTCGTGTGCCACAACCAAGCTTCATCGTTTATACTTGCTAACAGACACACGAGCTGATTTGTGCGAAGAATTGTTTTGTACAAGCGGTTCTTAGATCGTTGTACCTTCATGACTAACCGACCACATTCATCATGTACTCTCAAGTACTCTTGCAACATTTCAACTTTGTACCCGATTTCGGTCATCTGTCCCAGACTCAATATGTTGATATGTAATGCTGGAATGAAATACACTTCAGAAATAACTTGTTGTTCACCGTTCTTGCACTCGAGCAAGATCGACCCCTTCCCTGCAATTTTAACTTTAGTACCATCACCAAACCGTACAGTCCAGTTTCATTCTCATCATGTTTAACGAAGAAGCTTCGTACACCAGTCATGTGATTACTTGCACCATTATCTAGGTACCAAGTATTTTCGTCGTTGCTATTCAGTGCTAGAAACACTTTGTTTTCGTTTAGCAACACCATGTTATCTGCCTTCTCACCATAAACACTCAGAAGCAACGTTGGTTCTTCATCTTGTGTTTGGGTTAAGTTGGCTTCATCTCGTCTATCCTTTGGGGCCTTACACTCGGATGTGAAATGACCATACTCGTCACAATTGAAACACATTATGTGACTCTTGTCTTTTCCTCTGAGACGATTGTCATTCGAGTCACGAGATGCTGTGACATTACCACGACTACCCCTCTGCCACGTATACTTCCTCTGCTTCGACCACCAAATCCACCCCCTCTGGCAAGGTGTGACGACCTACATCCTCTACCACCTGTTAAAGAACCTCCTCGGGAAAACCTATGACTGGATTGCCTTTCCGTTGGGGTGAATAACAAACTCGTTTCCCCAGTCGTATTACCGCTATGTTGCCTTAGTCGGTCCTCATAGGTCTTAAGCCTACCGATCGCTTCTTCAAAGGGCATGTCATCCACATCTGAGTACTGCTCGATCGACACCACCAACTGCAAATATTTTTCTGGGACTGAGTCAAGTAATTTTCTCACCAATATGTTGTCTTCGAGGGTTGCACCGAGGCTACTAAACTTTGAGATCATTCCGCTTAATTTTCCCCCGAACTCGTCTATCGACTCCCCGTCTTTCATCCGTAGGGCCTCGAAATTGCTTTTGAGAGTATGTAGTCTTCCCTTCTGTACATGATCAGCACCCAGATACCTCATTTTTAAGGATTCTCGGACCTCCTTTGTTGTCTTCTTCTTTGCTACTTGTAATAGTATGTCTTCCGGTACTGCTCGAAAAATGAAGGCTCGAGCCGACTTGTTCATCTTCTCATCCACGACCACTACGGTCCGTGGTTCGATGGACTCCCATAACCCATAGGCATCCATAACGGCCTCCATCTTTATCGCCCAAGTGGTGTAGTTCGTCGATGTCAACCTCGAGCACTAAAACGGTACTCCATCACCTTCCTTTCTTTGTTGTGTTACGATCGACATGTCTTCTAGTCTGAGGTATTTGTGCATGAACCTTGCTCTGATACCAAGTGTTGGAACCAGATCAGCAGTGGCAGACATAACTTGATTTATTTGGTTAACTGAACCATTTAACCTACAAATTGAATAACCTGAAACCATTTTGGTTTCGTTGAGTTATTCGGTTTTGAATTTTTTTTTATACCCTAGCGCCTTTCCCATAAGGCTTTAGATCCGCCACTGGATTTCAGACTTGAATCTTGTTAAGTTTCAATTCTTTTCTGGCTTGATTCTCTACCTTTGTTTGTTCCTTTTCTGGTATGGATTCATGCTCGATGTCTTTATCTGTTCATCGATTTAATTTCTTCTATGGATTCGATTTCTGCCATGGTTCGATTGTCTGCCAGTTTCCGTTTTCAAGTTTTCTATTTTCAGGTTATTAATTCAATAGTTACACTAGACACACATTTGTTGGACACAATAACATGCAGCAGCAACCATTCAGGTTAGAAATTGAAATTTTCAATATTCATGATCTTTTGATATTTTTATCTTATTCTTCCGAGTACGTGAGGAACAATATTGTTTTTCATTTGGTTGGGACATCTTAATGAAAAGGATTTGATAGGTTCTAAACTAAGTATAGGTTCTTAGTCATCTATGTAACCGTGGGTTGGTTTTTAGTTGCAATGAATCCATTTAGAAATGTTGTTGGTATGAGTCTGGCCCCTTTTGTGCATAATGAATGCCTAAAGAAAATAGAATTGACTTTAATTAGATAGAACACTTTTGGATAGAAATTTTAGAGCTTTAAGGTATATTTTTGCTCCAACATTTATGCTATACTATATATTAAAATAAAGAGAAAATATAGAGATAATATAAATCTCCAAATTTAGAAAATCTTTAAAACTCTATATTTAAGAGAGACAAATAGTATTTAATTATTTCTCACAAATGTTTGGAGACATTGAAATTAAGTTGTTTATAAGAGAAAAATAATATTTTTTTAAATATATCCAATAGTCTAATAATATAGTTAATGGTAAAATTGCTAAAATAGAGCTATTGAAGATGGATGTGAATTTTTTTAGAGTTTTTAACGTTTTATACTCTATATTAGAAAAATTATAGAATAACTGTTGAAAATACTTTAACTTAACTGATGGCTCGGGAAACACAAGCCCGATGTGCTTGAGGTACGTTCTTTTTAGAAATATCATCTTATTGTATATGAATACTTGATTTTATTTGCGATATTGGAATGTAGATTGCTTTGAAGTTGGAGCATAGGAATCGCTAAGGGATGTAGTTATGGTCCTCTTCTCTTTGCTTTTGTTTGTGGTTGTGATTCATTGGTGTTTATTGTCATCTTTGTTTTTTTGGGTGTCTTAGGATATGCTTATACTAATCTCAATAAATTATAACCGTAAGAAATCAGTTTTAATAAACTCAATGGTTATAATTGTTGTGTAAAATGGAACCTATTCCACCACATCCATTAGAATCCCAATCACTATACCACAACCGGTTAATGTGATCTTTGTTTTTGGTCTAGGTTATGGACAAACTAGGCCCAAGTTTATGGGATGTTTGGAGCTCAATAAAGCAAATGTAAGTGAATAATTAATATTCTATTGAAGATTTTCCTCCTAAAGTTGTATGTAAGTTCAAAATTTGTTACTTTTTACATTCTCTCGTATGAAATGGTTGCTTGTAGGAGTATTTGCAGTGTGGTTTATGCGGTTTGTACATTTTATAATTAAAAATAGTACATTTATTTTGATACAATCCAACAAAATTAAGTTTAAAAATACATTATAGATTCAACGGTAAGTGATCGTGGTCCAAAAAGTAAAGAGTTTTAATACATCCGTTTTCAAAATACATGTTACATAATTAAAAATAGTCTATAGACAAACTTCAAACTAAATTGGTTGTGAAGAGTCCAACTAATTTATTAATATTGTCAATTGTCATATTTGATCAAATTCAAAGTCCAAAACACAAAGTCTAAAAATATTACATAAATAATAAATTAGTCTATACATATAAATTAGTATTTAATTGTTTTGTTATGAAATTTCAAATATTAAAATATGGTTTTACAGGTCTCACGAAAACAGGTTGGTCTCACAAAAACAAGTTGGTCTCATGTATATGTGCATAAGTTATGAAACACCATTTGTGTGTTGCAAAACACTATTTCTTTGTATTTTTATGAAATCATTTTTTATGATTAATTTTTGTTCTATTTTATAAAGCTAAAAATGCCTGAAATAATAATCTTCTTTTAAAAAAATTCTTATTATAACAATGTACTTTTGATTTTTAATTACCACATTTATTTTAAAAATAAAATTACACTATTGGTCTATGTGGTTGCCACCTACTATCAAGAGTAGTCTTTATTTCAAATTAATTACAATTTTGGGTCATTGTGGTTGCTACTTGGTTTCAATTTTGGTCATTGTGGTTGCCACTTGGTCGGGTCCTTTTGACTAAGTTTGTTAACTCGACGGGCATTTTGGTCTTTTACTTTATTTTATTTTTCTATAATAATTAAAAAAAATACATTTAACAGACTTAGTCAAAGGACCAGAATTGAAACCAAGTGGCAACCACAATAACCAAAATTGAAACCAAGTAGCAACCACAATGACTAAAATTATAATTAATTAGTTTGAAATAAGGACTACTTTTAATACTAGGTGACAACCTCATGAACCAAAAGTGTAATTTACTCAAATATTT
Source organism: Silybum marianum (assembly GCA_036898165.1). Taxonomy (NCBI): domain Eukaryota; kingdom Viridiplantae; phylum Streptophyta; class Magnoliopsida; order Asterales; family Asteraceae; genus Silybum; species Silybum marianum. The sequence continues at coordinate 24,026,714 of CM072543.1, forward strand.
TTTTTAATAGGGCGATGTATTATTAAAAAATATACCTATTATAGGAATGAATATTATACATTGTGATCACCTTCTGAAAACAATATGGCGCAATCACACCAAGGAAAAAACACTACATATCCCTCAAAATGTATGTATGCATGCATGCATCCAAGTATATTAATTCATGCATTCATGGAAATGAGATTTATGCAAATGCATGAATCAGGTTACGTGTGTCTATATATACACACATAGAGGGAGTTTCAGAAGAAAACGCTAAAAAAAGAGAAAACTGAAGAACATCCTGAGAGTCCAGCATCTAGAGGAAAAAACACTACATATCCCTCAAAATGTATGTATGCATGCATGCATCCAAGTATATTAATTCATGCATTCATGGAAATGAGATTTATGCAAATGCATGAATCAGGTTACGTGTGTCTATATATACATGTGTCTATATATACACACATAGAGGGAGTTTCAGAAGAAAACGCTAAAAAAAGAGAAAACTGAAGAACACCCTGAGAGTCCAGCATCTGGACGGTATTTTTTTTTTCTATGCATCAATGCATATATATGCATTAGTGCATATGCACAAATGCATATAAGCAATTGGAGCTCCTTTTTTCTATGCATCAATGCATAAATATGCATCAATGCATATGCACAAATGCACGTAACCAGATGGCAGCCTCCCAGGGTGTTCTTCAGTTTTCTTTTTTTTTAGCGTTTTCTCCTGAACCTCCCTCTGTACATATATATACATATATATATATATATACATATGTATGTATATATAGGGGCGGGTTCAAATGAGAACTCGAATTTGGTTTTGAACGTGAGGACAAATGAGAGTGCGACATGTGTCCCATTCAAAGAAATATTTAGACTGAATATAGTATTTATTCAGTCTGAATATTTCTTTGAATATTCAGTTTGAATAATCTATAGTCAGACACGTGTCGCTCTCTCATTTATTCTCACAATCACAACCAAATTTGAGTTCGCATTTGAACTTTCCTCTCTCTCTCTCTCTCTCTCTTTATATATATATATATATAAATTACATGTAGTTGCCACCTACATATATATATATAGGGACGGGTTCATATGAGAACGGTAAAAATTTACGAGAATGCGAGAAGCTTTTTTCATATACAAGATCACGTATGATTTTGCACTAACTGTGACGGGCGACTTTTGGGGCACTTAAGTCTCATAGAAAGTCGCCCGCGTCATTTATGATTTTGTACATGAACCATATGTAATTTTGTACATGAAAATTTTCATGTACAAAAACGATTGGCTGAGGATTGTACATCATCGCATTCTTGTAAATTGTTGTCGTCCTCGCATTAACCTTCCTCTCTCTCTCTCTCTATATATATATATATATATGGGTGGGTTCATACGAGGACGGTAACAATTTACGAGAATACGAGGAGTTTTTTTTCATGTACAAGATCACATGTAATTTTGCACTAACTATAGCGGACGACTTTTGGGGCCACTTAAGTCGCATGGAAATTCGTTTGCATCATTTATGATATTGTACAAAATCACATATGATGCAAGTACATGAAAGTTTTCATGTACAAAATGAAATGCTGAGAATTGTCATCACATTCTCGTAAATTGTTACAGTTCTCGCATGAACCTCCTTATATATATATGGTATATATATATAAGGAGGTTCATGCGAGAACTGTAACAATTTACAAGAATACAAAGAGTTTTTTTCATGTACAAGATCACATGTGATTTTGCACTGACTGTAGCAGGCGACTTTTGGGTCACTTAAGTCGAATGGAAAGTTGGTCGCATCACTTATGATTTTGTACATGAATCATGTGTGATTTTGTACATGAAAATTTTCATGTACAAAAATGATTGGATGAGATTTATTATCGCATTCTCGTACTATATATATATATATATAGAAAGAGGTTCATGCGAGAACGTCAAAAATTTACGAGAATGCGAGGACAATCCTCAGTCAATTATTTTGTACATGAAATTTTTCATGTACAAAATCACATATGATTCACATACAACATCATATATGATTAGCCGAGACTTTTCCTGAGGCAAAAGTCGCGCGTATGATTTTTGATGCTAGTACAAAATCACATATGATTTTCTACATGAAAAAAAATTCATGTACAAAATGATTGGCTGAGGATTGTACTCGCATTCTCGTTAATTGTTATCGTCCTCGCATGAACCCGTCTCTCTCTCTGTCTCTCTCTCTCTCTATATATATATATATATATAGAGAGAGAGAGAGAGAGGTTCGAACGAGAATGGAACCATGTTTAAAGAAATACGAGAATGATCCAATCATTAATAATTTTATAATAACATGACGAACAAAATCATTAATGATCTCCCACAACTTATCCCCTGGACACCTCGTTAATGTAAAATCATTAATGATTTTGTACGGTTGTCTTATTTTTTAAATAGGTACCATTCTCGTATGAACTCTCCCATATATATACATATATATGTATATATAGGGTTTGGTTCCGGTGAGAAGGATAAGAAGACATCTACACCTTTGGATATACATTAGAATGAGATGCACGGAGACGAGATGCACCGGTTCAAACCCCATACCAAGTGCGATTCATGGGTTGATTTGAGATTAAAAGCAACGAAGGGTCAAGATTTCTTCTTACTTCTCACGTTAACTTCACTTCTCACATGATCTCATGTCTCTCTCTCTCTCTCTCTATATATATATGATTTTATGACGAAGGACCCGTGTGAAAAGGAAAGTTACAGTAAGAAGTGTAAGAAAATATATGAACCCTTGATCACTTTTATTCTCATACACATCCATTAATTGCACTTTAGAAGGAAATTGATCCGGAGATGCACCTCATTAGTGTTGACATTCAATTAGGATTGATCCAATGGTGGATATCTCTTCTTAAGTTTCTCACTACAACTTCCTTTCTCACTAGAACCCAACCATTGACTTAGTTATGTAATTATTAAAGCAAATTAGAGTCGTGATTGAAGGCATAGGGAATTTTGGGTCATGTACGTAAACATTAACATGGGAGCCCATCGATTAATTCTAAGCTTTGCTTACCTTGTGTATCGTTTCTTAGAGTTAAAACGTTATCATGATTTGAAGAGAGGACGGTAACCATTTCAAAGAACGGTTTTGGGCTTCGGCTAGCTTTGTAAGTACGCGTGACTTTTTAAATGGTTGCATGCAATATTTAAAATTCTATGCAACCTTAGCTTTGGAAAATTTCATATTTTATAATGTGTTTTTTTAACTGAAGAATTTTATTAAGACTAGCAAGACGCTAGATATTCATTACATACTAGAAATAGCTAAAAGAGGGTTTTGCAACCACCCTACCCAATTAATATTTAAATTCTTACTCCTATTATGCACCCAGAAGTACAATTTTGTAACAATACTATCCCACAACACTGACTTTTTAGGTTTCTTTGTTCCGAAAATTGTCTCATTGCGAAATTTTCATAATGCCACAAAGCTGTATAGGCCACCGCTTCTAAGCAATCTATTTCTCCTTTCTTCAGCCTCGAATCCTGCGACCGATCCTTCCGGTCTACGATGTTATTGAACATAGGGACGTCTAAGTTCAACCAACGTCCTAAGTTCCTCCAGATATCTTGAGCCAAAAGACACTCAAAGAATAAGTGATTCACGGATTCAACTTTCTCCTCGCAAATCGGGCAGAGAATGGAGTGAATGTCGATTCCCCTTTTGGCGATATTATCCCTGGTAGGAATTTTATTCAGACCTAACCTCTACAATAGGATATTTACTTTGATAGGCACCAGATTGTTCCAATTTTTTGTTTTCTGGCCGGTCTCCAAAGTCTTGGAGCCAATATAATTTCGGACTGATGACACCGAAAACTCTCCCGCTCCATCCATAGTCCAGCACCACCTGTCTCACCATTTGGTCCTCTTCTACCCCCCCCCCCCCAACCCCTCTCTTGGTGGCCTGCGTAATACCGAGTCCCTGTCATCCAGGCTAACCTGATCTCTAATGTGTTGCATATGCATGGGTATTGTAAACATGTAATACTTTGAAGATATATAATCACGTATATTTTGATCATTTGTATGTCAATAAATATAGATGTACTATAGTGTTGGTTGTATATAAAAACAAACATATTGTGTGAGTCTATTAATTGGGTCAAGACGTGACTATAAGAACAAACACTTTTTGTGAGCTTGCCTGATTGCTAGATTTAAGCCGTAACAAAGAAAAATTTATGCGGGTTCATCAGGTAAAGGTGTGTGAGTTAGACACCATTATCTTTGTTTTGAGAAAAGTGTTATTTTTTATCAAATTTATACTGAATTTATGAAGCTTTGTGAAAATTGTTATTATGAAAGTAGAGGTTTTGCAACAAAACCATGACGTAAAGATCTTGTTTCCGTTGTGATACAAGCGTCTGATCATGGAATGCTATTTTTTGATATAATGAAGTATTTGAAATTTTGGTATCTCTACCAATAAAATCTAATCGGTAGAAAGTAGGATTCCAACTTCACCATAGGTGATGAACATAACTTCTTCTTTTTGAAGTGAGGTTTTTATTTTTAAGGAGTGCAATGAAAACAATATCTTGGATCATATATGACTATATGGTTGAGAGGAAAAGGGAGGAAACTCTTAAAAAATTATGGAAGGAGTTTTTTTTACTTATGTACCATAATCAGAATGATATACATCACCATATTAATGTCACATAAACAAAAAAAGAATTAATGGTTAATCGGTTTAAAAGATTACATCTTACTTGATGTTACAATCAGGGGCGGAACACGACCATTGTAGTCTCGGGGGCCGAAAATGTATTATTGCAAAAAATTTATATAGAGATCTGAATGATACGAACTTAACTTTTTTATTCTTTTTTTTCTATGATCTAATATTAAATTTTTAGAGAAAATTTGTTAATGGAAGACTAAGGGGTCGTTTATCAAACGCTTACCCAATAAGCTTTTAACAAGTCATTTTGCCTTACCGGATGGACATAACAAAGACCGAGAATCTTACTCGGTAAGAATGATGGTAACGATCAAAAGTCTTACCTTGTAAGTAAAGGTAACGATCATGCTCGGTTAGAACTTACCGGGTAAATTGTTGCATATGATGCCATTTTGATGGAGTAAAATTTTTACCCGACAAGGTAAATGATAGTATAAAATTATACTGATAAGCACTTACTGAGTAAGTATTTGTGTAAGCAGGCTCTAAAACTCGAAGTTTTTAAACTATTAACTGAAAAATAGTAGTATATATATAATTGATATTAGTATTAAATAGATAAAATGTAGTGAGAAAAGAAAAAAAATAGAAATCATTGATATTAATACTAAATAAATAAAAAGAGTAAACTACGATTTTCGTCTTTATAGTTTGTTATTTATAACTATTTTCGTCCTTGGTCTTTAAAATTTGCTTTTTTCATCCTTGTGGTTTTCGTCCCTTAAACTGACGACGTCAGAATAAAGCCGTTAAGTCAGGCTATATTGGTCTTTTTGACCTTTCTCCAATTTTCATTAATTTTAAAATAAATAAATTCTTGCATATATATAGTTATATTATATTATAGGGTTAGGTTCAAATGTGAACTCAATTTTGGCTGTGAACGTGAGGACGAATCTCAGCCACACATCTTCGGTTATGGTGGACGCGATCACGGAGAATTGACGCGATTAATGGGAGGGTGGAGATTATTAAAGGAGGGGAACCAGGTCAAAGCCGCATTTATTGACCGGATAAGTGGCTGAGATTCGTCCTCACGTTCACAACCAAAAATGAGTTCACATTTGAACTTTCCTCTTATATTATATATATATATATATATATATATATATATATATAAAAGTACGTCATCTCCTTCCGTGATCATCAAGATTCAGGGACTGTTGTTTATCTCCGGTAATCTTCTTACAAACCTCCTTCCCCTAAAGCAGCACCCAAAACATCACGACTCCTAGGTCTCCTCTCCATTTTCCAGTGAACAACGAACCATAATCAGTACCAAGTACCACCTGCACCGACTCTTATCTTCCTCACTTTACCGTTTAATAGTTCCAAGCACCACCTGCATCGACTCTCATCGATTTATATTGGTTCAAAAGTTTTGATTTTGATGTACATAATAGCTATGATTTCGATTTCAATATTGATATTGATTTTATATTTTCTATATATACATTGATTCAAAGCATCGGTTTTCATATGGTTTGTTCCCTTTATTTTACTTGCTGGGTATTTATGAAAGGGAACAATCAACTTTGACTTGCATTAAATCTGAAGTTTCAAGGTTGACCTAAAATGGGTAGCATATGTTTGTTGGATTTGAGAAAGAAAATAAACTAATGGGTTTCTAGCAAAAATTTTAGATTGATATTTGTTTTGGTTATGGCTTTGGATTTGATATTGTTTTAATTATGGTTATTGATGGGGTAGTTAATCAGAGAAAAAGAGGGGCTGGACAATATTTTAAAGAAGCTCGCCGGAGAAAGGGAGAAGCTCGCCGGAGAAAGGGGGAAACATGTGGGGGAATCACGTGGGGGAGGGGAGTTATAATTCTAGGTTTTTTATTTTATTTTTAAAGTTGCTTTAATAAGTTTAGTTATTTTATATAAATATAATAATGTAATAGATAAAGGATTTTTTTTTGAATAAAAGATAAAGGAAAGTTTTTAAACGCCCGAGAAATGGAAAAGTGAAAAGAATTTGAAAAGACAAAATAAGGGAGGGGTTAACAGCAACTTTTTAACAGAGTTGGGATGAAGGACGAAAATAGAATAAAAGAGGAAAGCACAGGGACGTAAAAAGCAATTTTAAAAGACCAGGAACTAAAATAGTTATAAACACCAAACTATAGGGACGAAAATCGTAGTTTACTCAAATAAAAATGTAGTGCAAGAAAAGAAAAAATAAAAATAATTGATATTAATTTAAACAAATAAAAATGTGCAGCAAAGAGAGGGGAGGCCAAGATTTGATCCCGAGACTTCAAGGTTGTGGTGGGAACATCCTTACCACTGGAGCAACTTAACAATTTGAGTCTTTATTTGACTTAAATAATATTTGAATGCAAGATCGGGGAGGCCATGGCCCCAAGGCTCCTGTGGGGTTCCGCCTCTGGCTACAATAAGTGAAAATTTTAAAGTACAATTCCCTGATAAAAATAATTTAAAACTATATTATTGTAATTAAAAAATACTATAATATAATAAAAAAATTATGGATATATGTTATTATTTTATGTATTTAACCTTTGAAAAAACAATATTTTTCATTAAAGAAAACTTATTTTCAATTGATTATGTTATTTAAATTATTAAATATCAGAAAATAAATGTCTGAATCCAACAAGGCGATCAAAGAGTAGATTGCAGTCCCTGACCGTTTCACTTGATTGTTCCTCCTATTTTAGTTTATGTTAGAAAGTCGTCACAAAATGTACGCACCTCCTTCATTATATTAATTAATTATATTTATAAGGTGATTGATTCGAAGTTAATCTTGCACCGTCTTATTATAGTTTACAACTTTTATCATATAATATTCTATGTTATAGTCATTGATATCTGAGTCATTTGTTTGTACATACAATTACTTGGTACTGTGAATAAGACATTACGTAATACATAATAGAATAGTATTTTGGCTTGACAATAAGTAGAACAAACATGATTAAAAAATTATGAATCGTATATAAAATTGTTAAAATAAGTTTATAAAGTGTTTTTGTACGTTTAACAAGTTTTTGTTGGATAATTTTTGGATTAAGGGTTGTATTAATTAGCTTTTTAATAGGATTTGGAGAAGGCTTTCATGAGCATATTTTTTTACATCACACTTATTTTCACAAAACAATTGTTTAAATAATATTATATATATCTATACTATATTATAAAACATTTGGTAAAAACTCTTAAAAACATATTATTATGCGGTTAGTACAATTGATTAAAACATGATTACTTAAAATTCAAAAATGATATTATTTTGGTTATTTTGGTTAATTTCCTTATTAAACCTATATTATAATTTAAAATAAAATCTGAAATAAAGAAAGTTTACAAAAAATAAAATCTATTTTTTCAAAACTAATAAAATCGTATTAAAAATTTGATAAAGACAAAAAAATAAAATACAACACTAAAATTAAAATGAATTTCGCTGCATTGCGCGAGTACCCTTCTAGTATATATATATATATATATATATAGATGTTAGGTTCATTTATAAATTAGACGAAGGGTAGAAATTATAGAAACTTTGGCAAATCAATATAAAAAATAATTTTTTTCGTGATTTTTTTCCATCAAATGTTATGATTTAAAATATTATTGTGCATATGTTTGTTTCATAATGTAAAAGTTTCACAAACAATGTGAAACTTTTATGCGTCTATTTTTTGTTTCACAAACACATAAAAATGTTTACATTGTGAACCGGGCACATGTGAGACAAACATATTATGAAACAAATATATGTTAATCAATATTCTAAATCCTACTTTTTGATTAAAAAAATCAAATGAAATAACACATGATGCACAAGTTCTCAGGGTTATCACAATTTAATGAGTTCTAAAAAGAAGACCCCTATATATATTATATATATATATATCTGTGTGTGTGTGGATTAAATCAAAAAATGAGAACCACAAATATATTACAAACCTGTGTGAATCGATATAATTTTTTTTACATGAGATTATCAAATTCTAGAATTTAAGAAATTGTTTCATATATATTTTTTTCATAATATGATAGTTTCACGTGCATAATTTTCTTACCACGTGAATATTTTTTACGTGCATTTCTTATTTCACTGGGTGGACCAAAAAAAATTCCACCTGTAATCTTTTCACAAGATGAATATAAACATATTTGAAACACTATCTTAAGTAATAGATTTTGATAAAAACAAATAATTTTTATATCGGTTCTCACGTGTTTGCAACATATTTGTGGTTCTCATTTGATTATCATCATATATATATATAATATATATATATATAGAGAGAGAGAGAGAGAGGGATCGGAGTTCAAATGCGAACTCAAATTTGGTCGCGAACATGAGGACAAAGAAGAACGCGACACGTGTTTCATTCAGCCTGAATAATGAAGGGCATTCGGTATGAATAACGAAGGTGAAGTTCATACATTATTCAGTATGAATAACACGCATTCAAAGTAATAACACAACATTCAGTCTGAATATATTCAAAATGAATGGGACACATGTCGTGCTATTTTTTGTCGTCACGTTCACAATCAAATTTGAGTTCGCATTTGAATTGCAAACTCACTGATCTACGAAAACTATGCAAATTGATCTGCACCCAAGAATATTTTTGATCAACGACCAACTTGAGGCGATTATAATAAATCCTAAAGTTCTGCATATTTACAAAAATAGTCTGCCTCTTGATCACCGTAGATCAGAAAATTGTATGGTGTGGATTAGTTTTAGAGTTTGTATGAATCAGGTGGTTTGTAATTCAAAATGACCCTATATATATGTATCGGATGTTTTGTTTCAAACGTCTTCTAAGAAAGTCTGTTGGTCCCTAAGGAGTCTACAAAAATATATAAGTATAGAAACAGTTTGTAGAATGGGGGATGAATACACACACAACTTTTTAAGTTTTTAAATATGGTTATTGAGATAAACAAATTTACAGGTTATAAGCGGAATAAGAACAAGTTTAAAACCTATTCTGTTACAACCTTAGAATCACTAAGTAATTTTGATGCACAAGATATAGAAGAGAAAATATCAGAGGTTCCAAAAAGAGTTGAGCATGCATGAAATATCAAGAAGGGTTTCTTCATTTATTTATACCCACAGCATTAAATGCAAGTCAGAGGGTACATGCCACGTGTCAAGCATCTGTTGGAGACTTGTATTTTGTTCATAAAGCAACCATACTTTTAGTCGAATATGAGCAGTGACCCTATCAGAGTTGGTAAGCACGTGGGAGGCAATAAAGTATCTCTGTACTAACTTTCTGGCAAGGGTATGACGGTTCGACATTTGTGCATCGAGGATAAGATCAACTTTGATCTTGCTAAGTAGACTTCATTTGATCGCTGATACTTGAGGCTTCAAGGAGGAGTTCTTCAGGTATCACTGAACCGCTTCAAACTCGAGCTATCCGTCTCTATCTTCAGTTAGTTCTTCGACTGTCGTTGAAAGTTCTTTTGGTGTGAGTGTTGTCTTCGGGTCTTCTAGGTTCATATAGTGTTCCTGAAGGTTTCAGCGATTACTGAGTGCAATCAGTGTTTGCTCTCACTGAATTTAAATAGTAACATGAACTTGGATTTTCACTAAGTATATAGAGGAATCATAATTAAATCACTGAAGGATTTTGGATCAATGATCTCTCCCCTTATTTGATTATGAATAAGCAATATAGGAAGTTTGCTTGTAAAGATTAGTAACGCAGTAAGATTTACAAAGTATCAATCCTAAGGACTAATCTATGAGATCTTTTTCAGTTTGTTCACTATCTGAATTGAGTTTCATTTATAAGATAATGAAAACACAATTTATTACAAGTGTTAGAAAACTAAAAAGCATATTCACTGATAAATATAAGAAAGAACGTTATCAGTGAATGTAAAGATGTTATTAGATCAGAACTCATAATTCTTTGTCCTTTATTATTGTTTTAGGGATCTTTTCAGCACTTAGATGGAGTAAAGTACTTCATTGGAATTTCATTTATGATAAAAATTGAAGATTACATCAGAGAATGAAATAGCAATAAAAAGTAAAGTACAATACACTGAATATTACAAAGGAAACAAATATTAGGAACTATATCCCTGAATGGTTGCTATCTAATCTTTTCTTCTTTGTATCTCTCTCTCGATTGTCAATCTCTAAAGCTTCAGTCTGTCGTTTTCTTCTGTGCAGTAATAGTAGAGAATCTTGAGGAGTTTGGCTGGAGCCTTTGTGATCTCCTTATTCCTGAAGAACCTTATTTCTCCATTGTTATCCAAGAAGGTCATCTCTGGCACTGGATGACTAATGATTTCTTCTTCTTCGTATTTTCTGTCTTCCGGCAGGTAGGTATCTAGCATAGAGATCTCAGGGACTACCAGGTGAGCGAAGAGGCTTTCAAAGTTGAATTTTATCTCATGTTCATTTCTGAATGATGGACCTTCTTCAGTGTCAGACTTGCCTTTCTTATTTTTGGATTTTGTTGGGATATGAGGTACGGTTACATACTAAGAGATCCTTTGCAGAAGCCGATTCAAGTGTTCTTCAACAACGCCTTTGAACTGAGATTTTGACTTAAGAATGTCGTCTCTGATTTCAAGCCATTCAGAGAGGCTGTAGAACTTCAGACACCGAGGTTGCTCATTTTGTTGAATGGTGTCTCTAAAGATGTTGACCGATATCTTTGGACCAAATGAAGTTCGTCCAGATATGGTAACATAAGTGATTTTCTACGAGTGAAATCGAGAGTTTACTCGCTTTTTACACCATTCAAGTTCTTCATTTTTCTTTTCTTGAGCTTTCAGAAGATCCTTGTTCACGGCTTGAAGAAGTTGTGCCTAGGCTCTGAGAGGATTCCTTATATTAGAGTTTGATTTGGCTAACACCTTCTTTGCTAGAGCTTCAGTGACTTTGAGGCGTTCGTGTGCTTCCTTGATTTGCTCATCTATGTGTCGCTGAGCTTGTAGAGCCTCTTCTCTTTCAGTAGGTGAAAGGAAGGAAAATTCATCTTATGCTAGGGTATTTACAGGAATGGAATTTTCAGGACCAGATATACGAAGAGGAATTTTTACTCTGGTCCTCTAAAATTCTTTTATTAGCTGAGCCATCCGAGCTTCTTCTTCGGGTTCAGGTATGGGCTCTTTATGTACGCGCCTCTGAACCAGGCTTTCTTTTGCAGCGTCTGATTTCGGATATGTACATGAACAGGCCCGCTTCAGAAGGTTTAGTGGCGAATGACTTCACCTTTAGGGGGATAGGGTGAGCTGAGAATGGGAGAAGAAGGTTCAGGATTAGTAATTTCTTCAATACTCCTAATAGTGGACGTATTAGCAGGGATTACAAGAGGTAGGGAAGAGAGAGGTTGGGTTCAGAAAGAGGATTGTAGATAATGAGTGGAAGATTTACCTCTGATAGATAAGGCTCCCCCTCAGTTTCTAGCAGGATGCGCAGGTTTCCATCTGCTGAGTCTAAAGAGACTTGTTTATTTCTCCCAGAAGGATTAGGCTGCTCCTGACTAGGAGGAGGTCTATCCCCCAAGGGTGTCTTGAAGACTACGCTAGTTTGAGGACATCGTCTGACTGCAGAAAAGAATGAAGTAGGGTCAGAGAAGTCTTCATCATCATCATCATCATCATCATCATCATCATCATCTCTGGGGATTTCAATTGAGATACCTGAAGAAGGTATTCATTGGTTCTCGCCTTCTTGAATCGATTCGAGTGGGATGATGAAGCCAAGGAACTTACGCCGAAGAGTCCTGATAAATGATGATTCATCTTCACTCTAAGTTTGTATGAAGGACCCTTTTCTTCTTCTTCCTCATCTTCATCATCCTCTTCTTCTTCTTCATCCTCATCATTTTGGATGAGCGAATCATAAGCATCCTTTCCCTAGTTGGCTTCAGGGATTTGTTTGGAGTGCAGAAGCTAATCGGCTTGAGCAATTATTGGCTCTTCAAGCTCCTTCGCACTTTTCTCCCCCTCTTTGTTTCCGTCAGGGAGGATGTGCACCATCATGATGTTCACCTTCAGCTTGATGGTTTCAAGGGTCTATATCACAGTCGAGAGTTGATTCATGCACTCTATATCACAGTCGGTGATAGAGGAAGCAGAGACAATAAGGGTCTTCAATAATTTAACGATCTCTGACAGCGTTTCCTTCTGCTTGTCTATCGTTCCATCGAGAGCGGTGATGGCATAAGTATTTTGAGCGATAACGCTCTTTAGAGAGGAGACCTCTAACTTCATCTCCGAGACATCCAATTGGATGTCTGAGACATCGGTTTCATATCAGGTATCCTAGATACCTGATTGAAGATAAACTCCGCCGATGTTTGCAAGTGATCGGCCTTCTTGTTCAGCGAGGCCGCCTCACCAACGAGGTGATCCAGCGCTGGTAGCTGGAAGGTAACAGTAGGAGTCGTTCGAGAGACCTTTGGGATCTCGAGCGTTAGTTTGGGCATGGTCCTGTCCTAGAGCCTCTCTTGTTTCAGCGAGAGCCTCTTTTGGGACTTCTCCATCTTTTGGGATGGAGACGAGTGTGGAGGAGGTGCATCATAGACACCTATAGACAACAAGGATAAATGAGCCAAAAATAGCTCAGAGTTAGAAGAAAGAAGTTGGTTGTATGTGTGTGTGTATATGCAAGGGTTCCTTGAGTGTATTTGAAGGATTACTCTCAGGGTTGGAACTTGCGATGGATGGGTCCTAAGGATCACATACCTATCTCTGAGAATGTTTTTGAGAAACATTCTCAGGATCTCTGCACGTTGCTTTCCAGTTTTTAGATTGTCTAAACAAACTGATAACTGAACAACACGTTTCTCAACCTCTTCATATACCGAGACTACCATATCTAAATCATTGGTCGATGTGTGGACCAAAGAAGAGTAGATGGACGGAGAGAAGAAGGTTGTGATAGTATTACCTGTACCAGTTGCGGCGCAACTGGTTACTATAACCTTAGGGACGTTGGTCACAAGAGGTGGTGGTAGAGCTGATGAAATGGCAACGGTCTTTGAATCGTTGTCATGGTTGTGGTTGATGAAGGCGTCGGTGATAGGCCGAATGCAGATAGGAACGTCTTTTGAGAGGAATTCTTTTTTGCTTTCTTATGAAGTGGCTTATTTGTTGTAGACTTTTTGCGTCCATCAGCGATTGGTCGCTTCCGTTTATGAGAAGGGGAGGAAGATGTATCAAGGTTAATCATTGATGGGGTTTTCAGTGATTCAGGCACATTCTCTATCGCGAATTCGAAGGTAGGATCAGCTACATCAATGAATGAGGGTGTGGGACCCTTGACGATCTTTACCATGTTTGGGAAGAGAGGGGCATCTCCCTCCTCGAGGTCATGCTCAAGGGACTTCTTCCCTATCTGAGAGAATCGTTGGTTTCCCTTCTTTGGCTAGTCTCTGAACATGTATTCAAAGATCATGCTCATGAATCATGGATAAGCGTTGTCTTCTCCCTTTTCTTCATGTTGACCCTCTTCTTCAAGTCCTCGTAGAAGATCTTCGCATAGTTGATATTACGGCCGTGGCTAAGAGAATATGCCATGTCCAGGAATTTTCGGCTTGCCTGTTCCTAACCACTGGTCATGGTGTCGAGGCACTGAATGATATGAGTGAAGAGGTATTACCAGACGGCTGGCATTCAACTCATGTCGATTTTGGTCAATTTCTTGTTGAGTTCCTGATCATTGTCTTCCTTGGTAGGCTAGTCATAGCATATCCGCTCAACGAATTCCACAATCTCTTCCTTGGTGGGCTCAACTGCCCATTGTTGGCCCTTTTCACTGTTGAAAAACCTCAGGTTTGTCCTGATCGCAACAGTAGTGATGGCTAAAAAGCCAAGGCTTATCATGAAACCGACAGTAGGAAGAGTGACTCCTTTGTCAATGACCTTGGTTGTGGAGTGTGCAGTGTACCAGAATTGTTTGAGATATTCAGTGAGTCCAATAGGCTTGTGGCAGAAAGCATTTCGAGAGGACACTTCTGGAGGAAGAGAGCGTCGTCTCTGAGGTAAGCATGTTCCTCAGGGATGTCCAGTAAGAAGACATGGTTGCAGGGTTCACCAATCCTTCTTCCAGCTTGAATTTAGTGACAACATATATCTTTCACTTGTCAGAGTCAGCGATAGAAGAATTTCTTCTAAAGTTGCTCTTTCTGGCAAACATTCTAAATATATTCGTTAGAAGGGCCAAAGAATCATTAAATTCCGACAAATCAGCGTCAGAAATATCCTCAGAGTTAGAATGGTCTAACTCAGTAACTGTTTGTTGGTCTCAAAGGAGTCTACAAGAGTTCAAGGATATAGAAACAGTTTGTAGAAGGGGGGGGGGGTTGAATACAAACAGACAAATTTTTCGTTTTTAAATTAGTTTATATTTAATAAACAAATTTACAGTTACAAGCAGAATTAGAACAAGTAAATAAACATTTTCTATTGTAACTTAAGAAATCACACAGTTTGATGCACAAGAAAGTGAGAAAGAAAAGAAGCAGAGGTTTGAGAAAGTAGAAACTAGCATTCATTTGGTGAAGAAGGGATCTTCACCAATTTATACCCGTTTGCAATTAATGCAAGACAAAAAGGTATATGCCACGTGTCAAGCCTTTATATGAAGCTTGTACTTTGTTCAAAAGCAACCATGCTTTTGGCCGCGTGTGAACAGTACCATATCAGATATGATGGGGACATAAGAGACAATCCGTACGTCCTTCTCTAACATAGTATAAGGTTTGACTTTTGTGCATCGAGGATGAGATCAACATTGATCTTGCTTTAGACTTCACTTGATCGCTGAACTTGAAACTTCAAGGATGAAGTTTCAGAGTATCGCTGAGGTCTTGCAAGACATCACACTTCTATCTAGACAATCATTTGCTATCACTGAACCACTTCAGATCACGAGCTGATTATCTTTATCTTCAGCTTGGTTTTCGACTTTCCCTGAATATTCTTGTGGTGTGAATGTTGTTCTTTAGATCTTCAGAGATAAGTTTAAGGTTCCTGAGTTTCAGCGATCGCTGAGTGCAATCAGCGTGTGCTATCGCTGAATTTGAACTTAAACTTATAAATGGAATTTTCACCAAGTATACAGAGGAATCATATTCAAATCACTGAGAGGAGTTATGATCAACAATCTCCCCCTATTTGATTATGATTAAGCAACATAGGAAATTTGCTTGAAGAGATTAGTAAGAATTTAAAAAAATAAAGTAAAATTTTCTAAGTACTAATTTGTGAAATCACAATATTTACAAGTCTGGAAGCTTTAAGTACATTCACTGATTAAATTTCAGAAAGAAATATCAGTGAGTAAAGAGGTTTTTAAAGAAATTAGAACTCTTATGTTCATTGTCCTCTTTACTGTTTTCAGGGATATTTTCAGTACACAAATGGAGTAGAGTACTGCATTGAAATTTCATTATAGATAATCTGAAGAATTACATTTAAAATGAAATTACAATTGTAAGTAAAGTACAAAACATTGAAAAATTTACAATGGAATAGAAACTACCAACTAGTCAGAGAGTCGCTCTTGTCCTCTTCATTACTCGTTTAGATAAATCTTCTTTTGTCTCAACATAGGTCCAATATTTGCCCGGCAGTGATAGTACTTTACTTTGACAAATCTTGAGGAGGCCTTTGTGATTTCTGAGTTTCTGAAGAATCCAAGGAAACCATCATTATCTAAAAACACCATACCAGCTTCAGGGAGTGTGATGATATCGCCTTCTGCTAGCTGTAAGCCTTGAGGAAAAGAGACGTTAAGATTAGAGATATTAGGGATATCTAGATGCCCAAGGATACTGTCGTAGGTGAACTTAGTTTCATATTCATTTTTGTTGGAGGGACCTTCGTCAGCGCTTGATCTTTTTCTTCTTGAAGGCTCAAGGAGAGGAGAAACTTGAACATGCTGAGACATCCTTTGCAAAAGCTAATCCAACACTCTTTCAACCACATCTTTGAATTTTGATTTGGACCCCTGAATGGAGTCTATGATTTCCAACCATTCAGAGTATCCATAGAACTTCAAGAACCGAACTTCTTCCTTTTCGCATGACGAGTGCCTGTACATTCGTACATGTACCTGCATACCACTTTTCTTAGAAGTGCGTCCTTCAATAGTAGCACGAATGATTTTTGAGTCAGACACCTGATAATTGAAACGTTCAGTGCACCAGTGTAGTTCATTTTCTCGGTGGCTTTTATCTTCATTTGTTAGCGCACTTAGGATCCTTTCTTGACCATGGATGGGATTCACATTCAGAATTTCTTGAGACAGCTCCCTTTGTGCCAGAGCTTCAGCGACTCTTTCACTTTTCTCGTTGAGCTTCCTAGTCGCTTCATCTCTTAAGGCATCCTCCCTGAGTATTCTTTTAGCCAGTTCAAGATCATTCTCTGTTTGCTTCATCTTCTCATCCCTTATACGCTGAGCTTCAAGGGCTTGGGCTCTCTTTTCCTTAGACAAGAAGTAGAATTCATCCACCACGCTGATTGGTATGGGTTCTTCTGGTTCAGCGGTGTTGGGTACCTTTATTCTTTTTTATTCTGGTTTCCTAAGGAAATTTATTCGCCTTTCCTCTTCTTCTGGCTCGCTTATTGGTAGCCTATGTACACGCTGAGGTATAAGAGGAAGGTTGGAGGTTCAGATGAACGAATGAAAGGTATAAGAGGAAGGGTTACCTCAACAGCGGTCTCCCCCTCAGAGTGTGTGGGGATGGATTCGAGATCTACCATTTGCTTTCCTTTCCCTGAGGTATCGGACTATCCTTGAGAAGGAGGTGGTCCGTCCCCCAAAGGATCCTTGTAAACAATTCCAGGCATGAAGTGGCCTGGTCTACTATGTACAAAAAATTGGCTTGCGCCAGGAGGGACATCGTCATCATCATCATCATCATTATCTCCTCCATAGTGAGGGATTTTCTCATCATCATCGTCTTCGTTCTCTTCCTCTTCTTCTTCACCTGCGTACTGCTTCGTTCACCTTTCCAATTATCTCATCAGCTAGCTCTTTGGCACATCTCTCCCCCTCGATGTTGTCAGTTGGGAGAACGTGCACCACCATAGTACGCACATTTCAACCGATATCCCTGAGAGAATCGGTGTGCGCAGACTGGTTCTGGAGAACCTGACCCAGTGAGGTCCAATCAACAGCAGTGAATGAGGGGCCAGCATCAGCGATCTTTGATAATATCTGTATCATATCGGATTGAGTCTTCTGAATTGACTCGAGCACTTGGCTTTGTGCCTCTATAGCCTTTTCCAGCTTGGAAATGGCTTTCCCATGAGCCAAGTTGTCCGCCTTCACTGACTGGATGTCACTGTAGATATTATTAACGGTGGCCTTCACCCTGGGGGCACCAGAGACTATGCGGAAAATGTACTCAGCTGACATCTGAAGATTGTCAACCCTTGCCCTGGTGTGAGCACATTCGTTGACTAAAAAGTCAATTGCAGGGAATGTGGGGTCTGGAAGAACAATCTTGGGTATCTCAACAGGGAAGGCAGGAAGCTTCATAGCAAACTTCTCCTGTTTCAACTTGCGTAATACTTCGGTGGGCTACAGTTGAGGAGATTGCAACGATGTTCCCTTGCTACTGCTGGAAGGAGTAGCAGCCTTGGTTGTGGTAGTAGTCGCTGAGGTTGAGAGAGGAGGTGTGATACCTGTTGAGAACATAGACAGAGTAGCCAAAAAAAGCTCTGGTTAGATGAGGGGTGATAAATAGACATGTTATTAACTTTGAGAGTATCATGAGGATTACTCTCACGGATACCACAAGCGAGGGTAGTGTCTTGAGGATCACTAGTCTGTTTCTTAGAATGTTTGTGAGAAACATTCTGAGGTCCTTTATTAATGGCCTTCCATGATTCAGATTGTCGAAACAATACTGAGGCGTGGACAGCGTGCATTTCAACTTCATCAGAGGTAGGGACAACTATCTCTGAATCGTTAGTTGATGTGAGGACCAAAGAAAAGATGGTGGAAGAAGAAGAGATGGCAGTGATTGTATTACCTGTTTCAGCTTTAGCGTAGCTGGCTATTACATTCTCCGTGACCTGAGTCCCTGAGGATGGTGGTAGAGTTGATGAAGCGGCAAAGGATGCAAAGACTGTTGTCGTGGTAGGGGCTGAGGATGGCGTTGGTAATACGCCTTTGTTAGAGAGGGAAGTATTTTGAGAGACTCCCTTCTTTTGTTTCTTGGTATGCGGCTTTTGAGCGATGGTCTTTTTGTGACCTTCACTCGGCTCCTTTCGCTTTAGAGGGGAGGAGGTGCCTTGGATACTCACTGATGGGTTTGTCAGTGAGATGGGCACAGGTTCAGCCTCGTTGATAAGCTTCATCATGTAGGAGGTGTAAGGAGCATCTCCTGGATGTTCAGTGACATGAAGCGACTTCTTGCCTACCATAGAGAAGTTTTGGTTGGCATCCAACGGTTGGGTACTCATCTTTGAAATCCAACTCCATAATGGTAGCGAAGAACCTAGGATAGGGAATGAACTTCTCCCTCTTTGCAGCGCCCACCTTGTTGTACATGTAGCTGAAGATATAGTCAGCGTAGTTCAGGGCGTAGTTGGTACAGAGAGCAAAGCCCATGTCTTGATAGTGCTTGCTCCCTTGGTCTTGGGAGCCCATCTTAGAACCCAGTCATTGAATCACCTGGGTGAAGATGTATTGCCATCTGGCAGGAAGTCTCTTCTTCTCCATCTTCGAGCCGACATTCTTATCAGCTGGATCTTCCCAAGCATAACCAATGGAATCCAGGAATTCAGCAATTTGTTCCTTGGTGGGCTCTGGGGCCCATTTCTGATTCTTGCCTCTAGCAGGGAGGCGGAGAGCATTTCGCAGGAAGCCAACAATGAATGCGAAGAACCCATGAGTAGGAATCTGAAACCCGATTGCAGGGAGTTTGTTTCCCTTGTTTGTGGTGAGTGAGGTGCAGTCTGCAGTGAACTATAGGGCTTGAAGATGAGCAGTGATTCCTATGGGGTTGTGAACAAATGCGTACATCAAAGGGAAAGCCTTGATGAACGTAGCACCATCATTGTATTGTGGTTTGTCAGTCAGGATGTTCACCAGGGCCAGATAGTTGCATGACTTGAACGTTGCATGTTCCAGAGAGAAGGCGCATGCAGGTGCTCGCTGAAGGGTAATCTGCGCAGATTCATCAGCTTGAGTGTTCTTGCTTGAAGATGCCATTACTGTTTCAGAAATAGGAACACCAAATAGAAAGATCATGGCTTAATACTTAATGTATACACCAGAATGAGTTCTTGGTATGGAGAATACCAACTGTGAAGAATCAAAACAAGTATTATAATGAACAAAGGTCAAAATACTTGTTGTTTGGTAGAAAAATACAGACTTACAGTAATTTATTTTACTGGTTTTAAAACAAGTGTGATTATAAATACCAAATCTGGTCTTCTGTTCGAAGGAGCTTAGAACAAGTTTTTGAAGAAAAACAAGATTTTTAGAGTTTTAACAAGAAAAAATAGCTAAGCATAAATGATCTTTATAACAAGAAGTTATAGAAGATACCATAGAGATGAAGAAAAGATTAGATCAAACCTTAAGAGTGAAAAACGAAGAAAAACGCACAAGTGCATGTTCTTGGTGTTCTTGAGGGAAACTTGAAGATTCGAAGATATTCTTTCCTTTTTGATGCTTAGATATCAAGAGGAGAGAGAGAATGCTAAACAACAGTTTTAACTTTTTGAAAAAGTAATGATGACCTAGCGCACGTTCCTAGAAAAGAGGACAGAATGGAAACGTCATGGCTGTCGTGTGTCAGATAAAGGTCTGACATGTCCTTTTCTTATTTGAAAACTTGAAAATGATTATCATTTAAATTAAATGTTAATCGTTATCTTTAAATTCTTCATCAAATGACAATAAAGGATTGTTAGTGATGGGTTTTATTTTTGAGAACCATTTTCTGAATATGAAGATAGTCAGAGAGTGTAAAGATTTAGGAGTTCATACCTGAGCGAGATAAGTCAAGTATCGCTGAATCAGAGCTCAGAGAGTAAATATATGAAGGCTTTATTTGTGTCGTTGGATAGAATTTACTCAGCGTTTAACATACCAAGTTCGCTGATGAGTAGATTGAATCTTGTCTCATCAAGAGGCTTGGTGAAAAGATCAGCGAGCTGATATTCAATTGGTACAAAATGAAGTTCAACTTCACCATTCAACACATGATCTCTGATAAAGTGATATCGAATCTCAATGTGCTTGGTTTTGGAATGAAGTACAGGATTATTTGCAATTGCAATAGCACTGGTGCTATCACAGTTGATGGGGATTTTAGACAGTTTGAGATCGTAGTCTCTTAGTTGATTTCTCATCCAAAGGATTTGAGCACAACAGCTACCAGCGGCTACATACTCAACTTTAGCGGTAGAAGTGGATATAGAGTTCTGCTTTTTGCTTGTCCAACTTATTAACTTACCACCTAAAAGCTGACATCCACCAGCGGTGCTCTTCCTATCAATCTTACAACCTGCAAAATCATTATCAGAGTAACCAATTAAATCGAATCCTGAGCCTTTGGGATACCAAAGACCCAGATTAGGAGTTCCTTTCACATATCTGAAGATTCGCTTTACAGTGATGAGGTGATATTCCTTTGGTTGAGCTTGATATCGAGCACAGAGACAGGTAGAATACATGATATCAGGTCTACTCGCTGTAAGATATAGCAGAGATCCGATCATCCCTTGATAGACAGTGATATTAACAGGTTTCCCATTTGGGTCCTTATTCAAAGTCAGAGGAGGTGCCATAGTGGTCTTCATTGTTGAGCATTGATTCATATCAAATTTGTTCAGCATGTCCTTAACATATTTATTTTGACAAATAAAAATTCCTTTGTCAGATTGCTTAATCTGCAAGCCTAGAAAATATGTTAGTTCACCCATCATACTCATTTTGTATTCTTTCTTCATTCTTTTTGCAAAATGAGTGCATAGTTTGAGTCTTGTGGAGCCAAATAAAATATCATCAATATATATTTGAGCAAGAATAGTATGACCTTTATATTTCCTTAAAAATAGAGTTTGGTCAATTTTTCCACGAACAAATTCTTCTTTAAGAAGGTATTTTGAAAGAGTGTCATACCAAGCTCTGGGAGCTTGTTTTAACCCGTAAAGAGCTTTTTGGATTTTAAAAACATAACCAGGATGGTTTGGGTCAGTGAAACCAGGAGGTTGTTCAACATAAACTTCCTCACTGAGTTACCGTTTAAAAAAGCACTCTTTACATCCATTTGAAAAACTTTGAAGTCTTTATGGGCAACATAAGCTAAAAAAAGTCTTATGGCTTCTACTCTAGAAACAGGAGTGAAGGTCTCATCATAGTCAATACCTTCTTCCTGTCTATATCCCTAAGCAACAAGTCTAGCCTTATTACGGATAACAGTGCCATTTTCATCTAGCTTATTTCGAAAAACCCATTTGGTTCCAATCACTGTTTTACCAGATGGACGAGGAACAAGATTCCAAACTTTGTTTCTGCGAAACTCAGTTAGTTCTTCTTGCATGACAGAGACCCAGCTAGGATCAGAGATAGCTTGATCTATCTTCTTAGGTTTAGAGAGAGAAATAAATTAACATAGAGAAAGATATTACATGTACCTCTACGAGTCTTGATACCTGCGTTTGGATCACCAATAATTTGATTTATTGGATAATTTGCAGTCCATCGCTGAGCTGGTGGTTGAGGAGATTGATCAACAATTGATTCAGCGACTTGTTCTTTTTCAGGGATAACGTTGGTTGTTTCAGCAACAGGTACTTCATTATTTAGTATCAATTCTAGAGATAACTCAGAGGTTTGATCAGTAGAAGATGAAGCTTGGTTATTCACTGAATAATTCTCGAATGAGGTATCAGATGGAGGAATTTGATTGAGAGGAGTGATGTTGACCCCTGATGATGACGGGTCATTGCTTGAGGTAGGAAGATCAGGGATTCTATCATCATTATTTTCAGTATTAGGTTGATTGTTGAAATAAGTTTCAGGTTCCCCATAATGAGATTTCATCCGTTCATTCAATTCCTCATCTTCTTCAGGGATAGAAGTAGAATTGGTTGGACGAGATTCATCAAAGTTGAGGTGCATGGATTCTTCAACGTTTTGTCTTCTTTTGTTGAAGATTCTGAAACACTTAGATACAGAAGAGAAATCGAAGAAATATCCCATCATCAGCTTATGGATCAAATTTACCCAAATGATCTCTATCGTTTAGAATGTAGCATCTACATCCAAAGATGTGTAGATATTTCAGAGTGGGTCTTCTTCCATGAAACAATTTATAGGAAGTCTTCTTGAATCGCTTCACTACCAGGGATTGATTATGAGTAAAGCACGCTGTGTTGATTTCTTCTGCCCAAAATTGAGTAGGTAAACGCGATTCACGGAGCATTGAGCGAGCTGCTTCAATGATCGTTCGATTTCTTCTTTCAGCGACACCGTTTTGCTGAGGAGTTGTCACTGATGAGAAGTTGTGAGTGATTCCTTTTTTCTTCAAAGAAGTTAATCAAGGTACTATTCTTGAATTCAGTGCCATGATCACTTCTCATGGAATGAACAATGAGATTGTTCAGTACTTCCATTCTTTTGATAAAAGCAATAATTACATCAGGTGTATCACTTTTGGATCGAAGAAAAAAATACCCATGTATATCTGGAATATTCATCAACTTTCACCAGAGTGTACTTCTTTCCAGATAGAGATTGGACATTGACAGGTCCAAATAAATCCATATGGAGAAGTTGAAGAGGTGAGGTCACCGAGGAAACTTGTTTAGATCTAAAAGAGGCTTTTGTCAATGTTCCCTTCTTACACGCTGAACAAAGAGATTCCTTTGTAAATGTATGGTCAGGGAGATCCCTGACTAGTTCTTTTTGAGATAATTCATTGATTATCTTAATGTTTAGATGAGAGAGTCTTTTGTGCCATAACCAGTTTATATCAGAGGAGGCTGCGGAGATGAAGCACATGTTCTCAGAGTGAGAACTATTCATGTTAATGACATACACATTTTCTACTCTTTCGACTGAATGATGTTGCTCCATTGGATATAATTCCATAACCTTTAGTGTATCCTTTGCCATTTCCACCGAAGGTCACTGAGGGACCAGCTTCTTCCTTGTATTCAGAAAGCAGAGATTTTCTGCCAGTCATGTGCCTTGAGCATCCGCTATCAAGATACCAAATACCTTTCGCACTTTGCATACAACGAAAAGATTAATTTTTATAGGTACCCATATTACTTTGGGTCCTGCTATGTTAGTGGAAGGAGTGGCGGATGAGCTACTATCTGAAGAATTCTCTTCAGTGGATATCTTCACCTTTGAAGCTTTACCAACCTTGGTGGATTTTACTCTTGCTGATTTATCAGTTTGAGCTACTTTCTTTCCATGAGCTAATTTTTCAGCTTTGGTAGCATTAGGACACTTACTGGCAATGTGAGTAGTTCACCAAAGTGATAGCATTTCCTATATTTGTAAACGGGTTTGGAATTGAAAGAGTTCAGAGAGCAAGAAGAAACATTTTTAGGAGCAGAACCAAGAATTCCTTTGTCTAATGTCCTTAGGGGTATAACAATATTTTCAGGGACAGGTGTGATGTCGATCTTAATTCTGGGTGTTGATCTTTGAAAGGATTCAGGGATTTTCTTCCCAGTTTTAGGTGACTCACTGAATGAATAGAGGAGCTCTTCTTCAGTTTCTAAAAGTTTTTGATTGTAGGAACGTGGTCAAGAAACTTGTTCTTGATCATTTTCTTAGAATCATTAGATTTAGAGTCAGGCAGCTTCTCATTGAAATGAGGTTTCTGAGAAGAAGGATCAGGGATTGAGGAAACAAACATTCCGAATTTTAACATGGAGCGATCATTCTCTTATTCTTCTTTGTCATGGTTATATCCTAACCCACTTTTAACCTTCATAGGGATTTGGGGATTGATAATCTCGCTGAATTTATCTGAAGCCTTGCACCATCCTTCGATGGTAGTTTTTTCAGCCTTGAGATCAGCAATAGCCTTTTCCCTTTCACTGATAGCTTGTTGTCTCTCAATGCTTATTGTTTGATTTACAAAGACTTGGTCTTTTAGAGTTTCTTCAATCTTTGTAAGTTCTTTGATTTTTAAATGACAATTTTTCAATTGTTTAGATAGATCAATATTGATTTGTTCAACTTTGATCTTTCCATTTAGAGCATTGTAAAAATCAGCAGTCATAGCATCGAGAGCTGACAAGTTATCACTTTCAGGTATAGAGGAGTTTGTAGGAATGTTTACTTGAGTTGAAGGAGACTCTGAGGATGATGTTTCAGAAACTTCTTCAGCTTCCTCGATTTTGGCCATTAGGTAGAGGAAGGAAAGATCTTCTTCATCAGAGCCTGATTAATGAGAGGTTTTGGCCCAATCGTCTTCTTGATCCCAATCAACTTCTTCAGCAATTAGACCTTTGCCTTTTTGTTGGTTCATTTTCAGATCTCTGTATTTATTCTTCAACTTAGAATTTTTTTTCCTTTTTATCAGAGTTCTGAGAGGTGGTGTGTAACACCCCTAAAAATGGGACTTAATTTAAAACAAATAAAATGCGGAGAAAGTTAGAGTGAGTTTACAATATCTAAAAGAATGTTAAATGTCAACCTAGTAATCTATACAATTCAAAATACAGATTAAGTTCGGGTGTCACTAAAATCCTCAAAATAATCTTCTATGTAACTCCATCTATACACACGAGGTGCTTACAAAGAGGTCGTCGATCCTCGGGAGTGGATACTTGTTCTTCACGGTTACCTTGTTTAGTTCACGATTGTCAATGCACATTCTCATAGTGTCGTCCTTCTTCTTCACAAATAAAACCGGAGCTCCCCACGGTGACGAGCTTGGTCATACGAAACCCTTCTCAAGGAGATCTTGTAACTGCGTCATCATTTCTTGCATCTCGGATGGTGCCAACCGGTAGGGCGCTCTAGCAATCGGAGCGGCCCCCGGTACTAGATCTATTCGAAACTCCACTTGTCTATCGGGTGGCAAGTCGGGTAGGTCTTCGGGGAACACATCTGGAAATTCATTAACAACTCGTACATCATCTAATTTCCTCTTCTCTAACTTCGCATCTAAAACATAGGCTAAATATGATAGGCATCCCTTGGCTAAACACTTGCGTGCCTTTGCCAAGGTTAACAATGCAACTTCACCCTTCCTTCTTTCCCCGTAGACTATCACCATACTACCATCTGATAACGGAAATCGAATCAACTTCTTTGAACACAAAATCTCGGCTTGGTTCTTGGCCAACCAATCCATTCCAATTACCACATCAAATCCTCCTATTGCCATAGGCATAAGGTTTATCCCGAATCTACTTCCATCAATTTCCACCAGAAAATCCCTAAGGACATCACGGACAAGAACTAGTTTACCATCGACTATTTCAACAATAAAAGCATCTTCCAAAGTACTAACATGTACATGCAGATTTGGGTAGAAAGAAGTGGATAAAAAAGAAAAAGTAGCACCAGAATCAAAAAGAACATGAGCGGGTACGGAGTTAACAAGGAACGTACCCGACACCACGTCTGCCGATGCCTTCGCTTCTTCCGTCATCATCTTGAAAGCTCTTCTCACCGCCTTCTGACCCCCACCAACTTTCACTTCAGAATACTTCGAAACACGTCATTGACTTGACCGGGTGTTGATCATAACTCCTCTCGATGATTTGAATATGATTCCTTTTGTATACTTAGTGAAATTCCATTGTATAAGCTTCTGTTAATATTCAGCGATAGCATATGCTGATTACCATCAGCGATCGCTGAAGATCAAGGAACATCAAGCTTATCTCTGAAGACCTGAAGATCAGCTATCACACCAGAAGATCATTCAGCGAAAGTCAAAGACCCTAGCTGAAGAAAGAGATAATCAGCTAAGTGAACTGAAGCGGTTCAGCGATAGCAGCGATTATCTAATCAAAGTGTGAAGTCTTGTGAAGCCTCAGCGATACTGAAGTTCATCCATTAAGTTTCAGAATCAGCGATGAAATGAAGCTTCCTTTACAAGATTAAAGATTGATCTTATCATCGATGCACAAAACTCAAACCTAATACCTTGTCAGAAAAGAACGTACGAATTGTCTCTTATGCCCCCATCATATCTGATATGGCACTGTTCATAGTCGGCCAAAAGCATGGCTGTCTTATTAGCAAGGACAGGCTTCCTATCCAAGCTTGACACGTGGCATATACCTTTTTTCTTGCATTAAATGCAAACGGATATAAATAAGATGAAGATATCTTCTTCATCTTAATGCATGCTTCCTTCTAACCTAAACCCTCTTTATTTATTTCTTCCTTCTTCTTGTGCATCAAACTTAGTGTTTCTTAGTTACAATAGAATAGGTTTTAAACTTGTTCTTATGATATATAAACTAATTTAAAAACCAAAATCTGTGTGTTTGTATTCCCCCCCCCCCCCCCCCTTCAACAAACTGTTTACTTATTATTGAACTCTTGTAGACCCTTTAGGGACCAACACCGGGAAATCACGAATCTGATGCCCACTCTTCCCACATCTAAAACAGTTACTCAAGACCGAGCTACAAGCTCCAAAATGCTTGCTCCGGCATTTGGGGCACCAACTAGCTTCCCTCCTAGAATCGATTCTTCGATTGTTGTTGTTGTTGTTTGTGGTGTTGTAGTTTAACTTCTTGGAAGGCGCCGCATGCCCTTCCCACTTCCTCTTCTCTCCAACTCCCAACCTTTCTTCAATACCCAAGCTAATAGAATCTTCCTTATGTTGGGCTTCTTCAATTGCCTCACAAAGAGTAGAGGGCTTTGAAGCCCGCACCCTATCCATCAAATCCGCCAGTAATCCCTTGATGTAAGCCTTTATCTTTTCTTTCTCATCCGGGGCCACATGCCCAAACAAACTCAACTTCTCTACAAACAACCGGGTGTACTCTCTCACGGTTTTGTTCCCTTTCTTGAGAGCCCGAAACTCATCAGCAATCAGGTCGATAGCCCTTTCATTACAATATTCTTCCATGACCTTCGCCTTAAACATCTCCCATGTGAGCATAGAGACGATCACGGACCCAAGAGCAGCCGTGGTAACGTCCCACCATATTAGGGCCTCGCCCCGTAGCATTTGCGAAGCAAACTTCACCTTTTGCCTCTCTTCACAATCACCCGAGCTAAACGCTTGCTCGATTTCTCGCAACCACCAGATACACTTTACCGGGCGGTTTGGTACACATAAAGTCCTTGTATGAAAAACTTATTCCTGCACGTCTCACTTCAGTTGCAGGCGTCTCTTCAGTAACCAGTACGGCCCCATTCCCGCCTGAACCTCCTACAATATTCTCCGCAGTCGCATCGTGCCTCCGCTGACTGGCCTCCCTCTCTTCAAACATCTTCAGCATCGTTTCATGATGTTGAGCAAAAGCAGAATTCATTGCTTGGATCATACTGAGCTTAAGCACATCTTGTGAGCCCGTTTGTACCATAAGAGGTCCTATTCCGGGATTATGGTTTACGGCCGGTAATTGGTCTATTCGAGGTGGTGACCTCCTAACAACAGTAGGAAATAACGGTGGTTGAGTGGCTCCCCCTGCCACTTCCTGATTCATGACACTGTTGGTTGCTCCATCAATTTCATTATGTGATCGGGTTCGCGTGTTCACCATCTTAGTCTGTCAAGATGATAGAACAAGAGTAAGACAAGCTAACATAAATACGTATAACACGATCACCAATCATCGCAACAATAGTAAAAAGCAAACTCAGAATACAATGCACCCAAAATAGCATTAGCTACGTGATATCTTGGATATATCATACACACAAGAATCCCTATTACCAAAGTCACATTTCATGATTAGCACATTTACGTCGACTCTAAAGCTCTCTCTTATCTAAAGAGTGTCTACCCATTCTCACAGAATATCACTTAAAGTCTCAGCTTAAGTCTAGGCATCTTAAGTTCATACCTAGTTCACTTAAATTAGAGCTCTGATACCAACTTGTAACACCCCTAAAAATGGGAGTTAATTTAAAACAAATAAAATGTGGAATAACTTCTACTTTATAAAACATCACCCGTAAAGATGGGGAGAAAGTTAGAGTGAGTTTACAACATCTAAAAGAATGTTAAATGACAACATAGTAATCTATACAATTTAAAATACAGATTAAGTTCGGGTGTCACTAAAATCCTCAAAATAATCTTCTATGTAACTCCATCTATACACACGAGGTGCACTTCAAAAAGGATGCCACTACCGGCACCTAGCTTCTCTCATCCCATCAAGCTCTGCCCCTTGATCACCTGTTATACATGTCATTTTAAGAAAAAGTGTTAGGCTTAAAGCCTAGTGAGAACAAACAGTTTAAAACTATAGAAAAGCCATTTAAACTTCGAAAGCGGTAAATAACATATAACCAAAAGTTTTTCCCCAAACATCTCCTTTTCTTACTTCTGCGATTTACACCTGAAAGATACGCTTTACTTCTCTTGGGGGGGAACTTCTACGGGAATGACCCGTCATTTGGTCGATTACTCGACCACACAAGCTCAACCCCAAACCGGAATCTCTTACAACTGCCTTCCCCAAGTACTCTTGATTATATGTGCCTATGGATATATTTACACTAGTCTAAGAACTGAATATAATTGTTTCCAATGTGTTAGCTTCTCTTCACAAATCTCTGTGAACTAAATCATCGTGCTTCCAAGAACCTTCCTTCCAAAATTAGGTCAATTTATCATTTAGGTTTATACATCATTTTTCTTGCATCTAAAACTCATAAAAGTGTTCCAAAACCGTTCTAGACTTCCAATTCATCATTTCAAAGAAAAACCATAAATGACACATTTTGACCAAGTATAGAAATACTCATTTTAAACATCATATTAAGGTAAAATACTTCATTTTGACATGTATAAAGTTTTAAAGGTAAGAACGAACTCACAAGCTAGAGTTTGACAAAACCCTAGAAAACCTCTAAGATGATGGAGATGGTGGAACTAGCTGAAAGGATGAAGAACACCACCACTTGAAGCTTTTAAATCCCAAAGCTCTACTTGAATCCTCACTTAATATAGCAATAAATGAGATGGAAAGAGGTAGGTGAGGGTAACAAAAACCCTAGAAATCGCCCCTAACAGCTCTGCTCTCGATCTTGAACTGGTAACTGAATAATATGAGAAAAGAAGCCGAAAATCGCACCTTATTATGCACTCTGGAACACACGGGCGACTATGCCCTTGGCGACTATGCCATGTCATAGTCGCGAGTCATAGTCGCGAGTCATAGCCGCGAGTTTTGTACCGAAACTTCTTAAAAATGGTTTGCTTCCTTCCTTGCGACTATGCCATGCGACTATGACACTGGCATAGTCGTCGTGTCATAGTCGCCCAAATTGTACCGAAAGTCAAAATTCTCCCGGCTTCCGTTCCTTTCCCCCAATCCATTACAACCCAAAATTATACACTTGAAACCATCCATTTTCCCATAAATAAAATATTACAATGCTAATTTACATAACCTTTCGTGCTAAATTTCCGGGTGTTACAATCCTCCCACCCTTGAAAGTAATTTCGTCCTCGTAATTTATAGATTAACCAAACAAACTCGGATATCTCCTCTTTATATCCTCTTCCGCTTCCCATGTCGCGTTTGAACATGGTGCTTCCATTGCACCTTAACCATGACGATTTCTTTGTGACATAACTTCTTAGACTTGCTTTCTAAGATCGCCTCCGGTTCTTCCACACAACGACTATTGCCGACACGAATCTCTGATAGAGGTATCTCACTTTCTTCTTCCGCTAAACACTTCCTCAAATAACATATGTGGAACGTAGGATGTATGTCGTCCAATTCGGGTGGCAATTCCAATTTATACGTTTGTCGTCCCACTCATTCCAAGATTTTAAACGGCCCGAGGAAACGAGGACTAAGCTTCCCACGCTTCCCAAACCTTGTAACACCCTTCCAAGGGGACACTTTAAGCATAACTCGTTCCCCCACTTGGAATTCCATGGGTCTTCTCTTCTTATCGGCATAGCTCTTTTGACGGTCTTGGGCCGCCTTAAGCCGTTCTCGGATAATCTTTACTTTGTTAGCCATCTCTTGCACAATTTTGGGTCCGGAGAATTGCTTCTCGCCCGCTTCCAACCAACATACCGTGGTCCTACATTTCCGTCCATAAAGTGCCTCGAAAGGTGTCATTCCAATGCTAGAATGGTAACTGTTATTGTAGGAAAATTCTACCTGCGGTAGGTGCGCATCCCAATTTCAACCAAAATCGATAACACACGACCTAAGTATGTCCTCAAGAGTCTGAATAGTCCTTTTACTTTGACCATCTGTTTGGGGGTGAAATGTCGTACTTAAGTTTATCTTGGTGCCTAACCCCTCTTGCAATCCATTCCAAATATGAGAAGTGAATCGACTTTCATGGTCTGACACGATAGTCAAAGGCACACCATGTCTTGCAACTATCTCATTCACATACAACTTAGGGGGTGTTTACCAAAGTTTTCTATTAAGTCCTGTATGGATAAATTCGTCTGTCTAGATAAATCTGTCTGTCCGGATAAAAATATATTTTTGTTTACTTTTTTTTTGAATCAAGTGTCTGAACGATAAAAATGACCATTATACCCTCCAGTTCATTAGATAAACTTCAACTAAAATATGAACTTGTGGAATCCATGATGGGAAACAAAGTCAGAAAACGAAATCTAAAAGATGAACATGAAACAAAAACAAAATCTGGAAAGATGGACCCAAAATCGAGATCGAAAATGAAATTGAAATCAAACATGAAATCTAGAAAGACGAAACATTAAACAAAATCGAAATCAAAAACGAAATCTGGGAAACAAAAAAGAAATTGAAATCTGGAAAGATGAACATTAAATGAAATCAACAACAAAATCAAAAACGAAATCAACAACGAAATCGTAAAACGAAATCAACAACGAAATCAAAACGAAATCGTAAAATCAAATCGAAATAAAAAAAAAGAAATATGGAAAGATGAAACGAAATAGAAAAAGAAATCTGGGAAACATGAAACGAAATCAAGATCTGTAAAGATTAACTTGGAATCCAAATAAATGTCGAACATCACATACAAAATTGAAAGAAGGAGGCTGGAGGCATGATTTGTATCTGAACTTCACATACAAAATTGAAGGAATGAGGTTGGAGGCGTGATTTGTATCTAGGGTTTTGAAGAAGGAAGGATGCCTTTTTTGTCCAGGGTGTATAAAAAAATTAAGGGTAGGGATGTCTTTTTTTTGCTGAATGGGGACAACACAACAAAATCAACTGTGCGATTAAGTCATCTGCTGTGCGAATAAGCCGCAAATAAACAGCCTAAAAGAGTTGTGCGAATAAGCCAGAAAGACCATTAAGCCCTATTAAGTCGCAAGTAAACACCCCCTAGACAGTTTGTCAACTGGGCCGGCTTCTCGCATTGCTAAGAAGCGAGCACTCTTCGTCAATCTATCCACCACTACCCATATGGTGTCGTGACCGCTCAAGGTATTTGGTAGCTTCGTCACAAAGTCCATAGTGAGGTGTTCCCATTTCCATTCCAGAATTTCCAACGATTGAAGACTTCTATATGGCCGTTGATGCTCCGCTTTGACTTGCAAACAAGTCACACATCTCTCTACATAACTAGCAACATCTAACTTCACGACGGGCCACCAATGAGTTAATTTTAGGTCTCTATGCATCTTGGTACTACCCGGATGTATGGAGTACTTAGACTTATGAGCATCCTCCAGTAGTAGTTCTCGGTTGCCCCCAATCTTAGGCACCCAAACACGTCCTCGAAATAGCTTCAGACCACGACTATCTTCGGTTAACATCAAGTGTTGCTTCACCATCACTTCATCCTTTAAGTTTTCTCCACGTAATGCCTCCACTTGAGAAGTCTTGATTCGGTCGATCAAACTTGACACTATGTCAATTCTTGTGAGTACGGCCCGCGTCCCGCTACCATACTCCTTCCTACTTAAAGCATCTGCCCCTACATTTGCTTTACCCGGATGGTATTGCAACTCACAGTCATAGTCCTTAAGCAACTCTAGCCAACATCGTTGCCTCATGTGTAGCTCCTTTTGATTGAAAATAAGCTTCAAGCTCTTGTGATGGGTATAGAGTGTACACTTAGTTCCATAAAGATAATGTCGCCATAATTTCAATGCAAATACCATCGCCGCCAATTCCAAGTCATGGGTTGGGTAATTATTTTCATGTTCCTTGAGTTGCCTTGATGCATAAGCAATTACCTTGCCCCTTTGCATTAACACACACCCTCAATCCCATCTTTGAAGCATCGCTGTAAACCACAAAGTCTTCAGATCTTTCCGGCAAGGATAGAATCGGTGCTTCACACAATTTCTTTTGAAGAGTCTATAAAGCCTCTTCTTGCTTGTTGGTCCAAATGAACTTCACGTTCTTCCTTGTCAATGCTGCCAGAGAAGATGCAATCTTTGAGAAATCTTGAATAAACCTTCGATAATACCCCGCCAATCCTAAGAAGCTTCGAATCTCGGACGGGCTCTTAGGAGGTTCCCAATTCGTCATTGCTTCTATTTTGGATGGATCCACCTTCACTTTGTCTTGAGTGACAACGTGTCCCAAAAGTTGGACTTCCTTTAACCAAAAGTCGCACTTAGAGAATTTGGCGTAGAGCTTCTCTTTTCTTAACACTTCGAGCACTTCTCGCGGATGTTGCTCATGGTCTAACTCGTTCTTAGAGTAGACAAGGATATCATCAATAAATACTATTACCGATTGGTCTAGAAATGGCCGACACACCCGATTCATCAAATCCATAAACACTGCCGGTGCGTTTGTCAACCCAAACAACATTACTAGGAATTCATAATGCCCGTACCGCGTTCCAAACGCCGTCTTTGCTACATCATCCTCCTTCACTTTCACTTAGTGGTAACCCGAACGTAAGTCGATCTTTGAGAAGCATCCCGCTCCTTGTAGTTGATCAAAGAGGTCGTCGATCCTCGGGAGTGGATACTTGTTCTTCACGGTTACCTTGTTTAGTTCACGATAGTCAATGCACATTCTCATAGTGCCGACCTTCTTCTTCACAAATAAAACCGGAGCTCTCACGATGACGAGCTTGGTCTTACGAAACCCTTCTCAAGGAGATCTTGTAACTGCATCATCATTTCTTGCATCTCGGATGATGCCAACCGGTAGGGGCGCTCTAGCAATCGGAGCGGCCCCCGGTACTAGATCTATTCGAAACTCCACATGTCTATCGGGTGGCAAGTCGGGTAGGTCTTCGGGGAACACATCTGGAAATTCATTAACAACTCGTACATCATCTAATTTCCTCTTCTCTAACTTCGCATCTAAAACATAGGCTAAATATGATAGGCATCCCTTGGCTAAACACTTGTGTGCCTTTGCCAAGGTTAACAATGCAACTTCACCCTTCCTTCTTTCCCCGTAGACTATCACCATACGACCATCTGATAACGAAATTCGAATCAACTTCTTGGAACACAAAATCTCGGCTTGGTTCTTGGCCAACCAATTCATTCCAATTACCACATCAAATCCTCCTATTGCCATAGGCATAAGGTTTATCCTCTACTTCCTTCAATTTCCACCAGACAATCCCTAAGGACATCACGGACAAGAACTAGTTTACCATCGGCTATTTCAACAATAAAAGCATCTTCCAAAGTACTAACATGTACATGCAAATTTGGGTAGAAAGAAGCGGATACAAAAGAAAAAGTAGCACCAGAATCAAAAAGAACATGAGCGGGTACGGAGTTAACAAGGAACGTACCCGACACCACGTCCACCGATGCCTTCGCTTCATCCGTCGTCATCTTGAAAGCTCTTCCCACCTCCTTTTGACACCCACCAACTTTCACTTGAGAATACTTCGAAACACGTCATTGACTTGACCGGGCAATCACGAATCTGATGCCCACTCTTCCCACATCTAAAACAGTTAACCGGGACCAAGCAACAAGCTCCAAAATGCTTGCTCCGGCATTTGGGGCACCAACTAGCTTCCCTCCTAGAATCGGTTCTTCGATTGTTGTTGTTGTTGTTTGTGGTGTTGTAGTTTAACTTCTTGGAAGGAGCCGCATGCCCTTTCCACTTCCTCTTCTCTCCAACTCCCAACCTTTCTTCAATACCCAAGCTAATAGCATCTTCCTTATGGTGGGCTTCTTCAATTGCCTCACAAAGAGTAGAGGGCTTTGAAGCCCGCACCCTATCCATCAAATCCGCCAGTAATCCCTTGATGTAAGCCTTTATCTTTTCTTTCTCATCCGGGGCCACATGCCCAACCAAACTCAACTTCTCTACAAACAACCGGGTGTACTCTCTCACGGTTTTGTTCCCTTTCTTGAGAGCCCGAAACTCATCAGCAATCAGGTCGATAGCCCTTTCATTACAATATTCTTCCATGACCTTCGCCTTAAACATCTCCCATGTGAGCATAGAGACGATCACGGACCCAAGAGTAGCCGTGGTAACGTCCCACCATATTAGGGCCTCGCCCCATAGCATTTGCGAAGCAAACTTCACCTTTTGCCTCTCCTCACAATCACTCGAGCTAAACGCTTGCTCGATTTCTCGCAACCACCAGATGCACTTTACCGGATCATCCGAACCAGAAAATTCGAGCGGTTTGGTACACATAAAGTCCTTGTATGAAAAACTTATTCCTGCACGTCTCACTTCAGTTGCAGGCGTCTCTTCAGTAACCAGTACGGCCCCATTCCCGCCTGAACCTCCTACAATATTCTCCGCAGTCGCATCGTGCCTCCGCTGACTGGCCTCCCTCTCTTCAAACATCTTCAGCATCGTTTCATGATGTTGAGCAAAAGTAGAATTCATTGCTTGGATCATACTGAGCTTAAGCACATCTTGTGAGCCCGTTTGTACCATAAGAGGTCCTATTCCGGGATTATGGTTTACGGCCGGTAATTGGTCTATTCGAGGTGGTGACCTTCTAACAACAGTAGGAAATAACGGTGGTTGAGTGGCTCCCCCTGCCACTTCCTGATTCATGACACTGTTGGTTGCTCCATCAATTTCATTATGTGATCGGGTTCGCGTGTTCACCATCTTAGTCTGTCAAGATGATAGAACAAGAGTAAGACAAGCTAACATAAATACGTATAACACGATCACCAATCATCGCAACAATAGTAAAAAGCAAACTCAGAATACAATGCACCTAAAATAGCATTAGCTACGTGATATCTTGGATATATCATACACACAAGAATCCCTATTACCAAAGTCACATTTCATGATTAGCACATTTACGTCGACTCTAAATCTCTCTCTTATCTTAAGAGTGTCTACCCATTCTCACAGAACATCACTTAAAGTCTCAGCTTAAGTCTAAGCATCTTAAGTTCATACCTAGTTCACTTAAACTAGAGCTCTGATACCAACTTGTAACACCCCTAAAAATGGGAGTTAATTTAAAACAAATAAAATGTGGAATAACTTCTACTTCATAAAACATCACCCATAAAGATGGGGAGAAAGTTAGAGTGAGTTTACAACATCTAAAAGAATGTTAAATGACAACCTAGTAATCTATACAATTCAAAATACAGATTAAGTTCGGGTGTCACTAAAATCATCAAAATAATCTTCTGTGTAACTCCATCTATACACACGAGGTGCACTTCAAAAAGGATGCCACTACCGGCACCTAGCTTCTCTCATCCCATCAAGCCCCGCCCGCTTGATCACCTGTTATACATGTCATTTTAAGAAAAAGTGTTAGGCTTAAAGCCTAGTGAGAACAAACAGTTCAAAACTATAGAAAAGCCATTTAAACTTCGAAAGCGGTAAATAACATATAACCAAAAGCTTTTCCCCAAACATCTCATTTTCTTTACTTCTGCGATTTACACCTGAAAGATACGCTTTACTTATCATGGAGGGGACTTCTACGGGAATGACCCGTCATTTGGTCGACTACTCGACCACACAAGCTCAACCCCAAACTGGGATCTCTTACAAGTTCCTTCCCCAAGTACTTTTGACTATATGTGCCTATGGATCCATTTACACTAGTCTAACATCTTAATACAATTGTTTCCAATGTATTAGCTTCTCTTCACAAATCTCTGTGAATTAAATCATCGTGCTTCCAAGAACCTTCCTTCCAAAATTAGGTCAATTTATCATTTAGGTTTATATATCATTTTTCTTGCATTTAAAACTCATAAGAGTGTTCCAAAACCGTTCTTGACTTCCAATTCATCATTTCAAAGAAAAACCATAAATGACACATTTTAACCTAGTTTTACCAAAATATTCCAAGTATAGAAATACTCATTTTAAACATCATATTAAGGTAAAATACTTCATTTTGACATGTATAAAGTTTTAAATGTAAGAACGAACTCACAAGCTAGAGTTTGACAAAACCCTAGAAAACCTCTAAGATGATGGAGATGGTGAAACTAGCTGAAAGGATGAAGAACACCACCACTTGAAGCTTTTAATTCCCAAAGCTCTACTTGAGTCCTCACTTAATATAGCAATAAATGAGATGGAAAGAGGTAGGTGAGGGTAACAAAAACCCTAGAAATCGCCCCTAACAGCTCTGCTCTCGATCTTGAACTGGTAACTGAATAATATGAGAAAAGAAGCTGAAAATCGCACCTTATTGTGCACTCTGGAACACACGGGAGACTATGCCCTTGGCGACTATGACATGTCATAGTCGCGAGTCATAGTCGCAAGTTTTGTACCGCAATTTCTTAAAAATGGCCTGCTTCGTTACCTGCGACTGTGCCATGTGACTATGACACTAGCATAGTCGCCGTGTCATAGTCGCCCAAATCGTACCGAAAATCAAAAATCTCCCGGCTTCCGTTCCTTCCCCATATCCATTACAACACAAAAAATATACACTTGAAACCTTCCATTTGCCCATAAATTAAATATTACAACGCTAATTTACGTAACCTTTTGTGCTAAATTTCCAGGTGTTACATGGTGGGTGCAGCTACTTTCTTAGATCTGCACTCACTTGCAAAGTGACCCTTTCGCTGACAGTTATAGCATATTGCAAATGCTTTTTCAGTAGGCAGAGTTTTTGACTTATCAGAGTCAGCGATAGCAGGTTTTTCGGAAGTTGCTCTTTCTAGAAAATCTTCTAAAAATTTTAGTTAGAAGAGCTAGAGAGTTATCAAACTCATAGATGTCAGCGTCAGTGAGCTCTTCTGAATCAGTTTGATTTAATTCAGTAGTAGAGGTGATAGAAGAAGAAACTTGTTTTGAAGGATCTACCTCTGAAGTCATAGTGCCAAAGAAGTACTTTTGGCACCCTTGATATTATTTATGAGGTTTTTCTTTAAAACTTGAGATTGCTCTTCATTTAGGAGCATTTCATATAAAGCACTAAGAGAAAGAGTTTCAAGATTCTTTGACAGTTTTAGACATGTAGTGTACACTCCCCATTGTTCAGGTAGTGCCTCCATGAATTTTGTCAGAATTTCAGCATTAGAATATTTTATGTTGACATTTTTCATATCAATTAAGAGACAGTTAAACCTTTGGTGAATTTGAGAAAGAGTTTCACCTTTTAAGTACATAAAACTTTCATATTGTCTTACCAGATATATACATCTAGTGATTTGAACTTCATCAGTTCCTTCATATTGAATACATAAAGTATCCCACATGGCTTTAGATGTTCTCATCTTCATTACAGAATGATAGACTTCATCTGGTAAAGTCATTGCTATTATGGATCTAGCTTTAGAATCTATAGCTACTTCCTTTTTCTCTTCTTCGGTGCATCGATCTGGAGTTTTGACAATCCTCCTTTTAGCGATGGATGGAGTGGTAGTGGTGGCATAGACACCAGCGACCAGGGTTGTAGGAATGAATGGTTCATTTTCTAAATAGTAGGGGATCTTAGGATCTGACTATTCTAGGAATAGAGTCATTCTTTCCTTCCATAATGGAAAGTTATCACGACTAAACTTAGGAGATTTAGCTAAAGATCCATTATCAATGTAGTTTGTATTAGTATTAGTCATTTTAAAATAGCTTTGTAAACAAGTATTTGAATATAAGTAAGCAAGAAACTCTGCTCTGATGACACTTGTTGGTCCTAAAGGAGTATACAAGAGTTCAAGGATATAGAAACAGTTTGTAGAAGGGGGGGGGGGTTGAATACAAACAGGTAGATTTTTTGTTTTTAAATTAGTTTATATTGAATAAAAAAATTTACAATTACAAGCGGAATTAGAACAAGTAAATAAACCTAAGAAATCACACAGTTTGATGCACAAGGAAGTGAGAAAGAAAAGAGGCAGAGGTTTGAGAAAATAGAAAGTAACATGCATGTAGGTGAAGAAGGGATCATCACCAATTCATACCCGTTAGCAATTAATGCAAGACAAAAAGGTGTATGCCACGTGTCAAACCTTTATTTGAAGCTTGTCCTTTGTTAAAAAACAACCATGCTTTTGGCCGCGTGTGAACAGTACCATATCAGATATGATGGGGATATAAAAGACAATCCGTACGTCCTTCTCTGACATAGTATAAGGTTTGACTTTTGTGCATCGAGGATAAGATCAACATTGATCTTGCTTTAGACTTCACTTGATCGCTGAACTTGAAACTTCAAGGATGAAGTTTCAGAGTATCGCAGAGTTCTTGCAAGACATCACACTTCTATCAAGACAATCCTTTGCTATCACTGAACCACTATAGATCACGAGCTGATTATCTTTATCTTCAGCTTGGTCTTCGACTTTCGCTGAATATTCTTGTGGTGTGAATGTTGTTCTTCAGATCTTCAGAGATAAGTTTAAGGTTCCTGAGTTTCAGCGGTCGCTGAGTGCAATCAGCGTATGCTATCGCTGAATTTGAACTTAAACTTATAAATGAAATTTTCACCAAGTATACAGAGGAATCATATTCAAATCACTGAGAGGAGTTATGATCAACACTGTTCTCGAGGGATCAAGGAAAAGCTTTTGGAACTTTTAGTGTCCTTTAAAGGATTTTTCTATAAAACTTGAGATTGCTCATGATTAAGTAATATTCCATATAAAAACTTAAAGAAAGAGTTTCAGTGTTCTTTGACAATTTAAGAAAGATAATAAATGTGTCCCATTGTTCAGGAAGAGATTCCTCAGATTTTGTCAGTAATTCAAATGAATATTTCATATAGTTGAATCTTTGGTGAATTTGAGAAAATGTTTCATTTTCACTACCAATGAAACTTTCATACTGTCTCACCAGATGAATTTTTCGACATATCTGAACCTCATTAGTTCCTTCATGTTGAATACATGAGTGTATCCCATATGGATTTAGAGGTTCTCATTTTCATGACGGAATGATACACATCATATGGTAGAGACATAGCAATTATAGACCTAGCTTTTGAATCAATAACTAGTTCTTTCTTATCTTCCTCAATCTATTGATATGGAGCTTTGAGAATACTTGTCTCAGGAATAGCATGAGTGATCGTAGTCTCAGGTACTGCAGGGACTTGATGTGCATTGAGATTTCAATGTACAAAGCATTATTTTATTATATTTTTTTAGGAAGTTTGCTTTATTTTACCCCTTATTGAGTCCTTTTATTTACTTATTTTCTACTTTTGTTGTTAATGGAGCTAAATGGGTGAATTACTTATTCTATGGCATTTAGAGTACTGATTTTAATAAAGTGCAGTTCTGTTTGATGCTGGAGCATTCCCACAACAGAATGCAAAAGGATGTTGGCATGTGATGTTGGCATGTGAAGGCTCAATCATGGTTATTAACTTTGAGGTATTAACCTCTGGATATTACTCAAGGCAGCTGGAATTCAGACTTGCAGGCACTAATTTGGATTCCTTATTACCTTGTCTTTTACTTTTGTACTTGAAGATGCTTCCTCAAGTTGACTTTGTTACAAAACCTTATCCTTATGCCTTGTCTTTTGTGCACCTATTTTGTATAAATAGAGGTGTCTGGTTGTATTAAGGGGACATCATCTATCTTATTTCAGTTCTAAGTTTGAATTCTACAAGTATTTTAATAGCAAGTTGGAAGTTTAAGGAATTCTTAGCTTATAGTTCTTCGTTTTGAGTTGTTACAGCATTACATTTACATTCTAGTCATTTACTTTCCAAGTCATTTAGTTTCCTTGTCAATTACATACTTGCTATTTAATTTCTTGTTATTTACTTTCTTGCAATTTACATTCAAGTCATTTACTTTCCACATTTACGTTTATGTCTTTACATTACGTTATTTACTCTTCTTGCACTTTACTTTCTGTAATGAGTAGCTAAATTTACTTAGCTTGGGTGTAAGAGGGTGAGACTTAAACCAAAGGAAAGTGGGATTTTTCATTAATAACAAAGTTCATTATTTCATTCAATATTTATACAACTCCAAATGACACTTCTTGACGGGTTGATCACTTTGATAGTGTTAATGTTTCGTGGACTTAGGAATAAGCCACGATATGCACGTCAATCTGAATGATATGAGAAGTATGCTTGGAAGGGTTACAACTTATGTTTTCCTTATTGATTATTCTTGACAAGTTGGTCGCTTATCGAAGTGTCAAAGTGTCAAAGTGGCATGGACTTAGGAATAAGCCATTGAATGCATACTAATTTGAATGATATGGAATCACCTCGGAAGGGGGATCATTTAGACAAAGGAATTTGCTAAAACCCATCTATTTTGAGAATGCTAAGTTACTATCACTGGTCTTGATACCACATAGGAATATGGGTTGATAGCTAAACAGTAGTATACTAGTACAAGTCCGAAAGGAATACTCAAATTACATAATGGAACTAGTTGTTACTGTTCACTGTCGTTGCATCCCTACAGCATGGCCCGCTGGAATTTATGTTTAAGTCTCACCATAACTCTTACACCCATGTTATTTGCTTAATTCTGTTATTTAATCTGTTAATGTAAACCACAATCAACCAACAATTGAAATCTTTGCAATCGTCATCTGAAATTATCTCGTTTACTTTACTCTTACAAAAGCTTTTACTTATCATCCTAGTGGACGATATCCGGTATTCCATACCATTGTATTACTTGAAAGACGATATTAGACTATAAAGTATACGTGCTTTTGGTTTAATTATCACATGTCTAAGGGTATATAAAAGGCCTATCAAGTTTTTGGCGCCCCTGACGGGGATGGCAAGCTGAAAGTTTTTCTTTAAGTAAGATAAAAGAATTGATTTTTCTAACACTTATTGAACTGTTGGAAGTGGTGTATGCCAAGAATATTCTGTGGAGAGTTTTTAGAATTTTATCCTGATATTAAGAGAACATTTTGTGAAAGGAGAAGAATCCAACGAGCATTATTTGCTCTACCACCTCCTGAAATGGCACAACCACAAGAACCCCAAGGACTCATTGGACCAATACCACAACCTCCACCTCAACCCCCACCTGAACTCCATCAAGAACTTCGTCGAGGTCCACCTTTATTTGTGCAGGTACCACCTCATTTACAAGGAAATCCACAGGGACAACCTTTTGAACAAGGACAACGATTTCGTTATGATGAAGAAGACACGGATAGAGATGATGAATCTCTAAATAACCATGCACCACGAAACAACAATAATGAACCAAGGGTCCCACCACCTAATATAATTAATCTGGAAAACTCCAAAAATGGACGTATAATGGACTACGCCGTCCCTGATTTTGAAGAATATAATTCAGGGATAGCTAGACCCCGTTTCACGGCCACCCATTTTGAACCAAAACCAATCATGTTTCATATGTTGCAAACAAATGAACAATTTGTCGGATTACCAACAGAAGACCCGCATTCACACCTAAAGTCCTTCTTGGAAGTCAGTAATTCCTTCAAGATCCCGGGAGTGTCAAATGATGCTCTGAGACTCACATTATTTCCATTCTCCTTACAGGATCGAGCTAAGGAATGGTTCAATTCATTAACCCCAGGATCTGTGATCACCTGGTACGACATGGCTGAAAGATTTTTGCGAAAATATTTTCCACCCACCAGGAACGCTAAGTCCCGCAACGAAATATGTCTTTTTAAACAAATGGACGATGAAACGATTCTTGATGCATGGGAAAGGTTTAAAGAGTTGTTAAGGAAATGCCCAAACCATGGCATTCCCTACTGTATTCAACTCGAGACATTTTTCAATGGTTTAAACGCCACTGCAAGACAAATGCTCGATGCGACTGCAGGAAGGGCCTTTACATCCAAGACCTACAATGAAGGATTTGCAATGCTTGAAAAAAATTTAGAAAAAAATGGACATTGGGCTGATCCACGGGCTGCAACTCAAAAGAAAGCTGCTGGAATTCATGATGTAGATGCATAGACAGCTATTACAGCTCAGCTTGCTTCCATGGCTAATATTCTTAAAAACATTACTTCTGGCCAAGGAGCACAGCCGACTGTTACTACACCTAGTCCAGTCTTATCAGTGCAATGTGTTTGTTGTGGAGGGGAACATTCTTATGAACATTGTCCTAAAAATTCTAAATCTGTAAATTATGCTCATAATAAGTCTGCTCCCTACTCCAACAATTAAAATGCAAGCTAGAAACAACACCCAAATTTTTCGTGGACCAGCCCAAGTTTAAGTCCACCAACAC
The DNA here is from genome assembly GCA_036898165.1 of Silybum marianum. Taxonomy (NCBI): domain Eukaryota; kingdom Viridiplantae; phylum Streptophyta; class Magnoliopsida; order Asterales; family Asteraceae; genus Silybum; species Silybum marianum. Next base: position 24,070,168 of record CM072543.1, read on the forward strand.
TTAAACAACAGGAGAATTTTCCAAACCAAGCAAGCAATTCAAATTCTCAGCAAACACATAATTTTCAACCTCAATAACAGTTTCAAAACAAACCACCTCCACCTCCACCGAATAGTTCAGCATCTCCCTCTTTGGAGGATACGTTGAAAATATTTATAACCCACACACAATCAGCAATGGCTCAACAAAATGCAACCATAGCCCAAACTCAGGCATTACTTAGAAACCTGGAAACTCAAGTCAGTCAAATTGCTCTCGCCCAGAACAATAGAGCAGTGGTACTTTACCCAGTAACACAGAAGTCCCTAGAGACTTAGGAAAGGAACATGTCAAGGCAATCACCTTAAGAACTGGAAGGGACCTACCAGACAGTATACACAAAAGCCATGCTACCACATTGACTTCTGTTGTTGGGGAACCAACCAAACCTGTAGAAGGCCTACCATTAATAGACGTCATGAGTGTTCCAAAAGACCCCAGTAAGGAAAAATCACTTGACAAAGAGACTAATAGTGTACCATCACCACCAGAGTCTAAAACTACAACCTCTGACTTACCAGACCCATCCTATTCAACAAATCCAATAAAAACATCATAAAACCAGTCCTCCTTATGTTCCTTACCCCCAAAGGTTAAGAAATCAAAAGTATGAACAGAAGTTTAAGAAATTCTTGGATGCGTTCAAGCAATTGCATATCAACATACCCCTTGTTGAAGTAATTGAGCAGATGCCTAGGTATGCCAAGTTCCTAAAAGACATCCTTAGTAAAAAGAAAAAGTTGACCGAATATGAGACTGATCTCTTACTGAAGGATGTAGTGCACTTTTTACCAACAAAATACCCCTGAAACTAAAAGATCCAGGGAGTTTTACAATTCCCTGCTCTATTGGTGGAAAGGAAGCTGGAAAAGCTCTGTGTGATTTAGGTGCTAGTATCAACCTCATGCCTTTGTCAGTGTACAATACCTTGGGACTAGGAGAAGCAAGACCCACCACAGTCACACTCATCTTGGCTGATAAGACCATTGCCTACCCCAAAGGAAAAGTTGAGGATGTGTTAGTACAGGTCGATAAGTTCATATTTCCGGCAGATTTTATTATTCTAGACATTGAGGCTGACAAGATATTCCTATTATTTTAGGAAGACCATTTTTAGCCACCGGAAGAACTTTGATTGATGTCCAAAATGGAGAGTTGACTATGAGACTTCATGACCAAAAAGTCACATTTAATGTCTTCAATTCTTTGAAGTACCCTAATTACTTGGAATAATGCTCTATGATAGATGAAATTGAGTCATCTTGTTATGAGAAAGGATTGAGAAAAGCCTGTAAGCTGGAGGAAGAGGATGATGAGGATTTAGAGAGTGGTGAAGAATTAGAATTGGAAGAGGAAAAGAGTGTACCTGTTCATGTTGCTAGGTTGGAACTTCTGGAAAATAGTAAGCCACAAAGCTTTACCCCGTCCACAGTCTCACCACCTGACATGGAATTAAAATAACTCGCATCCCATTTAAAGTATGCTTATCAAGGAGAAGAAGGCAAATTGTCTATCATCATACCATCTATCCTAGATTTGCATCAAGAAAAGGTGGTGGAACAAATAAGAGATTGTGAGAAAAAGAGGCAGGAAAAAGTTAAGAAGTTGAGGGAGGAGATAGAAGCTGTGAAAGATATGAAGAAGGGGAAGTTAGTTCAGAAAGTTAAAAGATTGAAGGCTGAGAAGAGGAGCCAGACTTAGGTTAAGAAATTGAGGAAGGAAATAGAAGCTGAGAAAGATCTTAAGAAGGGGGAGTTGGTTCAGAAAGTGGAGAGGTTGATAGCTGAGAAGAAGGAAATGGCAGCAGAAATTGTTGAGCTAAAAAAGAAGTTGTTGTTGGGTACTACAGCATTGGCAGAGCATTCTGCAGCACAGGGATCACACCCTACTCCCCATGAGTAGGACAGGTTTATTCATCACCTTTAGTCTCCATTTTATTGTATTTTTATTTTTAATTTCTTTCTTTTAAGTTTTATTAGAGTCATGGGATAGTATTTTTCTTTGGTATATTTATTTTATTGCATGATCACATATTGGTACTTATGAATTTATATCCCAAATAATTTTTTTGGTTAGTCCTAATCATTCAACTTATGCTAGAACTAGCAAAATTCTTCCTGGGCCACAAATTCACTCACACTTACACACTTTTGGTAACCCATGGGCATTTAAGTCATATTACAGTTTCACTTCAGCCCATCCCTATACACTAACCCCACCCCATCAAACCCAATGAGGACATTGTCCAAATCAAGTATGGGGAGGATTATACACTAAAAAGAGTCAAAATGGGATGGGAATTCAAAAGCCAAAACAAACACCCCACAGGGGTAAGATGCAAGCTTTTAAGCACACAAAGAAATAAACACAAAATTAGAAAAGCAAGAAAGGCATAATGGAGTGATCTTAGTAGGAATATTCAAGCCCCATGCAACCTTAATTGTGTATGTGTGGAGTGTAACAAAGGGAAGGGTGATGCTAGCATATGGTCCATAAAAATGAATAGGAGGCATTTAATCAACAAAAATTTATGGAAGACTATGAACTTCATAATTGGTACGCTTTACATTATGATTGGCACTTAATGCCGTGATCATGCAATCTTTTTTTACTTTGAGTCAAAAAAAAAATCTTTCTTTGGTCTTTTGGTTGTTTGGGGACAAGCAACAATTTAAGCTTAGGGGTGTGATGTGCATTGAGATTTCAATGTACAAAGCATCATTTTATTATATCTTTTTAGGAGGTTTGCTTTATTTTACCCCTTATTGAGTCATTTTATTTACTTATTTTCTACTTTTGTTGTTAATGGAGCTAAATGGGTGAATTACTTGTTATATGGCATTTAGAGTACTGATTTTAATAAAGTGCAGTTCTCTTTGATGCTGGAGCATTCCCACAGCAGAATACAGAAGGATGTTGGCATGTGATGTTGGCACGTGAAGGCTCAATCATGGTTATTAAGTTTGAGTTATTAACCTCTGGATATTACTCAAGGCAGCTGGAATTCAGACTTGCAGGCACTAATTTGGATTCCTTATTACCTTGTCTTTTACTTTTGTACTTGAAGATGCTTCCTCAAGTTGACTTTGGTACAAAACCTTATCCTTATGCCTTGTCTTTTGTGCACCTATTTTGTATAAATAGAGGTGTCTGGTTGTATTAAGGGGACATCATCTATCTTATTTCAGTTCTAAGTTTGAATTCTACAAGTATTTTAATAGCAAGTTGGAAGTTTAATGAGTTCTTAGCTTATAGTTCTTCGTTTTGAGTTGTTACAGCATTACATTTACATTCTACTCATTTACTTTCCAAGTCATTTAGTTTCCTTGTCATTTACATACTTGCTATTTAATTTCTTGTTATTTACTTTCTTGCAATTTACATTCAAGTCATCTACTTTCCACATTTACGTTTATGTCTTTACATTACGTTATTTACTCTTCTTGCACTTTACTTTTTGTAATGAGTAGCTAAATTTACTTAGCTTGGGTGTAAGAGGGTGATACTTAAACCAAAGGAAAGTGGGCTTGTTCATTAATAACAAAGTTCCATTATTTCATTCAATATTTATAAAACTCCAAATGACACTTCTTGACGGGTTGATCACTTTGATAGTGTTAATGTGTTGTGGACTTAGGAATAAGCCACGATATGCATGTCAATCCGAATGATATGAGAAGTATGCTTGGAAGGGTTACAACTTATGTTTTTCTTATTGATTATTCTTGACAAGTTGGTCACTTATCAAAGTGTCAAAGTGGCATGGACTTAGGAATAAGCCATTGAATGCACACCAATTTGAATGATATGGAATCACCTCGGAAGGGGGATCATTTAGACAAAGGAATTTGCTAAAGCCCATCTATTTTGAGAATACTAAGTTACTATCACTGATCTTGATACCACATAGGAATATGGGTTGATAGCTAAACAGTAGTATACTAGTACAAGTCCGGAAGGAATACTCAAATTAGATAATGGAACTAGTTGTTACTATTCACTGTCGTAGCATCCCTACAGCATTGCCTGCTGGAATTTATCTTTAAGTCTCACCACAACTCTTACACCCATGCTATCTGCTTTATTCTACTATTTAATCTGTTAAAGTAAACCACAATCAACCAACAATTGAAATCTTCGCAATCGTCATCTGAAATTATCTCTTTTTACTTTACTCTTACAAAAGCTTTTACTTATCATCCCTGTGGACGATATCCGGTATTCCATACCATTGTATTACTTGAAAGACGATATTAGACTATAAAGTATACTTGCTTTTGGTTTAATTATCACATGTCTTAGGGTATATAAAAGGCCTATCAGAACTATAGTTGTAGGAACAAATGGTCCATTTTCTATATAGTAGGGGATAGAGTCATTCTTTCATTCCAGACAAGTAAATTATCTTTGCTAAACTTAGGAGGTTTAGCAAGTGATCCACTGTCATTGTAATTTCTATTTTTATTAGCCATTTTAAAAACAAGATATTAGCTTTTAAAGAATAAAAGCAATAAACACTGCTCTGATACCACTTTTTGGTCCCTACGAAGTCTACAAGAATTTTTAAGTATAGAAACAGTTTGTAGAAGGGGGATGAATACAAACACAATTGTTTTAAGTTTTTTAATGAGTTTATTGAGATAAAAAAATTTACAAGTTATACTGAAAAGAGGATACCCCCAGGCAATTTTATAAAGGATTAAAAGAACAAGAAAAGAAAGAAACACAAGATACCGAGTCCAAAGCTTGGGAAAACAATACCAAGAAAAAAAAAGCCAAAACAAACAAAGACTAATAAGCCAAAACAAAAGATACACAACAAACATCGCAGACCGACACCACCATGCAGCAAACGGCAACGAGAACCCATCAAACAGCCAAAAGCGAAGGTTCATCATGGTAACGTGGTCCTTTTATTTTTCTCCTTCCCAGCTATCCGCAACAAGACTTCTTTCTTTATCACCTTTACGAAATAATCTTCATTCTGAACTCGGTTCTCAAAAAACCTATTATTTCTTTCAATCCATAAATGATACACCATAGCCAAAATGGACAGTTTTTGTAAAGTCAACCATTTTCTCCAATTACCAAGTGCCCAATCGTTAAGAATCGCTTCCCATCTATCGAGATTCGAGTTAATTCCCACTTCTTTTATCATATCATTCCATACTTTCTTGGAAAACTTGCACTCGAAGAATAAATGATCATGCGTTTCTAACATACCTTTACAGAATAGACACTTCATATCCATGCTCTCATTGTTCCATTGGGCAATATGATATTGTGTGGGGAGTCGCTTATGGCAAGCCATCCACATACATAAGGCATGTTTCGGAATAAATGCCTTATTCCACACAATTTTGCACCAAGTGCCCGTTTGACCTGATTCCTCCATAAATTTTCAAGCCAACTGAACGGAATAATCATGCAGCATATCATTGGGCCCCAAACATCTTATTTGATCATTTGCATCTCCAACCGAAGGTATCACTATATTCGACAGCTGAGAGTAACGGTGGATCCATTCATTCGGCCAATTCACACCAAACTTATCCATCAGGTCCCTTACCGTAGTGTTAGGATTAAACCCTTCACTATGTATAAACTTATATAAGAAAATCTTGATGAGGGGACCAGCACTACTCCATGCATCTTCCCAACCATTAGTAGATAAACCATCCCCTATTTGATTAATAAAGAACCTTCTGCCTTGTGTCCGCAGATCAAGAATCACTTGAACAAGCCATGACCAATTATTCTTTTTCTTTATCAGCCAAAAATTCGATCCGAGGAAGTATTTTGAATTAACCCACTCAACTCAGAGGGACTTTCGGTTGCTCAAAATATCCCACATATGCTTTAGCAAAAGGCATAGATTCCAAAGTGCTAGCCTATTAAATCCTAAGCCACCATGCTTATGAGGTTTACACACCATTTCCCATGCTATTCAACCCTTACCACTTCCATTCTCCTTTTGGGACCACAGAAAATTTCGACATAGCAATTCTATCTCATGAGTGGTAGCGGAGGGTAATTGGAACACCGACATCCAATATGTTTGCATTGATTGCAAAACTGAGATAATTAGTTGCCTCCTACCACCATACGATAGGAATTTGTTTTTCCAATTGGCAAGCCTATTCTTCACCTTCACCACAAGGGGGTTGAAATCTGTCACCTTCAATCTAACAGGGGATAGAGGGACTCCCAACTATCTAATAGGAAATGTACCTTGCCGAAAAGGTAAGGTATTCAGAATGGCCATTCTTGTGTTATCGTCCACATTACCAAAAAAGACTTCACTTTTCTCCAGGCTTGGAGATAATCTAGATCTATCTTTAAACATTTGCAATGATTTTTTAACAGTATCAACGGATTGCACATCTCCCCTTGTGAACACAAAGAGATCATCTGCAAAGCATAAATGAGTTAAATGACTAACCTGGCAGCCTTTATGGTAAGAGAACTCCTCCGCTTCTTCTATACACTTCTTCATAATTAAAGAGAGGCCCTCCATAACTATTGTGAATAGATACGGTGAAAGAGGATCACCTTGACGAATACCCCGTTTCCCTTTAAAGAAACCCTCCGGCATACCATTAACACAAATAGAGAAAGAAGGTGTGGAAATAAGAGTGCGAATCCAGTTTATCATAACTGGGTAGAATCCCATATTCTGTAACATGCATAAAAGATAATCCCAATTTACCGAATCATATGCTTTCCTTATATCAATTTTAAAGGCACATCTAGATTCCCCATGTTGCAACTAGCAGCCAGCGACCAGCTCATGTGCCATCCTGATATTATCAGAGATTCTTCTTCCCGGGATAAAGGTCGATTGAGCTCTTCCTATTAAAAAATCCAACGAACCCTTCATTATTTCCGCAATTATTTTGCTTATGCATTTGAACAACACATTACAGCAAGCAATTGGTCTAAAGTCTGTAACTTTATTAGCATTCGGTACCTTCGGGACTAGGCATAATAACGTATGGTTCAATTGTTCTTCAATCCGACCAGAATAAAAGAAATTAGGAACCGCAATTTGCACATCAATACCAACTATGCTCCAAGCCGCCTTAAAGAAATAGGATGAATAACCATCCGAACCCGGGGCCTTATCATTACCAATGCTAAATAAAGCATCCTTGATTTCCTCATGTGTAATCGGCCTTATCAATTGAAGCGAATCAGAAAGAGTCAAACTCCTTTCAAATTGGATCCCTTCCATCATCGGAGTCACTGTCAAGTCTTCGGAACCCAAAATTGAACTAAAGTGGTGAATAAACGCTCTCGAAATATCTTCATTTTCAAAGAAATTACCATCTTCATCTTTGATCAACACAATTCCGTTAAAGGTCCTCTTCTCCTTAATAGCATGGAAGAAATATCGAGTATTCCCATCCCCTTCATTTAGCCATGTCACTTTCGCCTTTTGCTTAGCTAAGTCTTCCTGGTTTTGAGAACACCTTGATACGCCGAAAGTAAGTGAGCAACATCTTCTCTCAACTCCACATTAAACGGATCCATATCACATGCTAGTTGCGCCACATCTAGCTCAATTTTAATATTGTTCACTTTCTTATCAAAATCTCCCATCAACCTTCTTAGCTTTCTTAATTGGGGTTTTAAATCCTTTAACTTCAAAAGCACTCTTTTCATGTACGTTCCCGTCTTATCGTTACTCCATGCATCTTGGACAGTCTACATAAACAAAGAATGACTAGCCAGACAATTGTCAAAGTTGAACCCCCAAACCTTTTTCCTCACTCCTCCTTTGAACGAAAGAATACTCGGGGAATGATCAGAATTACCCCGCGGTAGAAATTTAACAGAGGCGTCAAAAAACCGAGTAACAAAAGGAGTATTACCCATAATTCTATCAAGCTTTCTCATGATACCCCCTTCACTTGTTGGTTTTTGAACCCAAGTAAATTGGGTCCCTTGATAATTGATATCAAACAATTCCACATCTTCAATAAGGTTATAGAATTCCTCCATGTCACAATTTCGTTTCGAAGATCCACCCAACCCATCATGCGGAAAGAGAATAGTATTAAAATCACCCAATACTATCCACGGTTTTGAATCTAAAAACACCTTGAACCTACGCAAGCCAGACCACAAATCCCGCCGGTCTACACCTTTATTAAGACCATACACCAACGAGATGAATATTGGTTCCGAATCACCCCTTAGATGCAATTCACAATTAAGATATTGGGGATTAGACTCCAGCACCATAAGTGAAACAATATTTGGATCCCACGCACAAATAATACGTGTACCATGATGACATAATGCTACATTAGACACCCATTCCCATCTACCAAAGACTTTAGTACACACCTCCTTCATATTACTAATTTGACATCTGGTTTCAACAATACCACAAACAGTAATACCATTGCAACGGAATAAGATGAATAAATTTATAGGTTTTTAAATAGTTTTCATCCAAGGCACCAAATACCTCAGGATTAGCCCTAAGATTTGAGATTTTCCAAAGATAATTAGATGAATAACTATATTTATATAATATTTAACAATTATATATCAGGTTTTCGGATAGGTCGGTGGCCAAAAATCAAACCCAACCTCAATCTAAATTAAATATCCCAAAAAAGTTGGATTTCCGATTTTCAGATTTTAGGACATTTGGATTTTACACAAATATTTTATTTCGGATCGGGTTTCGAACCATTCTCATTTTGCAAATCCCTAACTAAATTACATGATTATATCTAGATAAATTCAGGATCTTTTAGCCAAATATACTAGAGTTTATAATGAAGTCATCACCAACATCATGATCCAACCAAACCCCATTTGAAACAATCTTTCAAAAACCCTAAACTTCAAAAAACTATATTACCTTCTTTAGAAGAGGGAGTCCCATTGACACAATGTCAAATATGTTAGGAATTCAAAGTAGGAAGTAGGTCACTAACCAACACTTGTATCTTCAAAAGAATCAAACAACCCCCAACCCCCAACCCCCTTCATAAAAATAAATTTGATTCATAAATCACGTATTTGTATCTACTTTTTCTTTTTACAAAAATATTACACACAGGAAAATTAATATTGAAATAACAAACATAAAAAGTTAAAAACGTATGAATAAATAATTAGGAATTTAATTATTTTGACCAAAATTAAAAACCTATTTACCAATATAACCATTATCTTTCTCAGTTTATTTAAGTGACCAAAATCCCTTCGAAATACATATCGATACACACATCAGATCGAGTGGAAGTGAAAAACACCCAAAACGACGTCGTTTTGGCCAAAAAGCCTCCGCCACACACTAGGAATACCTCCGCCACATGGCGGAGAGGCCCAAAACGACGTCGTTTTGGGCCTTTTTTCGCATGTATTAGTCGACCGTATAAGTACCTCCGCCACACCGTACCAATACCTCCGCCACACCGTAGGAATAACTCCGCCACATGGCGGAGGGCCCCCAAAACGACGTCGTTTTGGGCCTTTTCTGCTGTATTATGCGAAAAAGACCCAAAACGACGTCGTTTTGGGCCCCTCCGCCATGTGGCGGAGGTATTCCTACTGTGTGGTGGAGGTAGCTATACGATCGACGAATACAGGCGAAAAAAGGCCCAAAACGACGTCGTTTTGGCCCCTCCGCCATATGTATACGTACTCGATCATCGATATATATTTCGAAGAGATTTTGGTCACTTAAGTAAACTGAGAAAGATTTTGGTTATATTGGTAAATGGGTTTTTAATTTTGATCAAAATAATTAAATTCCCTAAATAATTTGTATCTGAATTATTGGTAAACTCGTAAAATAAATCTATTAATTTGAATATGCATCTTTTTTGCCAATAATTTATATACAAATCATTTATTTGTATGCTTTTTCAATTTGTTTGTCTTTTTTATTTGAATATCCTTGTATAAACATATTTGTTAAAATACAATTTAAAACCCTGAGTTGAAAGAACGTACGTTTGAAATATTAGAGAGTGACTTTTACCATCTTCGATCATATATATGTTCTTCGATCATATATATGTTCTTCGATCATACAATTAACTAAATTTTCAATATGCAATACATTGGTTTTTTAATAACTATTGTTATTTTACTCTCTCACACATACACACACATATATATATATATATATAGACTTGGAATCACGTGAGACCAGTGTGTTTTCGTGAGACCCGTGAGACCACATTTTACATTTGAAACTTCACATCAAAAACACTGTGACGGTAAAAAAATATAAACCTTCATAGTGTTTTTGCTGTGAAGGTAACCTTCACAGTATTTTTGCTATAAAGTTTCAGATTTTTTTTGCCTTCACAGTGTTTTTACTGTAAAGTTTCAATAGTAAAAAGGTGGTCTCATGCGGGGACGGATCCACCCTACGAAAGGTGGTTGCTGGTGAAACCATGAAAATATAGGATTTAAGTGAAAAATTCCGAAGGCATATAAGTGTGAAACCATATATAAGTTTTCTAGGGTGAAACCATAATGTTTTTTGGGACAAAACCATAAACATTACAAGCTTTAAGGGGTTTACATTAAAAAGAATAAGAAATAAACCTTTCTATTTTCATTGTTGCAATTCAGTTACACTATTGATCTTTCAAAAACTTTAGTAGTTTTAATTTACTTCCTTTTTTTCATTTTTTATTTTATACTCTTATCATATTAGTTAATTATTAGCTAAAACACATTTAAAATTACGTATTTTTTTCTTAAAAATTACACCATTAGAAAGGTCTCATCGATACCTTCGAAACGAGCTCAATATTGAATATTTTTAAATTAATTATGTTATTAATATCAACACACTTAAAAAATAGGATATTTTTAACGTTAATTACAATTATGTGCGGTAAAAAATATTTAATCTCTATTAAATACACATTTTTAACGTTATTGCACTCATGTATGGATCCGTCACTTGATGGGTGATGAATTTTTAAATGATTTCGTAGAAAAAGAAGCGTCCGTATTGGTAAAAGAACAAAAATGTACTCAACTGCTTGCAAAAGATGAAGTCCCATACGGAATAGTTGTAGCCAATATCTTATATCTCATTTTTTTTTATGAAACTATATTCTTAACTACATTTTTACTTAGTATCACTACAAACCAATTGACTTTTACCCACAAAAATTATCCACGAAATTTTTTGTCGGTCATCACCTACTATTTATCCCAGAAAATACCAATGGTTGGATAAAATGCGATGTTTTTTGAGAAAATACCAACGATTCAACCAAATAATACTTGGGTAATCTGTCACTGATTTGAATTATCCATCAATTTTTGTGCCGAATCACACTTTAACGACAAAATTATCAGGAAAAAGTGTGTAAGCAAAAGAATTCCTGGATCCGTCTCTGGTGTCACGAGTCTCACGGAAACAGTTTGATCTCACGTGAACTCAACCCTATATACATATATATATATATATACATATATATATATATAGAGAGAGAGAGAGGGGGGAAGGTTCAAATGAGAACTTTGCATTTTTAAATGAACAAAGGGACAATTGTGGATCACATATGATGTGGGTCTCACATAATATTAAATCATTTCTGATTTAATATGATTTAATATTAAATCATAAATGATTTAATATTATATGGGACCCACATCATATGTGGTCCACAAATTGTTCCTTTGTTTCTTTAAGGAAGGGTGGTTTTCATATGATCCTTTCCCTATATATATATATATATATATATATATTGTTTTGTAGGGAAACGATCAAATGCAAATCATCCTTATTTGTACAAATAATCATTATCCGTCAATTTCATTATTTATTTAATGAGAATGTTTGATCTAGTGAACTTGTTTCATATAAATTTTTTTCTTGATGAAATTATTTCATACATGGTTGTTTCTATGTTTTAATATAAATGTTTCATGTATTTCTCTAAAATCAGTATAATAAAGTGATGATGACCATCAACAATAAAAATTACTAATCAACCTCTCATAATTACAAAAAAGTAAAGAAAAAGAAAAAAAAATTATGGTTGATTGAATGCGATTCGCACGGTTTGTATAAATGGTTTGGTTTGCAAAGTAAACCACCCCGTGTTTTATGTATGTAGTTTTCTATTCAAGAACTCAAAAGAATCTCATTTCGGAAATCAGTTTTCGCCCATCAAACTATTACTCCTTTTACGTTTGAAGGTTACACACAAATGTAAGCTTATAAAACGCTTATATTTAAGTGTCTTTATAGAATGTCTTATGGGGCTTAGTTTATAGGACATTTTTTGACTGATAATAATCCTTACGTATTTGTAGTTCATCTTTACAGCTTATTAGTTCGAGTCCTTGAGTCCTTCTAAGTTCATTGGAGCTTTTTCTAATTATTTTCCTTATAGGGTTAGTGTAACAAACTGACCATGACACCTCTAGTTAACAAAATAAATTAAATTTTACTTCTTATGTTGAGAAATATAACATTTAATTTCATATGTAGTTTAATGGAAGTTTTCGTACTAAAAAGAACTTTAAGGTTAATTTTTTACACAACTAGCTAACAACAGTTGTTAGCAACTCTATATATTTTTAACACAATTTAAGATAAGATATTTTGTAATAAAGAATGGAACATTTTTTCTTTTTTTTGGATTGTTTTAAGATATTGAGGTGTTACAAAAGATTTTTTAAAATAAAATAATATACTTTTTGAGTCTTGTCATAATAGAACTTTCATTAAAAAATTTAAAATAAAGAAAAGATTTTGTTCTCTATTTTAATTTAATAAATTATCCCTATGATCTCTAAAACAAAGGAAAACAAAAGTTTAAATTTAAAAAATTCTTTTCAGCCTCACAACCACCGTCATTGTCGTCGTTCAGCCACACCATCACCACCGTCGTTCAGGCTCATCACCACCGCCATCGGCCCCCTCCAGCCACACCATCACTGCCATCGTTATCCCATAACTTCACCCTTCTTCTTTTTGTTCTTTAATCTTGATATGATATATATGTTTGATTTGTTTAAATTCAAGGCTTATATGGTTTATTTATTTTTTTACAGTATGGAAGAAGTAAAGAGATGGAACAGTGGTATCAATGTTTTAGAATACAAGGAGAAGACTGCACACAGCATAACATTTTGTTTTGTTATTTTCTGTTTTTTCCAAATTCTGTAATTACATAATGATAATACTTCTAGAATAAGGATTTTGTAATTGTATATTGATATAGAATGTAGATTTTGTAATTGCATATTGATAATATTTCTAGAATATGGATTTTGTATTTGTATATTAATAATATTTATAGAATATGAATTTTGTAATTTTACATATTGATTTAATTATTTATTATTAGATAAGATTTTAATGAATATGAAAATTCAATATTATATATATAGTATATATTTTTTTTAAATGTTCAATATATTCTGATGGATTTTATTTAAAAGAATTTTAGTTTTCTCAAAAATATTATTTTTTTAATTTATCGGCTGAAAAATCCTCTGAAAATATATATATATATATATATATATAGGGGTGGTATCCGTTACAAACTGATGAATATTTGCAAACTATTATATTAGGAAAACATTGAGATATTTATAGACATTTATTATAATTCATTAATTTTGGTTGAGATATATATGAAAGATTATTGGTTCATTAATTATGATAAATGTCCATAAGCATCTTAATGTTTCCTAATATAATAGTTTGCAAAGTTTGCCAATATTTATCGGTTTGCAACGGATACCACCCATATATATATATATATATATTAAAAATGTTCAATATATTCCGATGGATTTTAATTAAAAGAATTTTAGTTTTCTCAACAATATTATTTTTTTAATTTACCGGCGGAAAAATCCACCGGAAATCTGCCGGAAGCCTTAATCCAATTAACAAAAACTGTAATTTAATTAAGGATTTTTAAAGAAAGTCAAAAGTTGAAGCGACGGATTTCCAACAACCGAAATCTGCCAAAAGCCTTAAATCCAATTAACAAAAACTGTAATTTAATTAAGGATTTTTAAAGAAAGTCAAAAGTTGAAGCAGCGGATTTCCAACGGCCGAAATCTGCCGAAAAACCAAAAAATCCGCAGGAAATCCGCCGGGAACCAAATCACCGACGAGCACTTTTTTGACGGACCAAATCCGTCAGAAACGCTTGTTTCCGGCGGATTTGACCGCCGAAAATGCTCTTTTTCTAGTAGTGGGAAAGAGAAATTATTTTTTTTATTTTGTCCATCAATATTATTATTTTTTTTAAATGTAGTTGAATGATAAAATTATAGAATACTTGTATAATATAACTAATATGAAATTTCAAAAATAAAGATTTTAACTTTTGGTTATTTATTTTAGGGTAAATATAAAGAATTTATTGGATATAATATACTTCATCTATCCCAAAATAAATATACACAATGATAAAAAGCATCTAATTTGAAAAATACATGAGTATTACATTTTCTTAGAGAAATCACAATCTTTTATTGTGAAATTTCAAGTGTAAAAAAATATTTTTATTAAACTCACCAAAACAATATAATCTCACATGATCCCAAATCTATAACGTGATGTAACAAATCAAAAGTCCGATTATATTTAAAAATAAAAGGATTATACAAATAAGACCTTTATTTTGTCACAGAATATGTTTAAATGTCGTTTTGTATGAACCCATTTTGTTATAAATTTCCAAAGCAAACCCCATTTTTCTTCAACATCTTAGTTAGCCCTTTCACTTCTCATGTCCTCTTTCTCTCTCTACCTATACATACATATATATATATATAACTAAGATCAGAGAGAGAGAGAGAGAGAGAGAACAAGAACCAACAACAATGGGTGTGTTTTCATTCCATATGATGGTAAGATTATTGGCTTGTTTCATCATGGCTAATCATGTCGAAATCGGACACTCGTCACCTATGGATCGATTATCCGGTGGTGGAGCTCGTGATCGCAATTCTCACGTTCGAAAATTGCAAGAATTTAATTCGTATTTCTTCCAACGAGAACACACTATCTCACTTTCTTCATCTTCATCTTCATCTTCATCTCCAACCCCGTTGCCAACTCCATCTACGCCCGTAAGTATCAATTAACGTTATTCTTTTTACATATGTTAACGTTCTATATATCTTTGCATCGTTTAGTTAAATATATACATCGTGTTTAATTGTATGTTCGCTACAAGAAACTAATGTTTTACGTTAAAAAAAAACCAATCCCGATGAAAAAAGATCCATCGGAAAGGTAGGTGTGGTAATTTAGCGGCAAATTAGTGACGGATTTTTTACCTTTGTCACTAACCTCTTGGTAATCTGTTGCTGATTTTTCCATCTTTTTTCTTCAGTTATACATGTCTCAATAAGCCGTCAATATTCCATCGGAGAAACTTTCAAGAAATGATACCGTCAATAATTTAAATCGACGAAACTAACATTTCTAGTGATGAACGTTTTACCATCGATGTCTTTAGCAATGAATTAATGTTATTTTCGCTTACTATTTAAACACGTATTACACAACATTATTATTAACGAATAATTTACGAGTTTGATTACGATAAGATTTAAACTCGTAATCTTTGGTAGAAAAAAATCAATCATTCGTGTCTTTATATATATATCAAAGCCGATACTTACGCCCGTTGACTAAATATACGTTTGACGTAAAATGTAAATTTTCTGTTTAGATAACTGTAGGTGTCAGTGTCAGCATTATGAACCTTGACTATCTGTCTCTGAATTTAACAGTCAGACAAATCTCCAACAGTTTGTGCTACCCCTAATTAATAGTACGAAAACTATAAATTGAAACAGCGAAAGTTAAAAAATCCGTGATGTTATACAGGGAAGAAGTGGTTCGGGAGTTTTTTTGGTGACCGCTTACGGTGCGGATCCGACCGGAAAAACCGATAGCACGGATGCGATTCTTGAAGCGATTTCCGATGCGGTTTCCGGTGACGGAAATGGGTTTTTGATGGAAGGGATTAGGAATCTTGGTGGCGTACAGATAAGCCTTGAAGGTGGGCTTTACAAGATCAGCCGGCCGATTAAGCTGCCGGTCGCCGGCCGAGGGAACATGATGGTATCTCTCTTTCTTTAATCTTTAATATCATTAGAAATATTGTTTTTTTTTAAATTAATGGCGTTAACGGTAAATCAGCGGCCCTTCTCTCTACATATGATTTAATTTATAAATTATAATATATGTTAATCATAAATTAATGTAAACTATTAGGGTCAGATTTACAGGAAAATATTAAAAAAAAAATAATTAAATACATACCGGTAATTTATAAAATACATTTGTGCATATGTACTAATACAAATATATGCACATAGAAAAAAACAGTTTCAATTGCTTGTAAGTATTTTTGGATACCGTCCGGATGGAGGGGCTCCCAGAGTGTTCTTCAGTTTTCTATTTTAATTTTTAACGTTTAACCTCCCTCTACTATAATATAGAGTATTTAATAAAAACTTTTAAAAAACATTTTTATGCATTAAGTAATGTTTATCGATGCATATTACCTAAAATTTAAGATTAATAATAAATTGTGGGCAAATAAAACTTATTAAAACTTCATGTTTGAATTCGTGAAACAAACTGCAAATTATATAATCAAATACATGATAAATATTTAATTTTAAATATAAAAATATAAAATATAAAATATAAATAAGATAATTTTTAAGTTCTAACAAAATACTTGATTATTATCTTTATGAAAAATTATATTTATTAATAAAAAATAACTTACTTTTTTATTAAACTTAAATTAAATTATAATATAATTTTGGATTAAATAAATTATATATAAAAACGAGAATTTTTAAATAGTAAATTTGCAAATAATATCGATATACTTTTTTCAAATTGTTATGATATTTTCAAATTTATATTTTATTCAAATATAAAAACTTTATCGCTTTCTTAAAACCACATAAAACTCGTATTTATTACTCAATGAACTCTATGTGTACTAACGATGATCATTAATATAAGCTTTGCTTCTTCAAAAAATGCATAACAAGTACTTTTTATTCCAAAAAAAACTCGAACCTATTATTTCTTCTAGCGAATCTTTGGGTTGAAGAAATCGAAAGAGGCCTTCGAAAATCAACATAGTTCTGCATCTGATCCATCTTCTTCTATGTGTTTTCTGGGGTTTGATAGAATTCTGATTAGGGTTTTGGATTTTATAGTTTTACAATGATTGTTTTGTTATGGTATGAATTTTAGGATTTTTGATTTAAATTTAGGAATCTTGATAGTCGTGTTCTTAACGAGTTATTATCAAATTTGATGTTATTTGATGATGGATTTGATATTTTTTGTGTTGTTGATTTAATTAATATTTTTATTTGGGTTATGAAAGATGAAAAATCAGTGATATGAGATCTAGATCTGCACAAAATGATTTCAGAAATAGGTTTTGTTGATTTGTTTTTAAAAAAAAAAATGAGGTTTGTGTTTTATTTAGTTGTAAATAAATGAGTTTGTGTTGTTGATTTTATTCTTTAAAAATAAGTTTGTGTTGATCTTCTTCTTCAAAAGTGGGTTTGTATTTGATTTTGTTTGTTTAAAATGGGTTGATGTTGATGATTTTGCTCTTCAATTATTTTTTATGTGTTTGAATCTTTGTTTTTGTTTGATTTTTTTGTTCATGGAAATATCAAATATGGGAAAAAGGGAAAGTTTCTTAAGTTTTAGAAATTGGTAAAATAGGTACTTTAAAACAATTACGACTTTCATAACACAGAGGAAAATAAAAGAACTTTAAGTTAACAGAGATCTTAAAAGGTTGTTAACATGAGGGACCTGATCCATAACAATAATGAAATCACGATGACCATCTTTGTAATTATTTCATTTGAGGGACCTGATCCAAATTTCCATTAAACCATATGGATGAAATTTGTAATTTACTGATATATATAACTAATAAGTTATAAATTAAATTTAAAAAAATTAATAATATCAAATAAATAGGTATTGTATTGTAAAGATATATGTATCCATATCGGCATAAAAATGAAACCACGATGACCATCTTTGTAATTATTTCATTTGAGACACCTGGTCCAAATTTTTATTAAACCACATGAACGAAATTTGTAATTTACTCATATATATAACTAATAAGTTATAAATTTTAATTTTAAAAAAAATCATAATATCAAATAAATATGTATTGTATTGTAAAGATATATGTATGTATATCAGCATTAAAAGGTTCATGTGAGGACGGTAACAATTTAAGAGAATGCAAAGACAATTCTCAGCCAATCATTTGTATATGAATTTAATGTACAAAATCACATATGTTTAATATAAGAAATCATATATGATTAACGTACAAAATCATATATGATTAGCCGCGACTTTTCATCTTTTACCGCGACTTAGCCTACGGAAAAAGTCATCTGTGTCCTTTTTGATGTTAGTACAAAATCACATATGATTTTGTACATGAAAAAAATTCATGTACAAAATGATCGGTTAAGGATTTTCTTTCGTATTCTCGTAAATTGTTATCGTCATCGCAAGGACTCGCCTCTATCAGCATATGTATCTTAAATTTCTTATTTAATTTATAAATTTTAAATAAAAGTATTTGACGTGGTCATTAGTTGGTGTTTGGCATAACAACTCCAATAACGAAATCTAACAAGATCCTATAAATATTATTTCTTTTTGAATAATATTAATTTTAATCATACGTTCCTTGTGTTTTCTTATATTATTATATAGGATTGTTTGTGGTTCGGTTTGGACGATTTAACCCCTCAAACCACAAACCATACTGCAATGACGGTTTATAAAATTTTTAGACCGAACAGTTTGACAACAAGCGTCCAGACCGGTTAAATCGGACCATAAAAAAACGGTTGGACCGTTTATGGGCTTTAAAGATTAAACTTAAAAAAAACATATATAATTTTGAATTTTGGATTAAATATCCATTTTAACAAAATAATATATCCAAAGAAATAAATATAATAAGCAACCCTTAAGTACACTATGCAGCAAAGTCCATAACCAAACAATTAAATGCTCCATAGTACTTTGCAGCAAAGTCAACACTCAGCAGCAAAATTGATTTAGGCGCCGATTAGATTGATTCAGGGATTTAGTGTGTTGTGCTATTAAGATAAATTGGACCATAATTCAAAAAAAGGTTGGGGTAAATGCTAATATTAAAATAAATAAATATAATATATATATATATATATATATATATAAATATGTATTTGGCGGTCGGTTTAGTCCAAACCGTCCGGAAAAGGTTTCAGACCGCAGACCGGACCGGACCGGAACGCCCAGTTTGGCAATATTTCAAACCAGACCAGACCGCTCAAACCGCTAAAAACGGTCCAGTTTGACTTGGTTTGACCGGTTTGAACGGTCTAACGGTTTTTTGAACAACCCTAACATTATAGTTTGTCTTTTAAAATAAGTTTTTATTTTTAAAAAGTAGAATTTATTTTTTCATTCTATCTTTAATTAAAAAAATTATATATTTTTTAAACTGTATATCATTTTTATTGTGACCATTTGATTAGGAAGAAATGGAATATAAATATAAATATAAATATAAAATTCTTATGATTTAATCTTTTTATTTACCTTTTTAATAACAAGATAGACATATTTAAACATTTAATTTTATTTATAAACAGATATCTGGTGGGACACTTAAAGCATCCGATAACTTCACAACCGATGACTACCTAATAGATTTATCATTTTCTTCTTCTCCAAATCTCGATTATAGTTACGAGTTCATAACCCTTAAAGACCTAATGTTGGATTGCAATTTTAAAGGCGGTGGAATTCGAACAATCGACACCCTCCGAACCACCATCGACAATTGTTACATCGCCCATTTCACCACCACCGGAATCCTAGTAAAAGGCGGTCACGAGACTTATATCCACAACTCATTCCTAGGACAACATATCACCGCTGGCGGTGATCCTGGTGAACGTAACTTCACCGCCACCGCCATCGACCTCCAAGGAAACGACAATGCCGTCACCGATGTCGTTATTTTCTCGGCAGCAATCGGAATCGCGATTTCCGGCCAAGCGAATATGATAACCGGCGTACATTGCTACAATAAAGCGTACGGTTTCGGTGGAATCGGAATACTTCTAAAAGTACCCGGAATTACACAAACTAGAATTGTTAATTCATACTTTGATTACACCGGACTCGTGGCCGAAGATCCGGTACAACTTCACGTTTCCGATTGTTTCTTCCTCGGGGACGCGTTTATCGTTCTGAAATCCGTTCATGGAGTGGTGAACGGAATAAATATCGTAAATAACATGTTTTCGGGATCGAATAAAGGAATTGATATCGTTCAATTGGATCAAACGAACGAAGAGTTTAAAGAAATTGGTCATGTGGTTGTCGACAATAATAATGTGAACGGGATGAACCTAAAGGCAACCGTTGCTAAAGGCGTAACACGAGTTAATGGGACCTCGTGGATTGTTGATTTTAATGAGATACTTCTTTTCCCTAAACGTATAAGATTTGTGCAACATGCGGTATTGACGGATGGAAGTAACTCGTTTCCCAATACGGTTTTACGCAATATCTCGAATAATCAAGTATTGATTGAGTTCAATACAGTAGTTGAAGGAAGTGTGTTTGTTAGTGTGGATCAAAGTCCATCGATATCGAGCTAACTATATGTATTTAGTTATATATATATGGAGACTTGTTGCGGGAATGCACCCATTGTAATAGATATTTTATAGAACGAAATATAATCGAATTCTTTTTGGCGTAAATACCCGAGTTGCTAGATATGTTTGTTCAGTATTATTCGGCTTAATATGCTTATGTCGTATTTTCTAAACGAATTAACACACAACTAATTCTACAAACATGTATGGCCATCGTCTCGAAGGCCCCTTAGTATTACTTCCACAACCATCTTAGGGAGGTGAATTGTATGTCATAGAACACGTGGGTGATACCCGGTAGGCATGGGAATAGGACGGGGACCTCAATCCCTATCCCCGATTCCAATCTCCATCCTCATCTCCTTCCCCATCCCTACCAGGGAATATAATCACATCCCCATCCCTGTCCCTGACAGTGAACGGGGATCCCCAGTGGGGAAACAGAGATTTTGTCTCCGTTAATTTAAAAATGTTTTAAATCAAATATGTTAAACAGCGTACCCAGTCGATACTAGGTCATGTTTAAATCTCACATATTTTCAAAATTTACTTTTATAAAGTATTAAATATTCATATCTGAACAAAATCATAACATCATAGGTAATAGGTAATTGTTTGATCCAACACTCTCGACTTTCAACGTTTTTTATCTAAAAAATAGTAAGACGACTCAAAAAATGTGTATAAGAAAAAGTGTCAAAATACTATTTATAAATCTAAAAGATAATAAATTTAATTCTTTATAAATAATATATTTAATATTCGTAAAGTGTAACATCTTTGTTTTTCATAAAGCTTCATTATATCACTCTTTATTGTTTGCTCGAGATGGCACCCTGAATAAAGGTTGGAAACCTTCTGAATACTTCTAAAAACCATAGTGATGACAATAGAAAGCGGATAATCATGTTTAACAATCATTTTTGCTAAGTCATCCCTAGAAAGTTCGTCATTAAATGAATATTCAGTCATAAAAGCTTTTCCCGTTGAAACTTTTTGGTCCTGGACTAGAATCTGTTGTCTAATATCCCTTGTAACTCTCCTTGGACAAATCTAAAAACGGTCTTTCAAATGTGTGGTTCCATCGTTGGCTCTACCTGTTAGTTGCTTATTGCAATAATTACACTTTGCAAATCGTCTAACACCATCGGCACGCCTTGTTCAAAATGATTCCAAACAACCGACTTCAACCTCTTTTTTGGTTGTTCGTTGCCCATATTAGTCTCTACATAATTATCATTCTTTGTTGTTTCCTTCCATCTCATCATCAAGATCTACTACATTCTCATTTTCCAAAATTGCCATCTAAAGAAACATGTACGTAAATGGAGAACACATCAAAAAGCTTGTATTTAAATTGAAAATAATTAATGGATATATACAAAGAATTATATGAACAATCAAAGTAAAGAATGAGATGTGGATACTGAAGATTGAGAGCTGAAAGATTGCTACGGTTTATTATAATGAAAAACTTATAATACAATGAAAGGGAAAGACCTATATATAGCTAAACAATAAGGAAAATAACCTAAAAGTCTAAAAGCCCAAAAATAGGAAAAGGGCCCAAGCCCAAACATAAACATATGCAAACATCCCTCCTCAAACTCACAATGCAACAACAATAAGCATTGAGACTTTGTCACACAGAAAACGAAAACGCGAGGCCCACTGAGCCTTGGTGAAAATATCAGCAATGTACAGGGTTGAAGGAACATAAGGTAGCGAGATAGTTTCGATCTGAAGATGATGACGAGAGAAGAGACAGTCAATCTCAATATGTTTCTTCCATTCATGGAAGACAGAATTGTTCGCAATCTGCATTGCACTTTTGTTTTCACAATGCGACGGAGTGGGCTAGGAAACATCAATACCCATATCTACAAGAAGCCAACGTAACCAAACAATCTCACAAGTAGTCACGCCATAGCACGGTACTCAGCCTCAGTGGAAGAACGAGAAACAACATCCTGTTTCTTGCTCTTCCATGAGATAAGAGTCTCCAAGAAAAATACGAAAACCAGTAGTAGACTTGCGGTCGGTAGGATCGTTATCCCAACTAGCATCACTATAGGCACTCATCTTTAGAGTGGACGTCGAAAGGAACCAGAGACTCTGAAACTGAATGCCACGAAGATATCTTAAAAAAATGCGAAGAACAACTTCCCAGTGAACAGTAGTAGGAGCAGTAACAAACCGACTAACCACATGAACTGCAATGTCTGGACGAGTGAATGTTAGGTAAACCAAACCGCCAACATCGGTAAGGTACAAGCTCGGATCTGATAAAAGAAGACCATCAGTTGGAGTATCTTGGGCATTGGTTTCAAGAGGCGTGTCAACAGTTTTGTTGTCAGAAAGTCATGCACGCTCAAGAAGATCCAATATATACTTTGTTTGAGATAGAAGATAGCCTTTCTTAGATTGAGCAACCTCAATACCCAAGAAGTAAGGCAACATTCCCAAATCTTTCATAGCAAAATGATGAGCCAATTCCTGTTTTAGAGACTCAATACCATCATAGCCATCTTTGGTAATAATCATTCATCTACATATAAGGATAGGAGAATCCGACCTGTATTCGTGCATCTAACAAATGGTACTGAATCATGGTTACTAGGAATAAAGCCAAGAGAAGTAATCACCGTAGAAAATTTCTCAAACCAAGCACGAGGGGATTGCTTGAGACCATAAAGAGCTACCTGGGGGAGGAGTCATGTATACCTCTTCATGAAGATCACCATTCAAGAATGCATTCTTGACATCCATTTAGCAAATTTTCCACTGACGAATACAAGAAACTGCAATAAGGGTTTGGATATATACTTTGTTTGAGATAGAAGATAGCCTTTCTTAGATTAAGCAACCTTAATACCCAAGAAGTAAGGCAACATTCCCAAATATTTCATAGCAAAACGATGAGCCAATTCCTGTTTTAGAGACTCAATACCATCATAGTCATCTTTGGTTATAATCATTCATCTTCATATAAGGATAGGAGAATCCGACCTGTATTCGTGCATCTAACAAACGGTACTGAATCATGGTTACTAGGAATAAAGCCAAGAGAAGTAATCACTGTAGAGAATTTCTTAAACCAATCACGAGGGGCTTGCTTGAGACCATAAAGAGCTACCTGGGGGAAGAGTCATGTATACCTCTTCATGAAGATCACCATTCAAGAATGCAATCTTGACATCCATTTGGCAAATTTTCCACTGACGAATACATGAAACTGCAATAAGGGTTCGGACAATCGTCATTTTTGTAACTGGTGCAATAGTCTCCTTATAATCCATACCATACTGTTATGAGTATCATTTGGCAACAAGTCTGGCCTTGTACCGTTCAATAGACCCATCAGACTTTGTTTTTAATCTTGTATACCCAACGACAACCAATCGCATGCTTTCCGGGTGGAAATGGAACTAGATCCCACTTGTGAGTCTAGTAAAGAGCAGTCAGTTCCTTAGCCATAGCATTTTTTTTTGAGCAGGAAACCCAGGCACATCCATTAAAAACAAGAAAAAAGGTACAAAATAGAACTGGTTACATCAATGAAAAAGAAAACAGCCCGACTTGGAAAGAATAAACCAAGCCACAAGTAACCAGAACAAACAAAGACTAATAGTAAAGACAAAGCAACAAGCAAAGATCCCGATGCACCTCCAAAGAGAACCCTCAGCAAGCACCTTAAATTGCATCTCCATCAGCAATTATGCACCTACTTTTCCTCTTCCAAACCATTCTCTGGATTATCACACCTCTAGCTTCATTGAACAGCTTCTCAATACTCCTGCTGCAGTTATCAAACAGCCTCTTATTCCGTTCCTGCCAAATATAATAGACAGTTGCAGAAAAAGCAACTTTTTGCACGGTTGACCAAGCAGTATATTGGCCATTGTTGATACGGTCCATAATATCAGCCCATGTCTCTGGAATATCCTGCAAGGAAACTTCCCTTTTCATCAAGTCCCAAACCCCCTTTGAAAAGTCACACTGGAAGAATAAGTGATTACACAAGAGACATTTCATGTCCGGGGGGTTTGTTTCCAGTTTAGAATACAATCTTAAGTTGGAAGCTGCATCCTACAAGCCAACCAAGTACATAAAGCATGTTTGGGGATATAGGCTTTATTCCACACCATCTTAGGCCACAAGAGAATATCATAATCTGGAACCATAGAGCCCAAGAATTATGAATAGAGAACTCCAAATGCACATTATTCCGGTCACTCCACAACATTTTATCTTCCCCATCCGAGAGGATAGGGACAGGGAAATTTGCCAGCTGCGGGATCCTAAGAAGGAATTCATTTGGCCAAGCATTGCCAATCTTCTGAATGAACTCACTGATAGAGTCATGAGCATGAAAACCCAGGGCATGGATGTGTCGATAGGAAATTAGAGAGCTCAAATGGCCAACAGGAAGCCATTTATCCTCCCAAGCATTAGTGGACAACCCATCACCAATTTGAACGATGAATAAACACCTTATGTGGTCCCTAATCCTTAGCATGCTTCAGAATATCCACGACCACCAGTCCTTTTTCTTCAGGTTCCAGAAATTAATTCCCTGGATATAATGGATACTTACCCATCTTACCCAAAGAGAATTCCTTTTCCTCACTATGTCCCAAACATGCTTCGTGACCAGACAACGATTCCACAAAGCAAGATTTTTGAGACCGAGGCCTCAATTCCTTTCCGGCTTGCAGATTTCCTCCCAAGAAACTTTACATTTTCCACGAGAACTATCCCCTTGGGCCCATAAGAACTCCCTAAAGAGAGACTCAAGTGCAAAAATGATTCCAACAGGGAGCACAAAGACCGACATCCAATAAACCTGAAGCGACTGAAGAACAGATAGAATAAGTTGCCTTCTTCCACCATAGCATAGGAATTTGTTCTTCCAGTTATTCAAGCGGCCTTTAACCCTTTCCACAAGACCATTAAAATCAGCCGTAGGCAGCCGAACAGGAGAAAGAGGCACTCCGAGATACCGGATAGGAAACACCCCTTGCCGAAACGGCAAGGTATTGCGAATCGTCACCTTAACATCTTCTGGGACATTACCAAAAAAGATATCGCTCTTTTCAAGATTGGGTGCCAAGCCAGACTTCAACTGGAATAAGTGAAGAGCCCTCTTAATGACTTCGACTGATAGAAGATTACCATTTGTAAAGACAAAAAGGTCATCTGCGAATCATAAATGAGTAATTTGGAAGTCCGCACACCACTTATGATACCGAAAATCAGCAGCCTTTTCAATACAACACTTAAGAATAAGCGAGAATCCTTCCATAATGATCGTGAAGAGGTATGGAGACATAGGATCCCCTTGTCTTATTCCTCGCTTACCTGTAAAAAAAACCATGTGTTTCTCCTTGAAATGCAACAGAGTAAGAGGGAGTGGCAATCATTACCTGGATCCATTTAATCAGAGCCGGATGGAACCCAAGGCCTTTAAGCATGCAAATTACAAACTCCCAGTTCACCATATCATAGGCCTTCTGAATATCAATTTTAAAGGCGCATCTTGGTGGACCCGAGCTAAGGTGGTATCCGGCCACAAGTTCATGTGCCATCAGTATATCATCCGAAATTCTTCGCCCAGGAAAGAAGGCCGACTGCGCAGGATTTATTAAGTAATCCAGGTTCGGCTTCATTCTATCAGAGATAATCTTACTGATGCACTTGTACAAAACCGAACAACAGGCAATCGGTCGGAATTCCGAAACCCTACTAGCATTTGAAGTCTTTGGGATAAGGCATAAGAGAGTGTGGTTTAATTCCCTGTCCAGCCGACCAAAATAGAAGAAGTTATGAATTGCCCTCATAACCTCATTGCCAATCACAGGCCAGGCCGCTTTATAGAATTTGGACGAAAACCCATCTGACCCAGGAGCTTTATCATTCACAATCTGTTTAAAAGCAGCAAGAATATCTCCATCTTCTATAGGCCGAATCATAAACAAGGATTCAGATAAGGTAAGCTTACGTTCAAATAAGTCTTCCTCCATATTTGGCTGCAGACTGGTATCCACTTCCCCAGGGATTGAGGCAAAATAGTCAATGAACATCTTTGGCACCTCCTCATCATAAGTACAAACCCCTTGAGCATTGATAACCATAGACACTCTAGATGAAGCCTTCCTTTCCCGAACTGCATGATGGAAGAACTTAGTGTTGCCATCGCCCTTATTCAACCATTTTACTTTAGCTCTCTGCTTCAACAGCCCTTCCTCCATACGGAGGGCTTGCTGATAGGCCAGATGAATATGAGCAAGATCCTCATGAAGGTCTGAGTTTGAAGGATCCGATTCACATGCCACTTGAATTAAGTCTAATTCATCTTTCAGGGCCTTCGAATGCTTCCCAAGATCACCCATCATAGAGCGCAGCTTTCTTAAACGTGGCTTTAATAGTTTCTGCTTTTTCAAGACCTGATACATAAAGGACCCTTGAACAGGGACATTCCATGTGTCGGCCACCATCTGGATAAAAGAGGGGTGAGAAGCAACAACATTATCAAACTTGTACCCCTTTACCTGTCTCCTACTGCCCCCTTTGAAGCTAACAACACCCGGGCAATGATCAAAAAGACCTCGAGGAAGAAAAATAGCTGAAGAGTCCTGGAACTTATTTGTAAAGGCATTGTTTACAAGAATACGGTCCAGTTTTCTCATAATGCCCCCGTCGCCCTTTGGCTTTTGATACCAAGTGTATTGACATCCTGAATATGGAAGTCATACAAGTCTACATCCTCAATGCAAGAATTAAAATCATCCATCTCACCATTCCTTCTAAAAGCCCCTCCATAACCATCATGAGGGAATAACATAGAATTGAAGTCCCCCATTATCAGCCAAGGCTTGTCACCCATGAGGACCTTAAACTTACGAATACCCGACCATAGCTCTTTTCTACTAGACCCACTATTGGCCCCATAAGCAATAGTAAGGAAAATCTTAGCCATAGCATCCTGCCAAAGGGAATCATAAATAGCTTCTCGATAGGATTCAGGTTCAGTCAAACGATGTATATTGGTAATAAAAGAAGCAAACGAAGCTGAATAAGATGAGCAAGCAAAATCAGGAAGTCTGGTAGACTTATGAGTATGAGTGGACTTACGAGGAGGGACATCCGTTGTCTCATCAGGAGAGGGAGCGGTCATAGGCGTAGGGGAATCAGAAGTCGTCGATGTCTCATGGATGGGGACATCAGGAGAAGTATCATCAATATCAACATCAAACAGATTAATATACCGGAGATCTGACTGTGTCACATCACGAGATTGAGTCGGAATAGAGAAGAAAGGAATATGTTCCAAAAAGGTGACATAATGTGAGACGTAAAGTTTTTGACTTACCAGATCAAAGCAAAGGTATCTTTCTGACTAATACCATACCCCAGAAAACACATAAGACAGACCGGACAACTTGTTCCTCTCAACATGGGAACGGACGACAAAACAAGTACAACCAAAGACGCGTAATGAGGAGTAATCGTGACGCATAACAGAAATAGGGTAAAACCCAGAGTTGAGAAAAATCAAGAATTTAAGAAATTATATTAATTCAAAGGTACCTAATGTTGGTGATTTTAGTGTCACCGGTCCATTTATGTGATTGGAAATGACATGATGTCTATATGGGTTTATACTGTGATCTAATTCAAGTTAGGTGGTGCGGAGTGCACGCTTGTTATAAGGCGAGTATGAACCCGGTAATGACTGAATACAACAAGGTTCGACTCGAACTCAGTCAAACTCGACTGGTTCCATTTGAACTCTGTGAATTGGTGTTGGCATCCTCTGGAATACTCGACTGGGCGAGTAGAGCTAGTCGAGTCTATACTGATGTCCTCTGGAATACTCGACTAGGCCAGTCGAGCGCCAGTCGAGCCGGTCGAGCTGTAATTGGATTTGGAGTATAAGTGGGAAATGAGTTCTGAAGGGTCCCTGAACCTCTGAGGGGTCCCTGAACCTCTGAGGTCGCTGAACCTTTAAGGGGTCCCTGAACCTCTGAGGTCCCTGAACCTCTGAGGGGTCCCTGAACCTCTGAGGGATCCCTGAACCTCTGAGGTCCCTGAAACTTCTGAGGGTCCCTGAAAACTAGGTATCTCTAAAATTCTGAAGGGTCCCTGAACTTATGAAGTATCTCTGAAATGGTTATTGTGCATTAAATGTGTAGTTATTGAGCAGTTACTAGATTTGTATAACTGACCACTACTCCTAAATTTCAGCCATGATTATTATTTCAGTTACGTTATTTTGAGTATAAATAAGAATTTATACTCATGAGTTTAGCACGAACAAAAACACGGTTTTAGACACGGTTTTTGAACAATACTCCCATATACTATCCAGAAAATTGCTCTCGTTTTTGTGCCTAAGAACGAAAGTGTTTTAAGTCTTATCCTAGATTGAATTTCATGAAACCCAGGCATAGGGTCAAAATATCAATTCCGAAAGTGTCTCACACGATTCTCAATATAATCCGGTGATCGACTTACCCTTGTTTGCCTACACGGTTCCAACATTCGTCTTGAAAGTTGTGACCTCCTCCAACAATCGAATTGATATTTCGTGATGTCGATCATGGCTGAATCTGTGAAAGAGATGACTTCAAAGTTCGGAAAGCTGGAGAAGTTCGAAGGGGCTGACTTTAGACGTTGGCAGAAAAAGATGCATTTTCTGTTGACGACTCTGAAAGTGGTGTACGTGCTGAGCACCCCCATTCCAGAAATCTTGGAGGACGAGACGCTGCTGGATCAGGTCCGGAGAAGGAGTAAGTGGGAGAACGATGACTATATCGACAGAGGTCATGTTCTAAACGATATGTGTGATTCCCTCTTTGATATCTACCAAAGTGCTGAAAGTGCGAAGGAGTTATGGGATTCCCTTGAGTCAAAATATATCGCTGAAGATGCTTCTAGTAAGAAGTTCTTGGTGAGCGATTTTAATAATTATAAAATGGTTGACTCAAGGCCTGTAATGGAACAGTATCATGAGATACTTCGCATTTTGGGTCAATTCAATTTACAATGAACATGGATGAGTCCATTGCTGTGTCGAGTGTAATTGACAAACTTCCTCTATTTTGGAAGGATTTCAAGAACAACTTGAAACACCAAAAGGAGGAACTGTCGTTGGTTCAACTTGGGAGTCACTTGCGCATCAAAGAATCTCTTCGGGTGCAAGAAAATGACAAATTCAAGTCCAAAGTTGAATCTGGACAGCCCTCGGTTAATATGGTTGAAGAGAAGAAAACCAACTACAATAATCAAGGAAAAGGCAAGAAACGAAAGTTTAATGGACCTAATAAATCCTTCAAGAAGAAGAAGGATTTGGTTTGTTGGAGATGCAACAAGGTGGAAGAAGGATTTGGTTTGTTGGAGATGCAACAAGGTGGGCCATACCAAATGTGATTGTCGGGTTAAGTTGAATAACAACGGTGCTGGAACAAGTGGAGTCGGGTCTAAGGACCAAGCTCAAGTGAAAGGAGGTCAGTTTTTTACTAACTTTGATAATAAATCTGAAAATATTTATTATGTTTCACTTATTCCGGAGTCTTTCTATGTACAGGATGATGATTGTGCATGGTGGGTGGACTCGGGGGCGACGTGCCATGTTTGTAAAGATCAACGCTGGTTCGAGAAATTGACACCGGTTGAAGATGGATCTGTACTAAATATGGGGAACGAGTCGACCGCACCGATTTGTGGATTTGGAGTAGTTAATTTAGAGTTTACTTCTGCAAATCATGTTAGGTTGTCTGATGTTTTGTTTGTTCCTAAAATTCGAAAGAAGTTAGTTAGTGGAGGTAGATTGAATTGTTTAGGGTATAGACAAGTTTATGATTCGGATAGATATATTCTATCTCGATATGGTAAATTTGTTGGTTTTGGATATTATTTTAATAAAATGTTTCGTTTGAATGTTATATCCAAAGTTTTCAATTCTGAAAGTTCTGCATTTATTATGTCATTTTCTTCGTCTAAAATTCACGACTCAATGACTTGGCATGCTAGATTGGGTCATGTGAATTTTAGAAGAATGCATGAAATTTCAAAGGATGGTCTTATTCCAGCCTTTGATATTCATACAGAAACATGTAAAACATGTATGCTTACGAAAGTCACAAAACAGCCATTTCCGAATGTCGAAAGAAAGTCGGCTGTTTTGGAACTTATACATAGTGATTTTATGTGACTTTGATTCTACTCCTTCGTTGGGTAATAAGAAATATGTTGTCACATTTATTGATGACAACACTCGGTTTTGTTATGTGTATTTGTTACATGCCAAAGATGATGCTTTGGAAAAGTTTAAAATATACAAAACCGAGGTCGAACTACAATTGGGTGGTTCAATTAAGCGTCTCCGAACTGATCGGGGAGGGGAATATATGGACCCTCAATACTTCCAATCAGTTGGTATAGTCCATGAGACTACGGCTCCATACACACCTCAACAAAATGGGGTTTCCGAACGGAAAATTCGAGTTTTAAAAGAAATGGTAAACTCGATGCTCTCATACTCACGATTGAGTGAGGGATTTTGGGGAGAGGCTATGTTAACGGCTTGTTATGTTTTGAATAGAGTTCCTAACAAATGGAACAAAACAACCCCATATGAACTATGGTTCAAGAAAACTCCAAGTTTGAATTATTTTCGAATTTGGGGTTGTCGGGCAGTTGTTAAACTACCCGATCCCAAAAGAAAGACTTTGGGTGAACGTGGAATTGATTGTATATTCATTGGATATGCAGCAAATTCCAATGCATATAGGTTCTACGTAATAGAATCTAGTGATTCGGTATCGAAAAATACCGTTATCGAGTCGCGGGATGCGATTTTCGATGAGATGCATTTTTCATCCATCCAAAGGCCTAAGTATCTGATTCCCAGCACTAATGAAGTGCAAAATCCAGAAAGTCTGGATGGTGTTTCAACCCCAGAAACGCAGCAAGTCCGGAGAAGCAAAAGAGGTCGAATCGCCAAAAATTTCGGTGATGATTTTCAACTTTATTTGGTTGAAGGTTCGAGAAATGAACTTGGACTTCAATACTCTTATTGTTACAGTATTGAAGATGACCCAAAGAACTTCAAAGAAGCGACGGAGTCTTGAGATGTCTCCTTTTGGAAAGAAGCAATTGATGATGAAATGTCATCGATTCTTGAGAATAACACTTGGGTGTTATCTGATTTGCCTCTAGGTTCTAAACCACTTAGATGCAAATGGATCTTCAAAAAGAGGATGAAAGTTGATGGGACAATTGATAAATTCAAAGCCCGGCTAGTCATTCAAGGGTTTCGACAAAAACCCGGCATTGACTATTTCGATACGTATGCTCCGGTAGCTCGTATTTCAACTATTAGGTTGTTGGTTGCCTTAGCTGCAATTCACAACTTGGTTATCCATCAAATGGATGTTAAAACAGCCTTCTTGAATGGTGATCTTCATGAATAGGTTTACATGAAACAACCGGAAGGTTTCGTTATGCCCGGTAATGAGCATAAGGTATGTAAACTTGTGAAATCCTTGTATGGGCTGAAACAAGCACCTAAACAGTGGCATCAAAAGTTTGATGAGGTTATTTTATCATGTGGTTTCTCTCTAAACCAAAGTGATAAATGTGTTTATAGCAGATTTGATGCTAAAGGTGCGAGTGTTATCATCTGTTTGTATATGGATGACATGCTGATTTTTGGAACTGATCAAAATCAGGTAGATGAAACTAAAAAGTTGTTATCATCTAATTTTTCCATGAAAGATATGGGTGAGGCTGATGTAATTCTTGGTATTAGAATTAAGCGGGTTAACAAAGGGATTGTTATGACACAGTCACACTATGTTGAGAAAATTCTCAAAAAGTTCAATTATAGTGATTGTTCTCCCGTGAGCACTCCTACGGATCCTAGTGTGAAATTAATGCCAAATACGGGCACTTATATTTCACAACTAGAATACTCTAAGGCTATTGGTAGCTTGATGTATGCCATGACAAGTACAAGGCCGGAGATAGCTTATGTCGTGGGACGATTGAGTCGGTATACTAGTAATCCGAACACTCAACATTGGCAAGAGGTTCAAAGAGTATTTAAATATCTCAAAGGTACCATGGAATATGGTTTGAGTTATCTGGGATATCCTTCGGTGTTAGAAGGATACTCGGATGCAAGTTGGATATCTAACATGGAGGATCACTCTTCGACGAGTGGTTGGGTATTTTGCTTGGAGGTGGTGCGATTTCTTGGGCATCAAAGAAGCAAAGTTGTATTACAAACTCAACAATGGAATCTGAGTTTGTGGCTTTAGCCGCTGCCAGTAAAGAGGCAGAATGGTTAAAGAATCTTGTTTACGAGATTCCATTGTGGTCGAAGCCGATTGCACCTATTTCTATTCATTGTGATAGTGCAACCACTTTGGCTAAGGCTTATAGCCAAGTGTACAATGGAAAGTCCAGACAGTTGGGTGTTAGACACAACATGATTAGAGAGTTAATCATGAATGGTGTAATCTCTGTTGAGTTTGTTAGATCACAACAAAATTTGGCGGATCATCTGACCAAAGGTTTGGCAAGAGACTTAGTGCACAAGTGTGCCATTGGGATGGGATTAAAGTCCTTATAAATCTATAATGGTGAGACACCCAATTCCCCTCTAATATGACATTAGGGACTGAATTCAATGAGGAAAGCTCACACTTATAACATTGGAACACATGATAAATCATCCCAGGTATGTGTTCGGTACTACAGTAAGTAGGTTGAAGTTTATTTTCTTAATAATTCCTTTGAGAAAGTGTATTTGTAGGTACACGAAGTAAAGGAATTACCTACGTGATCGTGAAGTGTAGCCACATTTCAGAAGGTTGGGGACTTAGCCTTTATACGATCATGAGAGAATTAGGACACTCGGCTTTATAATTGTGTCATATTTATTTTCTTGACGAGTAAGTGAAACTTGTATGTATTTTATCTTTAGGTATTCAAATGAGTTGATGGGTTCAATCCTTGGGACACCTTGATTCTCGAATATTTAAAATGTGTAAAATACTAAGATGGAAATTCAATCGTTTCGACATTTTCATTTATGTGCAAGTTTGGTATTGTTTATTATTAAGATGTTATTTCATGGGTCACACTAAAATGGGGGAGGATTGTTGGTGATTTTAGTGTCACCGGTCCATTTATGTGATTGGAAATGACATGATGTCTATATGGGTTTTATACTGTGATCTAATTCAAGTTAGGTGGTGCGGAGTGCACGCTTGTTATAAGGCGAGTATGAACCCGGTAATGACTGAATACAACAAGGTTCGACTGGAACCCAGTCAAGCTCGACTGGTTCCATTCGAACTCTGTGAATTGGTGTTGGCATCCTCTGGAATACTCGACTAGGCTAGTAGAGCCAGTCGAGTCTATACTGATGTCCTCTGGAATACTCGACTAGGCCAGTCGAGCGCCAGTCGAGCCGGTCGGGCTGTAATTGGATTTGGAGTATAAGTGGGAAATGAGTTCTGAAGGGTCGCTGAACCTCTGAGGGGTCCCTGAACATCTGAGGGATCCCTGGACTTCTGAGGTCCCTGAAACTTCTGAGGGTCCCTGAAAACTAGGTATCCCTGAAATTCTGAAGGGTCCCTGAACTTATGAAGTATCTCTGAAATGGTTACTGTGCATTAAATGTGTAGTTATTGAGCAGTTACTAGATTTGTATAACTGACCACTACTCCTAAATTTCAGCCATGATTATTATTTCACTTACGTTATTTTGAGTATAAATAAGAATTTATACTCATGAGTTTAGCACGAACAAAAACACGGTTTTAGACACGGTTTTTGAACAATACTCCCATATACTATCCAGAAAATTGCTCTCGTTTTTGTGCCTAAGAACGAAAGTGTTTTGAGTCTTATCCTAGATTAAATTTCGTGAAACCCAGGCATAGGGTCGAAATATCAATTCGGAAAGTGTCTCACACGATTCTCAATATAATCCGGTGATCGAATTACCCTTGTTTGCCTACACGGTTCCAACATTCGTCTTGAAAGTTAGGACCTCCTCCAACACCTAAAACATTGAGATTATCAAACTATTCATATTAAAAACCCTTAATTAACTAGGAAACAAAAATAAAACCTTAATTCACTAGGAAATAAAATAAAGAAACAAAATAATTTAATTAAGGAAACAAATAATAAAATCAACTATTTCTTTCTTTATCGTTCCCCCTCTCTTGAAAAGAACTCGTCCACAAGTTCTCGGGATAACCCGCATCTTACGTTGGGTGATGTTGGTAGATATCGGCTATGTTGAAAGTTTTATTATAACGGTGTTTGTCAGTTGGCCTTTAGACTTGGCATTTGCTTGATAAATCTTTTTTCGGACCTTGGCATGCGTCTTTTAAACGTCTTTAACCAATTTGAGTGCGGTATTGAGAGCCTTTCCTCCCGTCTTAACCGCTACGGCTGATCAGGTTGGTAAGATAGCGATTTTCTTTCCGAGCCAAGAAAAGAGATAAATATTCCGCCTACCCCTTTTAAGTAGCATCCACGTCATGTTGCCATGGCCTCCCTAAAAGATCATGGCAGACATCCATGTCAACAACATCGCAAGTAACGGTCTCGCTATATATTTGACCAATAGATAACAAAAGCATGCAAATCTCCGTTACTTTAATTGCGGGCCCCTTCTTGAAACACCCGATTTGGTATGGGTTTGGGTGGGTCTCGGTTGGAAGTTTGAGATGAGTGACCCCTATAAAGATTTACACAACAACTATCAATAATTAAAGTACATATTTTTTTATTAATGGAACATTTGGCTTGAAAATTCTTGTTTCGTTGGGAGTCTTCACAAATTTTAGGCGAGCATAAAATCTTTTGTACCACACAAGTCACGGGTTCGCCATCAACTACAACACACTCTTCCACTTCTTCTTTTGTAAGTTCGTCCGGGTGGATCTCTTCATCTATTTCATCTTCATAATCGGTCACAAATGTTTGTCGTCTTTTCATCATTCATTCGATCGGTGACCAAGTTCCCTACATCGGTAGCACTTGGTTCCGCTGGGTTTGGTGTATGGGTTGTTGGGAGTTTTTGGAGTTTGACCGGCATTACTAGAACTTGCTCCGACGTTTCGGTTGGATATTTCGGGGATCCGTTGAGTGGAACCAGGTATGTTTTGGGTGACAGTCTAAATCGAACTTGATCACCAAGGCCTTGATTATCACTTGAACTAAGATTGTTCACAATTTGTGAGTGTTATACATGGCTCGAGACTGAAGTCTCTCGTCCTTTATGGGTTGAAGACCCAATCGGTCTTGAATAGTAAACTTCAAACCGTTAATATATCGGGCCGTCGTTTGTTATGGGATGGGATCTAGACATACCTGTCATCTACCCCAAAAAGAGTATAACAATTGCTTTCGTGATACATATTCTCTAAATCTACAACATTAATTTAAAAAATTCTCGAATCCAAATGAAATCAATAACAAAAGAAACAAACTTCCATTCCAACTAAAAAAAAGTGCACTTAATTACAATTGAATTGAAAACACATATACCACATTCTTCAGACCAAACTAAACAAACCCAATATAAGTAGGGTTTGGGGGTGGGATGTACACATAGCCGGATCAGATCGTTCAAATCTTCTAGACCAAATTCGACCAACAACTTCTATGCACGATTAATACCAGCAAGCTAGCGTTTACACTACAGAGGGATGAACGCATACATATATACATATATATATATATATATCTTCGTTTTCTTTTTGTCTCCCTCCTTATAGTTTACTCTACGGTAATTTCGAGAACTGTAGTAAGTCGGGGTTTTTTATACCGTCGTAGGAGCAAAGAAGAGCAAACAACGCTTACCGACGAGAGTGCCATACAAGCACCGGCTACCCATGGCGGCAACATTATCCTTAACCATGGGTAAAGAACTCCGGCGGATACCGGAATGGCGACGAAATTGTAGGCCATAGCAAAAACGTAGTTTAAACGTATACGAGAAAAAGTTTTTCTCGAAAGATCGATGGCTGTGATCACATCTTCTAAGTTGTTTTTCATTAGAACGTAATCAGCGGCTTCTATTGCGATATCGGTTCCGGCACCGATTGCCATGCCGACGTCTGCTGCCGCTAAGGCGGGTGAGTCGTTGATGCCGTCACCCACCATCGCGACTATGCTGCCGTCGTTTTGAAATGAACGGATGACGTCCGCTTTTCCGGCCGGCATCACTTCTGCCCTTACATCTTGAATGCCAGCCTGTAAACCAAAATCGAAAAAAACGATAACGCTTTTTTCCGTAAAATATATAATATAGGGTCAAGTTCAGGGGAAAACCTAAAAAGAAAAACTGAAGAACACCCTGTAAGCCTTCCATCCGGATGGTACGCACAAATGCATACTGGTAATTTGTAACATGTATTTGTGCATATGCACTAACGCATAGAAAAAAAAAACAGCTTCAATTGCTTGTATGCATTTGTGCATACCCTCCAGATAGAGGGCTCCCAGGGGGTGCTTCAATTTTTTTTAAAGCGTTCATTAGTTTTCTTTTTTATAAGGTTTTCCCCTGAACCTCCCTCAATATTTATATCCCGCAAATTAAACTCAAATTTATCATTGAACCCTTGACCTCCAAGAAGGTGGGGTTACCGATTACCGAGTACCACTGGGCCAATGAAAACCAAACAAACCCAATATATCCCACTCAGAGAGAAGGGTCTAGGAGTATTTTTATCGAAAATCATCTATTCTTCCAATATATAGTATTTTTTTTTTGCATTTTTAAAAGTAAAATATTTATCAACAACAAAAACCCAAGTAAAATGATTCGAAAAATTAATCAATCAAATGGAAAATGTTTCTTTTCAGGGCAAAATGTATCAAAATGCAACAAAATTAGGTTTAGTTCCTATATAATGTAACAAATGTTTTTTTTTCTCAATTAATGTAATAAAGTTTCAAATTTTCCTATTTTGTATCTATTTTTACCAGTAATCTGTTGATCTTGTAACATTTGATGATGTGGATACATGTTTACACAATATAGTTACGAAAGGGTTACGGTAATAAAGATGATAAACTTGGCATCCATGTCATCAAGTGTTACAACACCAACAGATCACACGTCAAAACAAAGAAAAAGATTATAAATAATGTAAACGTTTTGTTACATTGATTGAGAAAAATTTAGCATTTTTCTCAAGAATGATGGTTAGGGTCTGTTTGATAGCAGCTTAATGGGACTCGCAGCTTTTTCGGTCAGCTATACATGACTGTCTGATAGTGGCTTAATTATATAGAAAGTGACTTATTCAGTAAGCTTTTAGGGGTGAGCTTTATGCAGACAGCCAAGTTTTTTCCAAACCTGCCCCTCTTACCTAAAAAACATGTCCTTCCCTCTATGAAAAAACCTTCCCAAACAAAAATCATCTCAATCTATATAAACCAGATTAATCCACACAGACAGCTTTATCCATATACATGACTTAATGGGAAACTAACCTCATTTGCAACGGCTCTAGCAGTACGCCAATTGTCACCAGTGACCATAATGGACCGAACACCCATTTTGAAAAGACCTTCCACGACAATGGCTGCTTCTCGTTTTAGAGGATCAGCAACTGCCACCACACCGATAAGTTCATAATCATATGCCACAAGTATGCCAGTTTTTGCATTCTCTTCTAGACCCGCCAAAAAGTTATCAATATCGGTTGAAATCATAACCCCTTTCTCAACCAGCATAGTTCTGTTTCCAACCTGTTTAAAAATAATTTCATATAAGAAATATCTGTAGAAGCTTTCACTCAAACGGTGAATGGTTTTTAGGTGGTGTTTGTTTTTTAAGAGGTGCTGAAGTCTGAAGTTTGATTTCACTTCTGATTTATAAGAGGTGGTACTGAAGTCTGGAATCTGAATCAGTAAGACTGTTTGTTTTTACGTCTGAAGTCTGAAATCTCATGGGATCAAAACTGTATTGTTAATGTTGTTGGCTAGGAGTCTATTAACTTAACTACTCAACATCTGTGAGAAGATGGTATGAATAGTCAAAGACTTGGAAAATAGAAGCAAAGTGAAAGTACCGGAGGCATGGAAAGATAATAAGAGAGATTTAAGAGGTTAGGTTACCAGTTATTTATTTAGACCATATTAATATTAAGTGATAAGAGGCTCTGAAAATAATTAAAAAAAAAACAGTCTGAATTATGAAACGCCTAAACGAATCAGACATAAGTGGTGATTAAGAGCTTAAAATGAAAAAAACAAACAAGGCCTTAGTGTCGTAATCTCACAAAAATCTGCTTCTGATTGATGTCAGCTTCAATGCCTCTTCCGGGAATTGCAGAGAAATCTGATGTATCAAGAAGCCATTCGGTATTTTTGGAGTCGTTGGCCTCTTTTGTAGGAGATTTGATTACATTAGGATCCTCGAAGAAATGGTAATGGCGAGCATATTGCAGTATTGCTTTTGCTATTGGATGTTCACTGTTGGCCTGAAACGAATTACATGATTCTTATACTTGGTAACTGAATAAGTTTAATCGAGCTGTGTGTGTGTAGAGTAGTGGTCTCATGTGGATATATATATATATATATATATGGAGAGAGAGAGAGAGAGAGAGGAAAGTTCAAATGCGAACTCAAACTTGGTTGCGAACATGAGGACAAGGGAGAGGGCGACACGTGTCCCATTCGGTCTGAATAATGAAGGGCATTCGGTATGTATAACAAAGATGAAGTTCATACGTTATTCAGTATGAATAGCAAAGCATTCAGAGTGAATATATTCAGACCGAATGGGACTCGTGTCGCGCTCTCCTTTGTCCGTTCACAACCAAATCTGAGTTCGCATTTGAACTCGCCCCTATATATATACATATATATATATAGGGTCAGGTTCATACGAGAACAGTAACTAAATAATTAATAAGAGAATAAGAAAACGGTCGAATCACATGTGACTTTACACTGAAAATACATGTAAAATCATATGTGATTCACACGACTTTGTAGGTCGTGACCAAGTCGCTCAAACACCCTTGCATTGACCGTTGGTGTAAAATCACATGTGATTTGGCCGTTTCCGTGTTCTCTTATTTTGTTACTATTCTCGTTTGAATCTCTCTCTCTCTCTCTCTCTATATATATATATATAAATAAATGTATAACGATTCTAGTTACGCCTCAGCAAGAGCAGACTACCATGCAGTTTCAAATTGTTCCATCGTGTTTACTACGTATATATATAGGGACGTGTTTGTGTATGCATGAAGCTATGTATGTATGTATGTATGTATGTATGTAGAGGGACAATCTTTTAGAAACTCTACGAAGAGTAGAAACTTTGGAAACTGTGAGAATATGTGGAACCCTTAGATCAATCTCCAAAAGAGCCCTTAAGGAGAAAGGGGAG
Source organism: Silybum marianum (assembly GCA_036898165.1). NCBI lineage: Eukaryota > Viridiplantae > Streptophyta > Magnoliopsida > Asterales > Asteraceae > Silybum > Silybum marianum. The sequence goes on from CM072543.1 coordinate 24,110,366, forward strand.
GTTCCAACATATATACAAGAGCAATGGTCCAAGTCTAGCCGATGTGGGACTCCAACACGCCCCCACCAACGGAGGCTAGATGGACACAAATCGTCCCATGGTGTCGAGAGGGGGTTAGCCAGGGTGTTGAGTCCCGGGAGTGGCAGACCTTGGCTCTGATACCATGTGAGAATATGTGGAACCCCTAGATCAATCTCCAAAAGAGCCCTTAAGGATTAAGTAGAAAGGGGAGGTTCTAACATATATACAAGAGCAATGGTCCAAGTCTAGCCGATGTGGGACTCCAACAGAAACCAAGGGAAAAACCAACATAAAATAATTTTTTTCATAATTTTTTTTCATCAAATGTTGTGATTTAAGATATTGTTTCACATATGTTTATGTTCATGGGGAAAAAAAATATTATATGTGAACAAAAAAACGATGGTTCACTTATTTGTTTCACTGTATGAATTTTGTTTCATATGTGAAAGTAAAACAACGTTTTTTTGTTAACATATAATATTTTTTATTCCCTATGAACACAAACATATCTGATACAATATCTTAAAGCATAACATTTGATGAATTTTTTTATTTTATATTGGTTTTCCCCTTGGTTTCCAAAGTTTCTACTCTTCGTAGAGTTTCTAAATGAAGGAACCTCTATGTATGTATGTATGTATGTATATATAGACATGTAGGTTTGGGTTCCGGTGAGAAGGATAGTTACAGTGAGAAACGTAAGAAGGGATCTCCGCCCTTGGATGCACGTTAGGATGAGATGCACCGTGATGAGGTGCACCGAGATGCCTCGGATCAACTCCTTTCTAAGACGCAATTCATGGATGGGTACGAGATTAAAAGTGATCAATGGTTCAAATCTCTTCTTAAGCTTCTCACCTTAACTCTCCTTCTCACACAATCCTAAGCCTGTATCCGTGTATATATGTATATAGGCATGGAATCGTGTGAGAAGTGAAGTTAAGGTGAGAAGCATAAGAAGGGATCTGAACCCTTGATCACTTTTAATCTCACAACCACCCATGAATTACGCTCCTTAAGAGAATTGATCTGGTGCATGTCGGTATATCTCATCTCGGTGCATCTCATCCTAATGTGCATCCAAGGATGGAGATCCCTTCTTACGCTTCTCATCTTAACTCTCCTTCTCACCAGAACCCAACCCTATATATATATATATGTATGTACGTATAATGATTCGAGTTATGCCTCAGCAGATGCGACCAACATCAAGAACTCTCCCCGATCCATTTCTGTAAATATTTTAACAGTGGTAACTGCCGCTCTATTCTGAGTTAGAGTCCCGGTTTTATCAAATATCACATATCGTATCTTTTGAGCCCTCTCTAACGCATCTCCTCCTTTGATCAAAACACCATTATTGGCTCCAACCCCGGTTGCAACCATGACAGCTGTTGGGGTGGCTAGACCAAGTGCACAAGGACATGCAACAACCACCACGGAAATCGAAAACATAAGTGCAAAATCAAAGTAGTTGCCATCTGGGGGTAACCAGTCTTCTGGATAAGCTCCAAGAACTCCGCTAAAGAACCTACATTTAAAAAAACATAATAAAGATAACAATATGTACGCAGCACTTTGATTTAGCGGCTTATCGGTTACTTACCAAACCATAAATGTCGTCAATGATAAAGTAACAACTGTAGGGACAAAAATACTTGCAACCTGAAACAGACCAAGATAACACGGATGAGTACCATATATATATATATAGGGGCGGGTTTAAATGAGAACTCAAATTTGGTTGTGAACGTGAGAACAAATAAGAGTGCGACACGTGTCATATTCACACTGAATAATGAAGGAAAATACAGACTGAATGTAGTGTTATTCAGTTTGAATGTACTGTTATTCAGTCTGAATATTTTCCTTTATTATTCAGTCTAAATATCACGCGTATCACGCTCTCCTTTGTCCTCACGTTCACAACCAAATTTGAGTTCTCATTTGAACTTTCCTCTCTCTCTCTCTCTCTCTATATATATATATATATAGGGACGGGTTCAGGGAAAACTTCAACAAAAAAAACCCGACGAACACCCTGGGACCCCTCAATTAGAACGGTATGCATTTGTGCATACCGGTAATTCGTAACATTGTTCATGAACTCTATTGGGGAACGGTCATTTCTTTCCCAAGTTGCAAATTCCAAAATTAGAGATGAGGTGAGGGATATTTTAAGTTTGAATAAAAAGGATGAGATTAATAGAAAGATCATTCTCAAGAAACAATCCAAATAGAAAATAACACAAAATATACTCTAAGTCACGAAATGTATACTTACATAATCAGCAAATTTTTGGATAGGAGCTTTCGACATTTGTGCTGTCTCAACCAGAGAAATTATATGGCTCAAAACTGTGTCGGAACCTATTTTGGTAGCTTGAACATGAAGGGAGCCATGTAAGTTTATTGTACCTCCAATCACTAACGAATTAGTCTCCTTCAAAACAGGTGCTGATTCACCAGTAACCATACTCTCATTTATATAACTTGAACCAGAGATGACAAAACCATCAACTGGGACCTTTGAACCAGGAACAATTTTTAATACGTCACCAGGTTGAATCAGTAATGCATCTATTTCCTTTTCTTCAATAACATTTCCACCTAGAAGAAAGTCAAACTTATAAATGTCAGAACACATTCTGGGTGTGTTTGGTCACGGACGGGAATGGACCGGACTGGATATATATATATATATAGAGAGAGAGAGAGGAGTGTTATTTTGCAACCCATGAAAAGGTTGCAACCCTTGCAACCCACATCTTAACCATCCATTATTTTCATCAACGACCACCATTTGATCAGTTGAAAACTACCCTTAATTAAAAAGAACCAAAAAAGAAAATACAAAAAATGGACGGTTATAGATGAGGTAGCATAGGTTGTAAGATTAGTAAGGGTTGTATTAGATCGGTCCTCTATAGAGGGATGTTCAAATACAACACCTCTAGATCTTACAACCCATGCAACCCACTCATCCACCATCCATTTCATTTTTTATTTTCTTTTTTGATTTTTTTAATTAATGGTATTTATAACCGATTTAATGATAACCGTTGATGATCAAATGGACGGTCATGATTAGGTTGTATAAGTTGTAAGAATGCAATGGGTTGTATAATAACGGCCCTATATATATATGTAGAGGGAGGTTCAGGGGAAAATGCTAAAAAAAGAGAAAACTGAAGAACACCCTGGGTGCCCTCCATGCGAACAGTATGCACAAATGCATACAAGCGATTGAAAACTGTTTTTTTTCTATGCACCAATGCATGTTACAAATTACCGGTACGCATTTGTGCATACAGTTCGCATGGAGGGCTCCCAGGGTGTTCTTCAGTTTTCTTTTTTTAGCGTTTTCCCCTGAACTTGACCCTATACATATATATATATATATATGTGTATATATACATATAGGGGCGGGTTCAAATGTGAACTCAAATTTGGTTGTGAACGTGAGGACAAATGAGAGCACGACACGTGTCATATTCAGACTGAAAAATACTACATTAAGACCGAATAATACTACATTCGGTCTGAATAATAATACTACATTTGGTCTGAATATTTTCCTTCATTATTCAGTCTGTATATGACACGTGTCGTGCTCTCATTTGTCCTCACGTTCACAACCAAAATTTGAGTTCGCATTTGAACTTTCCTCTATACACACACATATAAAATATATATATATATATGTACCGACAATAATGAGTCCGGCCGATGAAAGAATTGTGGAAGGTTTTTAGGGTTTTAATTATGACATGGGTATTCTAGTTATTTACCAATCTTGTCCCACCTCGATGGTTTTTGTTCCACCTACTTTAGTGGGACAAAAAAATGCATTTTTCCCACTCAACACAAGTCATGTCCAGAATCTAATGTCACGCCAAAAAACATGAGACAAGAAGTTTTTTTTCTCTTTGAAAGCTTTTAATGGAGAAGAAGGGGTATACCAAGAAATAACTTAAACCTTAATTTTTAATCAAATGCTTATTAATCTTCAACCAAAATTAACAATAATCAGTATACCTTTATCTTGAATAAGCAGCAAAGCCGTTGGAGGAGCAAGTTCCACCAACTTCTTTAAAGCATCTGATGTTTTCCCTTTCGCAAGAGTTTCCAAATACTTCCCAAATAATACAAAAGTTATTAACATCGGACTTGTTTCAAAGTATGTTCTAGACCAATACCCTGTTATTGCACCATATAAAAGTGCATAAACAGAATAAAAGTATGCAGCTGAAGTTCCCAATGCCACCAAAACATCCATATTTGTTGAACCATTACGTAATGCTCTGAAACCTGCAATATAAAACCGCTTCCCAACAACAAACTGAACAAAGCTAACCAATATCAAGCGCAACCAATCACCAATTTGGAATGGTCCGAACCACGTGAGCAATATGGAATTAAGAATAGGTATATGTGGACATATGAATCGCATTACGAAGATTGGAATCTGCCATCGAGTAGAACAGTCAGCAATAAATAAAGGGAAGGCTAACAAAAACATATTTGCACAAATGAACCAATATAGACTCATCTAGGCTACAGTCCCATGACCCTTATAAAACTATATTGTTCTACTTTATATGAATTATACGGAAAAAAAAACTAGCCATTAGTAAAAGTGAACCCACCCCAACATACTAATGGAAACCAGAGATTATTACTCAAGAAGAACAAACGATCAAGAAACTATGAAAAATAAAGTTATATATATATATAGAAAAGTTCAAATGCGAACTCAAATTTGGTTGTAAACGTGAGGACAAATGAGAGTGCGACACGTGTCATAATCAGACTGAATAATCAAAGAAATATTCAGACTGAATGTATTATTCAGTCTGAATAACACTACATTCAGTCTGAATGTAGCATTATTCAGACTGAATATTTCTTTAATTATTCAGTCCGAATAAACATGACATGTGTCGCGCTCTCATTTGTCCTCACGTTCAAAACCAAATTTGAGTTCTCATTTGAACACGCCCCTATATATATATAGGCATGGGATCATGTGCAAAGTGAAGTTAAGGTCAGAAGCGTAAGAAGGGATCTTGACCCTTGATCACTTTTAATCTCAAACCCACCCATGAATCGCGCTTGATACAGGGATCGATTCGGCGCATCTCGATACATTTCATCCTAATATGCATCCAAGGGTGAAGATCCCTTCTTACCCTTCTCACCATAACTTCACTTCTCACCGGAACCGAACCCTATATATATATAGGGGGGATAATCAAATAAAAACCAAAAAAAGGTTGAAAACTGTGAGAACCCATCTAAGCCTTAGATCTTAAGATTTTAATTTAAAGCTATTTTTAATTTAAAAAAGGGAATGATCGTCATTTTGGTAACAACATTCACTAGAAAAACATAAAAATTCATTTTGGTGATGGCGGCATATAGGATGGAGATGAAGGTTGGAGCAAGTGGTTGAAATTACATGTTTGTCCTTAACTTTTCAAATTAGACATGAGATTGGATGTGTATTTTGCTGATATTACAAAAATGGCATCTTTTTTGATAACCATTGATTAAAACCCTTGAATGTTTGAGATTAGTCCTTTAAGTCCTTAAACCTTTTTTTGGTTTTTATTTGATTATCACCCTATATGTATTCGAGTTATGCCTCAGCAGAAACAGACTACCATGCAGTTTCAAATAGTTCCATCGTGTTTACTACTTATATACATATATAGGGATGTGTTTGTGTATGCATGAAGGCATGTATGTATGTATAGGCATGTATCCATATATATATATTATCTATGTATGTACGTATAATGATTTGAGTTATGCCTCAGCAGAAGCGACCAACGTCAAAAACTCTCCCCGATCCATTTCTGTGAATATTTTGACAGTGGTAACTGCTGCTCTATTCTGAGTTAGAGTCCCGGTTTTATTAAATATCACATTTCGTAAAATTTCTAACAATAAAGTTATTAACGACGGCAGTAAATTACTTACACCAAGAGACAAACTGAATCTAAAGAGGCGCAGCATGTGTGAGGATTCTTCTAGTTTTTGAGAAACCATCCGCATATAAGGGTTCTTTACACGTAGTTCAAAATTTCCGGAACTTTCTTCATGAATTGCATCAACCAAGGCTCTAGGACCCAGAATCTGAGTATCAAAAAGAATATCTAATTGACCTGAAGTCTTGTTGAAATTAAACTGTCTCACTCCTTTCATATTGCATAATATTTCATCTAACATCTTTTCATCTAAGTCATTAGATATCCCAGTTATTCCTAACATGATTCTATCTTGTCCACTACTTTGTGCAAGTGAAGCCTCAAAACCAGCATCTTCTATTGAATTTATGATTTCGTCCTTGCTGATTATTGAAGGATCATACTCTACTTCCCCTAGTGAAGTAGAGAGAGCAATTATAGCTCTTTTAACACCAGGAAGCTTTCTTAAGATGCTTTCAACAGAATTAACACAAGCTGCACATGTCATGCCTCCAATTATGAACTGTCCTACTACAGTCCCTTGTGACATTGCCCGTGTGGTAACCTGTTCATGGAGAATCTCTGCCTCAAAACCCGCATCTTCTATTGCATTTTTAATATCATCTTCCTGAACAAAGAGCATAAAGTTCCTTTTGGTAAAGAATACCCACGCTGGAAAAGGATTAAAAAGACAACATAAAGTTTGTCTGGTTATGAAATACAGAAATATATATATAAGATAGATAGATATAGGGGAGGGATCATACAAGATCACCCCTCATTTAAAGAAATAAAGGAACACATTTAGGACCACATATGATGTGGGTCCCACACAATATAAAATCATATTTGATTCAATGGGGCCCACCATTGAATCAGATATGATTTTAGATTGTGTGGGACCCACATCATATGTGGTCCTAACGGTGTTCCTTTAAATTTATAAAGTTCTCATTTGAACCTCTCCCTATATATATATATAAATATATTAATATATATATATGTAATTCGTGGAATAGTTTGCAATGCTTATAATTGTCAAATGTAAAATATGGACAACAAAAAATGGATACGAAATTTCAGAACTTTGTTGATGAAGCAAATTAAGTGCATAACATATATTGTTAATCATAATCCACTCCCACAAATGTTAGGATCCTATGACATTTAAGCCCCAAATTGATTAAAAAAAATTGATTTAAGGTTAAGACATTGTACCAAGAAAATAAGAAATGACTTAATGGTAGCACAATCTGTTTTATTTTTTTAATTTAATTAGGCTGAGGACAACATACTTGGTAATTAGCATGCAATATTTATGTTTAAGCTCTTTACCTAAATCAAGCTATAAAGATGTCAACGTTTCCGGAAACCACCAACTCCTTATATATAAATTATGAGGTGCCCATTATATCTTGAAATGAGCTTATCAATCGAAACCATATGGTCATTAACCATGGGAACTCATATTACAATTTGTAAAACTCAATCAAACAAAAATTTTATGTTATCCTTGGGGTCCATGAACTTCAACACAGTTTCTTGGTTGATCTTACTTTATACTGAATTTAACTTTATAAACAGTTTTTACTACCATTTGCTTTGAGAATAATACTCCTTTAATCTGAAAAACAGCACATACTGATCTTTGAGAGTGAAATGTACCATTTAACAATCCCAAAATCAACCACTTATTTAGTTTTCAAGAAAAATCTGATAGCTACATTAAAATTCTGATATATAAGATATCTGGAAATTATGGTATCAATCAAATTAAAATGTTTATATAAGTTCTGTTAACAATCTCTAAGGTTGTTTGTGCCCAATGTAAATGTGGAACAAGAACAATCATAACTATTGCCCTAAATAATCAAAAGTTTCCTAAAGCTTTCAATCACAATACACGTATATATATATTATAAATTCATACAAGAAAAAACGTAACAGCAAGCAATCATTCATTCATTCATCAATCACCATATGAGAACTTACCTTGATCAAATTGGGGGAAAAAATTACGTCAGCCTTGTTTTGTAACAAAGCCACGGAGGCGGTAACGACGCCATTGAGGCTCATGAGTGCTCCTTCAACAGAATTCGAACACGCTGCACATGTCATCCCGGTGATTCTCACCTGAATTCTCGCCACAACTCCTTTCTCCTTACCCTCGCTACTTTTACCGGCATTATGATCAGCACCGTCATATGAATCTAAAAGCCTAACATCCTCAAGGTTACCGCCTAAATCCATCTCCTCCGATGATTGAAGAACGCCGCCGGTATCACGGCCTCCAACCTCCGTGAGTTGGAGGTCTTTGAAGGTCGGCGCCATTGTAGAACAACAACAGGCGATCCAAACAAATTATGTATATATATACAAATTTTCTGTATGTATATCTCTGCAAATATCAACAGAGAGAAGAGAAATCCTATATCTATATTATTATACACATATGGTGGAAGAGAGAGAAAATCTAAAGGGGGAAAGAAAGGGGAAGGAGTTTGATATCAAGAACACAAACATGGCGGTAAATTTTTGGTTATTGTTCACTTACACTCCCCTATATTATTCATATGCACATATTTGGTCCCTGAAACTCTTTGGGACGAGTTTAAGCTTAGATAATTTTTATAATAGAGTATGAAAAATTAATACATTAAACTCCAATAGTTACTTTATTTTAGCAATTTTAACATTAACTATTAACTGTATTAATAAAATATTTAATATATTTAATAAAATATTATTTCTCTCTTTTACACATTTAATTTCAATAAGTTTAATTGGTTGGAGATAAATACAATATTGTTTCTCTCTTTTGTATAGAGCTCTAGAGATGAGCATAATAGAGATTTCTCTATTTTAACCTTGTCATCTTGAGGATAACATAGATGTTAAAGCAACTAAAATATTTAAGTCCTATTTTTCTCTATTTTAGCATAGATGTTGGAGATGTTTTTTAGTATGATATTTTGATTTAAATTTTTTGAGTAAATTATGATTTTCGTCCTTATATTTTTTAATAATTACAATTTTCATCCTTGTTGTTTAGAAATTGTGATATTTATCTTTATGGTTTACAATTTATTGTTATTTTCGTTCCTGAACTTATTGTTACCTTTAAAGTATAAGGGACCAAAACAGTAAAGATTTTAAACCATAGGGACCGAAATAAGAATCAATTATAAATCATGAGAACAAAAATAGTAACGAAATACAAACCATATAGATGAAAACTGTGGAATGAAAACTGTAGTTTTTAACAAGCCATGTTGATGAAATAGGTAATTTACCCAACGAATACATGTACCAACCGTACTAGTTAAATTGATATCAATTTAACTGGTACTAAGGCAATTACATTCGGTTGATAGTATTATATCAATTATGCAAATTTGGTTGGTACACGTTATAGGAAATCGCCTACGACGGTGGTACTGTGAAAGTGACTTAGTTAATTGTTTATTATTTTTTATATTTTAGGTGTAGTGAATATTAAACATTGTACCTTTCATCTTTTTTGTTTGAGTATTTCAATGTTTGGAAGTTTTATTATTTGCAATTAAAAACCCTTAAAAATGGCGTGTGTTATTTGCAAACTCAAAAGGTCATTCAAAATTTGAACAAAACAACAAATATTCATATATATGGTTTGAATTTTGTACAAAACCAATATTGTTGTAGGATCTAAAGTCACTCTTCATTCTTCAATCACGTCTTCATTCTCGGTGATCTCGGATATAACATAATTTTAGACTTAACAATCTACCCTTTGGATTCGAGATCACAAAAGAACAATCACCAAATATCTTTAAAACCTTTCTTCGCTAAACTTTGACTTTAACAATCTCGTCTAAATCATAAGTCTTTAACGACTATGAAGACTGTTAGAAGTTGTCAATCTTTGAATAACAATCTCTTCGCAGCAAACAAACTCAGATCATAATCTTCACCATGAACTCATCTTCAGTCTTCAGAATTCTCTTTTGAGTAGTCAACAAATCTTCAAAAAAATCTTTTTCAGTCAACAAATCAGTTTTAAAAAATAAGGCTTGAAGTTTTGACACTTCGTGTACTAAGCTCAACACCTATATATCGTGAAAGAATCTATTTCTATTAACAAACTTCTTCAAACATCTTCCTCAAAAATGTCATCAAGAAATTCAATAGTTAAGCTCCAAGTTCTTCATCACATCTACAATCTTTAAATCTAATGGCTTTTCAACCTTAGATTCAAAAGATTTAGAGTCAAACTTTCTTCTCCATAAACTGATTCAACATATTATACTAGTTAATCAATCAACTCTTCATCAACAAATGAATTTGAATTCTTTTACTCCCCTTATACATATGACTTGTAAACTTTATCAGCTTTCCCTCAACACTAGCAGTTGCTTTCACATCTTGTCTTTGCATAATTTCTAACTTTGTGTGTTGATGTCATTGATATATTGTTTCTCCCCTCATGATGATTAGGAGCATCCTAAACACCATGAATTATTAAAGACTAAAGTTTTGTTAAACACAAATATCATCAAAATATCGTCAAATGAATCAGACTTCTTCAAGTCAGAATAAATTTTCTCTCCCGCTTAAAAACTTATCTTCGGCAAAGAATTTCTCTTGCTCCCCCCTGAAAAGATATCCTTTACAACATTTCATATTCCCCCTTGAAACACGGGTAACCGGCTAACATAGAAGCACATTTAGCAACCACTGTCACTACAACCGAAATAAATTCGATTGTGTGGCCTGTGTTCAGTGTTGGCATCGGGGTGGCACTGATAGGACTTTATAATCACTGAAGTAATGTTATAAAACCAACTTCTCAGACTGTTCTGGCATAAACATAAATATATGCATTTGGCATCACAAAGACTCGTGCAAGTGTAGAAAGAATTAAGCATTAGATGCTAGTTAAAGCTCAAAATGTGAAAATACATTCCATAGACTCAATGTGCATAACTGAAAGTGTGAAGGCGGGACAACTTTCCTTCTTTTTGAATATTCAAGCCTTTCAAATAAAGACTGAATAGATTATATGTTGCGTGCCCGTTAAAAATTTAAACATCTATTTGTTAAGAAAGAAACGAGTGGCTGGTGGGGTTAAAGCAAGAGTTGGCATAGGCTAACTGCCTTTTTCAATGAAAGCCACAAAATAATTGTGAACCAACAGTAATGTGGTTGCCTAACTTAGAAGTAGTTGGTGCAGTGTTCTATTATTCTTTTAATTATGTTCTCATACCCTCTATCTTTTCAATGAAAATCATCACTTCTAGCCAAACTCTCATTTCCATTTTACCGCTCAGCACAATGAGATTATTTAACCTTATGAGTTATCTCCCTCACTCTGTTATTTAATTCCCCTCACCATCAATCACTCATGGATTACTTCTTGGGTAGGGATATCGGTTGTGGTAATCCATAGAAGTTCAGTTAACCTCACACACACATAGGCCCATGAAAATATTTTCCTAATATGTTACAAAAATATTATGCTTTACAATACATAAATGAACATTTGAAGTACGAGTCCTGAACTGATATGTTCAGAAGTCAAAATTCCATATAAAAACGGGTTCGGAACTAAGATATTCAAAAGCCAGACAAATTTAGAACAGGTTCTGAACGGAAGTATTCAGAAGCTAAAAATGAAGTATTTGTGTAGGAATGTCAATGAAACAAATACGAATGCTAAACATATTGACTCAATAAGTTCAGTGTTTCAAAAGTCAATGATTAAAATGTAATTATGACGAACAATTCACAATTATTATATCGAATAAGAATCGAATCATTTATTTGGCACTTTTGAATTGGTGATGAATTTCAAATGAGTTTATTTCCACCAAAGATATGAGAAGTGGAAATAACTAAGTCAAGAAAAAAAATGACACATGGCAATTCAAGAATAGATTTTCAATCGGAAAGAAACAAACACAAGTAAGTTTCTCGGATTAAACTACAAAGGTTTTGTGAAACATAGAATAAAAAAATTTCCTCTCAAAGATAGAAAATACTTACTCCCCCTCAAACCTAGCATAAGTTTGATCATGTGTTTGAATAATCTGAATTCGGTGTGACACATGATAACCTGCAAAATAGATTAAGCAGATTTTGGTACCCATACCTTCATGGGTCCTTGCATGTAAGACTTAGTTTGAGGTATACTATAAGATCCGAACCATCTATTACAATTAGATGTTCTAATAGTAAATCTTATCACTGGGATTCAGGAATAGAATATATACCATACCAGTTATTTACGTACCTCTTATCCACAAAATCATAGGTTCCACATATTGAAAAACATGTCTTGTTTTGGCTCAGATTTGTAAAGTCGTTAATTGATCTGGCAAAGTAGGGTAGATCAGTCCTATAAACAAATGACTTTGCGTCAATTGCAGAAGATTGATATTACTTGCTTCCAAAATATTCATCTGCCGTTGATTTTCTTTTCCAAACCATCTTAACCTGATTATGACAGTTAGTATTTGAACTAGAAACAGAAGAACGATAAAAGAGATTATAAGAACGAATATGATCTGGTGATTAAATGTTGTTGAAGAAACCTTTGTAAGAGTAGAACTTAAAGTAATCTTTGAAAGGACACTAGCTCTTTCAGATAATTCAAGCTTCTTTAGTTTTGTAGTCAAAACATTTCTTTCTTCAACAAGCAAATCAAACCTCATCTGCATTTTAGACTTCATAAACCGATATTTCATAACTTCTATTTGTAATCCAGTTAATTGACTTGAAAGCTCTGTAATCTTTTTCTCAACTCCTTTTCTTTCTTTCTCAAACTCCCTTTCTATCTCAACCTTCTTTTCTATCTCAGACTCAGGCCTCCTATCTACTTTTAAAATTTTCTTATCATTTGCCAATTGTTGTTCAAGTTCGGAAATCTTCTTTGAAAAAGCAGTAACCTTTCCTTCAAGAATTTGTATTTAAGCATCGAAGGTACTGTTCTCATTCTCTATAGCTACTTCTAGCCACTTCTTCTTATCGGATAAATCTTTGACAATAACAATATTTTTCTTCATAAGCGTCTTTTTGTTAGAAGCATGAGTCTTTTTTTCATCTTCTAATGATTTCTAAAGGTAAGAAATCTTCTTATTTAGCTTAGTAGCTTTCTTTACTGACTCCTTCCTTTCAGTCTCAAACTTTTCTCTTTCTAAAACAATTACCTTTTCAAAATCAGAGACTTGTTTGGTCTAATAAAAAAATATCGTTTTAAAATTTTTCCTTTCTTTTTCAAAACTGGTTTTCTCAGTTGCAAAAACCTTTCTTTCTTTCTCAAAAATCAGATTTTCTTTGTCAAACTTTTTCGTCTCATCAATGAAAATTCGTTTCTCTTTCTCAAAAACCTCTCTTTTAGTATCTAAAACTTTTTTCGTATTCAAATATTTTCTTTGAAAGTTCAGCATTCTTTGCTTCAAATTCTTTACTCTCGGAATCAACAATATCTTCAAATCCACGAATCTTTTTCGTCTACTAAAAATTTAATAACGCAATATTCCTCTTTTTACTTTCATCTTCATATTTCGCATGCCAATCATTCGCATACACCTCATCTAATTGTTTTTGCACAAACTCTTTATCTTCAACAAGTTTGTCATATTCTCCTTTAAAACTTTTTTCCCAGTTAAGATTTCCATGACTTTCACAATGAACTTTTATAAACTTTTTCTCTGTTTCAACTTTTTCTCAAATATAGAAATATTTTCTTTAAACTCTTGATTCTCTCTTTGCAAAATAGAATTATCCATCTTGAAAGAATCCTATAAAAAGCAAATATAATAAATCAGTTCTTAAACATATCAAAAATATAAGCACTTGTTACCTAATCAAATGATCGTTGACAGAAACTTCGATTAGAAGTTGAATTGTGCGTGGAAACAAAGAATAAGAATTAAAAATGACAAAAACTAAAACATAAACGACTCAAAAACAAAACATCACAAGCATAAGGACTAAAAAAGTAGAATTTAGAAATTTCAAGTCCAGAGGCTAAAAGTGTCAAAAATTGAAACTTAAAGTCCAAGGACGGAAACTGTCAATGTATAAAACTTCAAAGTCCAGGTACTAAAACTGTCAAAGCAGAAAGTTTAAAATATAACGAGACTAACAGAAAAAGAACTAACTTTGAAAAGAAACTTAACAAAGAATTAACTTTAACAGACTTAACGAAACTAACAGAAAAATGACTAAAAATGTAACAAAAACTAATGAACTAACGGACAAACTAACAAAAAAAATCCAAAAAGAAACACGCGTTGTTATAGAGAAAAGAAAAACGGATTGCATTTAGAGAAGAATCTCGGATTGCATTAGAAAAATTCAACCGTCGCTAAAAGGTTAACAACTGTCGCGAAAAATTAAAACAATAGTCACCAACTTCAACCACGACTTTTATCTTTCGAAAAACGTAACGTTCGACTATCGAAAAATGAAGTTTTCTTACAGTCGGCTTTCAAAAACAACGCAACAAGAAAGTTGTTATCGAAACGACAACAAATTTGCACCGGAACAATACCGAAACTTCATCGAAAAGTTATGAACAAATGCAACAAAATCGTATCGAAACTTACCGAAACTTTACCATTACTGAAATTCATTGAAATGTTATTGAAAGTGATCGAAACACACTGGAACAATATAGAGACTTATCGAAAGTGATCAAAACACTATCGAAACTTATCGAAAGTGACTGAAACACTATCAAAACTTATCCAAACATATTGTTTTTGTGTACGATCAACCACGAATATCACTCAATTCGTACCCCAAGAATATCGTCTCTCTTTGAAACAAAAACTTGAGAATATCGGGTACGAAGATTGTCAATGAAATATCGGGTATTGCATGCATGAGAATCACAAATATTGCAAGCATGAGAATCACCGGTAACATGGAAAAAGGAATATCACCTCCAAAGTTTACCCAAAATTTTGACCCAAAAAAGTGAGAATCATGGGTCCAAAATGAATTGAAAGAACCATGAATTGCAAATTGTCAAACTAAAAAACCATTAGTCCTTAATTTTAAAGATCATACTTTCCAAAAAAAAACACATTTTAAACAAGTCTCAACAACCAAAATAGATCAAAACTCAAGTTTTTATCAAGAACACATAAATATCATCAAGAACACTTTGAAAATCCAATTTTTTCAAACTTCTCAAATCTCAACCAAACGTGTTAATCCTTTGTAATTATGTTTGAAACATGATTCTAGACAGTTTTAATGAAGGATCAAACACAAAAAATGAATTTAAATGATCCAATTTGATCAAAATCCTCAAGAACACATGATCCAAAAACTTTTCTGTGAAAAAATTTCAAACTCAAATATCAAAATTGATGATCAATTCAAAATATTTTGATGAGATATGATTAGAAATCAATCACAAACAACAAATATACAATCAATTTCAAGAAAAGTACATCAAACTTCAAGACTTTGATGAATTTCATTAAAACCCATTTCCTTCAAAAACCTCAAGAAAATATTCAAAATCTTCAAAAATTCTTCAAAAAACTTGCACAATTCTTTTGTCTAAGCTCTGATACTAATTGATAATCCTACTAAGATCAAGTAACAAGTAATCTAAACAACTAAGAACAATAATTAATTTCAAATTCTCATATATTGAACTTTCTCTCTCTAGTTTAACTCTCTAGAATATTACAAATAAACTCCATACTTTCTCACTTACTAATACAAGAGTATTTATACTCTTGACTAATTACAAAGTCAAACTAAAAATTAATCTATCATTTAAACTTTAGATTTTGACTTTCATGGTTGACTTTGCATAATATGTTGATTATGTTGACTTTGACTTGATGACTTTGACCTCTTCATTCTTCAATCACGTCTTCATTCTCAGTAATCTCGGATACAACATAATTTTAGGTAAAGTACTTGTACACTGAAGAAATATTACAAAGGAAGTAGAAAACTATGACTAGTCGGAGATATTCTCATTTCTTCTTTGTAACTCATTCTCATAAAGCGTCTTCTGGATATTCATCAGAGGAGTATCTAACCAGCAGCGCCAAAGCATAATCTTTATGAGAGAGGATGGGGCCTTGTGAATTTCTTGGTTTCTGAAGAGTTCTAAGAATCCTTCATTATCCAAGAATATCATACCAGGTTCAGGTAGTGAGATGATTCCGTCTTCTGCATATCTTCGGTCTTGAGGGAGAGAGGTACAAAGCATTGATATATCAGGGAGCTCAAGATGACCAAGAATGCTTTGATAATCAAACTTAGTTTCATGCTCATTTCTGGCACTTGAACTTCCTTCAGCGTTTGATCTTTTCTTTTTGGAAGATTCAGGGAGAGGGGGAACTTGCACATGTTGTGACATTCTTTGCAGCAACTGATTCAGCACACTGTCCACTACATCCTTGAATTTGGATTTAGAACTCTGAGTGGTATCTCTGATTTCTAGCCATTCAGTGTATCCATAAATTCCTAAGAATTTGGCTTCTTCTCTCTCTGTTCTGTTTGTCCTTGTCATTCTTACATATACCTTTGGACCACCTCTGTTAGAGTGTCGCCCTTGGATAGTTGCAAGAATGATTTTGGCTTCAGATCTTCGGAATTTCAGCCTGTCAGTGCACCAATCAAGTTCTTTGTCTTTTTGCTTAGTGGCTTCAGAGGTCAGTGCACTTAGGATCTTCTGTTGAGCGAGAATTGGATCTACATTTATGTGCTCTTGTGCAAGTTCTTTTTGTACGAGAGCTTCAGCGACCCTTTCACTCTTTTTCAATTGTTCTTGAGTCGCCTTATCTCTTGCAGAGTCTTCTCTGAGCAATTTTCTTGCTAAAGCAAGATCATTCTCAGTTTGCTTTATTTCCTCACCCTTATTCTTTGTGCTTCCAATGCTTGTTCTCTCTCTTCTCTGGACAATAAATAGAATTTATCCACCATCCTTATTGGTACGGCTTCAATGGGTTCAGCTTCAGGCACCCTTATTCTTCTTGATTCGAATTCCCTAAGGAACTTTATTCGCCTTTCTGCTTTTTCAGGCTCACTTATAATCGGCTTTTGAACACGACGCCTGGGAATGAGGCCTTTTTCTTCTTCAGAGTCAGTTTCAATTATGTACATAAACTGCTCTTCAGAGGAAGGTTCCCTCCTTGAAGTTGAGTCCTTTGGGGGACGGGGATCACTGAGGGAAGGAGAGGAGGAAAAAGCATTGTCAGAGGGAGTTTTTGTAGGTGAAGAGGAGATTATGGGAGTTTCAGGGAGTGGTGCAGAGAAAGGGATAAGAGGAAGAGATACCTCAATTGTGGTCCCCCCCTCGGATATAGGGATAGTGGCATCCAGATCTACCACTTCCTTTCCTTTGCCTGAGGGACCGGATTGTTCCTGAGAAGGTTGCGGTCCGTCCCCCAAGGGCTCTTGATGAGCGACACCAGGTCTTGACAGTCTGAAGTGCTCTAATGCACTTCCAATGTCGTCATCATCTTCATCATCATCCATCCCCCCATAGTGAGGGATAGATTCTTCATCATCTTCTTCATCATCCTCATCTTCTTCTTCTTCATCATCTTCATCAGCAGCCTCACCTTCAGGCCGTTGAATGTAAGGAGAGATTCTCTCTTCAGGGAACCTCTTGTTATGCTCGGAAATTAGCTCATCAGCGAACTCTTTGCCACATCTCTCCCCCTCAATGTTATCAAGAGGTAGAAAATGCACCATCAGAGTGCGAACGTTGGTCTGAACGTCCTTCAGCTTCTCGTCAACATCTTGAAGCATGGTCCGATCAGCAGCATTGAAAGAAGAGGAACTTGCCTCAGAGAGCTTTGTAAGCATCTGCATCATGTCGGACTGAGTCTTTTGAATAGACTCAAGGACGGTTTCTTGAGCATTGACCTTCTTCTCCAAGCTTGTCAGGGTCTGATGGAAGGCCCTGTTATCTTCCTTAAGGCTGAAAACGTCAAAGATCAGGTTGTTGACATTCGTCTTGATCGCTGGGGTACCAATGATCCGTCTGAAGATCAGCTCCGTAGATGTCTGAAGATTGTCCACCCTAGCCCTTGTGAGAGCACATTCCTTAACCAGATAGTCAATTGCAGGGAATGTGGGGTTGGGAAGGACACTAGGAGGCAGGTTGACGACTGTAGGAAGCTTGGGAGCAGCCATCTCTTGCTTAATCTCCCTGAGCTTTGCAGCAATAGGATGGCCCTGAGGAGATTTTCCCTTCTCCTTGCTGATGGGAGGAGCGCTGGTGGTGGTGGTTGTTGTCGCTGAGGTAGGTACAGAAGTGACACCTGATGATGACATCGATAAAGATGCCAAAAAGGAACCCGGATTAGAAGAAGGATGAAAAATTTTATTTGACTCCCTGAGAGTATCTTGAGGATTACTCTTAGGGACTACTTTTGCAAAGGCAGTGTCTAGAGGATCACTGACCAGTGTCTTAGAGTATTTGAGAGAGATACTTTGAGGTCCTTTAAATTTGGCCTTCCAAAACTCAGATTGCCTAAACAATAGTGAGGTTTGGACTGCGTGCATTTTAGCATTGTCAGAGATAGGGACAACTATCGCTGAGTCACTTGCTAAGGTGAGGACCAAAGAAGAGGAGATAGAAGTAGAATAGAAGGCTGTGGAAGTAGTACCTGATCCAGCTTCAGCAGAGTTGGCTAAGACACCTGCAGTGACCAGAGTCACTATTGATGTAGGTAGAGCTGAAGAAGCAACAACGGATGTAAAGACCGTTGAAGTGGTTGTGGCTGCAGTTGGTGTTGGTAGAACACCGAAATCAGAGAGGGTGGTCTTTTGAGAGACCAACTTCTTTGGCTTCTTTGCTTTGGTTGCGATGGTCTTTTTATGACCATCAGTTGGTTGTTTCCTCTTAGTACCAGCAGTGTCTGGGTTGCTCACTGTTGGGTTTGACAGCGAGGTAGACAATGAAAGAGGTGCGCCAATCACCTGCAGCATATAAGGTGTGAAAGGAGCATCACCTGGACGTTCCTCAATGTCCAGGGACTTCTTCCCTACGATAGAGAAGGAGTGATCGCCGACCTTCGGGTATTCTTCCCCGAAGGAAACTTCCATAATAGTTGCGAAGAAGCGAGGGTAGGGGATGACGGGGTGTCTGGTGGCGACATTGATGCGACTGACCATGTCGCTGAAAACATAATCCGCGTAGTTCAGGTAGTGGCCGGTGCAGAGAGAGCAAGCAAGGTCTTGAAAGTGCTTGCTTGCCTGATCATCAGAGCCAATCTTCGACCCCAGGCACTGGATCACCTGAGTGAAGATATACTGCCAGCGAGCAGGAAGCCTTTTCTTCTCTAGCTTAGATCCCACGGGCTTCAGCGAGGGATTCTCCCAAGAGTATCCAATAGAATCTACAAATGCATCAATTTGCATCTTAGTCGGTTCAGCGCCCCACTGTTGGTGCTTAGTGCGTACAAGGAGACGCAGAGCCTTCCTGAGAAATCTAGCGGTGAAGGAGAAGGACCCTAGTTCTGGAATTTTGAACTCAATAGCAGGAAGTTGAGTTCCTTTGTCAGTTGTCAGCATGGTACAGTGAGCCGTGTACCACAGGGCTTGAAGATGGGAAGTGATGCCGACCGGGTTGTGAATAAATGCATGCATCAGAGGGCATGCCTTGATGAAAGCAGCTCCTTCAGTGAATTGGGGGCGATCTGCAGGGATTTCTACCAACGCTATGTAGTTGCAGGACTTGAAGACTGCTCTTTCCAGAGGGAAGTGACAAGTTGGTGCAGCGATCAGAGTCGTGTCTTCAGCAGCAGAGGATGTTGCAACAGTTTTACTTGCAGATGCCATTGCTGTGGGAAAGATAGGAACACCAAAGAGGTAAATCATGGTTTTATACATAAATGTATAAACCAGAGTTTGGTATAAAGAATACCAAATGTAAGATCAAAGAAAACAAATATTTTGATGAACAATATCAAAATGTTTGTTATAAACAATAATAAAAAGCTAAGGTAAATGGATTAAAGTTTTTAAGAAAAAAAATCTTCTGTTCTAAGGAAAGAACTTAGAACAGGGTTTTTATAGAGGAAAAAAAACTTTTTAATTTTTGATCCAGATTATCTTTATTTTTATTTTTAGAGTGTTAAGGAGAAGAAAGGTGAAACAAGATGTTTCCAGTCATAATATAAGGTTTAGATCAAACCTTAATTGAGTTCTTAGGAGAAAAACACACACAAGCGTGTTCTTGGTGTTCTTGAGTAACTTTGAAGATTCGAAGAATTTCTTTTGCCTTGAGAATAGTTACGAAAGCGGAAGGAACAAGGTAAGGCAAAAAGAATACTTAAATAGCAATAGGAGAGAGAAAGAAAGGAGTGCTAAACGACGGTTTTAGCTTTTTGAAAAAGAAATGATGACGTGGCGCACGTTCCAAGAAAGGAGTTGGAATGGAAACGTCGCGGTCCGTCGTGTGTCAGAAAAAGGTCTGACGTGTCCTTTTCTTTATTTTTAAAAGATTATAATGATAATTATCCATAAGGAAGGTTTATCATTAATAATTTTAGAAAAATCTTCATCACTAATAATAAAGGATTTTTAGTGACGAGTTTTAATTTTAAGAGAGACATTCTTCGATGAGAAAAGATATCAAAGAGTGTTAAAAATTAGAAGATAATACCTGAGGAGATGGCCTAGATATTGCTGAATCAGAGTTCAGAGAATGGAAAGTTTGAAAGCTTTATTTGTAATCCTTTGTTGGTCACTGAATAATAAATTATTCAGCGTTCAACATACCAAGTTTTCTGATGAGTAGATTGAATCTAGTTTCATCAAGAGGCTTGGTGAAAAGATCAGCGAGCTGATATTCAGTAGGAACAAAATGGAGCTCAACTTCACCATTCATCACATGATCTCTGATAAACTGATATCGGATCTCAATGTGCTTGGTTTTGGAGTGAAGTACAGGGTTGTTGGCAATTGCAATAGCACTTGTACTGTCACAATAGATAGGAATTTTAGAGAGCTTGAGATTGTAGTCTCTTAGTTGATTTCTCATCCAAAGGATTTGAGCACAACAACTACCAGCGACTACATACTCAGCTTCAGCGGTGGAAGTGGACACTGAGTTTTGCTTTTTACTTGTCCAACTTATTAACTTTCCACCTAGTAGTTGACACCCACCAGTGGTGCTCTTTCTATCTATCTTAAAACCTGCAAAGTCACTGTCAGAATAACCAATAAGATCAAATCCTGAGCCTTTGGGATACCAGAGACCAAGATTTGAAGTTCCTTTCAGATATCTGAAGATTCGCTTTACAACGATTAGATAGGATTCCTTCGGTTCAGCTTGATACCGAGCACAGAGACAGGTAGCGTACATGATGTCTGGTCTACTCGCTGTAAGATATAGCAGAGACCCAATCATTCCTCGATAGGCAGTGACATTTACTGGTTTCCCATTGGGATCCTTGTTTAATGTCAGAGGAGGCGCCATAGGAGTCTTCATAGCTGAGCATTGATTCATGTCGAATTTATTCAGCATGTCTTTAACATATTTGCTTTGACAAATAAAAATTCCTTTGTCAGATTTCTTAATCTGCAAACCTAGAAAATATGTTAGTTCACCCATCATACTCATTTTATATTGTTTTTGCATTCTTGCAGTGAAACGAGTGCAAAGTTTGGGTCTTGTGGAACCAAAAATAATGTCATCAACATATATCTGAGCAAGAATAGTATGACCTTTGTATTTTCTTAAAAATAGAGTTTGGTCAATTTTTCCACGAACAAATTTTTCTTTAAGAAGGAATTTAGAAAGGGTATCATACCAAGCTCTAGGAGCTTGTTTTAACCCGTAAAGAGCTTTTTCAAGTTTAAAAACATAACCAGGATGGTTAGGGTCTGAGAAACCAGGGGGTTGTTCAACATAAACTTCCTCGCTGAGTTTTCCATTTAGAAAAGCACTTTTAACATCCATTTGAAAAACTTTGAAGTATTTATGGGCAGCATAAGCTAAAAAGAGTGTTATGGCTTCTAAACGAGCAACAGGTGCAAAGGTTTCATCATAGTCAATTCCTTCTTCCTGTCTATAACCTTGAGCAACAAGTCTAGCCTTATTGCGAATTATAGTCTCGTTTTCATCTAGCTTATTTCTGAAAACCCATTTGGTTCCTATGACAGTTTTACCAGATGGTCTAGGAACAAGATTCTAGACTTTATTTCTACGAAGTTCAGTCAGTTCTTCTTGCATAGATGATACCCAGCTAGGATCAGAGATAGCTTGATCTATCTTCTTAGGTTCAGAGAGAGAGATGAAGTTAACATAAAGACAGATATTACCTGTACCTCTACGTGTTTTGATACCTGCATTGGGATCACCGATAATCTGATTTATTGGATGATTTGCAGTCCATCGCTGAGCTGGAGGTTGAGGAGAGAGATCAACAATAGATTCAGCGACTTGTTCTTCAGATTCTGGAATAGGACTTGTTTCAGCAACAGGTACCTCATTTAGAATCAATTCAGGGGATTGATTTTCAGAAGTTGTTTGGTTGTTCACAGAGGAATTTCCAAGAGAGGAATCAGCAACAGGAATCTGATTTAGAGGAGTAACATTCATCCCTGAAGATGGATGATTATTACTTGTTGGGTTTACAGGGATTTCATCATCACTTGCTTCAGCTTGAGTCTGATTGCTGAAGTATGTTTCAGGTTCCCCATAATGAGATCTCATCCAGGCATTCAACTCATCATCATCATCATGAGAGTGAGAAGTATGAATTGGACGAGATTCATCTAAGTTAACGTGCATGGATTCTTCAACATGTTGTCTTCTTTTGTTGAAGATTCTGAAGGATTTAGATATAGAGGAGTATCCAAGAAATATACCATCGTCAGCTTTTGGATCAAATTTACCTAAATGATCTCTGTCATTCAGAATGTAACATCTACATCCAAAAATGTGGAAATATTTCAGAGTAGGTCTTCTTCCATGAAATAATTCATAGGGGGTCTTCTTAAATCGTTTAACTATCGGGGATCGATTTTGAGTGAAGCATCTTGTATTAAGCGCTTGACCCGGGCGAGTTGGAAGATGCGATTCACTGAGCATTGAGCGAGCCGCTTCAATGATAGTACGATTTCTTCTTTCAGCAACACCATTTTGCTGAGGAGTTCTTACAGAGGAGAAGTTGTGAGAGATACCTCTTTCTTCAAGGAAGTTATCCAGAGTACTGTTTTTGAATTCAGTGCCATGATCACTTCTTATGGAACGAACAATTAGATTGTTCAAAACTTCCATCTTTTTTGATAAAAGAGATTATCATATCAGGGGTATCACTTTTGGATCGTAAAAAGAATACCCATGTGTATCTGGAGTATTCATCAACAATTACTAAAGTGTATTTCTTCCCAGAGATCGATTGGACATTAACAGGTCCGAATAGATCCATGTAAAGTAGCTGAAGAGGAGTGGTCACTGAAGAAACTTGCTTTGACCTGAAAGAGGTTTTTGTCAGCTTTCCCTTCTCACACGCTGAACAAAGAGATTCCTTTGTAAAGGTATGATTTGGGAGGTCTCTGACTAAATCTTTTTGAGACAATTCATTTATTGTCTTAAAGTTAAGATGAGAGAGTCTTTTGTGCCATAACCAGTTTATGTCAGTGGATGCTTTAGAGATAAAGCACATGTTCTCAGAGTGAGAACTATTCATATTTATGACATATACATTTTCCACTCTTTTGCCTGTAAGTGCAAGCTTATCATTTCCGTCAGTGACAGCACACCTATTCTTTAAGAATAGAACTTTGAAGTCTTTGTCACATAACTGACTGACGCTTAAGAGATTGTGCTTTAGCCCCTCAACGTAAGCAACACGACAGAAAGATGTGGCTCCGTTGGACAGAATTCCATAACCTTTAGTGTATCCTTTGCCATTTCCACCAAAGGTCACTGATGGACCAGCTTCTTCTTTGTAGTCAAAGAGCAGAGATTTTCTGCCTGTCATGTGCCTTGAGCATCCGCTATCAAGATACCAGATACCTTTGGCACTCTGCATACAACAAAAGATTAATTGTTTAAAGGTACCCATACTACTATGGGTCCTGCTTGGTTAGATAGAGGATTGGCGGAGGAGCTACTAGCTAAAGAACTCTCTTCAGTGGATATCTTCACCTTTGATGGTTTTGCAACCTTGGTGGATTTCACTCTCGCTGATTTATTAGCTTGATCTACTTTCTTTCCATGAGCTAGTTTATCAGCTCTAGTAGCATTTGGACATTTGCTTGCAATGTGGGTAGTTTCACCATAATGATAGCATTTCCTGTATTTAAAGGGTTTGAAAATCAGAGAGGGAGCAGGAAATTTCTCAGGGATAGGTCCAAGAATTCCTTTACCCATGGTCCTTGGAGGTATAACAACCTTTTCAGGAGTAGGAGTGAGATCGATTTTAATTCTGCGGGTTGGTCTCTGAGAAAAGTCAGGGACCTTCTTCCCAGTTTTAGAAACTTTCTCTGAGGATTTCTTGTTCCTATCTTGAGTTTTCTTATTCTTAGGAACTTGATTAAGAAACTCGTTCTTGATCACTTTCTTAGAATTAAGAATAGAACGCTTCTCTTTAGAAGAGGAGGAAGACGAAGTTGAAGAGGAAGGATCAGGGATAGAAGAGACAAACATTCCGAATTTTAGCATGGAACGATCATTTTCTGATTCTTCCTTTTCAGGGTTATAGCCTAACCCACTTCTTACTTTCATAGGTATTTGAGCATTGATGATCTCATTGACTTTATCAGAAGCCTTACACCATCCTTCGATGGTTGCCTTTTCAGACTTGAGATCAGCGATGGCCTTTTCCCTATCAGCGATAGCTTGTTGTTTCTCGATGCTTATTGTTTGATTTGCAAAGACTTGGTCTTTGAGAGATTCCTCAATTTTAGAAAGTTCTTTGATTCTTATATGGCAATTTTTTAATTGTTCAGATAAGTCAGTGTTAATTCTCTCGGCCTTAATTTTTCCATTTAAAGCATAGTAGAAATCAACAGTCATAGCATCGAGAGCTGACAAGTTATCACTTTCAGAAGGTAAAGAGACAGAGGGAATGGTTACCTGAGTAGAAGGAGACTCAGAGGAAGAAGTCTCAGTGACTTCTTGAGCGTCTTCAATTCTTGCCATTAGACAGAGGAAGGCAAGATCTTCTTCATCTGAACCAGACTCTTCAGAGGTCTTGGCCAAGTCATCTTCAGCATCCCAGTCAACTTTTTCAGCTACAAGGCCTTTTCCTTTTTGTTGGTTTTTCTTCATATCTTTGTATTTGTTTTTCAGTTTCAAATACTTCTCCTTTTCATCAGAGGTATGGGAGGTAGTGGGAGCAGCAACTTTCTTTGACCTGCATTCACTTGCGAAATGACCCTTTCGCTGACAGTTGAAGCAAATCGCCGAGGCTTTCTCAGCAGGCAACGATTTCTGCTTTTCAGAGTCAGAGAGGTTGGAAGGTTTTCGAAAATTGCTCTTTCTAGCAAATCTTTTAAAGTTATTAGTTAAAAGGGCTAGAGAGTTATCAAACTCAGAGATGTCAGCATCAGTGAGTTGATCTTCTGAATCAGTTTGACCTAATTCAGTAATGGAGGTGATAGTAGAAGAAGGAACATTTTTGAAAGAAGTTCCCTCAGAAGTCACAAGTGCTAAAGAAGTACTTTTAGCACCTTTGAGTTCATTAATTAGGTTCTTTCTTAGAAGCTGGGATTGTTCCTCATTTAAGAGCATACCATATAATGCACTTAAGGACAAGGTTTCAAGATTCTTTGACAGTTTTATACATGTAGTGTACACTGCCCATTGATCGGGCAATGCCTCCATGAACTTTGTCAGAATTTCAGCGTTTGAATAAATTCTATCGACTGATTTAAGATCAATCAGCAGACAGTTAAATCGCTGGTGAATTTGAGAAAGAGATTCACCCTTTTGATACATAAAACTCTCATATTTTCTTACGAGGTTTATGCATCTAGTTACTTTCACTTCAGAAGTTCCTTCATATTGGATACATAATGAATCCCACATGGCTTTTGAAGTCCTAATTTTCATGACAGAATGATAGACAAGCCATTGCTATTATTGATCTAGCTTTAGAGTCAATAGCAATTTCTTTCTTGTCTTCTTTAGTCCATCTGTTAGGAGTTTTAACAATACTCCTCTAGAATGGCTGGAGTAGTAGTGGTGGCAGGAACACTAGCTACTATAGTTGTAGGAACAAATGGTCCATTTTCCAGATAGTAGGGAATCTTGGGGTCAGATCCCTCCAGAAATAGAGACATTCTTTCCTTCCATAATGGAAAGTTATCATGGCTAAATCTAGGTGGTTTAGCTAAAGATCCATTATCGTTATAGTTTGTATTAGGGTTTGACATTTTAAAATAATTTTTAAGAGAAAATATTTTAAAGAGATAAGAAGCAAACACTGCTCTGATACCACTTGTTGGTCCCAATAAGGGTCTACAAGAGTTCAATCAAGAGAGAACAGTTTGTAGAAGGGGGGGGGGGGTTGAATACAAACACACAGATATTTTAAGTTTTAAATGAGTTTATTAAAATAAACAAATTTACAGTTTCAAGCGGAACTAGAACAAGTTTAAAACCTATTCTATTGTAACTAAGAAACACGAAGTATGATGCACAAGAAGATGAAAGAAAGAATAAAGAGGGTATAGGTTAGACAGAAGCATGCATTAAGATGAAGAAGATATCTTCATCTTATTTATACCCGTTTGTCTTTGAAACAAGACAAAAGGTATATGCCACGTGTCAAGCTTGGATATGAAGCTTGTCCTTGTTAATAAGACAACCATGCTTTTGGCCGAATATGAACAGTACCATATCAGATATGATGGGGACATAAAAGACAAGTCGTACGTCCTTTTCTGACATGGTTCTAGGTTTGACTTTTGTGCAGCGAGGATAAGATCAATCTTTAATCTTGCAAAGGAAGCTTCATTTGATCACGGATACTGAATCTTCAAGGATGAATCTTCAGTGTCGCTGAGCTTCACAAGACTTCACACTTTGAGTAGACAATCATTGCTATCCCTGAACCGCTTCAGTTCACTTAGCTGATTATCTCTTTCTTCAGCTAGAGTCTTCGACTATCGCTGAATGGTCTTCTGGTGTGATAACTGATCTTCAGGTCTTTAGTGATAAGCTCGTAGTTCCTTGACCTTCAGCGGTCGCTGATAGCAATCAGCGTGTGCTATCGCTGAACTTGAACAGAAGCTTAACTATGGAATTTCACTAAGTATAGTAAAGAAATCATATTCAAATCACTGAGAGGAGTTATGATCAACAGGATCAACAATCTCCTCCTATTTGATTATTATTAAGCAACATAGGAAAATTGCTAGAAAAGATTAGTAAGGACTTGGAAGATTTTAAGGTAAAGAATTCTAAGTACTAATTTGTGAGATCTTTTTCAGCTAATCTACTTTCTGAATCGAGTTTCATTTATAAGGATATGAAATCACAATTTTTCAAGTTTAAAAGCTAAAGTACATTCGTTGATTTAATTATAGAGTGTAATATCAGTGAGTAAGGTTGTTTTTAAAGAAAATAGAACTATTATGTTCATTGTCCCATTTACTGTTTTCAGGGATATTTTCAGTACTTAGATGGAGTAGAGTACTTCATTGATTTTCATTAGCTGATAATTTGTAGAATTACATAGGAAATGAAATTACAATAATAAAGTAAAGTACAATACATTGAAGAATATTACAAAGGAAATAGAAACTAAAGACTAGTTAGAGTTTCTCTTGTCTTCTTCGTAGCTCATTTTCATAGATCTTCTTCTGAAATAGCATTGTTGCAATATCTGACCAGCAGTGATAGTACATGATCTTGATAAGTTTTGATGGAGCTTTTCTGACTTCTTTGTTTCTAAAAAACTTTAGCAACCCTTTATTATCTAGAAAGACCATACCTGCTTCAGGGGTTGAGATGATTTCATTCTCGGTGAATTGTCTTGCTTCAGGAAGTGAGATCTTAAGCATTGAAACATCAGGGATCTCAAGATGACCAAGAAGGCTTTTGTAATTGAATTTGGTCTTATATTCATTTTTAGAAGATGAGCCTCCTTCAGTGTTTGATTTTTTTTTTCTTGTCGGCTCAGGAAGAGGTGGAACTTGAACGTGTTGTGACATCCTTTGCAGCAATTGATCGATAATCCTTTCTACAACATCTCTAAATTTGGACTTGGACTTTTGAATGGCATCTCTGATTTCCAACCATTCAGAGTATCCATAGGACTTTAGAAATTTGGCTTCTTCTCGTTCACTCCTTGCATGTCTGTACACTCGTACATATACCTTCAGACCCTTCCTTTTGGAAGTGTATCCTTCGATAGTAGCACGAGTGATGGTTGAGTTAGACATACGGTGTGAAAACCTTTCAGTACACCATTGCAATTCCTTGTTCCATTGTTCCTGATTTTCTTTGTTCAGCGCATGTAGAATCTTCTTTTGAGCTGTTATAGGATTCACGTTCAGATTTTCCCTTGCAAGTTCTTTTTGAGCGAGAGCTTCAGCGACCTTTTCACTTTCTTCATTTTGCTTTTTGGCCGCTTCTTCTCTTAATGTATCTTCTCTGATCATTTGTCTTGCAAGTTTGAGATCCTCCTCTGTTTGCCTCATCTTTTCATCTCTTACCCTTTGAGCTTCAAGGGCTTGTGCTCTTTCTTCCTTGGACAGAAAGTAGAATTCATCTAGTACCCTGAGAGGCATAGGTTCTTATGGTTCAGAGGTGCGAGGTACTCTTATTCGGGTTGCTTCCTTCTAGTTCTTTGACGAAGTTTATTCTTCTATCTTCTTCTTTAGGTTCCCTTATTGCTTCTTTATTTACTCGCCTTGGGATAAGGCCTTCATCTTCTTCAGAATCAATATCGGATATGTACAGGAACTGATTTTCAGAAGAAAGTTCCCTAAAAAATGAAGAGTCCTTTGGGGGACTGGACTCACTGAGAATGGGGAAGGAGAGAGAGGTTCATCAGATCCAAAATTTGGAGGAGGGAATGAGGGATAGGTTTGTGGTTCAGAGATGGGAGTGTAAGGGATGATAGGAAGGCTTACCTCGATTTTGGTCTCCCCCTCAGAGTTTACGAGAGTGGAATCGAGGTCCACTACTTGTTTGCTTTTCCTTGAGAAGGAGGTGATGCGTCCCCCAAAGGATCTCGAATATACTCCAGGTTGAGAGTTGCCTGGACGCATCATCATCATCATCATCATTATTTCCTCCATGACGAGGAACGTCCTCATATTCATCATCGTCATCTTCTTCTTCTTCTTCTTCTTCTTCATCGTCAAAAGTGACGATGGGAGATTGTTGTTGTTATTGGGGTTCTTGTTGATTGTAGAGAGGGATTGGATTACCAGATAAAGTTTCATTCACCTCTCCAATGAGCTCATCAGCGAGCTCCTTTGCACATCTTTCCCCCTCTGTGTTGTCAGGAGGTAGACAATACACCATCAGGGTATGCACATTGGAACTAATAGCCTTGAGGCTATCAGTGTGCGCAGACTGGGTCTTAGAGATCTTAGCCAATGTACCCTTGTCTTCAGCAGAGAAGGAAGATTCCTTTGTAGCAATGCTCTTAAGAAGCAGCATCATATCAGCTTGGGCCTTTTGAATAGCCTCAAGTGTCTTTCCCTGAGCTTCCACCGCCTTTTCTAGCTTCTCGATGGCCTTCCTATTGGCCATATTGCCATCTCTCACTGTCTGAATGTCAGTGTTGATGTTATTTATTGTGGCCTTCATTCCGGGAATTGCGCCAACTTTCCGGAAGATTATCTCTGAAGATACTTGCAGTGTGTCGACCCGGTGCCTGGTAAGGGCACATTCATTCACCAGGAAGTCAATCGCTGAGAATGAGGGAGGGGAAGAACAATCTTCGGAAGTTTAGCAACCAAGGACGAAAGCTGAGTGGCGAATTTCTCCTTTTTCTTTTTTATCTCCGCAGCCTTTGACGCCTGTGAGATTTCAGAGAGGAGCTTGGTCCGCTGACTGTAATGTCAGGAATTGACGTTGTGAGTCCAGTACAAGTGCAATCAAACAATGTATTAATCAAACACGAACAAAAACGATAAGAATGATTCACGTAGTCGGCTTGATTAATCTTTCTGATAGTATGCGATTACAATGATACATACGACTATTCTAATCTTTGAACTCTAGGTTAAAATAAACCTAATCTAAACAATAAATACCTTTCGGTATTTACACAATTAATCCCTCAACTTTACTTTACCCAACTTTAATACAATAAACTATTTGACCCTAACAATATCCCCCTTTGTATTAAAGCTGCAAAGTAGATCGAATTACTTGGTCTTGCGTAGATCAAAGATAACAAAGTTAGCTCTAACGATCTTCCTCTTTGAATTGAAGTGCAATAAATGCCAGTTTGGAAAAATGGCGTCTTCAGAATATCAATGGACTTTATCTTCACTTCAACGAATCGTTGTCAAAAACAATCTTTCCTTTGAAGATGATTAAACTTTGTAGCATAGAATCTGAAGAATAGCAATCTCCCCATTTATCAAAATAAAATGTTCAAACAAAATCTTCAGCTTGAATTGATCTTTAGTATCTGCGAAGACATTTGAAACTTCAACAGTCAACACACAAACTTTAAATAATAAGCTTTGAATTATATATGAAAGAATCCATCTTCAATACCAAACTTCTTCAAGTAGCTTTGTCATCAGTAAATCTCAATAGTTAAGCACCAAGATCTACATCACATCTACAATCTTTGAATCTAACTGCTTTTCAACCTCAGAATCAACAGATATAGATTCAAGACCCTTTAAATTATGACCATTCCCCCTCAACATCAACATCATGTCTTTGATTGAGAAAAAATTCAGAGATCAAATATCTGAAGTACGAGTCTTGAACTGATATGTTCAGAAGTCAAAAAGTTTCCACGAGTTCTAAACCGATGTGTTTAGAAGACATAATTTAAAAGAATTTCAAAAAGATAAACTTCTGGCGCAAAACAAGATATGACTTTGTAAGCACAATTTATCTGGTATAAAAGACTTACCCCTCATATATAGAAGGTACTTACTCCCCCTCAAACCAAGCATTAGTCTGATCATGTGTAGACAATCCTAGTTCAGCACGACACATGATAGACCTACAAAACAAATTAAATAGATTTTGGTACCCATACCATCCTAGGTCCTTGAAAGGTTGCTTTGGTTTGGGGAATGCTGTAAGTTCCGAACCATCTATCTCGATTAGATGTTCTAGCTGTGAATATCGTCATTGGGGATACGAGATTATACTTATAAACATGGTATGTGCCAAACCAATCAGATGCATATTTTCGATTAACAAAATCATTTAATCCACATGCAGAACAATGTATATGATCAAGAGAGAGTTGAAACAACTGTTGAATAGAATAAACTTTAAGCGGAAGTACTAAAATTTGTTCAACAGAAGTACTTGAATGAGCAACCCTATGATTAATATTGTTTGTCTTAACATGCGAAAAAGAATTAAATGACTCTATTTTCTTAATGGCCTGCCTAGACTTCTTTTCTACCCAAACTTGTTTGAATCGAACATCTTTTCTTTGAAAACGTTTATCTGAAACATCATTAAATTCGCAATCAGACGCGCCAGAATAGTAAGGATGATGCGCTTTAGAAATACCAGTGTGTCAGTGTTTCTGTGAACGGTTTAGGTTGTTATTTTGAAAAGCGAGTTTGTTCACATAAACTAGTTGGGGGCAAATATGGAACATTCACCCTTATGCATGATCACTGGTTCATCTATAGCCTTGTCGGGAAGAAAATCCAAGTGTTTTGGAAGAATTGGAGAAAAATTGAACAAGTTTGAGTCACCGACATGACAATCATCAGAATTTGAAAAAGTTGAGAAGTGACGCCCCTTATCAGATTTAGGAGTCTCACAGTGATTACTGGAGGAACAAGTATTTTTCGAAAAACTGTTTAGATCGTCAATCGACAAATCACCTAGAAAAGCCTTAGAAGACGCTTCTGAAGGTGTGGAGGATGGTTCAGACGAAGCATTTTTGCCTTTAAGAAGTGTATCATATTTTTTTTGGAAACTAGAAGTTGAAGCTTGCGCCTGTAGAACACTCGCCGCTAGACTAGCAAGTTTACTTGTTAAACGACGAATTTCTATCTGAAGATTCTCTCTTTCACAATCAGGAAGTGGGTATGACTTGTATGGTGTCGTAGGTATTTGTGATTGATTTTCTTTGAAAATAGACAATAATATTTCTCTCTCGAGTTCAAATGTGTTCATAGCTAGCTCATAATCATGTTCCAGCTGAACTATACGGTTTTCTAAAATCAGTGGGGGAATGTATGGTTTAAATTCAGCTGGTTTTGCTTGAATTTCAACGTTAAAGTAGCTACTAGAAGAATCATTCGAGAGAGTGGTTTTGGATTCCTTCCGATTATAATTCTCATTTAGATTAGCATAGACGAAAAGAATTTGGCCCTTATCAGTTCTAGCACGTTTAATGTCTTCCTGTTCCCTAACTTGTTCCGGTGATAACATGATATCTCCTTCTGGTGATGAAGTGATATAATCAAGAACCAACTGTGATTCCATGAACTCGATTTGAAAATCCGGACCAAGGTTTAGATATTCAAACTTGTATAGAGTAGGGACGTCAGCTATGGCCTTTTTGAGATAATGAGGATTGTCGGCACCTAGACCTTCTTTTGGTCTATAGGACTTCAACTCCTTGGGTTTGATCAAATGAATGGTTTGATCAGTCTGACCTCGTTCGATAAATTTGAGTTCAAGATCCTTTACCTTTTCTAACAAGTCTTCCCGTTGAATATTTAAAATTCTATTTTAGTAGAAAAATCTCTATTTTCACGTTCAGACGTAGCTAAATTAGATGACAATTCAGATAATTTGCTTGTCAAAATAGTGTTAGATTCAACAAGCTTGGCTTTGTCCTCTTGTAAACTTTTGGCTCGACAAGCGTGATCAACACATTCTTCGTTAATTAACAAAAGTTCATTATAGTTATTTGCAAGTCGCGCCTCTAATTTAGTGACAAGGTTCTTTTCATCTTTCAATTTATCAGATAAGTCTTGAATTTTAAGCGTCATGGTTTGCATCTGATCAATTAAAGCATTATGAGTTGGAGAACATACCTTGCATTCTGTTTCATAATGTATATTCATCTTGAAAGCACTTGTCTGATCGTGAGACAGTAGAGAAATGATCTGAACAGGTATCGTGACTTAATCCATAAGTGAGAAGGTTCGCATTAAGAGAAAAATCCGATAATGATCGGATAAGATGAAAACCGACAGTGATTGGATCAGATGGGAAATCCAATATGGATTGGATATGGTGTGAATTCCTATAGAAAAGAAAAAATCCGATATATTTAACAAATAGTCCGATATCCTATAGTCCAAAATCCTATAGTCCAGAATCCTATAGAAATCCTATAGTCCAAAAAATCCTATAGTCTAAAATCCTATAGTCCAAAAAATCCTATACTCCAAATTTCTATGAGGTCGAGAAGAAAATCCGATGAAGTTAATAAAATATAAAACCTCCACAATCGATAAATATCGGAATTCAAAGCATAAATTGGGAATTAACCTAAATCTAGCAATATTATCGGGAAGCAATATAAAATTAATTGGCAACAAAAACTCTACTTTAGCTATCACGTGGTAGCCTCCAAAAAACCACACAAATAAAAAAAAACACCAGCACACTGCCACAATTACTATAACCGTCCCAAATTTTTTGCCATAAAAGCCATGAAATATGAAACCTCCACAATAAAATGTAAAACCTCCACAATCCACGTGTTGTAGCCGTCACCCTTAAAACCACCACCTGGATCAAATCGATTTGTCTCTTTGCTCTGATACCAATTGTGAGTCCAGTACAAGTGCAATCAAACAATGTATTAATCAAACACGAACAAAAACGATTAGAATGATTCACGTAGTCGGCTTGATTAATCTTTCTAATAGTATGCGATTACAATGATAGATATGACTATTCTAATCTCTGAACTCTAGGTTAAAATAAACCTAAACTAAACAATAAATACCTTTCAGTATTTACACAATTAATCCTTCAAATTTACTTTATCCAACTTTAATACAATAAACTATTTGACCCTAACAGACGTTGTGGTGG
Source organism: Silybum marianum (assembly GCA_036898165.1). Classification (NCBI taxonomy): domain Eukaryota; kingdom Viridiplantae; phylum Streptophyta; class Magnoliopsida; order Asterales; family Asteraceae; genus Silybum; species Silybum marianum. The sequence continues at coordinate 24,144,521 of CM072543.1, forward strand.
GGATGGTCACTAAAGAAAAGCAAGGGACTTGAATAGCTGATGATAGCACAGATAAAGCAGCCATAAAGAGCTCTGGATTAGAAGATATATGAGGTGAAGGAATATTTTTAACCTTGAGAGTATCGTGAGGATTACTCTTAGGTATACGACGTTCGACAGTAGTGTCCTCTGGATCACTAACCTGTGTCTTAGAATGTTTTTGAGAGACATTCTGAGGTCCTGTGTGAGTGGCTTTCCAAAACTCAGATTGTCGAAACAAAACTGAGGCCTGGACCGCGTACATTTCAACCTCGTCAGAGATAGGGACAACTATTTCTGAATCATGAGTTGATGTGAGGACCAAAGAAGAGGTGGTAGAAGAAGAAGAGAAGGTTGTGAAAGTATTACATGATCCAGCTTCAGCAGAGCTGGCTATTACACTTTTAGTGACCGGAGTCGCTGAAAATGGAGGTAGTGCTGAAAAAGCGGCAACGGATGTAGAGACTGTTGTCGTGGCTGGTGCAGAGTGTGGTGTTGGTGATACGCCTATGTCAGAGAGGGAAGTTTGTTGAGAGACTCCCTTCTTTTGCTTTTTGTTGATGGGTTTGTGAGCGATGGTCTTTTTATGACCATCGGTCGGCTCTTTGTGTTTTTATGGAATTGAGGTGTCTTGGATAATCATTGTTGGGATTGGCAGTGATATGGACACTTGAGCTGCATTGCTGATTAGCTGCAGCATGTAAGGGGTGTAGGAGCATCTCCTTGCCGTTCTTCAGTTTCCAGCGATTTCTTCCCTACTTGAGAAAAGTTCTGGTTTGCAATTATAGGGTATTCTTCCTTAAAGGAAAATTCCAGAATAGTTGCAAAGAATCTTGCGTAAGGGATAAACTTCTCCCTTTTCTAAGCGTTTACCCGGTTGTACATATCGCTCAATATGTAGTCAGCATAGTTCAACTTGTAGTTGGTGCAGAGAGCGTAGCCAAGATCCATGAAGTGTTTGCTGGCTTGATCTTGGGAGCCGGTCTTAGAGCCTAGGCACTGAATAACCTGGTTGAAGATGTATTGTCACTTAGCAGGTAGCCTCTTTTTCTCCATCTTTGTGAGGGGTCTCTCAGTGGGATTGTCCAACTTATAGCCGATAGAGTCTAAGAAGTTCACGATCTCGTCCCTGGTGGGTTCAGGTGCCCATTGCTGATTTTTTACATCGAGAAGGAAGACGAAGAGCATTTCTGAGGAAACCGACAGTGAAGGAAAAATGGCCAAGAGGAATAGTGAACCCTATGGTAGGGAGTTTGTTTCCCTTGTCAGTGGTAAGGGTGGTGTAGTGAGCAGTATACCACAACGCCTGTAGGTGAGAGGTGATTCCAATTGGGTTATGGCGAAGGCGTACATCAGAGGGCATGCTTTGATGAACGTCGCACCATCTTTGAAGTGCGGCTTGTCTTCATGAATGTCCACAAGAGCAAATGTTGGAACCCAGATCCCTTTCTAACAATTAATCAATAGATCAAATGTGAAAATATGAGCGGAAGCAAATTAGATCTACGAGTTAAAGCAGTTAAGAACAGTAAGAACGATGTTGAAGAACAAATGGTAATTCGTATTAATAACCTGGAAGATGATTACAATACGATGAATGAAATGCTCTATTGCTTTCCAAAATATATCTCAGATCGACAACTATTACATTCATAAAAGGATCTATTTATACTAGTACAATGAATAGAAGTCAACATTCTAGCCTATTACAAATTGACACGTAAGCAAAGCTTGTAACAAATTCAGTTACAAGATTAGATACACGGAACATGTGCAGGCCACGTCATCAGGAGCGCGTATGATACCTCTGTTGTATTCCAACTGTTCTTCCAAACTCTGGGCGTCTCTGTGATGAGTGAGATCAGAAGATGAACTTTTGTCCTTCTGCACTTGTACACTTCTGGTTCATACTTCCCAGAAAATGAGTTCTAACAGCAATATAGTTGCAAGATTTGGATGTTGCTTGCTCAGGCGTGAAGGTACATGCAGGTGCACCCTCAAGAGTGATACTAACAGATTCTTCAGTTTGTACATTCTTGCTGGATGCGGCCATTTCTGTTTCAAAGATAGTAACACCAAATAGAAAAATCATGGCTTAATACAACAAAATGTATAAACCAGAATGTGTTTTGGTACAAGGAATATCAGATTTAGAATGATTAAGAAAAAAAGTGCTTTGATGAACAAAAATCAAAATACTTGTTATTTGGCAAAATAAAAGAAATTTAAACAAATGTACCAAATCTTGGTGATTTTTGGTAAAGAAAAGATACCAAAAACAGGTTTTAGAAGTTTTAGAAAAGAAACTTTGGATTAAACTGACCAAAAGTTCTTCTGTTCTAAGAAGAAGAAGCTTAGAACAGGTTTTTAGTTTTTTAAAAAATTCAATCCAGAATTTTTAAAGAGGAAATCTTTATAAGAAGGGGTTATAAACGATTTCGAGATGAAGTAAACAATCAAGCCGGACCCTCAAACCCTATCATTAACCCTAACCCTAACCTGACAACTGCTAAAATTGGGGAAACACAAAATACACCCATTGATGTTGTTTCTGAATCAAATGTTGCTGAAAGTGAATCCCAGACTCCTGATGAAAGTGGTGACCTGTCCAAACTCTATGTACCTGCTGAGAAATTACTTGACATCAAAAGAAATAACTGTGCACTGAACTTCAAATCCAAAGACTTCATTGATGATCAAGTAATGTTGATTAAAATTCTGAAGAAACATCCCCTGCGCACTCTACTTTCAAGGAAATTCTCTGTTCCTGCTTCTTATCTTCAACAATTCTGGTATTATGCTGAGGTAGATGAAACTGATGATGAAATTGTCTCCTATGTTCATGCCTACAAAGTATGCATATCTGTAGATGATATTAGGAGCCTTCACTATTTGCCAAAACCAGATGAGGTTCTTGGGAAAACCTGTTATGATTCAATTCCATCTTCATCAGAAATGATCTCAGATTTTATGAGCTTGGGTTACTCTGAAAACCTTAGTGCTTTGAGCTCTTTTAGAAGAAAATGTTTACCTCCAATTTGGTATTGCTTATTTTCCATTCTCGAATACCGCTATCCGGGAAGAGCTCAAGTTTAGATCAAGCTTGACAAATGGGAGGATTATCTTTCATGGAGTTGCCTTCAACAAACACTATGATTATGCTAGTCTCATTTTTGATGAACTCAAATCTGCAATTTTGAAGAAGTCCACATTTAACTACATACCATTTCAGAGATTTTTTCAAACACTCATCAAAGGAGCAATGAAGGCTGTCTCAAAAATTCCTGTTCTAGCTCATGAGGTACATGTTCCTATCTTCACTATGGACAGTTTAAGACCACCAAATGCAAAACTTCAATTTCCAAATGCACTTCAACTACTTTCTCATTTAATTAATCTTGTAAGTACATCATCTAGGATTGGGAGTGAGCATTTAGAATCTATGGGATTACCTCAACCAGTAATCCCTTCCCCTGATTCAAACCAGAGTGGTGATCATGCAAGCAAGTCTAGATTTACTAGAAAGAGAGGGGAGGCTGTTCATAGGGGAGAACTACCTCAACAAGTGAAGAGGAAAAATGAAACTGAGAGACTGGGTAGAAGGGTAAGACAAAAAATTGATGAGGGGAGAACACAGGTAAAAGAAAAACAAACCTGTGAACCACCTGTTACAAGCCGGGTACCCACATCTACTATTATTCCACATTCTTTGGTGGATAATATTGAAACAGCCAGTGAGCCCATGGTAACCTTGGTTAACCCCCCAGCCACTCATCCATCTCTCAACAGAAGGGTGTTTCAACAACACAAATGGGGCAAGCAGCTTATAATCCATTAGGACCCCAATTGGAGGTTCCTTTTGTTGAAAATGAAGGATATATGTCCCCCCTTCATAGTTTTGAGCACATTGAGTCTGAGTGTCCACTCAACTTTGAGCCTTCTGAACCACTTAATGTGGCATCCATTCACACAAGCACACATCTTTCAGATGTTCCTAAGCAAAGTGTTTGTCACTTTGCATCAACAACTACTATAGATATTCCTATCTCTGGATCAAGGATTAGTTGGAAGTCCTGGTGGGGTGAACATCACAAAAGCACCATTCACAGAATCACATGTGGTTCATGATGCCTTTGTGGCTCATACAGGCCAACCTTCTTCTGAAGGTCTGAAAACAAGTTCATCTGTTGATCTTGGCAACTTACCCACATCTTCTGAATTCACAGAATTCAAAGATTTATGTACTTCTGAATTTGCAAAGATTCAGAAGGACATCAAGGAATTGACGGACTCTACCAAAAAGGTGTTGGAGGTTAGGTTGGATCAACATGGGGAAAATATGGTTAACAGGCTGAATGATTTTCATCTCCAAACTTCCAATGCTCTTAATATGTTTAAACAAGCACTTTTGTCAGCTTTTTCTGAAGTGGCTTCCTCAGTTTCTTCTTTGAAAGCTTCTCAGCCTTCTTCTTCTTCTGCTCCACAAGTTTATGCAACTAAAGATGATATTTCTCAGATTCTCAATCAACTTTCATCCATTCAAAGTTCTATCTAGGATCATCGAGGGCCATACTGGGTTGTATTATTGGTCATCGCTAATAACCATTGGTCCTAGAAAGAACTCTTCACATTTATATGTGACCTACTTATGTAATCCATCACTAAAATGGTATGTAACGGGTCTCCCCCGTTATCTTTAAAATTGTCAAGTTTCTCCCAAAGAGCAAGTGTGACTAAAAGGAGGAAGAAGTTTTGGACTAAAGTTATGGTTGTACTTTTGGAAATTTTATGGTTTTATCATTTAAACTTTTGTTCTCACTAGGCGTTAAGCCTAATAATTTTTCTTAAATGACATGTATAGCAGGTAATTGTATTAGCGGGACGCCAAGGGATGAGGGGAGCGTTTAGCTGGTTGAAGCATTTTTGGAATACACTTTCATGTGTATATTGAGAGTTTACTCTATATATATTTTGAGGACAAACTCTATTACATCTTCCTCCCTTGTTGGGTGATTTTTATAATTTATGACCGTCTATTGTATAGATTAATAGGGTGTTGTTTTAGTATCTATTAATTGATGTAAACTCTATTACATTTTCCCCCCTTGTTGGGTGATTTTTATATCATGTGGAATCCTCTTGTAGATCATCTCGGTTTAAATTGTATCCCACTTCTAGGGTGTTAAAAGTTGGAATCAGAGCTCTAATTTAAGCGAACTAGGTATGAATTCACGATGCCTAGACTTAAGCTGAGACTTTTAAGTATGAATCGTGAGATGTGGGTAGAAACTCTTGAGATAGGAGAGCTGTAGAGTCGACAGAAGTGCGCTAATCACGAAACGTGACTTTGGTAATAAGAATTCTTATATGTATCATATATTCAAAATATCACGTAGCCAATGATATTTTGGGTATATTGTTATATGGGTATGCTTACTTTACTATCGATGCAATGAATGATGAATGTATTATACGTATTCATGTTAGTTTTGTCTTTCTCTTACTCTATCCTCTTGGCAGAACGAAATGTTCACCATACGTAATAGGTCTCGGGATGGAGTAGAAGGTGCGGAGGGTAGTATTTCCAGCCGCGCATACTATAGTCGAACCGGAAGTCACTTAACGACCCCCGATCCCTAATATCCCACGAGGGTTTATGAACAGGGTGGAGCACGTGCCAAGAGTCAAACTCCTCTTGAACGCCCCTTTAATGGTGGAGGTGGGGTCTCAAGACAAATTTAGAGTTAGTGTGATGCAAGAGGTTAATTCCGCTATGGCTCAACAACATGAGGCAATCCTGAAAATGCTCAAAGAGCGAGACGCCAACATCCGAAGGCATGAGGCGATGGCCGCGAACATAGTGGTGGGTTATGGAGGTAATGCTAATGGTCATGGTACTGAAGAGATGCCCGGAGGCGGGGCAAGAAGGACGGACCAAGGTTGTTCGTACAAGACATTTCTATGCAACAAACCACCCAATTTTTCAGGTTCGGATGATACGGTGGTCTTTATAAGATGGATGAGGGAGATCGAGCAAGCTTTCGGCTCGAGTGAGTGTGAGGAAAAACAAAAGATGAAATTCGCCTCACAAATGCTTAGAGGCGAAGCATTAGCATGGTGGAACATCACCACAACTACTCTTAGACCCGTTATCGTCCTATGCTCACTTGGGAGATATTAAAAGCAAAAGTCATGGACGAGTATTACAATGAGAGAGCTATCGACCGGATTGTTGATGAGTTCCGGGCTCTCAAGAAGGGGAGCATGACGGTGAGGGAATACTCTCTTCTTTTTGTGGAAAAGTTGAATTTGGTGGGGCACGTGGCCCCCGATGAAAAGGAGACTAGGAGAGAGTGAAGGCGTATATCAAGGTATTGCCATCTGACATGATGGCAATGGTTCGAGTTGCGAAAGCTTCTACTCTAAGAGAGGAAATTGAACAAGCTCAACTTATGGAGGGTGCTTATAATTTGGGCAAGGAAGAGAAGATGGTAGTCGGCACCACCCAAGAGAATGAGCACTTCAAAAACAACAACCGTGGAGGCAACTCCGGACGGGAAGCTAGGTGGTGCTCCCGTTGCCAAAAGAAACATCATGGCTATTGCAAGTCAAACTCAACAATTGTCACATGTGTGGGAAGCCCGACCATACCCTAGCAGACTGCCCCGTTAAAGGACTCATTTGTTACGAATGCAAGGAGTCGGGGCATTTTAAGAGAGATTGCCCGAAATAGAAGACGGGGGGGAGTCTAGGGAGAAAGGAAGGTACTCCTAAAGCAACGGGAAGAGCCTTCAAAATGACGGTGGACGAAACGAAGGCATTGGCGGACTTAGTGTCGGGTACGTTTCTTGTTAATTTCGTACCCGCTCGTGTTCTATTTGATTCCGGTGCTACTTACTCTTTTGTGTCCACTACTTTCTGTCCATGACTACTTGTACCTATTAGTAGTTTAGAAGATGCCTATATTGTGGAAATAGCCGATGGTAACCAAGTCTTAGTTCGGGATGTCATTAAGGATTGTGTTTTATAAATCGAAGAGAAGAAATTTCCAGTGAACCTCATGCCTATGGAAATAGGAGGTTTCGATGTGGTGATCGGAATGGCTTGGCTAGCCGAAAACCAAGCCGAAATCATATGCTCCAAGAACTTGATTCGGATCCCTTTAACGAATGGTGACATGGTGTCAGTCTACGGAGAAAGAAGGTAGGGCGATAAGGCATTTCTGACCATGGCAAAGGCACACAAGTGTCTAACTAAAGCATGTCCTTCATTTATGGCCTATATGCTAGATGCAAAGTTAGAAAAGAAGAGGGTTGAAGACGTTCGAGTCGTTAGTGAATTCCTCGACGTGTTTCCCGAAGACTTTCCCGGTTTGCCACCCGACTGACAAGTAGAATTCTGTATAGACCTTGTGCCTGGGGCCGCTCCCATTGCTAGAGTACCCTACCGATTGGCACCATCCAAGATGCTAGAGATGATGTCGCAACTACAAGATCTTTTAGAGAAAGGTTTTATGAGACCAAGCTTGTCACCGTGGGGAGCTCCGGTCTTGTTGGTGAAGAAGAAAGATGACACGATGAGGATGGGCATCGACTATCGTGAAGAACAAGTACCAGCTCCCTAGAATCGATGATCTTTTCGATCAACTTCAAGAAGCGGGATGATTTTCGAAAATCGACATTCGCTCAGGTTATCATCAAGTAAGGGTGAAGAAAGATGATGTACGAAGATGACTTTTAGGACACATTATAGTCACTACGAATTCTTAGTAATGTCGTTTGGGTTAATGAATGCACCGGTGGTGTTCATGGATTTAATGAATCGAGTATGTCAACCTTTCCTTGACTAGTCGGTAATAATATTCATTGATGATATACTCATATACTCGAAGAACGAATTAGACCACAAGCAACACCTTCGAGAAGTCCTAGAGGTTTTGAGACAAGAGAAATTATACGCCATATTCTCTAAGTGCGAATTTTGGTTGAAGGAAGTCCAGTTCTTAGGTCACATTGTCACTCAAGACGGAGTGAAGGTGGACCCATCCAAGATAGAGGCAATGATGAATTGGGAACCGCCTAAGAGTCCGTCTGAGATCCGAATCCTCTTGGGATTTGCAGGTTACTATCGAAGATTCATTCAAGATTTCTCAAAGATTGCATCTTCCCTAACGACACTAACAAAGAAAAGTGTGAAGTTCGTTTGGACCGACAAACAAGAGAGAGCTTTCCGGACTCTCCAAAAGAAGTTTTGTGAAGCTCCGATCCTCTCCTTACCGGAAGGATCCAAGAATTTTGTTGTAGTGGCCAGTCATGAAGTTGGATGTGGCCAATTACGTGGAGAGATAGGTGACGTGCTTGCTAGTGAAGGCTGAACATCAACGACCATATGGAAGTCTTCAATCCTTAGAGATCCTGGAGCGGAAGTGGGAACACATCACCATGGACTTCATGACTAAATTGCCAAAAACCTCGAAGGGTCACGATACCATCTGGGTAGTGGTGGATCGTTTGACAAATAGTGTCCACTTCTTAGCGATACGAGAAGCCGGAGCAGTTGACAAACTTGCTAAGTTATATGTCGATGAGATTGTCTCAAGACATGGTGTGCCTTTGACCGTTGTGTCAGATCGAGATAGTCGTTTCACTTCCAACTTTTGGGATGGACTGCAAAAATAGGATAGGCATAAGAATTTATTTGAGTACGGCATACCACCCATAAACCGATGGTCAAAGCGAGAGGACCATTCAAACGCTTGAAGATATACTTAGATCGTGTGTCATAGACTTCGGTGGGAACTAGGACTCACATCCACCGCTCGTAGAGTTTGCCTACAACAACAGTCACCATTCTAGCATCAGGATGGCCCTATTCGAAGCCTTGTATGGACAGAAATGTAGGACTCCAGTGTGTTGGTTAGAAGCGGGCGAGAAACAATTCGCCGGCCCCGATATTGTGCAAGAGACGACCGACAAAGTAAAGGGTATTCGTGAACGACTAAAGACGGCTCAAGATCGTCAAGAGAGTTACACCAAAAAGAAGATGAGACCAATGAAGTTCCAAGTGGGTGATCGGGTCATGCTAAAAGTGTCCCCTTGGAAAGGCATCATCTGATTTGGGAAATGTGGGAAGCTTAATCCTCGTTTCCTTAAACCGTTTAAGATCTTAGAAAGAGTGGGACGCGAAGCTTAAAAGTTGGAATTGCCACTCGATACGACCGGTATTCATAATACTTTATATGTGTGCTCCCTGCGGAAGTGGTTGGCGGAAGAAGAGAGCATAATTACTCTCTCGTAGATCCGGGTCGACAACAATCGATGTGTAGAGGAACCGGAAGCAATTTTAGAAAGAAAGTCTAAGATGTTGCGACACAAGGAGATAGTTATGGTCAAGGTCTAATGGAAGCATCATCAAGGATCAAACGTAACATGAGAAGAGGAAGAGGATATGAAGAAAAGATATCCACATTTGTTTATCTAGTTTGAGATTTCGAGGATGAAATCAATTTCAAGGTTAGAAGGATTGTAACACCCAAAATTTCACACCTCTTGACCATATGTTGTGAGTCTAAGATTGGCATGTAATATGTTAAGTGTTAACCTTCAATTTGTACGGGAATAGGAGAAGTGCGACCTTGGCGGTGCGACCTTGCTACTGCCACCCTAACACTTTTTGTACCGTAAGTTGAGAGTCAGGAGAAGTGCGACCTTAGAGGTGCGCTCTCATTTTATGTACCGAAAGTCGGAATTTGGAGGGTGCGATCTTGCCAATGCCAACATAGCACTTTTCAGCTGAAGTATAAAAAAGGGATTTTAGGTCCAGATCTCATTTATTTCATTCATCTACTTTTCTCCTTCAGCATTTACTCTCTAGATAAACCCTAGGGACGATTTCTAACAACATTTACTTCTCTCCACCAAGCTACCAAGATCAAGTGTTGGAACTTTAAGCTAAAGATTCAAGGCTAAGGTTCAAACCTCACGTATTCTTCATCTTCACCTGTTGATCCCAGAAACAGTAAGCACAATGATGTAATAAAGAACGTGAGTAAAGCAATACGAACAAATTGATTTTAGAGAATTTTCGTAGTCATATATCTCACTTTAATATCGATTATAATGAAAGAATAATCTGATTTTAGCTCTATGTTAATCGACACTTTTCATGATACCCTAGACTCCTATTTATATTGAAAGGTCTAAACTAATTAAGGAAGGAAAGTGTTTAAGGAATTATAAACTTCCTTTTACAAATAAAGCATATCCTTTCCTTATTTTGTCACAATAAAAATAATAGACCTAACAATCTCTCCCTTTGTGGCAAAATGAGTCTTTACTTTTTCAGCTCGAACATGCCTTCAAATCTTCTCAACATTTGACGAAACATTATCCTTTCATCAATTAATTTGATAGCTTCTAAGAGAGAATTTCTTCTGGTTGAGCTCATCCTTGTCATACTCTTCTTGTCGTTAGCAATCTCCGAAGCTAGTCTGTTTCGAATTCCCCAAAATGTTCCATCAGAATATGCAGCAACTTCATCAAACCTCATAAATCTCTTTTCGCCTTTCATGTGCATCCATACAACTCTGTGTGCTGGGTATGACAGAACAGTTGTAACATCATACTTATCCAACTCAGGAATTGTTTGATTAGGCTTGGCGATATGAATATTCTTTTGTTCACTTTCAATTCCTCGTTGCAAATCATGAAGATAGTTGTATCTGAGTTCTTTTTGAATGTGACGCACCACCGCTCTTAGTGCTCTTTGTTCATCCTCATTTCTTTACTTCTTGTCTCTTAAGTCGTGATACAACGTTTCAAAATCCAGGATATCAAGGTTAGAAAAATCAGCTTCAGAATATGAATATACTTTACCATCTTCTCTTCGAACTTTGAAGGTTGGATACTCGACATGAAAGACTCTATCATAACCAATCTGCATAATCCCAATTATCCGGTGTCGTGAAATTACATCGGAAGGCTTTAGAGCTCTCATTTATCAAGATATGCACGTATTCCTTAACTTAAGCTTGATCCATCTCCATCACTAAATGAATGTGCGCTAAGTCTTCAGGTTTCTTTTCCTTTCTGAATATCCGTTCCATTGTTTCTTCAAGATATGACACCCGGATTTGTTGATTTACCCATTTAGACTTGCGCTCAGTTAGCATTCTTTGCCACCGAATTTGATGAGGTAACAGTCTCGGTTCATTTTGATCTCTTGAAGTGTAGTTATTTATTGCGTGCTTCAAATTCACATAGTCTTGCTCTTGGAGAACCGGTTCATATGGGTCTTTAAACCAGTGCTTCACAGAGTTCATCAAGTTTTGAACATTAATTGTTGCTTCATTTGATTCCGGTTCAACATTAGCTGTTTCTTCATTTGATTCCAGTTCGGTAGCTTCAGATGTGCTCTCGAATTCAATATCTACCGCGGGCTTTTCAACCGTTGGTGTATTGACTTCTTGATTCGTTGGCGTATGTTGTCTTTGATGGGAAGATGGCGCAGATGGTGCTGTTGAAGTTGTAGCAGATTGTCTTGAACGTGTTCTTGAGACTCAGCATGTCTCCCCCTCAGGGTGATTTGGAGCAGAGCTCGGATCGTCCTGATCAGGGCGAGGTCGAGAAACAGAAACAGCCGGTCGACAAGATTTTTGAATTTCGGCGTGTAGAGCGGTGATGGCACCTAGAAGTTCATCATGATGTTGTTACTGAGACGTGTGCAAATCACTTAACTGTTGTTCCATGTCAGCTTTGAATAATTCAAACTCATATTTGGTGACAGTGGGGATTTCCAGATTTCGCCTCAGTAGACCCATTAAAGAATCTTCCGGTTGATCCTGAGCAGTTGCTTCGGCAAGCAAATTAGCATATAACATCGACATGAGCTCATCATTGTTGTACTCATTGCGATGTGGTGAGGGAGGCCGATTGCTGGGGCCCGGTGTTGGATCTGGAGGGGTGCGACTGCTGCTAGGACTGGAGGAACTAGCCTGATACGGATCAAGTTGACCAGAGCGAGCAGCGGCACGTATTTCTCTAACAAAAGCTTCTCTTTCAGCAGTCATCAGTGCAACATGTTCGTTCAAAGTGGCTCTAGCTCGTTGTAACTGAGCATCGATAAGTGCTTGAGCCGTGGGGGGAATAGTAAAAGCTGGAGTCGAGATACCTGTTTGGGAAACACCGGGATCACTTAGATTACCCGTTGACATAACAGTTGAAAAAAACTGTATGACCTAAGTTCAGTGATGGCATAGATGTAGCACTGGTAGGATTTCCTTCCAATACTCGTGAAATGTCCGGAATGGACATCACTATAGGTGTTCCAACTGGGCCACGAAGGCTCTCAGTGAGTGTAGGCACGTGTTCGCTAATTGGCTCTAGACTCGAAGTGCATACAATTGAAGTCGAAGCAGGTGAGCTACTGCCTCTTGTTTCAATAGTTGTGCCTCCCGAATGGAGGGGAGCTAGATAAGGAGCTAGACTCACAAGTATATTTGAAACTGTTGGCTGTTGGGAGCCTTCAGAGTGGCTAGGGGGGGCGTGCATGTGCGCTGCTAGGTCTACAGCGTCTTGTCCACTGGACATACCCAACGAATGAGTAGGGCTAGTTGACGCGGTTACCTGGATGGGGGAAACTGGTCTCATGCTCACTATAGTTTTTCTCTTCCCATCGCTCACGCTCACTCTTTCTTTTTCAACTAATACTCCCTCCTCTCTCCTTATCTCTCCAGTAAAAGGCTTAGTGAAGATGTCAGACATTGATCCAGAGACCTGATCTGCTTCAAAGTCAAATGGTTCATTCGGCTCATCATGTTCTTGATCTGCTTCAAAAGCGAAGGGTTCATTCGGCTCATCATGTGCATCAGTTGTTGCAGTAGGTTGTTCATCAGTGTTCGATGTAGAATCAGATAGAGGTGGTTGTGGACCAATGCGACTAAGAGCTTGTTCTTCGATGGCAGTAGTTCTCGGACGGCGGGAAAGGGGTTGAGTATCAGATTCATCTTCATCGGACGATGAAGGTCGTGGGCGAACACGGTTACGGCTAACGAGCATTTTGAAACGTGGAGTAGATCGGGAAGTAGACGCCGCTCGTGGGTTAGTGGGTGGTGGTATGGGGATGGATGGGGCAGCAGTTGTCGGGATTGGCTGATCAGGTGCACCGCCCTCGTCATATCACCTTACAATATGCTCATCACCCTGTTCAGGATCCCCATGATCCTGAACCTGCTCATCTATTCTAGGACCCTCTCCTTGCACAAGATGTTCCTCGCGGATTGGCTCTTGGGCAGGCACAACCGGAGGTGGTTGAGCAATTAAGCCGTGTCTCTCCCTATAAGCTATCACACTCGATGTAGTCTGATCAGCATAGGCAAGTAGTGCTTCAGGGATTGGCATGATGAAGTTAAACTGGCGATCATTGAGCTTGAGGAACTTCAGTGAGTTGGTTGGTCCCAACGGTGATCCGGTGCGTCTAGGGATGTCAGGTTTGGAAGATAACATGGCATGGATAGAGAGTTGAAGGAACCGTTGGAATGGTACGAAGGCACGATCGTGATAGTTTGACTTGTCTTCAACTAGCTCCATGAAGTCTGTCCAGATGAGCATCGCGTAATCATAATGACGGTTGAAAGCTATGCCGTGAAATATTCGTAAGGCCGCAGTACTGGCCTTGTCCATGCCAGTGTGTTTGCTAGTCAGACATCGATTGACGATGGTGAATAGCGAAAACCAGATCTGAGGTAGATACATTCTCTTGAACTGGTCAGGGCTTGTGAGGGGTTCGGGGGAGTTGTACTCAAGGGCTCGGATGTCGGCACAAAGCTGTTGTTCGGTTGCAAAGGCCTTGTACGGGTGTTCGTTTGTGGCGACAGGCAGGCGGAGGATGCGACGAATCCGAGAAGGTGTTAAGCGGGTGACAAAATCGTCAATTTTGGCAGTAAAGTGGTGGTCACCATCAACAGGATGGTATGTTAACGTATACCAGAATTGATGTAGGTAGAACAGGGGTACCCGATGGTCCAAAGCAAAGGCATATTGAAGTGGATGGCGTTGAAGGATATCGATGATGACTTGGTGTTCGATGGTGATGCCAAAATCGAGACGGTGATTGTTTGGTTTGAGTGATCGTAGTTTGTCTCGGGGCATCAGGAGGTCGTCTCGGTTGACCACGTTGGTACTGGGCTCGGTGGATCGTTCAGAGGGCATAGAATGTTCATCGTCGGAAATGTTTGGATCATTGATGGCCGCCATTTAGAACTGAAATGAAACAGTTAGCAAAGCATAGAAAATGTCAGTACTAAGGATGAAAGCAGGCTAAAAAAATCCAAGTCTGGATGTCGAGTCCTAAGGAATCGATAAAAAGATGTATGTCAAGTCAAGTTGGATCGACATAAAGACTTGGTGAAGTTTTGTAGGATCAAACCTGTGGGGATCGATAAGAAAGATGTCGGGTCTTGAGGACTCGAGAACCACAAAGTATCGAATGATAAAAAGGTACTTGGGGAAATAAAGTAAGGTTATCGATCCTTAGAAAAGTACTTGAGCATTTGAAGAACAAATTTATCGAACCATTAAGACTCGATAAAAATTGTTGTCGGGTCTCTAAGGGTCGCTAACAAACACTTAGTATTTTTGAAGATCGGGTTATCGAACCTATAAGACTCGATAAGAATTTATGTCGGGTACTTAAGGGTCGATAAACAACACTTAGGATTTTGAAAACACTTAGTATTTTTTTGAAGATCGGGTTATCGAACCTATAAGACTCAATAAGAATTTATGTCGGGTATTCAAGGATCGATAAAAACACTTGGGATATTCGAAAGTCAGGTTATCGATCCTTTAGGACTCGATAAAAGTTGATGTCGGGTCTTTAAGGGTCGATAAAAAACTTAGGAGTTTTAAAGATGGTCTTTATCTACCTTTAGGACTCGACAAACATCTAAGTCTTGTCTTCAGGAATCGATAAAAATTCAAAAACAGAATGATGGAAAACCTAAGTGATCTGATCTAAAAACCGGCCTAAAAACTGAATCAAATCCTATGGCTAGGCGCGATTAATGATCTCTAATACATCTAAACCTAAACATAAGCCCAAAGAAGTGAAAATCACACCTAAACATCTACTGAAAGATCAAAAAAAACCACAAGGGTTTTCGGAATTTGAACAGTTAAGGGGGCAAATCACAGTAATGCAATGATTAAATGAAAAATTGACATGAACTAAAGTTGTGCAGGGGAAAATTGCGAACCTGGTGATGCTTTCAGATTTGAAAACGTCGACGATTTGCAAAATCAATTTCTGACAGTTGAGTATTCGAAGGGTTTTAGAGAGAGAGGTAAAATCAAAACTTGTTTGAAAAGTAAGGGAATGAGAGTGGGGCCCGAGATATAAATAGTGGGTCATCGGGTGATGACACATGGCAAGTTTTCATTGGGCCGAGAAAGATGATGACATCAGCAAGATGTCGAGTGTGGTTTTTGTTGGGTCAATCTTTGTCGATAAAAACAAGTTTGTCGGGCCATTCTTGGTCGATCAAAACAAGTTTGTCGAGCCATTAGGGGCCGAGAACTTTTGATTTCAAAAAATTAAGTCTGAATTGATTAAAGTTAAATTAGTGCTCCCCCTAATGAAACGTGAAATAAGAATACTTTGCTCCCCCTACAATCGTGAGATAGTAAAAACGTACCTTGCCGCTCTCCGTCAAAAACTGAACTGGTCAGGCAAAAACATAGTCGAAATGAAAGAAATAAAGAAAAATGATGAAAATACAGAACTGTAAAGTAATTTCAAAAGCCACCAAACGAGAATCCAAGAGTGATGTAGATTCACAGTTTTTAGAGAATGGGAATGTGCATAAAACTTGGATAGACGTTTTGTGCATTTTGAAAGGGCTGATGTAAAAAATCAGGTTTTAAGATTCAGCATGCCCAACTTGGACACTAGGAATTGGAAGCGTTTCTCATCCAAGACCTTGGTGAACAGGTCGGCAAGCTGTAGTTCTGTATTGACAAAGTATAATTCAATCGTACCTCTTT
The DNA here is from genome assembly GCA_036898165.1 of Silybum marianum. Classification (NCBI taxonomy): domain Eukaryota; kingdom Viridiplantae; phylum Streptophyta; class Magnoliopsida; order Asterales; family Asteraceae; genus Silybum; species Silybum marianum. The sequence continues at coordinate 24,160,579 of CM072543.1, forward strand.
CGACATGGTCTTTGATGAAATGATATCGAACGTCGATATGTTTAGTCTTCGTATGTTGGACAGGATTGCTTGAGATGGCGATGGCGCTTTTGGAGTCACAATAGATAGGAATCTGTTCAGACCAGAATCCATAGTCCTTGAGTTATGTGCGCATCCATAGTACTTGAGAACAGCAACTTGCGGCAGTAATGTATTCGGCTTCCGCGGTAGAAGTAGAGACGCATGCTTGCTTTTTCGAGGACCAACTTACCAGTTTATCGCCTATGAATTGAATGTGTCCTGACATGCTTTTACGATCAAGAATGCATCCGGCATGGTCAGAATCAAAAAAGGCAGTTAGCTCGAAACTCGTATCCTTGGGATACCATAGGCCAAGTTCAGTAGTACCTTTTAAATACCGAAAAATACGTTTGATTGCACTAAGGTGAGATTCTTTCAGAGATGCTTGATATCTAGCGCATAAACATGTGGCAAACATTATGTCCGGTCTACTAGCCGTTAGATACATTAAGGAACCAACCACGCCCCGGTAGTGTTTAGAATCTACCGCTTTTCCCAAAGGATCAGCGTGTAATTTTGAACCCGGAGACATGGGTGTACCAATCGGTGTACATGACGTCATGTTATATTTTCGTAACATGTCCAAGATGTATTTCGATTGGTTGATGAATATTCCTGTTGAAAATTGTTTTATTTGAAGACCGAGGAAAAAATTCATCATTCCCATCATGCTCATATTGAATTTTGCAATCATGAGTTCGGAGAACTCCTTGCATTGTTGAGGGTTAGTTGAACCGAAGATAATGTCGTCCACATAGATCTGAATAAGCATGATATCACCGTCTTCCCTTTTAATGAAAAGAGTTGGATCGATTTTACCTTTGGAGTATCCATTTTTCACTAAATAGGCAGACAGGCTGTCGTACCATGCTCGCGGTGCTTGTTTTAAGCCATAAAGAGCCTTGTCGAGAATGTACACGTGATTTGGCTTCGAAGGATCGACAAACCCGTCCGGTTGGGATACGTAGACTTCTTCGCGCAGAACCCCTTTCAAGAAGGCCGTTTTGACGTCCATTTGAAAAACCACAAAATTCTTGTGAGCCGCGTATGCTAAAAACATTCGAATTGCTTCAATATGGGCCACGGGGGCAAATGTCTCGTCATAGTTAATCCCTTCTTGTTGGCGGTATCCTTTTGCTACAAGACGGGCTTTGTTGCGTATGACAATCACATCTTCATCTTGTTTGTTTTTGAAAATCCATTTGGTACCGATGATGGTTTTGTGTTGTGGACGAGGAACGAGGCGCCATACTTTCAAGCTTTCAAATTGATTGAGTTCGTCTTGCATGGCCACAATCCAATCAGGATCATTCATTGCTTCTTGAATGGATGTGGGTTCGATCTTGCTTAGAAAGGAAGAGAACAAACAATCATTGGCCGAGGCGGAACACGTCGTGACTGGTCTGGTTGGATCCCCAATAATCTGACTTGCGGGATGAGATTGGACCCATTTGGTGATATGCGGAAGCCGTTGAAATGCATTTGGGTCCGGGGTAGGATCAGCATAAGTACCGAGTGGAAGATCTTGAACTGATTCTAAAAAGAGTCTTATGGCTTCTAAACAAGCATCAGGTGCAAAGGTTTCATCATTGTCAATTCCTTCTTCCTATCTATAACCTTGAGCAACAAGTCTAGCCTTATTGCGAGTTATAGTCCCGTTTTCATCTAGCTTATTTCTGAAAACCCATTTGGTTCCTATGATAGTTTTATCAGAGGGTCTAGGAACAAGATTCCAAACTTTATTTCTACGAAATTCAGTTAGTTCTTCTTGCATAGCTGAAACCCAGCTAGGATCAGAGATAGCTTGATCTATCTTCTTAGGTTCAGAGAGAGAAATGAAATTAACATAAAGACAGATATTACCTGTACCTCTACGTGTTTTGATACCTGCAGTGGGATCACCAATAATCTGATTTATTGGATGATTTGCAGTCCATTGCTGAGCTGGTGGTTGAGGAGAGAGATCAACAGCAGATTCAGCGACCTGTTCTTTAGATTCTGGAATAGGACTTGTTACAGCAACAGGTACTTCATTTAGAATCAATTCAGGGGATTGATTTTCAGAAGTGGTTTGGTTATTGACAGAGGAATTTTCAAGAGAGGAATCAGTAATAGGAATCTGATTTAGAGGAGTAACATTCATCCCTGAAGATGGATGATCATTACTTGTTGGGTTTATAGGGATTTCATCGTCATTTGCTTCAGCTGGAGTTTGATTGCTGAAGTATGTTTCAGGTTCCGCATAATGAGATCTCATCCAGGCATTCAATTCTTCATCATCATCATGAGAGTGAGAAGCATGAATGGGACGAGATTCATCAAAGTTGACGTGCATGGATTCTTCAACATGTTGTCTTCTTTTGTTGAAGACTCTGAAGGATTTAGATATTGAGGAGTATCCAAGAAATATACCATCATCAGCTTTTGGATCAAATTTACCTAAATGATCTCTGTCATTCAGAATGTAACATCTACATCCAAAAATGTGGAAATACTTCAGAGTAGGTCTTCTCCCATGAAATAATAAGTGTATTTCTTCCCAGAGATCGATTGGACATTGACAGGTCCGAATAGATCCATGTGGAGTAACTGAAGAGGAGTGGTCACTGAAAAAACTTACTTTGACCTGAAGGAGGCTTTTGTCAGCTTTCCCTTCTCACACGCTGAACAAAAAGATTCCTTTGTAAAGGTATGATTTGGGAGGTCTCTACCTAAGTCTTTTTGAGACAATTCATTTATTGTCTTAAAGTTGAGATGAGAGAGTCTTTTATGCCATAACCAGTTTATGTCAGTGGATGCTTTAGAGATAAAGCACATGTTCTCAGAGTGAGAACTATTCATATTTATGACATATACATTTTCCACTCTTTTGCTTGTAAGGGCAAGCTTATCATTTCCTTCAGTGACAGCACATCTATTCTTTAAGAATAGAACTTTGAAGTCTTTGTCACATAACTGACTAACGCTCAAGAGATTGTGCTTTAGTCCCTCAACGTAAGCAACACGAGAAAATGATGTGGCTCCGTTGGACAGAATTCCACAACCTTTAGTGTATCCTTTGCCATTTCCACCAAAGGTCACTGATGGACCAGCTTCTTCTTTGTAATCAGAGAGCAGAGATTTTCTGCCTGTCATGTTCCTTGAGCATCCGCTATCAAGATACGAGATACCTTTGGCACTCTGAGTAGAAGGAGACTCAGAGGAAGAAGTCTCAGTGACTTCTTCAGCGTCTTCAATTCTTGCCATCAGACAGAGGAAGGAAATATCTTCTTCATCTGAACCAGACTCTTCAGAGGTCTTGGTCCAATCATCTTCAGCATCCCAGTCAACTTCTTCAGCGACAAGGCCTTTGCCTTTTTGCTGGTTTTTCTTCATATCTTTGTATTTGTTTTTCTGTTTCAAACACTTCTCCTTTTTTATAAGTGGTATGGGAGGTAGTGGGAGCAGCAACTTTCTTCGACCTGCATTCACTTGCAAAATGACCCTTTCGCTGACAATTGAAGCAAATCGCTTAGGCTTTCTCAGCGGGCAACGTTTTCTGCTTTTCAGAGTTAGAGAGGTTAGAAGGTTTTCGAAAATTGCTCTTTCTAGCAAATCTTTTAAAGTTATTAGTTAAAAGAGCTAGAGAGTTATCAAACTCAGAGATGTCTGCATCAGTGAGTTGATCTGCTGAATCAGTTTGACCTAATTCAGTAATGGAGGTGATAGTGGAAGAAGAAACATTTTTAGAAGAAGTTCCCTCAGAAGTCACAAGTGCCAAAGAAGTACTTTTAGCACCTTTGAGTTCATTAATTATGTTCTTCCTTAGAAGCTGGGATTGTTCCTCATTTAAGAGCATACCATATAACGCACTTAAGGACAAGGTTTCAAGATTCTTTGACAGCTTTATACATGTAGTGTACACTGCCCATTGATCGGGCAATGCCTCCATGAAATTTTTCAGAATTTCAGCGTTTGAATATACTCTATCGACTGATTTAAGATCAATCAGCAGACAGTTAAATCGCTGGTGAATTTGAGAAAGAGATTCACCCTTTTGATACCTAAAACTCTCGTATTTTCTTACAAGGTTTATGCATCTAGTGACTTTAACTTTAGAAGTTCCTTCATATTGGATACATAGTGTATCCCACATGGCTTTAGAAGTTCCTTTGATGGTTTTGCAATCTTGGTGGATTTCACTCTTGCTGATTTATCAGCTTGAGCTACTTTCTTTCCATGAGCTAGTTTATCAGCTCTAGTAGCATTAGGACATTTGCTTGCAATGTGGGTAGTTTCACCACAGTGATAGCATTTCCTATATTTAAAGGGTTTGGAAATCAGAAAGGGAGCAGGAAATTTTTCAGGGATAGGTCCAAGAATTCCTTTATCCATTGTCCTTGGAGGTATAACAACCTTTTCAGGAGTAGGAGTGAGATCGATTTTAATTCTGGGGGTTGGTCTCTGAGAAAAGTCAGGGACCTTCTTCCCAGTTTTAGAAACTTTCTCTAAGGATTTCTTGTTCCTATCTTGAGTTTTCTTATTCTTAGGAACTTGATTAAGAAACTCGTTCTTGATCACTTTCTTAGAATTAAGAATAGAAAGCTTCTCTTTAGTAGAGGAGGAAGAAGAGGTTGAAGAAGAAGGATCAGGGATAGAAGAGACAAACATTCCGAATTTGAGCATGGAACGATCATTCTCTGATTCTTCCTTTTCAGGTGATAGCCTGACCCACTTCTTACTTTCATAGGTATTTGAGCATTGATGATCTAATTGACTTTATCAGAAGCCTTACACCATGCTTCGATGGTTGCCTTTTCAGACTTGAGATCAGCGATAGCCTTTTCCCTATCAGCGATAGCTTGTTGTTTCTCGATGCTTATAGTTTGATTTGCAAAGACTTGGTCTTTGAGAGATTCCTCAATTTTAGAAAGTTCTTTGATTCTTATATGACAATTTTTTAATTGTTCAGATAAGTTAGTGTTAATTCTCTCGGCCTTAATTTTTCCATTTAAAGCATCGTAGAAATCAACAGTCATAGCATCGAGAGCTGACAAGTTATCACTTTCAGAAGGTAAAGAGACAGAGGGAATAGTTATCTGAGTAGAAGGAGACTCAGAGGAAGAAGTCGTGACTTCTTTAGCGTCGTCAATTCTTGCCATCAGACAGAGGAAGGCAAGATCTTCTTCATCTAAACCAGACTCTTTAGAGGTCTTGGCCCAGTCATCTTCAGCATCCCAGTCAACTTCTTCAGCGACAAGGCCTTTGCCTTTTTGCTGGTTTTTCTTCATATCTTTGTATTTGTTTTTCAGTTTCAAATACTTCTCCTTTTTATCAGAGGTAGTGGGAGCAGCAACTTTCTTCGACCTGCATTCACTTGCAAAATGACCCTTTCGCTGACAATTGAAGAAAATCGTTGAGGCTTTCTCAGCGGGCAACGGTTTCTGCTTTTCAGAGTCAGAGAGGTTAGAAGGTTTTCGAAAATTGCTCTTTCTAGCAAATCTTTTAAAGTTATTAGTTAAAAGAGCTAGAGAGTTATCAAACTCAGAGATGTATGCATTAGTGAGTTGATCTTCTGAATCAGTTTGACCTAATTCAGTAATGGAGGTGATGGTGGAAGAAGAAACATTTTTAGAAGAAGTTCCCTCAGAAGTCACAAGTGCCAAAGAAGTACTTATAGCACCTTTGAGTTCATTAATTAGGTTCTTTCTTAGAAGCTGGGATTGTTCCTCATTTAAGAGCATACCATATAATGCACTTAAGGACAAGGTTTCAAGATTCTTTGACAGTTTTATACATGTAGTGTACACTGCCCATTGATCGGGCAATGCCTTCATGAACTTTGTCAGAATTTCAGCGTTTGAATAAATTCTATCGACTGATTTAAGATCAATCAGCAGACAGTTAAATCGCTGGTGAATTTGAGAAAGAGATTCACCCTTTTGATACATAAAACTCTCATATATTCTTACGAGGTTTATGCATCTAGTTACTTTCACTTCAGAAGTTCCTTCATATTGGATACATAATGTATCCCACATGGCTTTTAAAGTCCTCATTTTCATGACAGAATGATAGACCTCATCAGGTAAAGCCATTGCTATTATTGATCTAGCTTTAGAGTCAATAGCAATTTCTTTCTTGTCTTCTTCAGTCCATCTGTTAGGAGTTTTAACAATACTCCTCTCAGGATTGGCTGGAGTAGTAGAGGTGGCAGGAACACTAGCTACTATAGTTGTAGGAACAAATGGTCCATTTTCCAGATAATAGGGAATCTTTGGATCAGATCCCTCCAGAAATAGAGACATTCTTTCCTTCCACAATGGAAAATTATCATGGCTAAACCTTGGAGGTTTAGCTAAAGATCCATTATCGTTGTAATTTGTATTTGGATTTGACATTTTAAAATAGTTTTAAGAAAAAATATTTTAAAGATTTAAGAAGCAAACACTGCTCTAATACCACTTGTTGGTCCCAATAAGGGTCTACAAGAGTTCAATCAGGAGAGAACAGTTTGTAGAAGGGGAAGGGGGGGGGGGGGTTAAATACAAACACACACAGTTTTGGTTTTTAAATGAGTTTATTAAAATAAACAAATTTACAGTTACAAGCGGAATTAGAACAAGTTAAAAACCTATTCTATTGTAACTAAGAAACACGAAGTATGATGCACAAGAAGATGAAAGAAAGAAAAAAGAGGGTATAGTTTAGATAGAAGCATGCATTTAGATGAAGAAGATATTTTCATCTTATTTATACCCGTTTATCTTTAAAACAAGACAAAAGGTACATGTCACGTGTCAAGCTTGGATAGGAAGCTTGTCCTTGTTAATAAGACAACCATGCTTTTGGCCGAATATGAACAGTACCATATCAGATATTATGGGGACATAATAGACAAGTCGTACGTCCTTTTCTGACATGGTTCTAGGTTTGACTTTTGTGCATCAAGGATAAGATCAGTCTTTAATCTTGCAAAGGAAGCTTCATTTGATCGCTGATACTGAATCTTCAAGGATGAACTTCAGTATCGCTGAGGCTTCACAAGACTTCACACTTTGAGTAGACAATCGCTGCTATCGCTGAACCGCTTCAGTTCACTTAGCTGATTATCTCTTTCTTCAGCTAGAGTCTTCGACTTTTGCTAAATGGTCTTCTGGTGTGATAACTGATCTTCAGGTCTTCAGTGATAAGCTTGTAGTTCCTTGACCTTCAGCGATCGCTGATAGCAATCAGCGTGTGCTATCGCTGAATTTGAACAGAAGCTTAACTATGGAATTTCACTAAGTATAGTAAGGGAATCATATTCAAATCACTGAGAGGAGTTATGATCAACACAAACTCTAGATGACCAAGACATCCTACGTAGCTGGAACGCGGTACATTTAAAGAAGCATTTCTTTTAAGTCCTAATTTCTGTTATTGAAAAATATTACTGACTTAAGCATCGGAGGGTCGTTGGTTAAATCCAACGACCACCTCTGACTCTGGTTTCTGCAGGAGCACATGATCTTATGATCTTCTACGATCAATAGCGAAAGAATTCTTTTTGATATATGATTATCGAAAACCTCTGTCGAGACTTTCAATAGTTTATGACATAAGTTATTTTCAATAGTTATTCTGACTTTGGTCAAACCAATTATCCCAACCAACTTTGTCTTACTACAGGAACACAAGATTCTACAAATGAATGGCCTTCTATATAGAAGGATTCTTTCGACTCATGATTGATGAAAGTAACTTATGTTTTCATTGAATGCTCAATGACTGAAAATTCTTGCGTCGTTGAGAATTCCTTATGTTTATTCTAAGCATAACATTATTCATTCACATGTCAGGACTTTCATGGCTGTTGTGATTGACGTAAATTACTTGCACATTCTTTTAGACATCTATCTATCGATACTCAAGAATCTATAAAATAACGATAACGATAATTGCAAAGATTGCATGATCGCACGATCAATCGGCTGTAGATGCCAGAAAAATCGCGTGATCGCACGATCAATCGGCTGAAGACGCCAGAAAAATCGCATGATCGCACGACCAATCGGCTGTAGACGCCAGAAAAATCTCATGAACGCTAAATCGCATGAACGTTATATCGTGTGAAGGCTATATCGCATGAATGCTAAATCGCATGAATGCTAGATCGCACAAACGCACAACCATCGCAAGATCGCACCGACATACGACAAACGTAAACTCTCATACGATCATCGCTAAATTGCTCGTCATGAGTGACCAATTAGCATACGATCATCACCTTTAATGATCATATTAATTATGATCATCCGTTAACCATCGCTTGATCTCATAGATTTGAGTCTCCGACTGATTAAATTAATTTTTAGTCCAATGATTCAAAGACAATACGCATCTCCGACGGTTGAATTTTTCTTAACGAGATTTGAAATTCAAATGACTTTGAAATCCAAATCTCGGGGGGGCTAACTGTTTGGGTAAAAAATCACACCCTCGGCCGACGAGAATAATACCCACGACAGTCATCTATATCCTCGACCAACAAACATAATACCCATGACAGTTGTTCATGTAAAAATAATCAAAGTCATGACCGAAAGGTCACGACCACGATCTTACGACCGTAATCTTTCGACCACGATCTTATGACAAGGTCTCTCGACCGACATAAGAACTAACGACCAATGACCATAGAACTTATGGTCGTCACTGTTGATACCAACCGTACATCTGATCGACAGTTACGCTATTTGTCATCATTAACTAGTGACAATCGCAAGTTTCTCACGACACACTTGTTTCTACTAACTCTCGACAAAACGACCGTTTTATATTGTTTAATGCAGGCCTTCTGTCATTTATGCTAACGGACGTAAACGACGACGTGCATTCAATGGCATTAAAGACAAAAGCGTAACTGACGGTAAACATTTATGAACATTGAAGACAAAGGCCGTTACACATTAAATGCACAATTATGGCAATGACCGTTACCGACATTAATGCTCATAAAGACACATTTATGGTGATGGATCATATATAAACAAAGCTCGGGAAGACAAAAGGGGGACAACCAATGCACCCGAAAATATATCACATACGCTCCCGCATCAAACGAATCTACCCGTATCATATTCTCTCAATATTCATCGGCCACCGGAACTCACGTCCAAAACTAGCGACAGCCACCGGAACTAGCGACATCAGCTCAGAACTAACGACAACAACAATTATTCACGTCATATCTCTATGACGATGATCAATTATCCACGATCTGTACCTATAATCTCCGTTTTTAAGGATGAGGTCCCTGTTTGACGTCACTAGTGAATTGATGACCTCCGTTGTCGTCCCCGGTTTTTACCCGAGACGGGTTTTTTCGCGTCACCAAAATCTTCTGTCTTATTTACATTTTCCACCTTATTTTTCTTATTTATTCGAAGGTTCAATCTATAGTTGATAAAGTACGCACCGTTAAATATTTTGTCTATTATGTTCTACAAACACTAAAGCGAATGTTACAAGTCATTGACTTTTTTGCTTTGAAAATTTGTCACATGGTAGATGCTCTTTTTTCTTTCCTTCGTACATATTCATTGAAAAGAGGAAGATGCTCTTCTTTTCTTGCTACCATTTAAAAAAGAGGTCCTACCTATTTGTATTACATGTACCATGCTACAAATGACAACTTGCCAATCTTGCATGGGAAGCAAAGGAGCACCAATTTTGTGTATATATATATGCATGCAAATGCATCAGATGAAATGCATGCAAAGTAAAAAGGCTTCTTTCTTTCACTTGGCTTTCTTCCCTTGTTAGTTTCTCTCTTTGTTTTCTAAGTTATATATATCTAAAACTTTGTTTGAGGAAACTTTGGGTAACTGATTTGTTGATCCAAGAATCTTGTAAACACGTTGTAATCTCTCCCAGTTGGTAATATATCGAGCTCTCTCTCTCTCTCTCTTTGGTGGATGTACTATATCATGCCGATAGTGGAACTATGTTAAATTCTCGTGTTGCTAATTTTATTTGGTGAACTTGTCATTTACGTAGATAATAACAATAAATGTTTTATTGTTATTATCTATATTCGAGGGTTGTTTATTTCACTAGAGTCATCGTGCAACATCTAGATCATTGTTATCCGCATTTGTTGTCTGGTTATTTGTGTCCTTGGATTTCTATTTGTTTTGGGACCTTAGAAATCACTTGCTAGTGACAGTCGCATGTTTCTCACGACACACTTGTTTCTACTAACTCTCGACAAAACGACCGTTTTATATTGTTTAATGCAGGTCTTCTATCATTTATGCTAACAGACGTAACCGACGACGTGCATTCAATGGCATTAAAGACAAAAACGTAACCGATGGTAAGCATTTATGAGCATTGAAGACAAAGGCCGTTACACATTAAATGCACAATTATGGCAATGACCGTTACCGACGTTAATGCTCATAAAGACACATTATGGCGATGGATCCTATATAAACAACACTCGGGAAGACAAAAGGGGGACAACCAATTCACCCGAAAATATATCACATACGTTTCCGCATCAAACAAATCTACCCATATCAGATTCTCTCAATATGCATCGGCCACCGGAACTCACGTCTTGTCTCACATCCAGAACTAGCGACAGCCGCCGGAGTAGTGACATCAGCTTAGAACTAACGACAACAGCAATTATCCACGTCATATCTCTATGACGATGATCAATTATCCACCATCAACGTGTTAATCCACGATCTGTAACTGTAATCTCCGTTTTTTAGGACGACGTCCTTGTTTGACGTCACTGGTGAATTGTCGACCTCCGTTGTCGTCCACGGTTTTTACCCTCGACGGGTTTTCCGCGTCACCAAAATCGTCTGTCTTATTTACATTTTCCACGTTATTTTTATTATTTATTCGAATGTTCAATCTATAGTTGATAAAGTCCGCACCCCTACCCTAAATTGTTTTTTATGCAATTTTCGGCATAAACAGTTTTGCTAAAATAACGAATGGTGCAATTTTTGGCATTAACAAACGTCCGCGAGTGCTTCCACACACACACAGATATATATATATATATATATATCAAATTTTTTACTTTAAGTCAAATCAATAACATTACTTTAGTTCAAATCAATAACTTTATTTTGTTTCAAATCAATGACTTAATTTTATTTCAAATCAATAACTTATTTTGTTTCAAATCAATAACTTTACTTTATTTCAAATCAAATTATTTTTAGAATTATATAAAAGGTACACATGTTAAAATGTATTTTCCTAACATATTTTGCATTTTCCTAACGTATTTTGTTCATAATTGTATGTATTTCCCACATGTATATTCTTTAACGTAGATGCATTTCCCATATATTAGTTTGTAAAAAGTGAAACGTATTTCCTAACGAATTTTAATGTGATTATGCATGTTAATGTGACATGCTAACGTATTTTTTTAACATATATTTAGTTAATATAGGATTTTGTATGTTAATGTGATAAAGGTGTAATACGAAAAGTTAAAAGGCAAAGGATGTACCGTAAATTAAATAAATAACTATAAGGATATAAACTGTAAATATTAAAAATGTTTTTTGGTAGTATATGTGATATAATAATATAATTAAATCCAAAAATATTCATTATTGAGCTCATTACGTAGGTATTCATGAGACGATTATAATGATATACCTTGTTAAAATAAAAAAAATACTTTGTACACATATTTTAATTAAGGAAATTTACCCAAAACAACCAATTTATACTATGCAAATTAACAAAATAACCAAGATTCAGAGTTTTTGCGAAAATAGCCCACCCAGTGGCCCCCGAAGGGCTACCTGAGCATGTGGGGGGCGACCTGATGTGTGGTCACATCAACACTATATTCAAACAATTAAAAATTATATTATTTTAGAAAAAAGTAGATTTTCCTCGATATATGTGCCTGGTTCCCCCATGGGGCGACGTTGACCCCTAGTTTGTTCTATTTGCCGGCTTTTGACAAGACAATTCACTAATACCCCCATATACTCAATTTTTATCGGATTTTCAAGATTTTTTTCTTTTTGACACGATAACTCAATGATACCTTCTTACACTCAAAATTTTATATGATTTTCAAGATTTATCTGAATTTATCTTATGTCAAGATGTTATCCGACTTTATCTTATTTTCAAGATTTTATCTGATTTTCCTTTTGACATGACAACTCAATGATACCCTCTTACACTCAAGATTTTATTTGATTTTCCAGATTTTATTTAATTTTTCCTTTGACATGACAATTCAATGATATCTTCTTACACTCAAGATTTTATATATTTTCCTCGATATATGTGGCTAACGTATGACACGACAACTCGATGACGCGATTTAACCGAATAATTTTTTTATGGACGGTTATCATATATATATATATACATGTGTGTGAGGTATCAGTAACGAAATATATCATCCAACTGACAGAAACGTAACTAGCAAAGATAAACATGTCTGGAAACGTATCCTCTTCAAACCCTTCGTTTTCGCAGGTCTAGCCTTGGTGCATAGCCTTGATGGTACTTCTCAAAGTCCGTAACTCTAGCGTCGAGTAACTCGTATTTATCATTCACAGAGGTAGAAATTTGGTTCATTTCATCACGCCATGAGGGAATGGGAATGTCGGCATGTGATGCAGATGAATGTCTGTGTTGTTGGACATACAATGGAGATCGTGAAGTATGTCCTGCAAATGATTTTCACGGTTTAGACGGTGGGACGTCACCGTCTTCGTTTTCGTCGACCATATACTCGTCTTCTTCTGGCCCTTCGTATATATTTCACGAAATAAAGAGTTTGCTCTTGATCCACCATTCGGATTGCTCCTCAGCAAGTGTCGTCAGCAACTGGGTAACGTGAAGATATTGAGTCTAAAAATTTATAAATAATAGAAAATTTTATCTTTTTTTAATAGCTTAAAATATATTTTAAAATTAATAGATTTTTAGGTAACAGATTTAAGTGGTGGGAAAATGATAAATACAAAACTAACATATTTTTAAGTTAGGTAAAACATCATTTTCGATTAGGTATTTACAATTTATAAAATGTTATTATCAAATTTATGATGGATTTCTTCGGATTTAGTCGAGTGGGAAAAATCCTTGCATTGCACCGTCAATTTAATCACACAAGAATCACCATTTTGTTTACGTACATTTAACCACGGGCCAAAGCACGTTTGGATTAACTTTTAATGTATCGTATAGAGGCGGATCCAGTGAGGGTCACACGGTGGCACAATCCACCGTATTATTTGTCCGTCGAAGGGTAAATTTTTCGGATTTTATAGAGGTGCAACCGTATTATTTTCGAGGGTGCTACCGGTAATATTTTGAAATGTACAAAGGTGCAACTGTAAAAGCCCCAAATCATATTTAATTACTAAAGCCCAAAATCCTAAATCCTAATTTAAATAAAACCCAAATCATATTTATAAAAACCCAAAATCCTAATTAAACTAAACTACTAAAACCCAAAATCCAAATCAAATTTAGATTAAAAACTAAGAAGTTGGTTCAAGCCCCACCCTGATTTGTAACCCCAAATTACTTAGAGCCCAAGCCCCAAACTTGACTCCCAATTCCCAAATAAGACAATCGCATACAATTGGAGGGAAATCAAAATCGGATAACTTTTTCACCCCTCTGTTGCTGCCGTCCATCACCACAAAATCAAGGCCCAAGCCTCCGATCACCACACAACACACCGTCGGCGACCTCCCCCTGTCGGCGACCACCATACAACACACAACCAGTGACCTCCCATTGACGGTAAACACCCTAGAATTTCTAATTTTTAACCCTAAAATTACAATTTTGATATTTTGTGACTATGTTTAGTACTTTAGTTATTAGTCTTTTTTTTTGTAAAATCCATTGATTTATTATTGTTATTATTAGTTATAGAATGTTGTTAATGAATGAATTTTGACAAAAAAAAAAAAATTGCATCTCCACCACAGCCCATACACTTACTGTTTTTACTTTTTAGTACAAGGTTTTTTTATAAACTTTAGTAGTGATTATTGATTATTGATTAGTCATTAGTGGTTAGTCATTAGTAATAACTTGATCGGTGATTGGTGAATATGTGATAACTTGAAATCTTGAATTTTGACTTTAGAATTTAGATTACTTGATTGATTGATTTTACTTTGATTTTAAGTGTTCGTTTAATCGTTTATTAGTTAGTTTTGATTGGTGAATATGGAAAGATTTTTTAAACAGAAGCTCCATGTCCATCAACTTCAACGAGTAATAATGCATCGAATATTAATAATAATATGATTGATATGAACGATCTTCCTTTCGATCCATCAGAGAGACCGAAAATTATAGGTTATAACGCAAATAAAAAAGACGAAGTTAGACGAATGTACTTGACTAGAGGGCCTTCTCAACCACCAGGTCACGATTTTCCAAAGAAATATATAGGGGCTAAAGCAAGATACTTTGTTCCTACTTGGTTTGATGAATTTTCATCGTTGGAATATTAGTATGAAAGTAGATAGAGCATATTGTTTGCATTGTTACTTGTTTAAAGACCAAGGTAAGAATCATGGGACCGATGCCTATGTGACGGATGGTTGGAATAGTTGGAATAAGAAAGACTTAAACTTCATGAGGGTAGGGTTAATAGTTTTCACCATAAAGCACTTAAAAAGTGTGAAGATTTGATGAACCAAGACCAATCAATTGTTAATGTCGTTAAGAAGCAAACGAAAGTCACAAGGATCGAGTATCTTAAGCGATTGAATGCTTCGGTTGAAGTGTGTAGATATTTGTTGGAGAATGATTTACCATTTCGTGCAACGATGAATCCGAAAGTTCAAGGTATAAAGGGCTCTTCTTGGGGACTTTAAAGTTCCTCAGTAGGAATAATGAGGATATTAAAAAGGTTATTACACAACATGCCAATCAACCTTCAAATGACATCTCCAAAGATTCAAAAAGATATTGTTACTTGCTTTGCGGAAGAAGTGTTGAAATCCATCATGGGCGAAATTGGTGATGATGTATTTGCTATTTTGGTGGATGAATCTAGCGACATATCTAGAAAAGAACAAATGGCCATGGTTTTGAGGTTTGTTGACAAAGACGGATTTATTCAAGAGAGGTTTTTTGGCGTTGTTCATGTGATGGATACAACCGCTTTGAGTCTTAAATTTGCAATTAATGATTTGTTTGCAAAGCATGGATTGAGCCTTACAAAGGTAAAAAATGTTTTTTAATAATTTCAGATGGACTTTATGTCTTCATAATTTGCACCTTATAATTTCTCCTAAATCTATCTTTGAAATAGGTAAGAGAACAAGGTTACGATGGTTCTAGCAATATGCGTAGGAAGTTTAATGGGTTGAAAGCTTTGATCGTGAAAGATAATGAGTCGGAATTTTATGTACATTGCTTTGCCTATCAACTTCGATTAGTAGTTGTGGCGGTCGCAAAAAAACATGACAGTGTCAAGGACTTTTTTGATTTACTAGCGTTGGTTGTTACCGTGGTAAACTCTTCTTGTAAATGGACATATATGCTATGAGAAACTCATAAAGATAGATATCAAGAAGAAATTGGAAATGGCGAAATTGAGACCGACAAGGGGCTAAACCAAGAGATTTCAGTTGTACGAGCCGGAGATACACAATGGAATTCTCATCTTAGAACCATCGTGAGTTTGATTTATTTGTTTCCAGATGTTATAAAGGTGCTTGAGTATGTCGAAGATGATGGTGATAATGAAGCTACTAGGCTTCAAGCAAGTGGTATTTTATCATATTTCAAGACATTTGAATTTGTGTTTTATATGCATTTAATATTAACCATTTTAGGGTTAACAAATTTAATGTCTCAAGCTCTTCAAATGATAGATCAAGGCATCTTGGAAGCGGTTGACTTGATAAGAACTACCAAAGGACAATTGCAAAAGTTAAGGGAAAATGGGTTTGATGAACTTTTGGAGAAATGCTACTCTTTTTAGCAATCAACATTATTATAATTTTGATATATTCAACACTGTTTTGGATATCAAAATTCGAGAGTTTGGTGATCGTTTTTGTGAGATAAGCACCGACTTGCTTTAACATATGGCGTCTTTGAATCCACGCGATTCATTTTCTCGGTTTAACAAATCAAGCCTCTTGAAGTTGAGTGAGATGTATCCCCATGCTTTTAATGGAAGGGAAAGGATTATTCTTGAGCACGACTTTGACATCTACTATCATTCGGTTTTAAATGATCTTAGATTTGCCAACTTAAATGAAGCTACTAGGCTTCAAGCAAGTGGTATTTTATCATATTTCAAGACATTTGAATTTGTGTTTTATATGCATTTAATATTAACCATTTTAGGGTTAACAAATTTAATGTCTCAAGCTCTTCAAATGATAGATCAAGGCATCTTGGAAGCGGTTGACTTGATAAGAACTACCAAAGGACAATTGCAAAAGTTAAGGGAAAATGGGTTTGATGAACTTTTGGAGAAATGCTACTCTTTTTAGCAATCAACATTATTATAATTTTGATATATTCAACACTGTTTTGGATATCAAAATTCGAGAGTTTGGTGATCGTTTTTGTGAGATAAGCACCGACTTGCTTTAACATATGGCGTCTTTGAATCCACGCGATTCATTTTCTCGGTTTAACAAATCAAGCCTCTTGAAGTTGAGTGAGATGTATCCCCATGCTTTTAATGGAAGGGAAAGGATTATTGAACTTTTGGAGAAATGCTACTCTTTTTAGCAATCAACATTATTATAATTTTGATATATTCAACACTGTTTTGGATATCAAAATTCGAGAGTTTGGTGATCGTTTTTGTGAGATAAGCACCGACTTGCTTTAACATATGGCGTCTTTGAATCCACGCGATTCATTTTCTCGGTTTAACAAATCAAGCCTCTTGAAGTTGAGTGAGATGTATCCCCATGCTTTTAATGGAAGGGAAAGGATTATTCTTGAGCACGACTTTGACATCTACTATCATTCGGTTTTAAATGATCTTAGATTTGCCAACTTAAACAGCGTTGCGGACCTTGCCAGGTTGATGGCGGCAACAACAAAACATCTTTCTCATCCTTTAGTCTACCGATTATTCGATTATTGATACTAGCACTGGTTTTGTCCGTTGCAACTTCTACGATTGAAAGATGATTTTCGGAGATTAAGTTTGTGAAGACAGATCTACGTAATAGACTTGGTGATGACTTTTTGAATTCCACCCTCATTTGTGACATAGAAAAAGAAACACATGATAATATTAAGAATGAAGATGTCATCGATCGTTTCAAAAGATGAAGATGCGCCAAGGACAAAATTACACTACTAGGAAAGTTGGCTTTTGCGACGGATATTACCGATGGATTTCCGACGTAAATTATTAAAAAATTTAAAAACTAGAAAAACAAATAACCATCGGAAATCCGTCAGAAAACTTTCCGACGCATATTTCCGACCGTTCCAACTCATTGTATTAATTAAAAAAAATAAAAAATAAAAAACGATCGGAAAACGGGAAATTCCGTTGGAAATTTCCGACGTATTTCCGACGGAAATTTATCTTTTATCTTTTATTTATTTAAATTAATACCATCCGTCGGAAATCCTTTTATTCCGTCGGAAATTTGCGACGGAAAAGTTAAATTCGCCTGATTTTACAACTTCTTCGTATTCGTTAATGGTTCTTAAACCCATCAAGGCCCATTGTAGGCCGTTAGGAGTTATTAAAGCCCACCAGGGCCCATTGTCGGTCGTTAGATGTTGTTAAAACCATCAAGACCCATTGTCGGTCGTTATTGGTCCTTGAACCTATATTTGAAGCTAGGAAAGTTGTAGGACGTTAGGAGTTGATAAAGCCCACCAGGCCCCATTGTTGGTCGTTAGAAGTTCTTAAAGCCCATCAGGGCCCATTGTTGGTCGTTAGAGTTGGTTAAAACCCATCAAGGCCCATTGTAGGTCGTTAGAGTTGGTTAAAACCCATCAAGGCCCATTGTAGGTCGTTAGGAGTTGGAAAGCCCATCAGGGCCCATTGTTGGTCATTTGGAGTTGTAAAGCCCATCAAGCACAGGCCGTCGATGGGATAGAGTGGGATCAGCAAGACTATGAGCGGCTGAGGCCATGCCATCCAAACTGGATGGACGGGACCTTATGGAACCAAATGATTAACCAAGTATGTAGGATTTTTTGTTGTTACGGGTTCATTTCAGTTTGTATGTTGATTTTTATCTTTTATGTTTTAACAGGTCTGGACCGATGAGATATTTCAACGTCAATCCGCGGCCAATAGAGCCAATCATGCGCGGTCGACGGCCCCTAGGCATACTGGAGGTTCAATTAGCACGGTTGTGCCTCGATCACGGATGGTATTCATTCATCTACTATATTAAATGTATATAATTTATCATGAATTTGTTGTCTACTAACAAAGTCGTATATATATTGCATGTAGAGAGAAGCATGGAACCGTGAGCCCTCCATTAGTGAGGTATTTGACTGGACACACTGCACGAACAGGCAGCTAGTTCCGAGTGCGACCGGACCGCCCACGGATCTCCTGTATATGTTGATCAGAATCACGAAGGGTGGGTGGTAAGTTTAGTTTTTGCACAAGATTTAATTTATTTTTTAGGATTGATTTGTTTTATAGGATTAAGTTGTAGTAATTAGTTTGGGCTGCCATTCTTGGGCAGACGATAGGTATACACTACTTAAAAACATGTAATGGATATGTTCCAATATAGCAGTTATGCTGCCGAAATGTCTATAAGTTTTTATCATATAACACATTTTTGTTTTGGTGTTTGTATACGTCGTTCCACCAGCGGAGACAAGAGGAATTCCCAGATGTTGATCCAACAACCTTTACTCCGGAGATACATGGTCAGTTGTGGGAAAAGGTTGTTGGAGGTCGGAAAAAGAATCGTGTGCTCGGGTTCAATAAGGTGACGGATTTCATGAGTTTGACCAGTCAAGCCCGTCGTAGTTGTTCAAACACCGCTTCAGAAGTATGTATAATATGGTTGTAGTACATACATGTATTAATTATGTTTTTATTAATTAGTGCTTAACATTGTTGTTTGTTAAATGTGAATTCATTTCTTTGTAGTGTTAGGAGTTAGGCATATATTGTAACTATTTTTGGGTATATATTGACCATTTTCAAAGAATGAAGACGCGCCAGATACAAATTAGGAGTTGTTTTAAAATGATATTTTTATAACTATTTTGGGGTATATATTATATTATATTAATTATATTGTACCACTGTATGAAAAAAATTCTGGGTCGGTCTCTGTTATCGTAGATATCTGTTAAAACATATATTTATGCCCTCAACATCATACGACTGCCTTTTAACACCTGTTAAACAAAAATGAATTATTAAGTTAGATACTAAACCAAAAAATATAATTAAGTTTAATTAAAGGGAAGAGAAAATTACATACGCGTTGTTCCATTATATATATAGTATTTCTCGGTGTCGTATGTGAAATATTTTCCTCGATGCCGTTGAATGTCTTTGTAACTAACGTTTTTATTAGTTTTTGTCGGTGGTAGAGAGTGAAGAGAAAATGAGAGAAAACGACTTATTGAATGAATTTATCGTTTTCCATATTGTTTTTTATATACGAAAATTGACTATAAAAAACAAAATACCCGGTCAAATTGTTCATTGAATTGTCTGGTCACTAATAGAATAAAATCTCTTAAAGTAGTGTGTTGATCCAAACTCCTCTCAGTGATTTGAATATGATTCCACTCTTTACTTAGTGAAAATTCCATTGATAAGTTATAATTCAAGTTCAGTGATAGCATACATACGCTGATTGCACTCAGCGATCACTGAACATCAGCAATTCTAACCTTATCCCTAAAGATCTAAAGAACAACAGTCACACCATAAGTCCATTCAGCGACAGTCGAAGACCAAGCTGAAGATAGAGATAATCAGCTAAGTGATCTGAAGCAATTCAGTGATAGCAAGGACTATCTAAATAAAAGTGTGAAGTCTTGCTAGGCCTCAGTAATACTCTAAATGTTCATCCTTGAAGTTTCAAGTTCAGTGATCAAGTGCATGCTACTGTCTCTCTCCTAAATCCTCTGTTGCTTTTCTTTCTTTCCTTGTGCATCAACTTAGTGATCTCTTTAGTTACAATAGAATAGGTTTTATACTTGTTCTTGTTCCGCTTGTAACTGTAAATTTGTTTATTTATATAAACTAATTTAAAAACCAAAATCTACGTGTGTTTGTATTCAACCCCCCCCCCCCTCTACAAACTGTTCTATCCTTTGAACTCTTGTAGACCTCTTTGGGACCAACAAGTGGTATCAGAGTAGTGTTAATTGCTTTCTTATCTTTAAAATAATTTTTTTTCTCTTCTCAAATTATTTTAAAATGGCTAACACAAACACTAACTACATAGGTAATGGATCTCTAGCTAAACCTCCTAGATTTAGCCGTGACAATTTTCCATTATGGAAGGAAAGAATGACTCTATTCCTAAAAGGGTCAGATCCTAAGATCCCCTATTATCTAGAGAATGGACCATTTGTTCCTACAGTCCTGGCTCCTGCAGTACCTGCCACTGCAACCTCTCCTGCTATCACTGAGAGAAGAATTGTCAAATGTCCACATCGATGGAGTGAGGACGACAAAAAGTAAGTAGCTATAGATGCTAATGCTAGATCTATAATTGCTATGTCTCTACCAGATGAAGTTTATCAGTCAGTGATGAAAATGAGAACATCTAAAGTCATGTGGGATACTCTTTGTATTCAATATGAAGGAACTGATGAACTTCATATTACTCGTAGCATTAATCTGGTGAGACAGTACGAAAGTTTTATGTGCACTAAAAATGAAACACTTTCTCAAATTCAGCAAAGATTCAACTGTCTATTAATAAATATGAAAACTGTTAATAAAGAATATTCTAATGCTGAAATATTGACAAAGTTCATGGAGGCACTATCTGAACAATGGGGAGTGTAGACTAAATGTTTGAAATTGTCAAAGAATCTTGAAATTCTTTCCTTAAGTGCTCTATATGGAATGTTGCTCAATGAAGAGCAATCCCAAGCCTTAAAAAGAAACCTCATAAAAGATATCAAGAGTGCCAAAAGTACTTATTTGGCACTAGTGACTTCAAAGGCTGAACCCTCAAAACAAGTTTCATCTTCCATTTCCTCTATCACTGAATTAGATCAAACTGATTTAGAAGAACTCACTGATGTTGACATCTCTGAGTTTGATAATTCTCTATCTCTTCTTACTAATAACTTTAGAAGATTTACTAGAAAAAGAAACTTCAGAAAACACCGGCTATCACTAACTCTGATAAGTCGAAGACTCTTCCCGCTAAAAAAGCATCAGCAATATGCTATAACTGTCAGCGTAAAAAGTCATTGTGCTAGTGAGTGCAGATCTAAGAAAGTAGCTGCACCAACCACCTCTCAGAACTTTGATAAAGATAAAAAGGAAAATATTCGAAGTTAAAGAATAAATACAGAGATCTGAAAAAGAACCAGCAAAAAGGCAAAGGCCTAATAGCTGAAGAAGTTGTCTGGGATCAGGAAGATGGCTGGACAAAAACCACTGATGAATCAGGATCTGATGAAGAAGATCTTGCCTTCGTTTGTACGATGGCCAGAATTGAAGAAGCTAAAGAGGCCTCTGACACATCATTTTCAATGTGTCCTTCAACTCAGGTAAATACCCTCTCAAACTTCTCTATCCCTAAAAATGATAACTTGTCAGCTCTCGATTCTATGATGGTTGAATTTTACAATGCTTTAAATGGCAAGATCAAATCTGAACAAATAAACATTGATCTATCTAACTAATTAAAGAATTGCCATTTAAAAATCAAAGAACTTACTAAGATTGAAGAAAATCATAAAAACCAAGTCTATGTATATCAAACCATCAACGTTGAAAGACAACAAGCTATCACTGAAAAGGAAAATCCCATCGCTGATCTCAAGGCTGAAAAGGCTACCATCGAAGGATGGTGTAAGGCTTCTGAAAAAGTCAGTGAGATCATCAATGCTCAAATTCCTAAGAATGTCAAAAGTGGTTTAGGATATACCTCTGACCAAGAAGAATCAGAGACCGATCGTTCCATGTTAAAATTCAGAATGTTCATTTGTTCTATCCCTGATCCTTCTTCTCAGAAAACTCCTATCATTGAGAAAAGGTTTCTTGAGTCTCATTCTAGAGATTCAAAGAAGGTGATCAAAGACAAGTTCCTTGATCATGTTCCTACAATCAGGATATTTCAGAAACAGAAGAAGAATTTTTCTACTCCTTCAGTAGGTCATTCTAAATATGGAAAGAAGATTCCTGGATTCATTCAAAGATCTACTCTAGAATTAAAATTGATTTGAATCCATCTGTCCCTGAAAAAATTATTATTCCTCCAAGGACAATGGACAAAGGAATTCTTGGTTCTGGTCCTGATAATGCTTCAACCTCCTCTCTAAATTCCAAAACCATTTTCAAATATAGGAAATGCTAGCATTGTGGTGAAACTACCCACATTACAAGCAAATGTCCTAATGCTACAAAAGCTGAAAAGTTGGATCATGGTAAGAAAGTAGCTTAAGCTGATAAATCTGCAAGAACGAAATCCACCAAGGTTGGTAAAATTGCCAAGGTGAAGATAACCACTGAAGAAAATCTTTCAGCTAGCAATGTATCCGCCAAACCTTCCACTAACTCTGCAGGACCCATAGTAGTATGGATACCTATGAAAAACTAATCCTTTTGTTGTATGTAGAGTGCTAAGGGTATCTGGTATCTAGATAGTGGACGCTCAAGGCACATGACAGACAAAAAATCTCTACTCTCTGAATACAAGGAAGAAAATGGTCCCTCAGTGACCTTCGGTGGAAATGGCAAAGGATACACCAAGGGTTATAGCGTTCTATCCAATGGAGCAACCTCTTTCTTCCGTGTTGCATATGTTGAAGGACTGAAGCACAATTTATTGAGCGTTAGTCATCTCTGTGATAAAGATTTTAAAGTTTTATTCACAAAGACCATATGTGCGGTCACTAATAAAAAATGATATGCTTGCTTTAAAAGGCAAAAGATCAGAGAACGTGTACGTCATTAATATGGACATCACTCACTCTGACAATGTGTGCTTTCTATTAAGAGCGTCCTCTGATGTCAACTGGCTCTGGCACAAAAGACTTTCCCACCTGAACTTTAAGATGATTAATGAATTATCTCAAAAAGAACTTGTCATAGATCTCCGTAAACATGCCTTTACAAAGAAATCTCTTTGTTCAGGATGTGAAAAAGGAAAACTGACAAAAGCCTCTTTCAGATCCAAGCAAGTCTCCTTAGTAACCACTCCTCTCCAATTACTTCATATGGATCTATTTGGACCAGTCAACGTCCAATCTTTGTCTGGAAAGAAATACACTCTTGTGATAGTTGATGAATATTCTAGATATACTTGGGTATTTTTTCTTCGATTTAAAAGTGACACACCTGATAAAATTATTTCCTTTATTAAAAGAATGGAAGTCTTGAACAATCACATTGTTCGCTCCATGAGAAGTGAACATGGCACTGAATTCAAAAACAATACTCTGATTAACTTCTTTAAATAAAAAGGAACCACTCATAATTTTTCATCAGTGAGAACTCCTCGGCAAAATGGTGTTGCAGAAAGAACAAATCGAACTATCATTGAGGCCGCTCGCTCAATGCTCAGCGAATCGCAACTACCAACTCAATTCTGGGCTGAAGCAGTAAACACGACTTGTTTCACTCAAAATCGATCCCTAATTGTAAAGCGATTCAAGAAAACCTCCTATGAATTATTTCATGGAAGAAGACCCACTCTGAAATACCTACATATTTTTGGATGTAGATGCTATATTCTAAATGATAGAGATCATTTAAGAAAATTCGATCCAAAGGCTGATGATGGTATATTTCTAGGATACTCCTCAGTATCTAAGTCCTTCAGAGTCTTCAACAAAAGAAGACAACATGTTGAAGAAAACATGCACGTAAACTTTGATGAATCTCGCCCAACTATTTCTATTCCTATCCCTGAAGAAGATGAGGAATTAAATAATTGGATGAAATCTCATTATGTGGAACCTGAAATCTATTTCAGTAAGCAACACCACGCTGAACCAAATGATGATGAAGTTCCTAACTTATTTCCTACATCAAGTAACGATCCATCCCCATCGGGGATAGATGTTACTCCCCTAAATCAGATTCCTCCTCCTGATATTTCTAACGGTGATTCATCAGTGAACAACCAAGATCAAACCTCAGCAGATCAACCCATTGTTTCACCACCAAGGATGATAATGAATACTGAAGTACCTACCGCTGAAACATCCAACGTTCTCCCTGAACAAGAACAAGTAGCTAAGTCTCAAGTTGATCAAACTCCTCTACCACCAGCTCAGCGATGGACTGCAAATCATTCAATAGATCAAATTATTGGTGATTCAAATGCAGGTATCAAAACGCGTAGAGGTATAGGTAATATCTTTCTTTATGTCAACTTTATTTCTCTCTCTGAACCTAAGAAGATAGATGAAGCTATCACTGATCCTAGTTGGATCTCTGCTATGCAAGAAGAGCTAACTGAGTTTTGTAGAAACAACGTTTGGAATCTTGTACCTCGTCCATCTGGTAAAACTGTTATTGGTACTAAATGGGTTTGTCGAAATAAACTAGATGAAAATGGCACTGTATGATACCCTATCTAAATATCTTCTTAAAGAAAAATTTGTTCATGAAAAAATTGACCCAACTCTGTTTTTGAGAAAATACAAAGGTCATACTATTCTTGCTTAAATATATGTTGATGACATTATATTTGGTTCCCTAAGACTCAAATTATGCACCCGTGTTGCAAAAAGAATGAAGAAAGAATATAAAATAAGTACGATGAGTGAATTAACATATTTTCTAGGTTTGCAGATTAAGCAATCTGACAAAGGTATTTTCATATGCCAAAGTAAATACGTTAAGGAAATGTTGAATAAATTTGAAATGACTCAATGTTCAGCAATGAAAAACTCCTATGGCACCTCCTCTAACCTTGAATAAGGACCCTGATGGGAAACCAGTCAATATCACTACCTATAGAGGAATGATCGGATCACTGCTATATCTTACAGCTAGTAGACCCGATATAATATATTCTACATGTCTCTGTGCTAGATATCAAGTCGAACCTAAGGAATCTCACCTTATCGCTGTAAAGCGAATCTTCAGATGTCTAAAAGGAACTCCTAATCTGGGTCTTTGGTATCCCAAAGGCTCAGGGTTTGATTTAATCGGTTACTCTGGTAGTGATTTTGCAGGATGCAAGATTGATAGGAAGAGCACCACTGGTGGCTGTTAGCTACTAGGTGGCAAGTTGGTAAGTTGGACAAGTAAAAAGCAAAACTCAGTGTCCACATCAACTGCTGAAGCTGAGTATGTAGCCGTTGGAAGTTGTTGTTCTCAAACCCTTTAGATGAAAAACCAACTCACAGACTATATCTCAAACTTTCTAAAATCCCTATCTATTGTGATAGCACTAGTGTTATTGCTATTTCAAATAACGATGTACTTCACTCTAAAACCAAGCACATTGAGATCAGATATCACTTAATCAGAGATCATGTAATGAATAGTGAAGTTAAACTTCACTTTGTGCCACTGACTATCAGCTCGCTGATCTTTTCACCAAGCCTCTCAATGAGACTAGATTCAATCTATTAATCAGCGAACTTGGTATGTTAAATGCTGAAGAATAATTATTCAGTAATTAACAAATTTCAGTGATAAACAAATGATATTTTCAAATTTTCAAATCTTCATTCTTACTCTGAACTCTGACTCAACGATATTCATATATCTCACTCAGGTATGTACTTCTAAACTGTATACTCTCTGGATGTCTTCTTATTCAGAGAATGGATCTTATTAAATGATGATGGAATTTAAAACTAATCACTAACAATCCTTCATTGTTAAATGATGATGGAATTTAAAGAAAATGATTAAAATTTATTTAAATGATAATCTTATTCACATTTTCAAATTAGAAAAGGACACGTCAGACCTTACTCTAACACACGACGGACCATGACGTTTCCTATCTTATCAAACCCTAGGGACGTGCGCTTGGTCATCATTACTTTTCAAAAAGCTAAAACCATCGTTTAGCATTCTCTCTCTATCTCCTCATTCTCCTTCTACTATAAATGAAACATTCTTCTTCATTTCATTCTTTATGCGCCCAAAATCTTCAAAAAGCAAGAATTTCTCTCGAATTTTCAAGTTTCACCAAGAACACGCACTTGTGCATTTTTCTCCTGTTTTCATTTTCAAGGTTTAATCTAACCCTTATTCTTTACTAAAAACAACTAAAATGTTGTTTACTTCATCTCGAAATCGTTTATAACCCCTTCTTATAAAGATTTCCTCTTTAAAAATTCTGGATTGAATTTTTTAAAAAACTAAAAACCTGTTCTAAGCTTCTTCTTCTTAGAACAGAAGAACTTTTGGTCAGTTTAATCCAAAGTTTCTTTTCTAAAACTTCTAAAACCTGTTTTTGGTATCTTTTCTTTACCAAAAATCACCAAGATTTGGTACATTTGTTTAAATTTCTTTTATTTTGCCAAATAACAAGTATTTTGATTTTTGTTCATCAAAGCACTTGTTTTCTTAATCATTCTAAATCTGATATTCCTTGTACCAAAAGACATTCTGGTTTATACATTTTGTTGTATTAAGCCATGATTTTTCTATTTGGTGTTACTATCTTTGAAACAGAAATGGCCGCATCCAGCAAGAATGTACAAACTGAAGAATCTGTCAGTATCACTCTTGAGGGTGCACCTGCATGTACCTTCACGCCTGAGCAAGCAACATCCAAATCTTGCAACTATATTGCTGTTAGAACTCATTTTCTGGGAAGTATGAACCAGAAGTGTACAAGTGCAGAAGGACAAAAGTTCATCTTCTGATCTCACTCATCACAGAGACGCCCAGAGTTTGGAAGAACTGTTGGAATACAACAGGGTATCATACGCGCTCCTGATGACGTGGCCTGCACATGTTCCGTGTACCTAATCTTGTAACTGAATTTGTTACAAGCTTTGCTTACGTGTCAATTTGTAATAGTATAGAATGTTGACTTCTATTCATTGTACTAGTATAAATAGATCCTTTTATGAATGTAATAGTTGTCGATCTGAGATATGTTTTGGAGAGCAAATAGAGCATT
This sequence comes from Silybum marianum, assembly GCA_036898165.1. NCBI lineage: Eukaryota > Viridiplantae > Streptophyta > Magnoliopsida > Asterales > Asteraceae > Silybum > Silybum marianum. Next base: position 24,187,908 of record CM072543.1, read on the forward strand.
TCATTCATCGCATTGTAATCATCTTCCAGGTTATTAATACGAATTACCATTTGTTCTTCAACATCGTTCTTACTGTTCTTATTGTTAACTGCTTTAACTCGTAGACCTAATTTGCTTCCGCTCATATTTTCACATTTGATCTATTGATTAATTGTTAGAAAGGGATCTGGGTTCCAACATTTGCTCTTATGGACATCCATGAAGACAAGCCGCACTTCAAAGATGGTGCGACGTTCATCAAAGCATGCCCTCTGATGTACGCCTTCGCCATAACCCAATTGGAATCACCTCTCACCTACAAGCGTTGTGGTATACTGCTCACTACACCACCCTTACCACTGACAAGGGCAACAAACTCCCTGCCATAGGGTTCACTATTCCTCTTGGCCATTTTTCCTTCACTGTCGGTTTCCTCAGAAATGCTCTTCGTCTTCCTTCTCGATGTAAAACATCAGCAATGGGCACCTGAACCCACCAGGGACGAGATCGTGAACTTCTTAGACTCTATCGGCTATAAGTGGGACAATCCCACTGAGAGACCCCTCACAAAGATGGAGAAGAAGAGGCTACCTGCTAAGTGACAATACATCTTCAACCAGGTTATTCAGTGCCTAGGCTCTAAGACCGGCTCCCAAGATCAAGCCAGCAAACACTTCATGGATCTTGGCTACGCTCTCTGCACCAACTACAAGTTGAACTATGCTGACTACATATTGAGCGATATGTACAACCGGGTAAACGCTTAGAAAAGGGAGAAGTTTATCCCTTACCCAAGATTCTTTGCAACTATTCTGGAATTTTCCTTTAAGGAAGAATACCCTATAATTGCAAACCAGAACTTTTCTCAAGTAGGGAAGAAATCGCTGGAAACTGAAGAACGGCAAGGAGATGCTCCCTACACCCCTTACATGCTGCAGCTAATCAGCAATGCAGCTCAAGTGTCCATATCACTGCCAATCCTAACAATGATTATCCAAGACACCTCAATTCCATAAAAACACAAAGAGCCGACCGATGGTCATAAAAAGACCATCGCTCACAAACCATCAACAAAAACCAAAAGAAGGGAGTCTCTCAACAAACTTCTCTCTCTGACATAGGCGTATCACCAACACCACACTCTGCCCCAGCCACGACAACAGTCTCTACATCCGTTGCCGCTTTTTCAGCACTACCTCCATTTTCAGCGACTCCGGTCACTGAAAGTGTAATAGCCAGCTCTGCTGAAGCTGGATCATGTAATACTTTCACAACCTTCTCTTCTTCTTCTACCACCTCTTCTTTGGTCCTCACATCAACTCATGATTCAGAAATAGTTGTCCCTATCTCTGATGAGGTTGAAATGTATGCGGTCCAGGCCTCAGTTTTGTTTCGACAATCTGAGTTTTGGAAAGCCACTCACATAGGACCTCAGAATGTCTCTCAAAAACATTCTAAGACACAGGTTAGTGATCCAGAGGACACTACTGTCGAACGTCGTATCCCTAAGAGTAATCCTCACGATACTCTCAAGGTTAAAAATATTCCTTCACCTCATATATCTTCTAATCCAGAGCTCTTTATGGCTGCTTTATCTGTGCTATCATCAGCTATTCAAGTCCCTTGCTTTTCTTTAGTGACCATCCCCACCACAACGTCTGTTAGGGTCAAATAGTTTATTGTATTAAAGTTGGATAAAGTAAAGTTGAAGGATTAATTGTGTAAATACTGAAAGGTATTTATTGTTTAGTTTAGGTTTATTTTAACCTAGAGTTCAGATATTAGAATAGTCATATCTATCATTGTAATCGCATACTATTAGAAAGTTTAATCAAGCCGACTACGTGAATCATTCTAATCGTTTTTGTTCGTGTTTGATTAATACATTGTTTGATTGCACTTGTACTGGACTCACAATTGGTATCAGAGCAAAGAGACAAATCGATTTGATCCAGGTGGTGGTTTTAAGGGCGACGGCTACAACACGTGGATTGTGGAGGTTTTACATTTTATTGTGGAGGTTTTATATTTCATGGCTTTTATGGCAAAAAATTTGGGACGGTTATAGTAATTGTGGCAGTGTGCTGGTGTTTTTTTTTATTTGTGTGGTTTTTTGGAGGCTACCACGTGATAGCTAAAGTAGAGTTTTTGTTGCCAATTAATTTTATATTGCTTCCCGATAATATTGCTAGATTTGGGTTAATTCCCAATTTATGCTTTGAATTCCGATATTTATCGATTGTGGAGGTTTTATATTTTATTAACTTCATCGGATTTTCTTCTCGACCTCATAGAAATTTGGAGTATAGGATTTTTTGGACTATAGGATTTTAGACTATAGGATTTTTTGGACTATAGGATTTCTATAGGATTCTGGACTATAGGATTTTGGACTATAGGATATCGGACTATTTGTTAAATATCGGATTTTTTCTTTTCTATCGGAATTCACACCATACCCAATCCATATTGGATTTTCCATCTGATCCAATCACTGTCGGTTTTCATCTTATCCGATCATTATCGGATTTTTCTCTTAATGCGAACCTTCTCACTTATGGATTAAGTCACGATACCTGTTCAGATCATTTCTCTACTGTCTCATGATTAGACAAGTGCTTTCAAGATGAATATACATTATGAAACAGAATGCAAGGTATGTTCTCCAACTCATAATGCTTTAATTGATCAGATGCAAACCATGATGCTTAAAATTCAAGACTTATCTGATAAATTGAAAGATGAAAAGAACCTTGTCACTAAATTAGAGGCGCGACTTGCAAATAACTATAATGAACTTTTGTTAATTAACGAAGAATGTGTTGATCACGCTTGTCGAGCCAAAAGTTTACAAGAGGACAAAGCCAAGCTTGTTGAATCTAACACTACTTTGACAAGCAAATTATCTGAATTTTCATCTAATTTAGCTACGTCTGAACGTGAAAATAGAGATTTTTCTACTAAAATAGAATTTTAAATATTCAACGGGAAGACTTGTTAGAAAAGGTAAAGGATCTTGAACTCAAATTTATCGAACGAGGTCAGACTGATCAAACCATTCATTTGATCAAACCCAAGGAGTTGAAGTCCTATAGACCAAAAGAAGGTCTAGGTGCCGACAATCCTCATTATCTCAAAAAGGCCATAGCTGACGTCCCTACTCTATACAAGTTTGAATATCTAAACCTTGGTCCGGATTTTCAAATCGAGTTCATGGAATCACAGTTGGTTCTTGATTATATCACTTCATCACCAGAAGGAGATATCATGTTATCACCGGAACAAGTTAGGGAACAGGAAGACATTAAACGTGCTAGAACTGATAAGGGCCAAATTCCTTTCGTCTATGCTAATCTAAATGAGAATTATAATCGGAAGGAATCCAAAACCACTCTCTCGAATGATTCTTCTAGTAGCTACTTTAACGTTGAAATTCAAGCAAAACCAGCTGAATTTAAACCATACATTCCCCCACTGATTTTAGAAAACCGTATAGTTCAGCTGGAACATGATTATGAGCTAGCTATGAACACATTTGAACTCGAGAGAGAAATATTATTGTCTATTTTCAAAGAAAATCAATCACAAATACCTACGACACCATATAAGTCATACCCACTTCCTGATTGTGAAAGAGAGAATCTTCAGATAGAAATTCGTCGTTTAACAAGTAAACTTTCTAGTCTAGCGGTGAGTGTTCTACAGGCGCAAGCTTCAACTTCTAGTTTCCAAAAAAAATATGATACACTTCTTAAAGGTAAAAATGCTTCGTCTGAACCATCCTCCACACCTTCAGAAGCGTCTTCTAAGGCTTTTCTAGGTGATTTGTCGATTGACGATCTAAACAGTTTTTCGAAAAATACTTGTTCCTCCAGTAATCACTGTGAGACTCCTAAATCTGATAAGGGGCGTCACTTCTCAACTTTTTCAAATTCTGATGATTGTCATGTCGGTGACTCAAACTTGTTCAATTTTTCTCCAATTCTTCCAAAACACTTGGATTTTCTTCCCGACAAGGCTATAGATGAACCAGTGATCATGCATAAGGGTGAATGTTCCATATTTGCCCCCAACTAGTTTATGTGAACAAACTCGCTTTTCAAAATAACAACCTAAACCGTTCACAGAAACACTGACACACTGGCATTTCTAAAGCGCATCATGCTTACTATTCTGGCGCGTCTGATTGCGAATTTAATGATGTTTCAGATAAACGTTTTCAAAGAAAAGATGTTCGATTCAAACAAGTTTGGGTAGAAAAGAAGTCTAAGCAGGCCATTAAGAAAATAGAGTCATTTAATTCTTTTTCGCATGTTAAGACAAACAATATTAATCATAGGGTTGCTCATTCAAGTACTTCTGTTGAACAAATTTTAGTACTTCCGCTTAAAGTTTATTCTATTCAACAGTTGCTTCAACTCTCTCATGATCATATACATTGTTCTGCATGTGGATTAAATGATTTTGTTAATCGAAAATATGCATCTGATTGGTTTGGCACATACCATGTTTATAAGTATAATCTTGTATCCCTAATGACGATATTCACAGCTAGAACATCTAATCGAGATAGATGGTTCGGAACTTACAGCATTCCCCAAACCAAAGCAACCTTTCAAGGACCTAGGATGGTATGGGTACCAAAATCTGTTTAATTTGTTTTGTAGGTTTATCATGTGTCGTGTTGAACTAGGATTGTCTACACATGATCAGACAAATGCTTGGTTTGAGGGGGATTAAGTACCTTCTATATTTGAGGGGTAAGTCTTTTATACCAGATAAATTGTGCTTACAAAGTCATATCTTGTTTTGCGCCAAAAGTTTATCTTTTTGAAATTCTTTTAAATTATGACTTCTAAACACATCGGTTTAGAACTCGTGGAAACTTTTTGACTTCTGAACATATCAGTTCAAGACTCGTGCTTCAGATATTTGATCTCTGATTTTTTCTCAATGCTTTAAAGCATTATATCTTTGAATCGTGATAGGAATATTTTCATAGGAACAGTGTGTGAGATTACATGAACTTCTATGGACTACCAGAACTAGTATCCCTACCCAAGAAGTAATCCCTGAGTGATTGAGGGGTGAGGGGTTTTACATCATCGAGCGGGGGAGATAACTCATACGTTTAAGTAATCTTATTATGCTGAGTGGTAAGATGAAACGAGAGATTGGTTAGAAGTAAGGACTTTATTAAAAGATAGAGGGTGAGAGAACAGAGTTAAAAGAAAAATAAAACTCTACACCAACCATTTCTAAGCTAGGCAACCACATTTATTGATTGGTTCATAATTCTTTGACGACCATCATTGAAACGGGAAGTTAACCCATGCCAACTCTTGATTTAACCCCACCTGCTACTCATTTCTTTCTTAACAAAGAGATATTTCAATTTTCACGGGGATGCAACACATCATCTATCTAGTTTTCATTTGGGAAACTTGGATATTGAAAAAGAAGGAAGTCTGCCCCGCCTTCGCACTTCAATCATGCACATTGAGTCTGTGAAATATATTTCACGTTTTGAGCCTTCAATAGCACACAGTTCTTACTTTTTTCTACACTTGCACGAGTCTTCGTGATTCAAAATGCATATCTTTGTGTTTATGCCGGAACAGTCTGAGAAGTTGGTTCTATAACTTTACTCCAGTGACGACTGGAAGTCCTATCAGTGCTACCCTATTGCCAACACTGAAAATAGGCCACTCAATTGAATTTATTTCAATTGTGTGATAACAGTTGCTAAACGTACTTCTGTATGTTAGCTGATTACCCATTTTTCAAAGAGGAGATACTTGTTCGGAAGAGAGCAATTTTTAAGGGAGAGTGATTCTAAAGGAGATATCTTTTTGAGGGGGGGGGGGTTACCATTTGTTTTTGAAAGGATGTTTGATTTAGTCTTTGAAGATTCATGATGTTCAAGATTCTCCTAATCATCATGAGGGGGAGAATGTACAGTAAAGACAAATCAAAGGTTCATGATGCTAATGTTGAGGGGGAGCAGTCAGAACTTAATGAAAAGATAATCAAAGACATGATGTTGATGTTGAGGGGGAATGGTCATAATTTAAAGGGTCTTGAATCTATATCTGTTGATTCTGAGGTTGAAAAGCAGTTAGATTCAAAGATTGTAGATGTGATGTAGATCTTGGTGCTTAACTATTGAGATTTACTGATGACAAAGCTACTTGACTGTTGAAGTTTCAAATGTCTTCGCAGATACTAAAGATCAATTCAAGCTGAAGATTTTGTTTGAACATTTTATTTTGATAAATGGGGAGATTGCTATTCTTCAGATTCTATGCTACAAAGTTTAATCATCTTCAAAGGAAAGATTGTTTTTGACAACGATTCGTTGAAGTGAAGATAAAGTCCATTGATATTCTGAAGACGCCATTTTTCCAAACTGGCATTTATTGCACTTCAATTCAAAGAGGAAGATCGTTAGAGCTAACTTTGTTATCTTTGATCTACGCAAGACCAAGTAATTCGATCTACTTTGCAGCTTTAATACAAAGGGGGATATTGTTAGGGTCAAATAGTTTATTGTATTAAAGTTGGGTAAAGTAAAGTTGAGGGATTAATTGTGTAAATACCGAAAGGTATTTATTGTTTAGTTTAGGTTTATTTTAACCTAGAGTTCAAAGATTAGAATAGTCGTATGTATCATTGTAATCGCATACTATCAGAAAGATTAATCAAGCCGACTACGTGAATCATTCTTATCGTTTTTGTTCATGTTTGATTAATACATTGTTTGATTGCACTTGTACTGGACTCACAACGTCAATTCCTGACATTACAGTCAGCGGACCAAGCTCCTCTCTGAAATCTCACAGGCGTCAAAGGCTGCGGAGATAAAAAAGAAAAAGGAGAAATTCGCCACTCAGCTTTCGTCCTTGGTTGCTAAAATTCCGAAGATTGTTCTTCCCCCTCCCTCATTCTCAGCGATTGACTTCCTGGTGAATGAATGTGCCCTTACCAGGCACCGGGTCGACACACTGCAAGTATCTTCAGAGATAATCTTCCGGACAGTTGGCGCATTCCCGGAATGAAGGCCACAATAAATAACATCAACACTAACATTCAGACAGTGAGAGATGGCAATATGGCCAATAGGAAGGCCATCGAGAAGCTAGAAAAGGCGGTGGAAGCTCAGGGAAAGACACTTGAGGCTATTCAAAAGGCCCAAGCTGATATGATGCTGCTTCTTAAGAGCATTGCTACAAAGGAATCTTCCTTCTCTGCTGAAGACAAGGGTACATTGGCTAAGATCTCTAAGACCCAGTCTGCGCACACTAATAGCCTCAAGGCTATTAGTTCCAATGTGCGTACCCTGATGGTGTATTGTCTACCTCCTGACAACACAGAGGGGGAAAGATGTGCAAAGGAGCTCGCTGATGAGCTCATTGGAGAGGTGAATAAAACTTTATCTGGTAATCCAATCCCTCTCTACAATCAACAAGAACTCCAACAACAACAACAATCTCCCATCGTCACTTTTGACGATGAAGAAGAAGAAGAAGAAGATGATGACGATGATGAATATGAGGACGTTCCTCGTCATGGAGGAAATAATGATGATGATGATGATGATAATGCGTCCAGGCAACTCTCAACCTGGAATTATATTCGAGATCCTTTGGGGGACGGATCACCTCCTTCTCAAGGAAAAGCAAACAAGTAGTGGACCTCGATTCCACTCTCGTAAACTCTGAGGGGGACACCACAATCGAGGTAAGCCTTCCTATCATCCCTTACACTCCCATCTCTGAACCACAAACCTATCCCTCATTCCCTCCTCCAAATTTTGGATCTGATGAACCTCTCTCTCCTTCCCCATTCTCAGTGAGTCCAGTCCCCCAAAGGACTCTTCATTTTTTAGGGAACTTTCTTCTGAAAATCAGTTCCTGTACATATCCGATATTGATTCTGAAGAAGATGAAGGCCTTATCCCAAGGCGAGTAAATAAAGAAGCAATAAGGGAACCTAAAGAAGAAGATAGAAGAATAAACTTCATCAAAGAACTAGAAGCAAGCAACCCGAATAAGAGTACCTCGCACCTCTGAACCATAAGAACCTATGCCTCTCAGGGTACTAGATGAATTCTACTTTCTGTCTAAGGAAGAAAGAGCACAAGCCCTTGAAGCTCAAAGGGTAAGAGATGAAAAGATGAGGCAAACAGAGGAGGATCTCAAACTTGCAAGACAAATGATTAGAGAAGATACATTAAGAGAAGAAGCGGCCAAAAAGCAAAATGAAGAAAGTGAAAAGGTCGCTGAAGCTCTCGTTCAAAAAGAACTTGCAAGGGAAAATCTGAACGTGAATCCTATAACAGCTCAAAAGAAGATTCTACATGCGCTGAACAAAGAAAATCAGGAACAATGGAACAAGGAATTGCAATGGTGTATTGAAAAGTTCTCACACCGTATGTCTAACTCAACCATCACTCGTGCTACTATCGAAGGATACACTTCCAAAAGGAAGGGTCTGAAGGTATATGTACGAGTGTACAGACATGCAAGGAGTGAACGAGAAGAAGCCAAATTTCTAAAGTTCTATGGATACTCTGAATGGTTGGAAATCAGAGATGCCATTCAAAAGTCCAAGTCCAAATTTAAAGATGTTGTAGAAAGGATTATCGATCAATTGCTGCAAAGGATGTCACAACACGTTCAAGTTCCTCCTCTTCCTGAGCCGACAAGAAGAAAAAAATCAAACACTGAAGGAGGCTCATCTTCTAAAAATGAATATAAGACCAAATTCAATTACAAAAGCCTTCTTGGTCATCTTGAGATCCCTGATGTTTCAATGCTTAAGATCTCACTTCCTGAAGCAAGACAATTCACCGAGAATGAAATCATCTCAACCCCTGAAGCAGGTATGGTCTTTCTAGATAATAAAGGGTTGCTAAAGTTTTTTAGAAACAAAGAAGTCAGAAAAGCTCCATCAAAACTTATCAAGATCATGTACTATCACTGCTGGTCAGATATTGCAACAATGCTATTTCAGAAGAAGATCTATGAAAATGAGCTACGAAGAAGACAAAAGAAACTCTAACTAGTCTTTAGTTTCTATTTCCTTTGTAATATTCTTCAGTGTATTGTACTTTACTTTATTATTGTAATTTCATTTCCTATGTAATTCTACAAATTATCAGCTAATGAAAATCAATGAAGTACTCTACTCCATCTAAGTACTGAAAATATCCCTGAAAACAGTAAATGGGACAATGAACATAATAGTTCTATTTTCTTTAAAAACAACCTTACTCACTGATATTACACTCTATAATTAAATCAACGAATGTACTTTAGCTTTTAAACTTGAAAAATTGTGATTTCATATCCTTATAAATGAAACTCGATTCAGAAAGTAGATTAGCTGAAAAAGATCTCACAAATTAGTACTTAGAATTCTTTACCTTAAAATCTTCCAAGTCCTTACTAATCTTTTCTAGCAATTTTCCTATGTTGCTTAATAATAATAATCAAATAGGAGGAGATTGTTGATCCTGTTGATCATAACTCCTCTCAGTGATTTGAATATGATTCCTTTACTATACTTAGTGAAATTCCATAGTTAAGCTTCTGTTCAAGTTCAGCGATAGCACACGCTGATTGCTATAAGCGATCGCTGAAGGTCAAGGAACTACGAGCTTATCACTAAAGACCTGAAGATCAGTTATCACACCAGAAGACCATTCAGCGACAGTCGAAGACTCTAGCTGAAGAAAGAGATAATCAGCTAAGTGAACTGAAGCGGTTCAGCGATAGCAGTGATTGTCTACTCAAAGTGTGAAGTCTTGTGAAGCCTCAGCGACACTGAAGATTCATCCTTGAAGATTCAGTATCCGCGATCAAATGAAGCTTCCTTTGCAAGATTAAAGATTGATCTTATCCTCGCTGCACAAAAGTCAAACCTAGAACCATGTTAGAAAAGGACGTACGACTTGTCTCTTATGTCCCCATCATATCTGATATGGTACTGTTCATATTCGGCCAAAAGCATGGTTGTCTTAGTAACAAGGACAAGCTTCCTATCCAAGCTTGACACGTGGCATATACCTTTTGTCTTGTTTCAAAGACAAACGGGTATAAATAAGATGAAGATATCTTCTTCATCTTAATGCATGCTTCTGTCTAACCTATACCCTCTTTATTCTTTCTTTCATCTTCTTGTGCATCATACTTCGTGTTTCTTAGTTACAATAGAATAGGTTTTAAACTTGTTCTAGTTCCGCTTGTAACTGTAAATTTGTTTATTTTAATAAACTCATTTAAAACTTAAAAAATCTGTGTGTTTGTATTCAAACCCCCCCTTCTACAAACTGTTCTCTCTTGATTGAACTCTTGTAGACCCTTATTGGGACCAACAAGTGGTATCAGAGCAGTGTTTGCTTCTTATCTCTTTAAAATATTTTCTCTTAAAAATTATTTTAAAATGTCAAACCCTAATACAAACTATAACGATAATGGATCTTTAGCTAAACCACCTAGATTTAGCCATGATAACTTTCCATTACGGAAGGATAGAATGTCTCTATTTCTAGAGGGATCTGACCCCAAGATTCCCTACTATCTGGAAAATGGACCATTTGTTCCTACAACTATAGTAGCTAGTGTTCCTGCCACCTCTACTACTCCAGCCAATCCTGAGAGGAGTATTGTTAAAACTCCTAACAGATGGACTGAAGAAGACAAGAAAGAAATTGCTATTGACTCTAAAGCTAGATCAATAATAGCAATGACTTTACCTGATGAGGTCTATCATTCTGTCATGAAAATGAGGACTTTAAAAGCCATGTGGGATACATTATGTATCCAATATGAAGGAACTTCTGAAATGAAAGTAACTAGATGCATAAACCTCGTAAGAAAATATGAGAGTTTTATGTATCAAAAAGGTGAATCTCTTTCTCAAATTCACCAGCGATTTAACTGTCTGCTGATTGATCTTAAATCAGTCGATAGAATTTATTCAAACGCTGAAATTCTGACAAAGTTCATGAAGGCATTGCCCGATCAATGGGCAGTGTACACTACATGTATAAAACTGTCAAAGAATCTTGAAACCTTGTCCTTAAGTGCATTATATGGTATGCTCTTAAATGAGGAACAATCCAGCTTCTAAGAAAGAACCTAATTAATGAACTCAAAGGTGCTAAAAGTACTTCTTTAGCACTTGTGACTTCTGAGGGAACTTCTTTCAAAAATGCTCCTTCTTCTACTATAACCTCCATTACTGAATTAGGTCAAACTGATTCAGAAGATCAACTCACTGATGCTGACATCTCTGAGTTTGATAACTCTCTAGCCCTTTTAACTAATAACTTTAAAAGGTTTGCTAGAAAGAGCAATTTTCGAAAACCTTCCAACCTCTCTGACTCTGAAAAGCAGAAATCGTTGCCTGCTGAGAAAGCCTCGGCGATTTGCTTCAACTGTCAGCGAAAGGGTCATTTCGCAAGTGAATGCAGGTCAAAGAAAGTTGCTGCTCCCACTACCTCCCATACCTCTGATAAAAAGGAGAAGTATTTGAAACTGAAAAACAAATACAAAGATATGAAGAAAAACCAGCAAAAAGGCAAAGGCCTTGTAGCTGAAGAAGTTGACTGGGATGCTGAAGATGACTGGGCCAAGACCTCTGAAGAGTCTGGTTCAGATGAAGAAGATCTTGCCTTCCTCTGTCTAATGGCAAGAATTGAAGACGCTGAAGAAGTCACTGAGACTTCTTCCTCTGAGTCTCCTTCTACTCAGGTAACCATTCCCTCTGTCTCTTTACCTTCTGAAAGTGATAACTTGTCAGCTCTCGATGCTATGACTGTTGATTTCTACTATGCTTTAAATGGAAAAATTAAGGCCGAGAGAATTAACACTGACTTATCTGAACAATTAAAAAATTGCCATATAAGAATCAAAGAACTTTCTAAAATTGAGGAATCTCTCAAAGACCAAGTCTTTGCAAATCAAACAATAAGCATCGAGAAACAACAAGCTATCGCTGATAGGGAAAAGGCCATCGCTGATCTCAAGTCTGAAAAGGCAACCATCGAAGGATGGTGTAAGGCTTCTGATAAAGTCAATGAGATCATCAATGCTCAAATACCTATGAAAGTAAGAAGTGGGTTAGGCTATAACCCTGAAAAGGAAAGAATCAGAGAATGATCGTTCCATGCTAAAATTCGGAATGTTTGTCTCTTCTATCCCTGATCCTTCCTCTTCAACTTTGTCTTCCTCCTCTTCTAAAGAGAAGCGTTCTATTCTTAATTCTAAGAAAGTGATCAAGAACGAGTTTCTTAATCAAGTTCCTGAGAATAAGAAAACTCAAGATAGGAACAAGAAATCCTCAGAGAAAGTTTCTAAAACTGGGAAGAAGGTCCCTGACTTTTCTCAGAGACCAACCCCCAGAATTAAAATCGATCTCACTCCTACTCCTGAAAAGGTTGTTATACCTCCAAGGACCATGGATAAAGGAATTCTTGGACCTATCCCTGAGAAATTTCCTGCTCCCTCTCTGATTTTCAAACCCTTTAAATACAGGAAATGCTATCATTATGGTGAAACTACCCACATTGCAAGCAAATGTCCAAATGCTACTAGAGCTGATAAACTAGCTCATGGAAAGAAACTAGATCAAGCTAATAAATCAGCGAGAGTGAAATCCACCAAGGTTGCAAAACCATCAAAGGTGAAGATATCCACTGAAGAGAGTTCTTCAGCTAGTAGCTCCTCCGCCAATCCTCTATCTAACCAAGCAGGACCCATAGTAGTATGGGTACCTTTAAACAATTAATCTTTTGTTGTATGCAGAGTGCCAAAGGTATCTGGTATCTTGATAGCGGATGCTCAAAGCACATGACAGGCAGAAAATCTCTGCTCTTTGACTACAAAGAAGAAGCTGGTCCACAAGTGACCTTTGGTGGAAATGGCAAAGGATACACTAAAGGTTATGGAATTCTGTCCAACGGAGCCACATCTTTCTGTCGTGTTGCTTACGTTGAGGGACTAAAGCACAATCTCTTAAGCGTCAGTCAGTTATGTGACAAAGACTTCAAAGTTCTATTCTTAAAGAATAGGTGTGCTGTCACTGACGGAAATGATAAGCTTGCCCTTACAGGCAAAAGAGTGGAAAATGTATATGTCATAAATATGAATAGTTCTCACTCTGAGAACATGTGCTTTATCTCTAAAGCATCCACTGACATAAACTGGTTATGGCACAAAAGACTCTCTCATCTTAACTTTAAGACAATAAATGAATTGTCTCAAAAAAATTTAGTCAGAGACCTCCCAAATCATACCTTTACAAAGGAATCTCTTTGTTCAGCGTGTGAGAAGGGAAAGCTGACAAAAACCTCTTTCAGGTCAAAGAAAGTTTCTTCAGTGACCACTCCTCTTCAGCTACTTTACATGGATCTATTCAGACCTGTTAATGTCCAATCGATCTCTGGGAAGAAATACACTTTAGTAATTGTTGATGAATACTCCAGATACACATGGGTATTTTTTCTTCGATCCAAAAGTGATACCCCTGATATGATAATCTCTTTTATCAAAAAGATGGAAGTTTTGAACAATCTAATTATTCGTTCCATAAGAAGTGATCATGGCACTGAATTCAAAAACAGTACTCTGGATAACTTCCTTGAAGAAAGAGGTATCTCTCACAACTTCTCCTCTGTAAGAACTCCTCAGCAAAATGGTGTTGCTGAAAGAAGATATCGTACTATCATTGAAGCGGCTCGCTCAATGCTCAGTGAATCGCATCTTCCAACTCGCCCGGGTCAAGCAGTTAATACAAAGATGCTTCACTCAAAATCGATCCCTCGATAGTTAAACGATTTAAGAAGACCCCCTATGAATTATTTCATGGAAGAAGACCTACTCTGAAATATTTCCACATTTTTGGATGTAGATGTTACATTCTGAATGACAGAGATCATTTAGGTAAATTTGATCCAAAAGCTGACGATGGTATATTTCTTGGATACTCCTCTATATCTAAATCCTTCAGAATCTTCAACAAAAGAAGAAAACATGTTGAAGAATCCATGCACGTTAACTTTGATGAATCTCGTCCCATTCATACTTCTCACTCTCATGATGATGATGAAGAGTTGAATGCCTGGATGAGATCTCATTATGGGGAACCTGAAACATACTTCAGCAATCAGACTCAAGCTGAAGCAAGTGATGATGAAATCCCTGTAAACCCAACAAGTAATAATCATCCATCTTCAGGGATGAATGTTACTCCTCTAAATCATATTCCTGTTGCTGATTCCTCTCTTGGAAATTTCTTTGTGAACAACCAAACAACTTCTGAAAATCAATCCCCTGAATTGATTCTAAATGAGGTACCTGTTGCTGAAACAAGTCCTATTCCAGAATCTGAAGAACAAGTCGCTGAATCTATTGTTGATCTCTCTCCTCAACCTCCAGCTCAGCGATGGACTGCAAATCATCCAATAAATCAGATTATCGGTGATCCCAATGCAGGTATCAAAACACGTAGAGGTACAGGTAATATATGTCTTTATGTTAACTTCATCTCTCTCTCTGAACCTAAGAAGATAGATCAAGCTATCTCTGATCCTAGCTGGGTATCAGCTATGCAACAAGAACTGACTGAACTTCGTAGAAATAAAGTCTGGAATCTTGTTCCTAGACCATCTGGTAAAACTGTCATAGGAACCAAATGGGTTTTCAGAAATAAGCTAGATGAAAACGAGACTATAATTCGCAATAAGGCTAGACTTGTTGCTCAAGGTTATAGACAGGAAGAAGGAATTGACTATGATGAAACCTTTGCACCTGTTGCTCGTTTAGAAGCCATAACACTCTTTTTAGCTTATGCTGCCCATTAAGACTTCAAAGTTTTTCAAATGGATGTTAAAAGTGCTTTTCTAAATGGAAAACTCAGCGAGGAAGTTTATGTTGAACAACCCCCTGGTTTCTCAGACCCTAACCATCCTGGTTATGTTTTTAAACTTGAAAAAGCTCTTTACGGGTTAAAACAAGCTCCTAGAGCTTGGTATGATACCCTTTCTAAATTCCTTCTTAAAGAAAAATTTGTTCGTGGAAAAATTGACCAAACTCTATTTTTAAGAAAATACAAAGGTCATACTATTCTCGCTCAGATATATGTTGATGACATTATCTTTGGTTCCACAAGACCCAAACTTTGCACTCGTTTCGCTGCAAGAATGCAAAAACAATATAAAATGAGTATGATGGGTGAACTAACATATTTTCTAGGTTTGCAGATTAAGAAATCTGACAAAGGAATTTTTATTTGTCAAAGCAAATATGTTAAAGACATGCTGAATAAATTCGACATGAATCAATGCTCAGCTATGAAGACTCCTATGGCGCCTCCTCTGACATTAAACAAGGATCCCAATGGGAAACCAGTAAATGTCACTGCCTATCGAGGAATGATTGGGTCTCTGCTATATCTTACAGCGAGTAGACTAGACATCATGTACGCTACCTGTCTCTGTGCTCGGTATCAAGCTGAACCGAAGGAATCCTATCTAATCGTTGTAAAGCGAATCTTCAGATATCTGAAAGGAACTCCAAATCTTGGTCTCTGGTATCCCAAAGGCTCAGGATTTGATCTTATTGGTTACTCTGACAGTGACTTTGCAGGTTTTAAGATAGATAGAAAGAGCACCACTGGTGGGTGTCAACTACTAGGTGGAAAGTTAATAAGTTGGACAAGTAGAAAGCAAAACTCAGTGTCCACTTCCACCGCTGAAGCTGAGTATGTAGTCGCTGGTAGTTATTGTGCTCAAATCCTTTGGATGAGAAATCAACTAAGAGACTACAATCTCAAGCTCTCTAAAATTCCTATCTATTGTGACAGTACAAGTGCTATTGCAATTGCCAACAACCCTGTACTTCACTCCAAAACCAAGCACATTGAGATCCGATATCAGTTTATCAGAGATCATGTGATGAATGGTGAAGTTGAGCTCCATTTTGTTCCTACTGAATATCAGCTCGCTGATCTTTTCACCAAGCCTCTTGATGAAACTAGATTCAATCTACTCATCAGAAAACTTGGTATGTTGAACGCTGAATAATTTATTATTCAGTGACCAACAAAGGATTACAAATAAAGCTTTCAAACTTTCCATTCTCTGAACTCTGATTCAGCAATATCTAGGCCATCTCCTCAGGTATTATCTTCTAATTTTTAACACTCTTTGATATCTTTTCTCATCGAAGAATGTCTCTCTTAAAATTAAAACTCGTCACTAAAAATCCTTTATTATTAGTGATGAAGATTTTTCTAAAATTATTAATGATAAACCTTCCTTATGGATAATTATCATTATAATCTTTTAAAAATAAAGAAAAGGACACGTCAGACCTTTTTCTGACACACGACGGACCGCGACGTTTCCATTCCAACTCCTTTCTTAAAAACTTTAATCCATTTACCTTAGCTTTTTATTGTTGTTTATAACAAACATTTTGATATTGTTCATCAAAATATTTGTTTTCTTTGATCTTACATTTGGTATTCTTTATACCAAACTCTGGTTTATACATTTATGTATAAAACCATGATTTACCTCTTTGGTGTTCCTATCTTTCCCACAGCAATGGCATCTGCAAGTAAAACTGCTGCAACATCCTCTGCTGCTGAAGACACGACTCTGGTCGCTGCACCAACTTGTCACTTCCCTCTGGAAAGAGCAGTCTTCAAGTCCTGCAACTACATAGCGTTGGTAGAAATCCCTGCAGATCGCCCCCAATTCACTGAAGAGGCTGCTTTCATCAAGGCATGCCCTCTGATGCATGCATTTATTCACAACCTGGTCGGCATCACTTCCCATCTTCAAGCCCTGTGGTACACGGCTCACTGTACCATGCTGACAACTGACAAAGGAACTCAACTTCCTGCTATTGAGTTCAAAACTCCAGAACTAGGGTCCTTCTCCTTCACCGCTAGATTTCTCAGGAAGGCTCTGCGTCTCCTTATACGCACTAAGCACCAACAGTGGGGCGCTGAACCGACTAAGATGCAAATTGATGCATTTGTGGATTCTATTGGATACTCTTGGGAGAATCCCTCGCTGAAGCCCGTGGGATCTAAGCTAGAGAAGAAAAGGCTTCCTGCTCGCTGGCAGTATATCTTCACTCAGGTGATCCAGTGCCTGGGGTCGAAGATTGGCTCTGATGATCAGGCAAGCAAGCACTTTCAAGACCTTGCTTGCTCTCTCTGCACCGGCCACTACCTGAACTACGCGGATTACTTTTTCAGCGACATGGTCAGTCGCATCAATGTCGCCACCAGACACCCCGTCATCCCCTACCCTCGCTTCTTCGCAACTATTATGAAAGTTGCCTTCGGGGAAGAATACCCGAAGGTCGGCGATCACTCCTTCTCTATCGTAGGGAAGAAGTCCCTGGACATTGAGGAACGTCCAGGTGATACTCCTTTCACACCTTATATGCTGCAGGTGATTGGCGCACCTCTTTCATTGTCTACCTCGCTGTCAAACCCAACAGTGAGCAACCCAGACACTGCTGGTACTAAGAGGAAACAACCAACTGATGGTCATAAAAAGACCATCGCAACCAAAGCAAAGAAGCCAAAGAAGTTGGTCTCTCAAAAGACCACCCTCTCTGATTTCGGTGTTCTACCAACACCAACTGCAGCCACAACCACTTCAACGGTCTTTACATCCGTTGTTGCTTCTTCAAACTCTACCTACATCAATAGTGACTCGGTCACCGGCAGTGTCTTAGCCAACTCTGCTGAAGCTGGATCAGGTACTACTTCCACAGCCTTCTATTCTACTTCTATCTCCTCTTCTTTAGTCCTCACCTTAGCAAGTGACTCAGCGATAGTTGTCCCTATCTCTGACAATGCTGAAATGCACGCAGTCCAAACCTCACTATTGTTTAGGAAATCTGAGTTTTGGAAGGCCAAATTTAAAGGACCTCAAAGTATCTCTCTCAAATACTCTAAGACACTGGTCAGTGATCCTCTAGACACTGCCTTTGCAAAAGTAGTCCCTAAGAGTAATCCTCAAGATACTCTCAGGGAGTCAAATAAAATTTTTCATCCTTCTTCTAATCCGGGTTCCTTTTTGGCATCTTTATCGATGTCATCATCAGGTGTCACTTCTGTACCTACCTCAGCGACGACAACCACCACCACCAGCGCTCCTCCCATCAGCAAGGAGAAGGGAAAATCTCCTCAGGGCCATCCTATTGCTGCAAAGCTCAGGGAGATTAAGCAAGAGATGGCTGCTCCCAAGCTTCCTACAGTCGTCAACCTGCCTCCTATTGTCCTTCCCAACCCCACATTCCCTGCAATTGACTATCTGGTTAAGGAATGTGCTCTCACAAGGGCTAGGGTGGACAATCTTCAGACATCTACGGAGCTGATCTTCAGACGGATCATTGATACCCCAGCGATCAAGACGAATGTCAACAACCTGATCTCTGACGTTTTCAGCCTTAAGGAAGATAACAGGGCCTTCCATCAGACCCTGACAAGCTTGGAGAAGAAGGTCAATGCTCAAGCAACCGTCCTTGAGTCTATTCAAAAGACTCAGTCCGACATGATGCAGATGCTTACAAAGCTCTCTGAGGCAAGTTCCTCTTCTTTCAACGCTGCTGATCGGACCATGCTTCAAGATGTTGACGAGAAGCTGAAGGACGTTCAAACCAACGTTCGCACTCTGATGGTGCATTGTCTACCTCCTGATAACATTGAGGGGGAGAGATGTGGCAAAGAGTTCGCTGATGAGCTAATTTCCGAGCATAACAAGAGGTTCCCTGAAGAGAGAATCTCTCCTTACATTCAGCGGCCTGAAGGTGAGGCTGCTGATGAAGATGATGAAGAAGAAGAAGATGATGAAGAATCTATCCCTCACTATGGGGGGATGGATGATGATGAAGATGATGACGACATTGGAAGTGCATTAGAGCACTTCAGACTGTCAAGACCTGGTGTCGCTCATCAAGAGCCCTTGGGGGACGGACCGCAACCTTCTCAGGAACAATCCGGTCCCTCAGGCAAAGGAAAGGAAGTGGTAGATCTGGATGCCACTATCCCTATATCCGAGGGGGGGACCACAATTGAGGTATCTCTTCCTCTTATCCCTTTCTCTGCACCTCTCCCTGAAACTCCCATAATCTCCTCTTCACCCACAAAAACTCCCTCTGACAATGCTTTTTCC
The DNA here is from genome assembly GCA_036898165.1 of Silybum marianum. Lineage (NCBI taxonomy): Eukaryota > Viridiplantae > Streptophyta > Magnoliopsida > Asterales > Asteraceae > Silybum > Silybum marianum. The sequence continues at coordinate 24,207,094 of CM072543.1, forward strand.
TCCTCTCCTTCCCTCAGTGATCCCCGTCCTCCAAAGGACTCAACTTCAAGGAGGGAACCTTCCTCTGAAGAGCAGTTTATGTACATAATTGAAACTGACTCTGAAGAAGAAGAAGGCCTCATTCCCAGGCGTCGCGTTCAAAAGCCGATTATAAGCGAGCCTGAAAAAGCAGAAAGGCGAATAAAGTTCCTTAGGGAATTCGAATCAAGAAGAATAAGGGTGCCTGAAGCTGAACCCATTGAAGCCGTACCAATAAGGATGGTGGATGAATTCTATTTATTGTCCAGAGAAGAGAGAGAACAAGCATTGGAAGCACAAAGAATAAGGGATGAGGAAATAAAGCAAACTGAGAATGATCTTGCTTTAGCAAGAAAATTGCTCAGAGAAGACTCTGCAAGAGATAAGGCGACTCAAGAACAATTGAAAAAGAGTGAAAGGGTCGCTGAAGCTCTCGTACAAAAAGAACTTGCACAAAAGCACATAAATGTAGATCTAATTCTCGCTCAACAGAAGATCCTAAGTGCACTGACCTCTGAAGCCACTAAGCAAAAAGACAAAGAACTTGATTGGTGCACTGACAGGCTGAAATTCCGAAGATCTGAAGCCAAAATCATTCATGCAACTATCCAAGGGCGACACTCTAACAGAGGTGGTCCAAAGGTATATGTAAGAATGACAAGGACAAACAGAACAGAGAGAGAAGAAGCCAAATTCTTAGGAATTTATGGATACACTGAATGGCTAGAAATCAGAGATACCACTCAGAGTTCTAAATCCAAATTCAAGGATGTGGTGGACAGTGTGCTGAATCAGTTGCTGCAAAGAATGTCACAACATGTGCAAGTTCCCCCTCTCCCTGAATCTTCCAAAAAGAAAAGATCAAACGCTGAAGGAAGTTCAAGTGCCAGAAATGAGCATGAAACTAAGTTTGATTATCAAAGCATTCTTGGTCATCTTGAGCTCCCTAATATATCAATGCTTTGTACCTCTCTCCCTCAAGACCGAAGATATGCAGAAGACGAAATCATCTCACTACCTGAACCTGGTATGATATTCTTGGATAATGAAGGATTCTTAGGACTCTTCAGAAACCAAGAAATTCACAAGGCCCCATCCTCTCTCATAAAGATTATGCTTTGGCGCTGCTGGTCAGATACTCCTCTGGTGAATAGCCAGAAGACGCTTTATGAGAATGAGTTACAAAGAAGAAATGAGAATATCTCTGACTAGTCATAGTTTTCTACTTCCTTTGTAATATTTCTTCAGTGTACAAGTACTTTACCTTTATATTTGTAATTTCATTTCGCTGTAATTTTTCAGATTATAATTAATGAAATTCAAAGTACTTTACTCCATCCTAGTACTGAAAAGATCCCTGAAAATAGTAAAAGGGACAATGAACATAAGAGTTCTATTTTCGTTACACTATCTTTTACTCAATGATCTTTCACTCTGAAAATTCAATCAGTGAATGTACTTTAAGCTTATCTACTTGTAAAAATTGTGCTTTCATATCCTTATAAATGAAACTCAATTCAGATAATAAACTAGCTGAAAAAGACTTTACAGATTAGCACTTAGAAAATTTTTCCTTAATATTTCCTAAGTCCTTTACTAGTCTCTTAAAGCAATTTTCCTTGTTGCTTAATCATAATCAAATAGGGGGAGATTGTTGATCATAACTCCTCTCAGTGATTTGAATATGATCTCTTTACTATACTTAGTGAAATTCCATAGTTAAGCTTCTGTTCAAGTTCAGCGATAGCACACGCTGATTGCTATCAACGATCGCTGAAGGTCAAGGAACTACGAGCTTATCACTAAAGACCTGAAGATCAGTTATCAGAAGACCATTCAGCGACAGTCGCAGACTCTAGCTGAAGAAAGAGATAATCAGCTAAGTGAACTGAAGCGGTTCAGCGATAGCAGCGATTGTCTACTCAAAGTGTGAAGCCTCAGCGACACTGAAGATTCATCCTTGAAGATTCAGTATCAGCGATCAAATGAAGCTTCCTTTGCAAGATTAAAGATTGATCTTATCCTCGATGCACAAAAGTCAAACCTAGAACCATGTCAGAAAAGGACGTACGACTTGTCTCTTATGTCCCCATCATATCTGATATGGTACTGTTCATATTCGGCCAAAAGCATGGTTGTATTATTAACAAGGACAAGCTTCCTATCCAAGCTTGACACGTGGCATATACCTTTTGTCTTGTTTCAAAGACAAACGGGTATAAATAAGATGAAGATATCTTCTTCATCTTAATGCATGCTTCTGTCTAACTTATACCCTCTTTATTCTTTCTTTCATCTTCTTGTGCATCATACTTCGTGTTTCTTAGTTACAATAGAATAGTTTTTAAACTTGTTCTAGTTCAGCTTGTAACTGTAAATTTGTTTATTTTAATAAACTCATTTAAAACTTAAAAAATCTGTTTGTTTGTATTCAACCCCCCCTTCTACAAACTGTTCTCTCTTGATTGAACTCTTGTAGACCCTTATTGGGACCAACATATCCAAAACTCCTCTTAGTGATTGGAATATGATTCCACTGTTTACTTAGTGAAAATTCCATTGATAAGTTATAATTCAAGTTCAGTGATAGCATACGCTGATTGCACTCAGCGATCACTGAACATCGGGAATTCTAACCTTATCCCTGAAGATCTGAAGAACAACTGTCACACCATAAGTCCATTCAACGATAGTCGAAGACCAAGCTGAAGATAGAGATAATCAGCTAAGTGATCTGAAGCGATTCAGTGATAGCAAGGACTATCTAAACAAAAGTGTGAAGTCTTGCTAGGCCTCAACGATACTCTGAATGTTCATCCTTGAAGTTTCAAGTTCAGAGATCAAGTGAAGCCTATCAGCGAGATTAATGTTGATCTTATCTTCGATGCACAAAAGTCAAAACCTTATACTATGTCAGAAAAAGGACGTATGGATTGTCTCTTATATCCCCATCAAATCTGATATGGTACTGTTCATATACGGCCAAAAGCATGGTTGCTTTTGAACAAAGGACAAGCTTCGAATGAAAGCTTGACACGTGGCATATACCTTTTGTCTCGCATTAAATGCGACAGGTATAAATAGATGAAGATCCCTTCTTCATTCTTATGCATGCATTCTACTGTCTCTCTCCTAAATCCTCTGTTGCTTTTCTTTCTTTCCTTGTGCATCAACTTAGTGATCTCTTTAGTTATAACAGAATAGGTTTTATACTTGTTCTTGTTCTGCTTGTAACTGTAAATTTGTTTATTTATATAAATTAATTTAAAAACCAAAATCTACGTGTGTTTGTATTCAACCCCCCTCCCCCCTTCTACAAACTGTTCGATATCCTTTGAACTCTTGTAGACCCCTTTGGGACCAACATAGTGATCATTTCCAATGAAAATTCGGTCAAATATGGTCAACGTCTCCCCATGGGGTCAAACGTAGCATGTAGGCACAAATTCCAAAACAATTTTGTTGAACTCTTAAATAATCAGTATTTTTGTAAAAAATTGGTCAAAGGTGGTCAACATCGCCCCATGGGGGCGACCGTAGCATGTAGGCACAAGTTCCAAAACAATTTTGTTGAAATCTTAAAAAATCAGTATTTTAAAAAAATTGTGATTTATTCTTGCAAAATGGTTTTGGATATATATCCCCCCCCCCCACCACCACCACATGCTCATATCATCTACAATGCATAACACATTAAAAAGAACTTTTTACTTTTACCACATCAACTTTCCACTAACAAAAACCTATTCGAACAAAAATCTTTTCCAATGCAAAAACCTTTCCAAGAGCTTTTTCATTAGTTACATTATATTTTATCCTCATCTATTTAAATTGTTTTATAAAAGCCCCTCATTTAATTTGTTGTTTTAAAGTTCACGCATATTTCTTGAAAACAGTATTAAAAGAGTAGCTCTAAACCAACATCATATTTCTTGAAAACAAAAATATATTTTACTATCAGTTATATAGTTAAAAAATGAAAGTAGATAAATATCAATTATGTAGTTTGGAAAATAAATAATGATATAAATATTGATGTTATTTTAATGGACTCAATGTATTTTATCAAAAAAAAAATCATTTTAATTTTAAATATTTAATAAATCGTAGAAGTATAATTAATTAATAAAATCTCATTAGGTGTAAATTGAATATCTAAATAAATAAGAGATTAAAATGAAATTTTAATAGTTAAGTGAAGCTATTGGATGATAGGTTTGTAAATCTCAATCGTTTGTTTAAAAAGATGTTAAAAATTCTTAATGTCCAATGCTAACAAGTCTTTGCAAACACTTTTTATGAATAGTAAAAAGTCATAAAAAGTTAGGCATTGAAGATGCTCTCAGAACATCTTCAATACATAAGTCTTAATAGGTTTTAACCATTATAAAAAGCTTTTGAATTTTTTTTTAAACATTGGAAAGAAAAACTTTTGGAAAACTCATTGAATGATGGATTGTAAGACTCGAACCAGATGTATAAAAGTAGACAACCTCTTTTTAATTAAAATTTTTATTTTACACCTATCATTTATCATATTTTTATTTTATATCTTATTACATTTTAATTAATAATTCATCAAATCAATATATATATATATATATATATATATATATATATATAAAGAATGCTTTAAATTTTCTTAGAATTTCAAAAAAAATTTAAAAAAAATACAACATTAAATGAGTTTGACCTTTCATTTTCTATATTTTTTATTGAATTTAATCAAATGATTTTTCCTTATTTAATTAAACCATAAATCAAGTATCCACTAAATTTTAAAATTTTAATCATTATTTTAAAATATTTTTTATTTTACTTTTACTTAATGATTTTATTTATTTACTTAATAAACTAACATTAACTAAATATAATATGAACTTAATATTTTAATAGAGTATAGTTTTTAATTTATTGTCTATTTTCTGGATAAGCTAACATCAATATATATATATGTATAAATATATATATATATATATATATATATATATATATAGCGGAGGCAGTGGCGGATCCAGGATTTTTGTCCATCGGGGTCCCATTAAGATAGACTAAAGGTGCGTAAAGTCATCTGACGTTCTTCGGGAAAATTTTAAGGTTTTTTAGTTGATTTCATGAGATCTTTCTTATTGTTTTTGTCGATTTTGAAAGATTTTCTTAGTGTTTTTATCGATTTCGAAAGATTTTTGGGTTTTTTATTCATTTCAAGAGAGTTTTTTTTTAGTGTTTTTGTCAATCGACGGCAAGATGGGGTCCCTTGAATTTTTTTACTGCGGGGAATTAAGGCTAAATACAGTATTTTTGAAATTTTTTAGCCCACATAATTTTTTTTTGACATTTCACTGGGGGATGGGACCCTCCCTTTAGGAGCTAGGTCCGCCACTGAGCGGAGAGATCATACGAGAACCATCCTCTTTAATGGAACAAAAGAACTTCCTTATGACCACATATGATGTGGGTCCCACACAATAAAAAATCATATCTGATTCAATGGAACCCACCAATATATATATATATATATAAAGGAGAATAAACGAGAGTGAATTAAGGAGAGTCTTCTAAAGAGGCTTTAAAACTTTCTTAGAATTTCAATTTTTTTTAAAATAAAAATGCAACATTAAGGCATTGTTTGGCAAAAATAAGCTAGCTTATAAGCTGACTTATAAGCTAGCTTATTTTCTGAGTAATCGTTTGGATGCACATAAGCTAGCTTATCGATAAGTTACTTGTAGTAACTTATGAAGAGCTTTTTGACACTTTTTCTAATTATAACCCTAACTAATATTATTTATTTACTTTCAACATGTCCTTTTTAGTCATTTCACATGCTCATAAGCTAGTTTTTGCCAAACATAACTTATTCATCAGCTAGCTTATCAACTACCAGCTAGCTTATAAGTCATCAGCTACCTTATAAGGCTATGTTTGGCAAACTAGCTGATAAGTTAGCTTATGACTAATAAGCTAGCGTATAACTTATAAGGTAGCTGATGACTTATAAGCTAGATGGTAGCTGATAAGCTAGCTGATGAATAAGTTATGTTTGGCAAAAATTAGCTTATGAGCATGTGAAATGACCAAAAAAAACATGTTGAAAATAAATAAATAATATTAGTTAAGGGTATAATTAGAAAAAGTGTCAAAAAGCTCCTCATAAGCTACTCCAAGTAGCTTATCGATAAGCTAGCTTATAAGCTGACTTATAAGCTATCTGCTTATAAGCTGACTTATAAGCTATCTTATGTGCATCCAAACGATTACTCAGAAAATAAGCTAGCTTATAAGTCAGCTTATAAGCTAGCTTATTTTTGCCAAACAAGCCTAAGTCATACACTAGCTTATCAGTCATAAGCTAACTTATCAGCTAGTTTGCCAAATATAGCCTAAATGAGTTTGACTTTTCATTTTCTTTATTTTTAATTGAATTTAATCAAATTATTTTTACTTATTTAATTAAACCATAACTCAATAAATCAAGTATCCACTAAATTTTAAAATTATAATCATTATTTAAAATATTTTTTATTTTACTTTTACTTAATGATTTTATTTATTTATTTAATAAACTAGTATTAATTAAATATTATATGAACTTAATATTTTAATAGAGTATATTTTTTAATTTATTTTCTATTTTTTTAATAAGTTAACAATGTTTATAAATAAATAAAATTAAATAGATAATAAAAAAATATTTTTATTTATTTAATTTTTTTAGAAAGCTAACAATGCTTCTAAATTTAAACTTTTTAAATAAAACTTTTATTAAACATATCCAACATTGTTAATTAAATTTGTAATATTATAATTTTTATTTTATTTATTAGCAAGGTAGTAATGCTTATAAATCAAAACTTATACCAAAACTTTTTTTTGTAAAGGTAACAATGCATATAAATTAAAAATTTACTAAATTATTATTTCCTTTTTACCAATTTCTATTAAATTAATTTTTTTTTCTTTAATCAAACATTTTATTACTAAGCTAACAATATTTATAAATTATTTTTAAAAAATGTATCCAACATTTTTAAGTAAATTTATTATTAAAACATTACTCATAGATCAAACTTATATTAAAAAGGTCTATTTGTTTTTTATTTGCTATTAGTTTTTTAGTAATGTAACAATATTAAATTAAATGTTTTTGAATCAAAACTTTAATTAAATATATATATAACATTTTTTAAGTAAATTTAAAATGTTATAATTTTTATTTTATTTACTAGAACGGTCGGGGGCGGAACACGACTGTTATAATCCGGGGAGCAAAAATATAATATTACAAAATATCAAAGATCAAAATGATCATACACACGTAGCTTGTTTTTTGTTCGGTTTTCTATGATACAACATTAATTTTTTTTAAATTGGTTCGTGTAAGATTAAGGGGTTGTTTACCAAATGCTTACCTAGTAAGTGTTTGACCGGTAAGAGCGATGGTACAGACCAAAAGTCTTAACCGGTAAGTAAAAGTGATGATTTGTATCCAAAAGTCTTAACCGGTAAGCATTTACTAGATAAATGTTTGGATAAATGACCCATATAACTCAGAACCTTTAAACTATTAAACGGAAATAGTAATATAGATTTGTTATGTTTTTGTACTATTATGAACTAATAAAATAACTTTTATATTAATAATATAATACTATATACCAACTTAAATATCATTTATTTATATTATTTAAAAACTAATCTTCATATATAATTGATATTAATGATTTAAAATGTAGTGATAGAAAAATGACAAAATGAAATGTGCAAGAGAATGGTGGAAAATGATAAAATAAAAAAGTGCAGGGAAAAGACTTGAAACATCTTTATATATAATATGTAGTGGGTTAAAAATGACAAAATACAAAAAATAATATGTAATCGGTTAAAAATGACAAAAAATACAAAAGATAATATGTAATGGGTTAAAAATGACAAAATAGAAAATATAATATATAGTGGGTTAAAATGACAAAATTAAAAAAGAAAAACAGAAAATGTAGAGGAAAGGATTCGAATGCGTGGCCTTAAGCAGGAGGCCACAAGGCACTAACCAACCGAGTTGGCCATCATATACATTTGGTATCTCATGTTAGGTATTTAACTAAAAATGTGGGGAGGCCATGGCCCCCAAAGGTCCCTATAGGGTTCCGCCTCTAAGAACGGTAACAAATTCTTATAAATTAAAACATATATTAAAAATCTCTATTTGTTTTTGTTTTTATTTTTTTAATAAGGTAACAATACTAAATTAAAAGTTTTACTAAATGATTATTTCTTTCCTATAACATATGTTTTTATTTGAATATGTTTTTATTTATTAATTTATTTTAATTTAATTTTTTTATATGAATCTATTTCTTTTTAATTATATGATAAACTACTATTATCATTAATTAAATGAATGCAATGGTTCAATATTGTACATATTCTTTTTTTTGTTTATTTTAATGATTATAAATAAAAGTTTTTATTAAATAAGTGTATTTAATTTTTTATTTTAACATTTCTTTTATTTAAGTATATTTTAACATATTTATTTATTTAGATTTTTCTTTAGGTGAGAGTCTATTTGTTTTCATTTACATAGTAAATTATTGTTTCATTATTTTATTATTTATACATTATCGTTTATATATTTATGTATAATTAATGACAATCATTCGTAAAAATTTGAAAATATTTAAAATGAATATAAATCCACTCAATGATTCTAAAACCTTCTATTTTCTTTTTTAGTTATGAATCATTAATTTATATAAATAATATTTATTACCATCAATAATATATAAAGAGTACAAGAAGTTGTGGTGACATTTTAAGACGACAATGGTTGATGGTATTTTTTTGTAGAATTTTGTATTCACGTTCTCTATTTGAAAGAATAGAATTGCTAAATGATGACGTCAATTTCAAGGTATATTTATTTTTTGATTATCTTCTTTTTTTTCGAATTTTTTTTATTTATATTAATTTCTTAACAATCCTTTACAAGATACTTGTATTTGAAAGAATATCCATGCAAGTTTCCGTTGAGCTTTTTCTATATTAATAATGATATTCTATAACTTATTAGAAAGATAATATTGTTTAGAACGATAATATTATATAGTACAGTTGGTTACTTTATTATTATTATTATTATTATTATTATTAATAGGGTTAAATGCATGAAATAGCAACCTACTTTCATAAATTTATTTATTATATCATTGTACTTTCAGTTTTACTTATTACAGCAATTTACTTTCAAATTATTTTTTATTAATGCATTGTACTTTGAAAATTTTATCCAAAATAGCAGTTGGTAACTTGTTAACTTTTAAACAAGTTAACCTTTACTTTTTTTGCTTACATGTCTTAAATGAGATGACATGGATGACATGTCATTTTAATTACATGGCATTAACAAAAAAAATCTCTTGCAAACTTTTTTATAAAATTTTCTCACTTTACCGGTTTATTTTTTTTCTTAATTTTCTCAATTTTTATAGTAATTTCCTAACGTCATCACTCTTTTAAAAAAGAGAATTTTGCTGAAATAGCCATTCTGGGAACCAAAATTGCAAAAATAGCCATTGACTACGCCAAAGTGGACTACGCCACTTTTACACATTTTTTGCAAAATTGTCCCTGACTACGCCAAAAATGGACTACGCAATGGCGTAGTCAGTCCCTCAACTTTGGAAAATTGTCAAAAATGGCCCCTGGACTTGAAAGTATGGAAAGATAGTTTGAAAAATTACAATTTGGTCCCTGTAGTATACTACGCCATGGCGTAGTATCATATGGCGTAGTTGTCATTTTGGGAAATTGGCAAAAATGGCCCCTGGACTTGAAAGGGTTTTGAGTAAGAATTAAAAATGACATTTTGGCCCCTGGACCTTACTACGCCACGGCGAAGTGGCCAGTTTGAAAAATTGGCAATAATGGCCCCTGGACTTGGAAGGGTTTTGAGTAAGAATTAAAAATGACATTTTGGCCCCTGGACCTTATTACGCCATGGCGAAGTGGCCAGTTTGAAAATTTGGCAAAAATGGCCCCTGGACTTGGAAGTTTTTTGAGTAAGAATTAAAAATGACACTTTGGCCCCTGGATTTAATTTTTTTTAATAAACTTTTTTTTATATAATTAATGTTATAATTAAAAATGACACTTTTATAATTAATTGTTTGAACCTTTTATAATTAAAAATGACACTTTTATAATTAATTTTATAATTAAAAATGACACTTTTATAATTAATTAATTTTATAATTAAAAATGACATTTTTATAATTAATTATTTGAACCTTAACGATTTCGTTTTTTTTAATAAACTTTTTTTTATACTCATATTAAAGAACACTTTAATATTTTGTTTTATAAATTTTTAAACCGAAAATACAATATTAAAAACAATAATCGCAACATACATTTAAATACTACAAACAATAATTTAAACCGAAAATCTAGTGCGGATAAATATTTTGACAAGAGATGATCCAGTCAGCCTTCTTGTTGATTTCTGCCTCTAGATATGTGTAGGTTTCTTTGATGTCATTAATCTCCGCCTCGTCTATACGTAATTCCTGTTGTAGGACTTTTAGTTTGCGTTTTTTTCATCAAATAGCGCCTGTTTTTCTAGTTGAATCTTCCGGTTGCTTTTCCATAACTCTGCTAACCTTTCAATTTCTTCGTCTGCCTCTTTACACGATGCCTTGAGCTTTGAAGGCATGACTTGAGTTGCCGGAGGGTTTGAGTCTCGGTTGAATAAAAGGCTCTCGTCATAGGTTGGCGGGATATCTCCGTTATGTGAACGCCTATAGTTTCGCCATGCGGCATCGTATTCTAGCTCTTCATCATCTGTTATTGCATGATGGGCCCTAGTTTTTCCAATCTGTCTCCACTTCTCGTCCGTTTCAGGCGCTTTCCATCTAAGCCTGAATCTTCCATCATTCAGCTGTTTTTTGTTGGCTGAGCCTGAAGAAGGTCCAGACTCATCAACCGATCTCTTGCTGTAGCGGCGGTTTCTAGACATTGGTTAAATATAGTAAGTTAGAGATTGCAAGTAATTTGAAAGATCCATATTTACATAAGTAATACCAAAAGTTACTTTGTAGACCATTGGAGGACAATCGGAACATAATATTTATGAGTTTCACGTTCGAAATGTCCACTTGGTTTACATGACGTTTCCGTAAGGACCTGTTTTTCCAAAATATTCCAAAACGGACAAAACAAAAGTAATGGCTTTGCGGAAGCGTAAAATATACAAAAGACGAAGGACACTAACTACCCGATAACTAGATATTTGTAGTTACAACCCAAAAGATGACTAATAATTTACAAACTAAAGTTATATTCGACTGACTACTTAATATCCAAAAGAGTTGTTCTACCGGAAACACCAAAAGCAAGGATCTCAATCTACTCGAGCTTGTTCTTAGCTTTATCCACACGGCCTGTAAAAGTATGAACAACTAAAGGGGTAAGCACAAAATGCTTAGTGAGTAAACGGGAGTTATTAACTACTAAAGCTTAACCGATGTAATCCATATAAATCAATGATCACGAAAGATGTACATAATGTAACAAGAAATCATCATTCGGGAATCAAACATCTAAATATTAAAGTGCAACAAATATATCACGTGGAAGTCAATAATAGATATGTACGACCACCGAGCTATCCCGGACGTGGCAAGTACAACAATGTATCATAGATATCATACCACCCGAGCTATCCCGGCCAGTGGAATGATTTTCCCGCCCGAGCTATCCCGGACAGCGGGGAAAACGACCGGACTCTAACACGGTCAAATATGCCATACTTGAGTAATATCAGCTGATATGGGTTTAATTGTGCCCTCCCCGGGTGAAACACGAAGTAACCACCGGGTAGCACGTATGGAAAGACGGAGTACAATAACTAATAATCATTTGAAATCTATAAGAATACATAACATTGATAAATATGGAAACACGTAGAAAATAGATAACACATGTCTAGCAAATAGCAAGTTAAGTAATCCCATAAACTCACAGTGCTATTCAAAATTGAGCCAAATTAGGCTCCTAGTCCATATACGCCTAAACGTCGACCAACGATCACTCCGAAAGGACCGAATGGACTTATTTAGCACCTGTAGTATTTATGCAAAGTTTCATAAAGATCTGACAACAACAACTTAACCAAACTTAAATTTAAACTTATTTTAGTTACTTAAATTTTCAGCTCAAAATTCACTTTTTACCAATTTTGAGAGGCAATTGTAACCATTATAAAAGCCTTATTTCCAAAAAGTGTCTAAAGGACAGGTTTAGAGCTACATATAAGCTTTCCGAAATGTCCAGAATCATAGTAATCCGAGCTACGATGTGCTAGTTATCGCACCATCAAAACAGCCTCTCGGATATATTGGTGCTGTCAAATTTACTTGGAAAAAAAAAGGCTAAAATCCATATTTTGAATTTAATCTTTATTCCAACAAACAAAATACCATCTAAACATGTTTATAATATTGTTTACAAGATCAACTCCCAAGAATTTCACCAAAATAGCCATTAATGAAGAAAATCAAAGTTCAACTTATGTTCTTCATTTTCAAAAGCTCTAATTGATCAATTAAACATCATAGCAACTTAGTTAGGCAATAATCAAGCTAAAAACAACCTAATTCTAATGTAATTCAGATTAGGGTTCATAAACCCAAACCCTAGTATCACCAATTCAACCCTAACTAACTTCAAATCATGAGATTAACCAAGAAAGTAGATATACCTTGATTTGTGGATGATTTCGGTATAATAATCAAGCAAAACTCTTTGTAAATCACCCCTAAGAAGCCAAAAATCATCCCTGGAACTTAGTAAGAGCTTAGAGGCTGTTTTTGGGTGCAAAAATGAAGAAAACTCGTATATATTGCGACTTTTACGAGTTGGGCCGAGTTGACTCGGCTGAAAACTCGGTTTGACTCGCTAAACACTAAAAATCACATAACTTTTCGCTCGGGTCTTCGTTTTTGACGCGGTTTTAGCTCACGCGTTCGTAACGAGATAATCTACAACTTACAATAAAAATATTCCAGAAAATATTTCCCGAAAAAAATCGGTTTTTGACCACGAACTTTCACTTTAAAAACCTTACGGTCCTCGACTAACACTTTGTTCAACTTTAACTCTTCAAACACGTAATCTATCATGTTTTAGTCACATAAACACGTATAAAGAATAAAACTACAACGTATTTAAGAAAGTGGATGTTACAATTACCTCCTCCTTTTAAGGATTCCGTCCTCGGAATCTTCATTTCTCGAATAGTTCGGGATATTTGGCAAGCATCTGTTCTTTTCTCTCCCACGTAGAATTCGGACCACGGTGATGCTTCCATTTCACCAATACCAAATCAATTGTTTTGTTCCGAAGATTTGCCGTTCTTTCATTTAGAATTTCTTCGGGTTCCTCAATATATCTCAATCGTTCATCAATTTTCACCTCATCTAAGGGAACTGTTTCATCGTACTTACCCAAATACTTCCGAAGATATCCAACATGGAATACATCGTGAATACCATATAACTCTTCTGGAAGTTCAAGTCGATATGCTTGTTTGCCAATACGTTCAATGATTTTGAATGGTCCAACAAAACGTGGACTAAGTTTGCCTTGCTTACCAAATCGTAGAATACCCCTCCAAGGAAAAACTTTCAACATAACCATATCTCCCACGGTGAATTCAATCGGTCGTCGACGTTTATCGGCGTATGACTTTTGTCTATTCTGAGCGGCTTTCATCCTTTCCCGAATAACTTGAATTTTATCATGCGTATTTTGAATAATTTCGGGTCCAACAAACATTTTCTCACCCATCTCACGCCAACATAAGGGAGTACGACATCTACGACCATATAAAGCCTCAAAAGGCGCCATACCGATAGTCGAGTGGTAGCTGTTGTTGTATGAAAATTCAACCAATGGTAGATGCATATCCCAACTACCACCAAACTCAAGTATACACGCACGCAACATATCCTCTAACGTTTGTATCGTGCGTTCGGACTGACCATCAGTTTGAGGATGATATGAAGTGCTCAACGCTATGCGCGTCCCTAGTTCTCGTTGTAAACCGGCCCAAAATTTCGAAGTGAATCGAGAATCTCGATCAGAAATTACTTTCAGAGGAACACCATGTCGTGCAATAATCTCGTCGATATAAATTTGTGCCCATTTATCCATAGAATACGATTCTCGAACAGGCAGAAAGTGAGCGCTTTTCGTTAAGCGATCCACGATAACCCAGATACTGTCGTGCTGACGAGCCGTCTTCGGTAGCTTTGTTACAAAATCCATTGTAAGTTCTTCCCATTTCCACACCGGTATATCGAGAGGTTGAAGGCTACCATAAGGTTTACGGTGTTCGGCCTTTAACTTGTGAACACGTGACACACCTTGTTCCACATATCTTCCGATATCATGCTTCATTCCGGGCCACCAAAATTCAGATCTCAAATCATAATACATCTTTGTACTGCCCGGATGCACAGACATCCGCGACTTGTGTGCTTCAGATAATACTAGTTCCCGAATACCACCAAGTTTTGGAATCCAAACACGGTCCTTGAAGACTTTAAGTCCTCGATTATCCTCTCGTCAGATACTTAACATAACCAACCATACGTTCTCGTTTCTCACGATCAGACTTCAAAGCTTCTACTTGCCATTTTCATATGTCGTCAACTAATGTGGATGTCACTGACGTATGTATAATAGCATAACACATGGAACTTGCATATGTCTTCCGGCTTAAAGCATCGGCAACAACATTAGCTTTACCTGGATGATACAAAATTTCACAATCATAGTCTTTAATCAATTCCATGGCTCGTTGTTGCCTCATGTTCAAAGTCTGTTGAGTGAAGATGTACTTCAAACTCTTATGATCTGTGAATAATTGACATTTGGTACCGTATAAGTAGTGACGCCATAATTTCAGTGCAAAAACGACCGCTGCCAATTCAAGATCATGAGTTGGGTAGTTCTTTTCATAATCTTTCAACTGTCTCGATGCGTATGCAATTACTTTGCCTCGTTGCATAAGAATACAACCGAGACCCAGTTTAGAAGCATCGCTGTAAACTATCAAGTCATCATTACCCTCTGGTAACGTTAAAACAGGAGCATTTGTCAAACAATGCTTCAATTGCTGAAAAGCATTCTCTTGAGTTCCACCCCATTCGAACTTGACATCTTTTCGGGTCAACGAAGTTAAAGGCACCGCGATTTTAGAGAAATCTTGTATGAATCGTCTATAGTACCCCGCGAGTCCAAGAAAACTACGAACCTCAGATGCATTCTTGGGTTGCTCCCCGTACAACCTTCAATTTTGGACGGGTCAACCGACACACCATCACCAGAAATCGTGTGACCTAAGAATTGCACCTCGCGTAACCAAAATTCACATTTCGAGAATTTAGCATATAAACGTTCCTGTCGAAGCGTTTCAAGTATCTCACGTAAATGCTTCATGTGATCCGCTTCAGATTTGGAATATATAAGAATATCATCTATAAACACGATCACAGATTTGACTAACATTGGCCGACAAACGCGGTTCATCATATCCATGAATATTGCAGGTGCATTAGTTAAACCGAATGGCATAACTAAAAATTCATAGTGGCCATAACGTGTACGGAAAGCCGTTTTCGGTATATCGTCTTTATGCACTCTCAGTTGATGATAACCCGACCGTAACTCGATTTTAGAGAAATAGCTTTCACCTTGCAACTGATCGAACAAATCATCGATACGCGGTAGTGGATATTTGTTCTTGATCGTTACTTTGTTTAACTCCCGATAATCGATACACATACGCATTGAACCGTCTTTCTTCTTGACGAATAGTACTGGAGCACCCCAAGGAGAAGAGCTCGGTCGGATGAAGCCTTTATCAAGAAGTTCTTGCAACTGATTCATCATTTCTTTCATTTCAGCCGGCGCCAGACGATACGGCGTTCTAGCAATCGGCGCTGCACCAGGAATTAAGTCAATTCGAAACTCAACTTGTCTGTCAGGAGGTAAATCGGGTAAGTCCTCGGGAAATACATCCGGAAATTCACACACAACCGGTACGTCACTAACGGTTCTCTTCACCTCCTTTGACGAGTCAATAATATAGGCTAAGTAGGAAGAATAACCTTTAGATAGGTGTCTCCGAGCTTTAAGCGTAGAAATCAACTTTAAATCTCCTTTTTGCTTTTCACCGTAAACGTACAAATAGTCATCGTCATTCGGTATACGGATTATCCGTTGAGAACACGAGTAATGTCAGCACGATTTCGAGCCAACCAATCCATACCAATAACTATATCAAAGCTACGGATATCCACCGGTACAAGATCTATAGGAAGCTCGTGCCCATCTAATTGCAGCACACAATCTTTGTAAACTTTATCAGCTAACATAGACGTGCCATCAGCAGTGTCAACATAAAAAGGTTTAGCAAGCACATATGGCACAGAGTTTAAACATCGAGCAAACGTATGGGAAACGAATGAATTAGTAGCACCGGAATCGAATAATATACGAGCGAAATGGGAATTAACGAGAAATATACCCATAACCACATCTGGCTTATCTCGAGCTTCCTCAGCAGTGATTTGAAAAGCTCGGCACAGGTGTGAGGTACCTCCTCATTTTGACGAGGAGCACCACCAGTAGAAGGTCGGGGACAGAAGCCTTACTTTCATCAGGTTTAGATCGGGGACATTCTCTCTGACGATGGCCTATAACCCCACATGAGTAGCACGTCATATCCCTCCTCGGGCAGTTCGGTCTAATGTGCCCAACTTCACTACAACCATGACATCTAACTTCAGAGCGAACAGTATTGCATCGACCCCGATGAGCCTTACCGCAACAAGAACAGTGTGGAGGATCATTCGACTGGAAAATAACCACGGTTAGATTACAATTAGATTTCAACATACATGACTCATACATCACAATTTTACCTGCAGGCTATAAACCTGAGACTGAGATTGAGGTCGCGATCTAGCTTGGGATTGAGTGTATCTCGGATTGAAATTCCGAGAAATTTGTTGTGTTGGTGCAGATGCCACACCTTCAATACGAGGTCGCTTGATTGGCGGCGCTGGATTACGATCTGGGCGGTTCAAATCGTATTCGCGTCGTCGCGCGGACTCTACTGCTTTCTCAAACTCCGAAATATCACGATTGGCGACGACATCTCGAATCTCCGGTCGCAATCCGTCTATAAAGTGGTCTATACGTTCCTGTTCTGTAGTTAGGAAACGTGTGGCAAACTGTGCTTTATGATTGAACTCGGTCTCATAGTCTACCACTGACATATTTCCTTGCTTGAGATCAAGAAACTCCTTTTCCAATCGTTTTTGTAGATCAGTTGGACAATATTGCCTGTTAAAACGAGTTTTGAAAGACTCCCAAGACATTTCTTTCTCGGATTCACCTAAAGCTACAAAAGTAGCATTCCACCATGTCAAGGCCCTACTTTTGAACATGGTTGTGGCATAGTTCACTTTATCATCATCAAGCACTCGGGTGATGCGAAAGACCTTCTCAGTATTCAGTATCCATTCAAGTGCCTCCATTGGATCAACCTTACCAAAGAACTCAGTAACACCGCTACTACGAAAGTTTTTGAAAGAGACTCGCTCGCTTTTGGGTTTTGAGGTGTCACCTATTTCTTTCTCCTTGCCTTTGTTTTTATTATCTTCAGACTTTCTATCATCATGTCGTTGTTGGGCTAACGTTTGTTGAAGCAATAAAGTCATACGTTGCATTAAACGTTCACTTCGAGGAGACAACGGTGCCTCATCATCATTAATATCCAGGTGTGGAGTATTTTCTCCCACATTGTCGTTAGTTGGGGTATGACTAGCTTCACCACCGTCATTCATCTTTCGGAAAGTTACAACATATACATAACATTAATAGAGTCTTATAAGTAATTCCCAATCCCCACCTAGGTCTCTCCTAAGTTCATATCCATTCAAAACAAAACTTACTTACTACATGATACCGACACAAGGTTTAAGTCCGAATACCATTACTGGTATCCAGTTCACTTAAACGTAGGCTCTGATACCAAATTGAAAGATCCATATTTACATAAGTAATACCAAAAGTTACTTTGTAGACCATTGGAGGACAATCGGAACATAATATTTATGAGTTTCACGTTCGAAATGTCCACTTGGTTTACATGACGTTTCCGTAAGGACCTGTTTTTCCAAAATATTCCAAAACGGACAAAACAAAAGTAATGGCTTTGCGGAAGCGTAAAATATACAAAAGACGAAGGACACTAACTACCCGATAACTAGATATTTGTAGTTACAACCCAAAAGATGACTAATAATTTACAAACTAAAGTTATATTCGACTGACTACTTAATATCCAAAAGAGTTGTTCTACCGGAAACACCAAAAGCAAGGATCTCAATCTACTCGAGCTTGTTCTTAGCTTTATCCACACGGCCTGTAAAAGTATGAACAACTAAAGGGGTAAGCACAAAATGCTTAGTGAGTAAACGGGAGTTATTAACTACTAAAGCTTAACCGATGTAATCCATATAAATCAATGATCACGAAAGATGTACATAATGTGACAAGAAATCATCATTCGGGAATCAAACATCTAAATATTAAAGTGCAACAAATATATCACGTGGAAGTCAATAATAGATATGTACGACCACCGAGCTATCCCGGACGTGGCAAGTACAACAATGTATCATAGATATCATACCACCCGAGCTATCCCGGCCAGTGGAATGATTTTCCCGCCCGAGCTATCCCGGACAGCGGGGAAAACGACCGGACTCTAACACGGTCAAATATGCCATACTCGAGTAATATCAGCTGATATGGGTTTAATTGTGCCCTCCCCGGGTGAAACACGAAGTAACCACCGGGTAGCACGTATGGAAAGACGAAGTACAATAACTAATAATCATTTGAAATATAAGAATACATAACATTGATAAATATGGAAACACGTAGAAAATAGATAACACATGTCTAGCAAATAGCAAGTTAAGTAATCCCATAAACTCACAGTGCTATTCAAAATTGAGCCAAATTAGGCTCCTAGTCCATATACGCCTAAACGTCGACCAACGATCACTCCGAAAGGACCGAATGGACTTATTTAGCACCTGTAGTATTTATGCAAAGTTTCATAAAGATCTGACAACAACAACTTAACCAAACTTAAATTTAAACTTATTTTAGTTACTTAAATTTTCAGCTCAAAATTCACTTTTTACCAATTTTGAGAGGCAATTGTAACCATTATAAAAGCCTTATTTCCAAAAAGTGTCTAAAGGACAGGTTTAGAGCTACATATAAGCTTTCCGAAATGTCCAGAATCATAGTAATCCGAGCTACGATGTGCTAGTTATCGCACCATCAAAACAGCCTCTCGGATATATTGGTGCTGTCAAATTTACTTGGAAAAAAAAAAGGCTAAAATCCATATTTTGAATTTAATCTTTATTCCAACAAACAAAATACCATCTAAACATGTTTATAATATTGTTTACAAGATCAACTCCCAAGAATTTCACCAAAATAGCCATTAATGAAGAAAATCAAAGTTCAACTTATGTTCTTCATTTTCAAAAGCTCTAATTGATCAATTAAACATCATAGCAACTTAGTTAGGCAATAATCAAGCTAAAAACAACCTAATTCTAATGTAATTCAGATTAGGGTTCATAAACCCAAACCCTAGTATCACCAATTCAACCCTAACTAACTTCAAATCATGAGATTAACCAAGAAAGTAGATATACCTTGATTTGTGGATGATTTCGGTATAATAATCAAGCAAAACTCTTTGTAAATCACCCCTAAGAAGCCAAAAATCATCCCTGGAACTTAGTAAGAGCTTAGAGGCTGTTTTTGGGTGCAAAAATGAAGAAAACTCGTATATATTGCGACTTTTACGAGTTGGGCCGAGTTGACTCGGCTGAAAACTCGGTTTGACTCGCTAAACACTAAAAATCACATAACTTTTCGCTCGGGTCTCCGTTTTTGACGCGGTTTTAGCTCACGCGTTCGTAACGAGATAATCTACAACTTACAATAAAAATATTCCAGAAAATATTTCCCGAAAAAAATCGGTTTTTGACCACGAACTTTCACTTTAAAAACCTTACGGTCCTCGACTAACACTTTGTTCAACTTTAACTCTTCAAACACGTAATCTATCATGTTTTAGTCACATAAACACGTATAAAGAATAAAACTACAACGTATTTCAGAAAGTGGATGTTACATAATTTCTTCAACATACCACGTATTTATAGTTGCGATATTCGTCACGAGATAGTTAGACGTATTGGTCTACTTTTAAATGTAGTAAGTTAGAGATTGGAAGTAGTGACTACTTTTTCAGAAGAATCTGTCATAACTTTTCAGCCGAATCTTGACTACTTTTTTCAGACGAATCTGTCATAACTTTTCAGCCGAATCTTGACTACTTTTTCAGACGAATCTGTCATAACTTTTCAGCCGAATCTTGACTACTTTTTTCAGACGAGCTTCCGTCAGGTACGCCAAGGCAACTACGCCAAGGCAACTACGCCAAGGCAACTACGCCATGGCGTAGTACCAGAGTTTTGGGGACTAAATGTGGCAGTATTTTAAAGTTCAGGTGCTAGCGGGTATTTTTTTAAAACTTCACCACTATAAATAAATGGTCCTTGAGAAGTTCCAACACACACACAAATTTGTTATCTACCATTTCATTCCTTTTATAACGCTTCGTAAATTTAGCTAACCTTCAACAAACCATGTTCGGAAACAACCGATCTGGCAAGAAGAAATCAGCTTCCAAGGCTGGAAGTTCTCGATCTGCACCCTTACGACAATTGAATGATGGAATGTATAGGCGTACTTGGCATGTGCCTGCAACAGAAGAGGAGTGGGCAATGCATGGGAGAACTTTTGCCGACGAACCAATAACCGATGAAGAGCGTGCCGATTGGGAAGACGCATACTATAACTACACGGAGACATCTCCATACAATGAACCACAAATGTTTTCTTCCAGGTTTTTATACCCTGACCCAAACCCTCCGGCATCACAAGTAATGCCGGCGAAATTGAAGGCAGCGGTTAACGAGGCGAACCGGGAGATCGTAGCACTTGGGGAGAAATGGAATAAGAACAGGGAAATACAACTTCAAAAAGAGGCGGTGATTAACCAAAGTAAAGCAGAGCTTGCAGTCCTAGAGCAAACAATTAGTACGGAGGAGATGTTGGTAAAGGAAATCAAAGAAGAATACGATGTTCTTGAGGACCCGATCAACGAAAAGGCTCAGTGGATCATCCAATGCCAAGACATCTATCCTCACTAAATGTCTCCTAGTTGAATGTTTGTTTTAAGATGTTTGCACTGTAACATTTTCCATTGTTTAAGATGTTTTTTAAGATGTTTTTTAGTGTTGTGATATTTCAAATTTGATAAAACAATAATTAATATTATAACAAGTGAACATTATAATAAAAATTTGCAATAACGTTAACTTTATTGAAAAACATTATAATAGTTAACAAACACTTGAAACAGTCAACTAAAAATCAGGAACAAACTTTGGCAGCTAAAAATCAATATTAAGGTCAATACTATTATAGTCCAAAGTTCCATGTGGTTCCAACGACGTTGATGACTGAGATTGCCTTCTTTGGCTACCTGAAGGCCTTCTTGTAGGCTCGCTTGATGCAGCAGGAGTTGGGCAGTTTGTACGATTATGACCGGTTTGGCCACACCTACTACACTTTCTCTGTATTCGACCTTCACCACGAGATGGCCTTCGATCGTTGTTACGGGGTATGCCCACTGGGTTACTTGTTATTAGGGGTGGATAAACTGGTTGTAGAGGGGTATCTGGAGACAACCATGTTGAAGTAGGTCCAACAGGAAGAATTACGTCTTCATATGTTTGCCGGTATACTGAGGCATAAAAGAAGGCTGAAGCCAAATGGCTACAATCTGTATATCCGAGATGTCTTGCAACGGTGATGGCATGACCGCAAGGTAACCCAGATAATTGCCATTTTTTACATGTACATTCATTTGTACGCATATCGACTTTTGCATCCCTATGACCATCTCGAATCTCATACCAACTATCTACAATGCCGTATACGTTCCATTTTGTAGACTTACCCATCTTCCTTTGGATCTTGGCTTGCGCCCACGGTGTTAGATTGTGAAGCATTTGCTCTACAAAAATGTGAAATTTATGTTAGGATTTATATATTTATATTTATATTTATATATTTAAAACATTATCATCTTAGGAACCTTCTTTTTGTAGGCGTAGAAAGTACCACCGTTGTTGAAAATCTCTGAAGTAATCCATAAGCATGACTATCGGTAATCTGCGGGCAAAACGGGACAACGCATTCACCGATTCTGCACTATTGGAGGTCATAATATTGAACCGAACACCAGGAAAATATGCCCTCGACCACTTATCCGGGCCAAGCTCATCCATTAATTGAGCTCCTGCAGCTACATGGAGTCGTAAAGCATTCATGTTTCGGTTGAACTCATACTCCGTATAGGCTTTGCATGCCTTCCAGAATTGATATTTATAGTGTTTTATGTTTGCGTCCCTCGTTTTGACGTTCATCTTGAGATGCCGACAACATAGAGCGTGATGGGCCGTTGGGAACACGGCTGTAATACTGGCCCTTATTGCCGCAACCCGATCGGACATAAACACCAAACCAGGCAGATCTCCAATACATTCCCTCAACTTTTCTAGAAACCAGGTCCACTCGTCCGTTGTCTCAGTTTTACCTACTCCGAAAGCAATTGGCACAATGTTGTTATTTCCATCCATGGCAACGGCCAGGAACATTGTACCCAAGAATCGTCCCTTTAGATGTGCAGCGTCTATTATAAGCACACGCCGCAACTTTGTCTTGAAAGAGACGATCTGCAAATCGTAATGCAGTTAGTGTATCAAAATTATATAGTTTATAATATGTAAAGAATTGACAGAATTACGCGTACCGCGGGGTGAAGGGCAGCAATACACTTTTCAAATCGTCCTTCTGAATCTGTCTTTATTCTGGTGAGGGTACCTGGATTTTGGTGCTCCAAGTTATATAAGAACAGAGGCAGTCGGCTGAACGAGTCCTCAGGGGTGCCCCTAACCATTCGTATGGCACTCCATCTAGCACGCCAACCTTGGTGGTAGCCAATCTTAACACCGTACATCTCTTGTAGATCACTAATTATGTCTTTTGGTCGACATGTCCTGCTAGCATCTAGAAATTTATGTTTTAGTATACTACCCAAGATCTTTGTGTTCTCTTGACGGTGGCGAGGGATTAATTGGGTCTCGGAACAAGTGTGTACGTCCACTAACTTTCTTATTTGGAACATCTTGTTTGGCCCTCCTACGGGGTATGCCGTCATATGCCAAGAACAGTCATCCATTGCCGGAGCCGGAACCATTGCCGGAGCCAGATGGGGAGGGAGAGCCTTGCGTACGTCGGGGCCTCTTCGATGCTCGAAGGCCCTCATGGCTATTGAAGTAAGCATGGCTATCCCTACACCAATCCGTTTGCTGCTCCGACGGATAAGCTACAAGAGGATAGTGTGGACGCCGCCCTTCCTGGAAAATTGAAAACATAACACGTTAAGCAAATCATAGTCTTAATTTATTATAAATAGATTTCCAAATACACACAAAAACATACCTCTTGACACTCAAGGAACTCAAGGCAGGCATTTATATTCAAATTATGGTTCCTGGCCCAACGGACCCCCCTAGGGGACGCGTCGGAGCATGTAAACCATTGTCGAGAGATTGGAAACACCTCCACGATCCATATCTACAAACATACAACAACACATAAATGTATGAACATTATCATAAAGGAAACAATATTCAAATTAATAATTATCTAACCTTTAGGGCGTATGCAAAACCCGTAATCGACATCTTGTTGTGTTGGTCGCGTCGAGCCCAAGCACGATTCAACTGCTTGTAGGTCGGTTCCCATGTGTAGCTTCCCCATGGATAGCGAATAAATGTTGTAAAACGCTCCACGATATTAAATAGATCGGGATTAACTAACTGGAAAACCTGACGTCCAACGAATACAAGTTCCACCATCCCTAGTAAGCAGACTCGGACAGCATTCTCGTCGCTTAAGTTTAACATCTTATCCTTAATTGTGCTAATAACCAAAGAAAGCTGCAGATGAGGATCGGGATGAACTGTCTCTCTGCAAGCATCAGGAAAGACCCTCCTTAGGAACCTGTGCTTTCGGAGGGGAGGGATGTTCGGTAGGACCCCAAATGATAGCCCTGTGATAAGGCAGTAGTCCTCTCGGCCGAAACGAAGAATGTGGCCGGAAATATTAAACCATAACTCCTCCTCCTGTCCTTCAATAGGAGGAATTTGCCTTTCTAGGAACAAGGCTGTCAAAAGACTGTCTTGGGGCTGCACGTGGAGGTCCAACCAAGGACCGAAGGGAGTAGTCCTAAAAAGTTCTTCTCTAGCCGGAGAAACTAAAATTGCAGCCCGAATCTCCCTAATCAAGGAAATTTTATTCCTTATTGTGAGCACAGTGACCTACATATTGAGTTTGTAAAATTCGTGAGCTAAAACCATGATGTATATACAAGTTGTATCACGCTTAGGTTTTTTTTTGGTCGAAGTGTGACTTCCAAAATTTATTATAACATTTTTAAGGGGTCTATTAATCTAAACAGATCTATATTAATTAAACAGTTATTATAACATTTAGTGTCGGTGTTTTTCGATTTTATTGATAGTCGTTCATCAATATTTCATCATTCGAAAATAATGGCAGTTCCACTGTTGGATTTCCAGGTAGTAGGGGAATCACGTGGATTACTTAAGTCCCTACAACCTTAGGGCTATTTACACCCGTTTGACAAAATCTTTCAGTGTTATGCAATTATTTCGTTTAACGAAATACGATTGAACGCTTTCGTTGGGGTGGAAGTGTGACTTCCAAAATTTATTGTAACATTTTTAAGGGGTCTATTAATCTAAACAGATCTATATCAATTAAACAGTTGTATATAACATTTAGTGTCGGTGTTTTTCGATTTTATTGATAGTCGTTCATCAATATTTCATCATTCGAAAATAATGGCAGTTCCACTTTTGGATTTCCAGGTAGTAGGGGAATCACGTGGATTACTTAAGTCCCTACAACCTTAGGGCTATTTACACCCGTTTGACAAAATCTTTCAGTGTTATACAATTATTTTGCTTAACGAAATACGATTGAACGCTTTCGTTGGCGTGGAAGTGTGACTTCCAAAATTTATTATAACATTTTAAGGGGTCTATTAATCTAAACAGATCTATATTAATTAAAATAGTTGTATATTAATTAAACAGTTGTATATTAATTAAAACAGATATATATTAATTAAACAGTTGTATATTAAATAAACAGGTATATTCTAATTAAAACAGATAAATATTAATTAAACAGATATATTAATTTAAACATATATATATTAATTAAACAGGTATATACTAATTAAAACAGATAAATATTAATTAAACAGATATATATTAATTTAAACAGATAGAAACTAATTAAAACAGATATATATTAATTAAACAGGTATATATTAATTAAACAGGTATATATTAATTTAACAGATATATATTAATTAAACAGGTATATACTAATTAAAACAGATAAATATTAATTAAACAGATATATATTAATTTAAACAGATAGATACTAATTAAAACAGGTATATATTAATTAAACAGGTATATATTAATTTAACAGATATATATTAATTTAAACGGGTATATACTAATTAAAACAGATATATATTAATTTAACAGATATATATTAATTAAAACATAAAGTTAAGAATTTTTTTTTTAAAATCAGAAAGTTAACAATTTTCTTAAAAAAAACAGAAAGTTTTTAATTTTTTTTAATATGGAGACTGTTTTTATTTGTTTTTATTTTTCACAAAAATTCAAAAAATCACAAAATTACCATAAATCTTTAAAAAACACAGAAACTTCAAAAAAAATTACAAATCAGAAAATTAAGAAAAATATTTATCAAAATTCTCAAATAAATTTTTTTTTTCCAAAAATCGAAATTTAAAAAAACTATTTTTTAAAAAACAGAAACTTAAAAAAATCAAAAACAGAAAATTAAGAATGCATGATAAACTTATGAAAAATGATAAGAAAATTAAGAATGCATGATACAAATATTAAGAATGCATGATAATTTAAAAACAATTAACTCATGTACCATTGTATAACTAATTATGATTGCAACGATATAAAAATAAAATTTATTGAATTTAAAATGAAATAACTTACCGTTGCTTGTGGGTGTGGAAATTCCATATTTTGACGTGTATTACTGGATTTGACGTGGATTGCAAAATTCTCAAAGGCGTGTGAGCTTGAAAAAAAACTCGGCTTTTGACGTGGATTGCAAAAATTTTGTCGTGTTTGAAGCAACAAAGATTCAAGAACAAAGGAAAGTGATAGCAATTGATGGTGTGGACCACAACCATCAATTAATAAGGGAAATAAGAGTAACACCCGTGATTTCTCGCTTCCCAAACCATTCAGCTACCCTATTAATTGATCAACTACCCTTTTAAATGTCTAATCGGTCAAATATCAGGAAAGAACTACGCCAAAAAGGTACTACGCCATGGCGTAGGGACCTTTCCTGCCAATTTTCCAAAGTTTCAAGGACGGTCAAAGAGCATATTCCCAAGGTATCTTTGACCACTACGCCAAATGGTACTACGCCATGGCGTAGTATACTACAGGGACCAAATTGTCATTTTTCAAACTATCTTTCCATACTTTCAAGACCAGGGGCCATTTTTGCCAATTTCCAAAAATGGCAACTACGCCATGGCGTAGTATACTACAGGGACCAAATTGTCATTTTTCAAACTATCTTTCTATACTTTCAAGTCCAGGGGCCATTTTTGACAATTTCCCAAAGTTGAGGGACGGACTACGCCGTGAAGTAGTACCTTTTTGGCGTAGTCAGGGACCATTTTGCAAAAAATCGGTAAAAGTTGGACTACGCCATGGCGTAGTCCACTTTGGCGTAGTCAATGGCTATTTTTGCAATTTTGGTTCCCAGAATGGCCATTTCAGCAAAATTCTCTTTAAAAAAACACTTTTATTAAATTTTACAAATTAAATATTTTAGAGTAACATTTTTGACAAATATGATATTTTTCTTCAAGATAATTATTTTATTTATAAGAAAAATAACACTTGTTATTTAATTTTTCTAATTCAAAAAATACTTATTTTGTACTTTTTTAAAAAAAATTAACTATATAAAATGTGTTTTACAAATGCTTCTTAGTATTGTTATATTTTAATGAGTATTTTATAAATAATCTAATTAGTTTAATACATTTATTGAATGATATATCAATTCAATTTTTTAAGACAAGTCGATATATTCTTTTCAATATAAATAGTTTATTTGTAAAAAACCGTAACACTTCTTATTTTCTTAGTCAAAAAAAATATTTTTTAAACATTTTTTTGAATATAGAGAAATAAATTGTGATCTACAAATTTTCTTAATATTGTTATATATGAATAATTTAGTTTCGTTAAATTAATCTAATATATTTATTAAATATATGTAAAATTAATGTTTTAAAAGTAAAATGTTGTAATAAGAAATGCCACATGAGCAATATATTACATGTCGACAACCTACATGGACAATAAGATGGCATGGAAACCTACTATAGTGTGTAAATTTAAAAGAAAAGGTTATCCAATACTATAATCGGTAGATTTTTTAAAGTACAATGCTTTAATAAAAAATAATTTGAAAGTACATTGTTGTAATAAGAAAAACTGAAAGTACAATGCTATAATAAGAAATTTTATGAAAATTGTTATTTCTTGCATTTTGCTTTTATTAATATCACTATTTTTCTTTCAAATACTACGACTAAAAAAATGCATTGCCCTTTAACGGATTTGAACCGAAGGCTTACACCTTACGATGACATTACTCTACCACTAAGTTAAAATGGCTTGGTTGTGTGAATTCTTGAATGGGGCACTGTACTACATAGGTAAAATGAAATATATTATATAAGAAGCTGATGTACACATATACAAAAGTTACTCAACATAAGGTCTATATATATAATAAATGCATTGTAGTGGGTATAGTTTAGTGGTAAAAGTGTAATTCGTTCTATTCAACTCCCATAATAGTTAAACGATGTTTCAATTTGATTTATATTCCGGTCAAAAGCTTTATTTTGACGAAAGGTTATTAATTTTAAAGGGATGACTTTGGTGAAGAGATGAAAAATTTATGTGTTTATATATGTTATCTCGCATTGATAAGAATATATGGAAAATTGGAAAACGAAAGTGCGTATACAAAGAGATGATTGATGTCTTTTAAAAATTGAAATGGTTTTTTTTGGCTAAAGTTAAAACACAAATCAATAATAAAGTTTTATTTCATACTAAGATTTTCTATTTATTTTCATTTATTTTAAAATAATTTCAACAATCAATATATAATAATAATTATATTTAAAAGCTCTCTTTTTTAAACATACATAACAATATTTAAAAGAATACTATAAATGAGAAAAAATCAATGTTTAAAATAAGACTAGAAAGGAGAATCAAAAGAAATCTACAAATGTGAATAAATAAACCAATTTAAAAATATGAGGCCTTATAAATAATAAAAATAGTTTTAATACGATAAATATTAATCTTTTCAAAAAGAAGTGATAAATATTAATATTAGAAATTAGAAGTACGAATATGAGAATTATTATAAACAAAAATAAAGTTATTAACATTGATACTTGAATGATAATAACAACAAAGTTATTATACAGATATTTCAATTATAATATTTCTAAATGTTGTTTATTTCAATTTCAATATTTTTATTTTTATATTAATATTTTATATTCACCGCGCATAGCGTAGTGCTATTTCCTAGTGTAAGCATAAATCCATATTATAGGTTTTGCACGTGTCCCAGAACATTTAGGTGATGTTTGTTTTTTAAGAGGTGGTAAAGTTTAATTTCACTTGTAATTTATAAGAAGTAGTGCTGAAGTCTGAAATCTGAATCAGTAAAAATGTTTTTTTTACATCAGAAGTTGTTAGAACTTAATTGGAAGTATGAATCAGAACTTTCCTTTGAGAAACAAGTTGAACTCTCCAGAGCCAAGCATTCAGAAGATCTTCACTTCAGAAGTAATAGTTCAGAAGCTCCAAAGGCAATCCAGAAGATCGGGTATCTTCTAGATTTTACTTTATGAACTATACACGTGCCTCAATGACATGGCAAGTCATGCATCCTGTGCGTATGTTAGATGTCTTGCTTACATGTCAATACGTGATAGGCTAGATCATTGACTTTTCATTGTATTAGTATAAATAGAGATAGTCTTCACTGTATCAAGCGTCAATTGTATTGGAGAGAATCATTGAGAGTAATTTGTATTGTTGTAATCATCGACATCTCGAGTGAAATACAAATTACGATTGATCTTCATTGGATTCTTCCTTTACTGTTTACAATTCTAGTTTATTGTTGATTAATTTGCTTCCGCTCACTACTCTTACTGCTTATGCTTAATCAACTGTAATTGAGTATTCAAGGGTCTGAGTTCCAACAATTGGTATTAGAGCTATCAAATCAATCTATTGATTAGTTGATCTAATCCAGTTTGGAGAAATCCCTACTCAACTAGATTTTTCTCTATTTTTAAGCTACCGTTCTTAATTCTACCCCGTTTACGAGTTTTTATTGTTCTTATGCAATTTTTTCTCAAATTCAGTGGTAATTTTAGCTTAAATCTGAGATTTATTGTTCATCGACAATAATTTTCAAGTTTAGTAAATCAAAATCGTTCTTAATTTTCAATTTCTTCTCAAAACTCTCATACTCTGTTCTTCTAAAAAATGGCAAATCCAAATCTAAATGCCATAGCTTCGGATCTCTCACAAAACCCCCCACTCTGCTTAGGGATGAATATCCCGAGTGGAAAATTCGCATGATTAACTTCTTTGAAGGTTTAGATCTCAATCTATACACTTCTATGATAAATGGTCCCTATATTCCAGTTACCACCATTCCTCGTGTATCTGCAACTGCCACTACTGATGAAATTCCAGCAAGGCAGGTTCCAAAAGAAAGAAAGGACTGGAATGAGGAAGATAAAAAGAAAAATGAAATTGATAGAAAGGCCAAAAGACTTCTCATTATGGCTCTTCCAAATGAAATTTTTCAATCTCTAGATCAATGTGATTCTGCTAAAGATCTATGGGATCAGTTAGCAAATCAACTTGAAGGAGGTTCAAAGATGAAGAAGAATAGAAGAACTCGAGCACTGAATGAGTATAACAATTTTCAAGCTCTTCAAGAAGAAACCCTTGAGTAGACGTTTCACAGATTCAATAGATTGATAGATTAATGTAAAAGATGTGACATTATCAGATCACAGGAAGACAACAATGTTCTGTTCCTTAAACGTCTAAATCTTGAATGGTCAAATTTGTCAATGTCATTACAAGAGAACCAAGATCTGGAACAGTGCTCGTTGCATGATGTGTTTGGAACTCTTCAAACTCATGAGAATGAGGTACTATTAAAGAAAGTGAATGTTGGAGGTCCCTTGACCCTTATCCCTGAATCCAGAGGGTCAGGGACGAGAAATAGAGAGGTTGAGAGGAAAGGGAAGAGCAAGGCTCTAATTTCAGAAGCAGATACATAAGCTGGTCTTTCTGGATCAGAAGATGAAGACATAAGTGCTTTTGCAGAGTCTCTGGCTCTTATTACCAAACAATTCACTAGAAAGTTTGGTAATCGTTCATTTCCAAGTAAAGGAATATATGATAACAGAAGTGAATGTCCAACTCAAGCCTACATACCAAGGCAAGAACCTCCAAGAGTTGAAAAGTTAGAAAGAGAAGAAAGAAGAAGAGAAGAAGAAGAAGAAGAAGAAGAAGAAGAAGAAGAAGAAGAAGAAGAAGAAGGATGTGTGCTATAGATGTGGCAAGCCTGATCACTACTCAAAAGACTGCAAGGGTGCTCTCGTCAAAGATAATATGTATTACAATAACAAATACAAGTACAATGTCGATGAAGAGCACATTATGCTGAGCAAGAGAACTGGCTATCAGACCAGTCAAGTGATGCAGAAGCCATATTTTGTGGAATGGCTATGTCACGTGATGCAGAAGAACAACCTTCAGAAACCCCAGTTTGCACCACCTCTGAACCTTCTGAACTTGAACAAACAATCTTGAACTTAACCTTTGATTTTAAAAATCTAAAACAGAAGCTTCTGAATGAGAAGAAAATAAGAAAAAGATCTTGAAAATTCACTCACTCTTGTTGAAAAAGAAAGAAACATTTTTAAAAGAGAAATGGAAATTCTTGCAGAAGAAAAGCGAGAACGTTTTGTAGAAAATCAAAAGATTTCTAATCTCAAAACGTCTTCAGAAAGTCCATTAAAAGATAAAATCGATGAGCTAAATAAACTTTGTTGGCTAAGGATAAATAGATTGAAGCTAAAGAAAGTGACAGATTAAACTCTGTGGCACTTAAAAATTATTTTCAAAAAGAAAGGGAATTTATGGACATTATTTTCAAAAGAAGGAGTTGTTGATTAAAAAAATATCAAGATGCTCAGAAGGTGCATGAAAAAATTAATACACAAGTTGGGAAAACAGGTCTTGGTTTCGATGATCTGGATCCCTATACTTGTAAAAAGAGATCTGCTTGAGATTTTGTATTCTGTATGGGTAAAGACAGGGGCGGCCCTGAGGGTGTGCAGGTGGTGCCGCCATACAGAGCCTCCAATTGTTGGGGGGCCTCCGATTTTTATATATGTTATATATGGTATATATATTAACAAAGATATATGACAACATATGTAGCTTTCCAGCTGAGTTGGTAAAGGCGTCTCCTGGTTATCTTGAATGCCAGTGTTCGAATCTTGATTCTTGCGTTTCTTTTTTTATTTTTCAAAAATTACTTAGATAAATACATCATAGCGTCAGTCAGCCCATTAATTCCGTCAAACATTCCATAAATATTTAAGATTTCCAACTTTAATTAAAATTATTAATTTTAACTTTACATCATTTAGGTTTCATTGTTCATTTTTGAATTTACGGCCGTCATTACTCATTATATTCATAATTTTAAATAAAGTGTCAAGATTTTACATTTAAATTGCCGCAATTTTCCAAAAGATCAAACACGTTAACACAGAGCTTGGTTCTTTAATTCTTCAACTTTTTCCATTCTTCGATTCCACTTTCACTCAGGTATTATATCACGTTTTATAATTGATATTTAATATTTTTTATTTACGTAGTTTTTTATTAGTGTTCTTCTATAACTTTGTTATTTGATTGTTTATATATGTTCTATTGTTCTTTGTTTAATTTTTAATGTTAGTACTCTTTCAATAACAATAAATGAACTACTTTTTTTATATGTTGTATTTTTATATACCAGTAATGATTGATTTATTTTACGTAAAATAGGATGCCTCCAACTAGAAAAATTGAGCCATGTTGTTTTAAACGTCAAAAAAAAATGAAGAATTTGTTCAAAGTCAAAGAGGAGCCATTGATCGATTTATTAATTATCAAACATACATCGGAATTTTCAGGTAATGGAGAATCAAGGCAAGTAGAGAAAAATATGTTTGAAAATGGTGTTATTAATAATGTTGAAAATAATGAGGGGGTGCATAGTGAAAGAGTAGGTGTGGGTGTGGATGAAGATGGTGAAATTGCAGAAGAACCAAGGGTAGAAAAAACTGATGTGCATGTGTCAGAAAACATAGCCAACTTGGCAGATTAATCATTGGTGATTTCTGAGCAATGGTTTAATAATGTAAAGGTTAGTTTTATTTTTATTTGAATCTTTCTTATAAACATGTTATGTTTCCACACTTAAGGATTTAATTTTTGTAGTTAGTAATAAATTTTTTAATAAAGAATACAACTTAGAAAAGTATAGGGCTACATTTTTATTCTCGCACGTGGACTCCAAAATATCAGGGCCGGCCCTGGGTAAAGAACAAAAACCTGATTTTCCTATTTTATACAAACAGTCATTGTTTAAAAGGTCAAAATATGAGAATGGACATTAAGTGCGAAAACTCAAATATAAAAACATAAATTATTCTTCTGAAAAAACAAGTCAAGTTGATCTTAAACTAGTTCAGAAGAAGAATCTTGTTTTTAACTTTGGTCCATTCACTCATATAACTTTAAACCCAAAAGCAGATGAGTTCATACTTATACATGCAGAAGAAGAACTAAGACTCAAGTTTCAAAAAGATATTCTTCAAACTCTGGATGAGTGTGCTACCAAAAGTAGTATAGAACATAAACGAATTTCTCTTCAAAAGGAACAAGAAGATAAATCCTTAACTTTTGAAAACCATCCAGAAATCATTCCCTGTGCTTTCACTGATTTAAATCTTTGTCAAGATAAAGACAATGACAAATTTGACGTATATCCCTGGGAAAATCATGATCAAAGTTATGATGATTTCTTTGACATGTCAGATAAATTATTCACTAAGTTTGAAAATCGTATACCTTCCACTTATGTTCCTGTCAAAACTTGTATAAATAACAACTCTGTTGCTTATCTTTATACAAATGAGACAACAGAAGTACGGGCTGCTGGACCAGAAGGTGCAAAACTTCCAAATGGTATACCTCTGACCTCTGTCCCTCCAAAGGTACAAAGAAAAGAGTTTTCCATTCATCCAAATTTTATTGGTATGTGCATTCAAGCTAAGACTTGTCTTGATCTTGAAAAAGAAGCAACAATAAAAAAGAAAGCTACTCTTGTACAAAAATCTCAGATTCCACAGACTCAGAAGAATACTAAGTTCACCAAAGAACAAAAAGGAAAATGGAAAACTAATGATCATATTTCTTCTGTTTCAGTAAACCAGACAAAAGTTCAAATCATGTGGACTCCCAAGAAGAAGCCAACAGAGAAAAATTCACCAGTTCCGACGCATAAGTCTAGGCTAGATAAGAAGTTCATTCGAACAACTGATGCTAGAATAGACAACAATAAGATATCTTGCAATTATCATTCCAGAAATGAAAATTCAATGAATTCTTTCATGTCTCAGAACTCTGAATGCTTCTCTCTTTTTCTTAAATTAAAACAATTCTTCTTGAATCCACACTGTTTTACTTCTTATTTCAATAAACGCTCAAACTTAAAAAACCAGAAGAAAATTAATTTTAAATCTAAAACAGGAAAACTAGAAATCTCTAGAAAACCTGTATATTCTTATGGATTAAAAGAAAACTCAATAAAGAATCACAAGCCTAACTACAAAGGACCCATTATGAAATTGGTACCTAAATCTCTTTGATTCTGTATTGCAGAAACAACGTGTACACATCTGGTATCTTGACTCTGGATGCTCGAGGCACATGACTGGAACAAGAAACTTACTTTCCATTTTCAAAGACAAATCTGGTGGAGCAATAACGTTTGGAGATAATGGAAAGAGTCAAATAATAGGTTATGGTACTCTTCAAGAAGGAAACATAATATTATCAAAGGTTGCTTATGTTTCTGGTTAAAACATAATCTTCTTAGTGTAAGTCAACTCTGTGATGCTAAAATGTTAGTTTTATGTGATGAGCAGCATTGTTACTTACTGCCTAAGGCAGGTAAAGAATTATGGAGAACCAACAGAAAACGTAACCTGTATATGATGAACTTCACTTCTAAAGATGGTACAGAAACCCTCTGTCTCATCTCTAAGAAGAGTGAAGTAGCTTGGCTCTAGCATGATAAGCTTTCTCATCTTAATTTTCAAAATGTTGAGTTGCTTGTGAAACATAACCTGGTTGAGGGCCTCCCAGAGGTTCACTTCCAGAAGGATCATCTTTGTCCTGCTTGTGAAATGGAAAAATGAAAGACCTTCCCATAAGACAAAGAGTGATCATTCATGTTTAAGACATCTGCAAATGCTACATGTTGACCTATGTGGTCCCATAGTTGTACAAAGTCTTTTTGGAAAGAAATATATTCTTGTGCTAATTGATGAATATTCTAGGTACACATGGTTGTTAGACAAAAGTCAAAAGTCCCAGTTGTTTTAACTAACATGATGAAGAGGATACAGGTGCTTCTGCAAAGCAAAATACAACAGTTAAGAAGTGACAACGGTACTGAATTCAAGAATGCCAAACTTGATGAGTATCTAACCAAAGAAGGAATCTCACAAAACTTCTCAGCTGTACGAACTCCTCAACAAAATAGTGTTATGGAAAGAAGAAATCGCACATTAGTTGAAGCAGCAAGAACAATGCTTGCAGCTTCTGGACTTCCCACACACTTCTGGGCTGAAGTTGTCTCTACTGCCTGTTTTACGCAGAACAGATCCATAATAGTCAAGAGACATCTCAAAACTGCATATGAGCTAATAAATAAAAGAAAACCTAACGTTAAATTTTTACACATTTTTGGCTACATGTGCTTTATTTTGAATGATCGTGACAAACTTGGAAAATTTGACAAGAAATACGATGAAGCTAAATTCTTGGGCTATTCTCTGACTTCAAAAGCTTTCAAAGTTTTCAATCTCAGAACCAAGACATTCATGGAAAACATCAACATTGATTTTGATGACCAAGCACAATTGAATTCTGATTATTCTGATTCAGAACTCAAGCTTAACAATGTTACTTATGACTATCTCTCCAGCTCCAGAGAATCTAAAATTAATGTCATATTCGAAGATTTCCTTGGAGAAGGAATCTCTTCTGAACCAAGAGAGAGAAGTCCACTTAATCCAACAGAGGTACTTCAAGCTTCTGGAATAACAATTTCCGGGACCTCTATCTCAAAAAGCACAAATGAAAGTCTAGAGGAATCTTTGTCTCCTCCAGACACAGAGAGCTCAACTCGTATGTCAAAATCCTCTGTTACCTCATTTGAGGGGGAGATATTAGGCTTCTCACCAGAAGTTGAAATTCTAGAAGAAGTCATACAAGAACCAGAAGTTGAGATTGAACCTCCACAAGTCTCCCAAACCCGCATGAAAAGATGGACAAAAGCTCATACGACTGATCAAATAATTGGTGACCTTTCTGAAGGTGTCAAAACTAGGTCTGCCACTGCAAATGAAGCCATCTTTGTAAACTTTTTAAGCATGGTAGAACCAAAACGAGTCCATGAAGCTCTACAAGACCCCAGCTGGATTGATGCATTGCAAGAAGAGCTTCTGCAATTTGACAGAAACAAGGTATGGAAGCTTGTACCATTGCCCAAAGATAAAACTGCAATTGGCACAAAGTGGGTTTTTAGAAATAAGAAAGATGAAGATGGAATTGTGGTCAGAAACAAAGCCAGACTAGTGGCAAAGGGTTACTGTCAAGAAAAGGGAATTGATTATGATGAAACCTTTGCTCCAGTAGCAAGGCTTGAAGCAATTCGATTGTTACAAGGATTTCAAAGTTTATCAAATGGATGTAAAATGTGCTTTTCTAAATGGCAAGCTTAAAGAAGAAGTATACGTCCAGCAACCCCCCGGCTTTGAAAGTGCAAATCATCCATACTATGTCTATCTTTTAGACAAAGCTCTGTATGGATTAAAACAAGCTCCTAGAGCCTGGTATGAACGCTTATCAAGGTTTCTGATCTACAATAAATACGAAAAAGGTAAAATCGACACCACTATGTTCATCAAAAGGTGCAAAGGTGAGTTAACTATGGTACAAATATATGTGGATGACATTATATTTGGTTCTACAAATCAAGCAGAAGTAGAGTTGTTTTCAAAACTAATGGAAAGTGAATTTGAAATGAGCATGATGGGAGAACTAACCTTCTTCCTAGCGCTTCAAGTCAAACAGAAAAATACTGGCATTTTTATAAATCAAGCTAAGTATGTCTCTGATATTTTAAAGAAATACAAATTCACAACTCCACTACTATGAAAACACCAATCTCACCAAATACAAAGCTTGACTCTGATCGCTCTGGGAAACAAGTAGATGTCAAAAACTACAGAGGTATGATTGGCTCTCTTTTGTACTTAACTACAACTAGACTAGATATAATGTTTGCGACTTGTCTGTGTGCTAGATATCAAGCCAATCCAAAAGAGTCTCATCTGGCTGCTGTGAAAAGAATCTTTAGATACCTTAAAGGAACACCCTCATTGGGTCTTTGATATCTAAAGCATTCTGGCTTTGATTTAATTGCATATACTGACTCTGATCATGCATGATGTAAGTTAGACAGAAAAAGCACCTCTGGAAGCTGTCAACTTCTGAGAAACAGGCTAATAAGTTGGACATCCAAGAAGCAAAACCGTGTATCAACTTCTACAGCAGAAGCAAAATATGTTGTTGTTGCAAGTTGTTGTTCACAAGTTATATGGATGAAAACTCAACTCACAGATTACAACCTTGTTTATGACAAAATTCCCATCCTCTGTGATTCAGAAAGTGCAATCGCCATCACAGGAAATCTAGTTCAGCATTCAAAAACCAAGCACATTGATGTCAGGTATCTTTTTATAAAGAATCATGTGGAAAAAGGTACTATCGAGATGTACTTTGTTTCCACTGATTACCAACTTGCTGATATTTTTTACAAAAGCCTTAGACGAAAATCGATTCAATATTCTAATCCACAAGTTGGGCATGCTTAATATGTGATTCAAATCCAGAATCTATTTCTCAAAATAGCTCTTCTGTAGTTTAGTTTATCGCATGTCTTTTATCTTCATATTTTCATCGTTCTTTGAACTCACTTTACCATCCCAAATATACCGGAAGCCTCTGGCTATGCTAACGATATCTCTGCATCTCAAATTGTACATTATTCACGATTTTATGATCTAAGCACAGTTTGAGGGGGAGCATAGAAACAGAAGATGCACATGTCAAGGGCGAGCAAACACTCGTGCATAATTTAAGGGGGAGAAAAATCAACTTTAGAGTAAAGGTCATGTTTCCGAAGTTAACTCTTCCAGAACCTCTGGATCAACTCTTGCCATCAAGGTTATCCAGAAGTCTCTGGCATGTGTATCGTCTCCTCTGATTTTTTCAGCCTCTGCAAAGAAAGTCTCTGGATTATTCTTACAAAAACCTGTTGAATATATTTTCCTCTTAAAGTCATACATATCACTTTTTTATGAACTAACTCTTGCCGTCAAGGTTATACAGAAGTTTCTGATATGTCTATGACTTTTTCTGGAAAATCCTTTCAACTTGATCAAACTCTCTCTTGGTCACTGAATGTTTTACTCGACCACTTGAAGGTAAAGTATTCATTCAGAACCTCTATACTAACTCTTGCCTCCAAGGTTATACAAAAGTCTCTGGTATGTCTACCAAACCTTCTGAAAGGACATTTCTGATAAGAACTTAAGAAAAACTATTCTTTAAATTTCTCTTGCCGTCAAGGTTATTGAAAAGGTTGTTTTATTTAAATTCTTTATTTTTAAATGTTCCTTATTAAAACCTTCTACTGGTCATCAAATGACTTCTCTTAAAACCAGTTAGATTGGTTTTCAAATAGATTTTCTAGAATGACCGTTCGAATTCAAAGAGTTAAGGGAAAATGGTTGGGTTTTCCAAACAATACACACACTCAATCCAAAAGGATACTCTATCTGACAAATCCATGCGTCCACACACTACTCGAGCCAAATATGAACCGTCAAGACACGTGCAAGAACCCTATGCTCCGCATGCGTTCTCGATGTGTACCCCATGTCAGCAAAACCATTCCTATATTTTTTACCACTCGAGTACACTTTTCACTCTCCATATTTAATCTCGATTCACCATCAGTTTTTACTTTTTACCATCTTCTTGCTTTCGAACTTTCTGGTGCTTCAAGAATCCCAATTGCTACAAACCTGCAAGTTCACAAAAACCCTAACTCTCAAATGGCTGCTTTGAATGAAATGCCTGTTAATGTGCAAAATCAAGAAGACCAAATGATCGATTCCACTGCTGAAAGTGCCGCTATCGTGTTCTTACCCTCCAAACCCAACAACTTCCAAGTACTCTTCGATCCTCAAACCTACTCCACTGACTATCACATCATGATAGAATTTATTCAACGCCATATCCTAAACCGAGCCCTAACCATTGCCAATCCCAATGTTCCTAAACAATTTGTTCAAGAAGTTTGGCAATCCATGTATATAAAAGATGAAGATACTCTTGCTGGATGTTTCAGTATACCCAACGATTAAGAACGCACGGTTGAAGTGCTGATTACGAGAAGGACGATAGCAAGGATGTTTCATCTTCCAAAATCATTTATTCAAGAGAATGAAACTACTTTTGTGCCAAACCCAGCTCTTGAGCAGAGCTCTACTGTTAGGATCCAAAGAATCCTATGAATTTGGATCCTATATTTGAAATGTTTTGTAAAGAAAAGAACTTCAGAATCTGAAGATGAATAGTTCAGAAGTTCTGAACTAGTGCTAGAAAGATAAATATAGTCATCTTCAGAAGTGCAAAATATATATTCAGAAGTTCTGAAGAAGTTCTGAATAAGTTCGGAAGTGAAAGTTCAGAAGTTCTGAAGACAATTCAGAAGTGGTTCTGAAGAGCAAAGTTCAGAATTCTGAAGACAGTTCAGAAGTTCTGAAGAATTTCTGAATAGAGTTTTTGATGACATGTCTTAATGTCATTGGGCTGTGATTTAAATACATGTAACTGTAGCTTTACCTTTGTAGTATATATAGAGAGTCTGTTAGACAGTTAGATGTTGAACACCACATATGAGAGTCATCTAAAGGTGTAAGTGTGTGTTTCTCTGTATAAGCTTTCTACAGTTCTTAATAAAATGAGGATTCATTGAGCAATCTATCAGATCTGTTGTAATATGGGATTAACACCTACTTCTGATGTGTTGGTGGAATTTCTGAAATTTCTAGCATACAACAAGGAAATCACCAGAGTCTCTGACTTCAAAAGGCAGTGCCTACCACCTATGTGAAATGTACTTGTGTCCATTATCAACAAAAGCCTAACATGCAAAATTGGCTCAATGGATCAAGACAACACCAATGTCATCACTATAATGTATGGCATGTTCTTCAACCATCCTCTAGACTTCAAAGATTTGATTTTTCAAGAGATATATGGTGTTGTACACAACAAAGATCTTCTTCTTGGCTACCAGCATTAACGTTCCCACGTTTTCTAGCCCTGTTCATCCAAAGAGCCATCTCAAAATGGCGCATCCGATGTGTACAACCATTCTGCAAGATCAATACAATGAAAACTCACCGACCCACTATCCACAAGGATGGATACACAAAGAAGTGCGAGCTCTTAAGGTACATGCTTAACCTTATCCCTTCAACCTCTTCTATTCTTCAATCTTATAGGGACTCTATGGTGATCTCAGAACAGAGGTCACCTACCCCAGAGTTTATAGAAGCCATAGTAGACAACGAGGAGTCGAGTGAGAATGAGATTGAAAACAATCCGAGTGATAACCCGAGTAATTATAACCATGTCGAGCGATTGTTAAAAGGGAGCACAGAAGATGTTTTTATGGAAACAATCGAGAGAATCCAACCGAGTCCAACCAGAGCTAGCACATCTACTAGAGTTGATGCCAAAACATCTTCACCTATTGAAACAAGACTTGAGCTCAGTCCAAACTCAAACCAACAACCTAACCATTCAGAGGACATCTCAAATTCCTCTGAATCAAGCACATCTGGGGAAACCTCCTCATCATCTTCCTCTCAAAAGGATGATGATGCAAATATAAGAGTTCAGTTACCCCAGAACTCACCACCACATACACAAAACATCGATGTCTCTGTGATCGATGATGTAGACTGGATGGCAGTTGACACGTCCATGCTAACTACCAATCCAGAAGCCAATGAATTCCCATCAAAGGGGTTATGGAAACAGGGCATACAACGTACCTCGATTTTCAATCTTTTTAAAGGTACGCACATCACTATTGACTCTCCACCCTCTGATGTTGGAAAACAAGTCAATGTGATCCGAACATCCGAAGAGGTGCCTCTTAGGAGCCCTCGAAGACAGGATGGAAGTCCCTCCATACTCAACGTACAAACATGTGTGAATGAGGGGCCCTCTAGACGAGAGGGTCATGAGGCTCCATGTGTTGGAGATGCATCGGTTAACCCCCCACCCCCACCTGAATTTGTCACAAATATTGTGTTCCAAGCATTTGTTGACCAAATGAAGGGATCCATGGCACATCTAAAACAAGTCGTTGAAACCTGTAACTCAAATTTCAAATGCAGAGCAAACCCATGTGAATTTCTCTCTGAATTAAATAAGAGCTACTCAGAAGGAGCACACTCAAACTCTAGATCAAATGAAGAACTTCTTGATCAATGCCCACGACACTCAAAGAAACTTATCTATCGAGCAATTTCAGAAGCTGAAAACTGGTCTAAAGTCGAATGCAGAAGCCATTTCCAAGATTCCTTCAGAAGTTCCAACTCCACTGGCCACCATATCTATAGAAGAATCCGTCCTATTTGCTGCTGATATGAAGAAGTTACTTGATGTTGTCATTCCCTCAGAGTCTTCCTCATCCTCCGGATTGATCACCAAATCAGGCCTGGCAAACTTCCAGAAGGCTATGCTTGACAAGTTTAATGATGTCAATGCGAAGTTTGTTTCGAAGATAAACACTGCCCCAGCAGCTGAACTCACCCAGATGGTATCTACCTTGGATACTTCTATGAATACACTCGGAACAACTATACAATCAATCTTTGACCATCATGAATCAAGGAAGAAAGCTAAGGAAGAAAGAGCCTGTAAAAAGGCTGAACTAAAGAGAAAGAGATCTGAGGATCAGGATCAAGATCCTTCTGATCCTCAGAAGGGGGAGAAAAGGCAGAATGTGGGTCCCTCTTCTGAACCAGCTTCAACTTCTGAACCAGCCACAACTTCTAAACCAATTCAAACTCAACCTTCATCATCCCAAGCACCACAAGAAATAGAACTGACTAATCCTAAGGCAAAGGGTCGAGAAACTTAATGACACTATTCTTGAACAACTTGGGGCCGGGCCTTCTTTTCGTTTTAGCACGATAATCCTTATGAGCCACCACAACAAACCACAGAGAAACCCACTAAGCAAAATCCACCTGCCAATCAACAAGCTCCAATCACTGCAACTCCTTTAGAAATGCGCCCCCATTGCCAAGAGATCCAGAAGTTGCTAACTTTATTCTTAGTCTTGAAAGAACAAGAATACAGATCCCCAGAAGACAAGGAACACAAATACTCGACTAAGAGCATCTGGTCAACCATCCACCTCAACTCTTCAACCTACTCATCAAGGTCAGGCATCAACTTCAAGCCCAATTAAACAAATAACAGAAGAAGCTAACACCTTGAAAGCATCAACCTCTATAATTCTTGAAACAAATACATCAGAAGATATTGCTCTTGATATTCCCATCTATACATCTAATAATGAAGCCTTAACGGGCCAACCCACTACTGATCAAAGAATGAAAGCCCCAATGGTAGATCAATCTACAGATCAAATCATGGTTAAACAAAATGATCAAATTAGTCAAAATCGGACTGAAGCACAATGGAACTCTATGAATCCAGCACAACGAGCAAGGATGGCCAATGTTCAAGTCAATGTTTCCAAAAAAATAATCTACGGATTCTTATATGCAGAGAGAGAAGAAAGAACACTAATAATAGCACCTAATTTTGCAGAAGGTGCAGATCAACAAACAACGACCAGATTTGCAACATATAGACAGCCAAGGGAAGATGTGTTCTTTTCTTCTGCTATTAGAAGAGTAATTGGGTTGAGAACTCAATTTTTTGAAAACTCTGACGTTATGTATACAGTGTATAGAGTTGAAAGAGCCAATGGACAAGTATACAACTTCACTGACAATGATCTTGTCTTCTTAAATCCGTCTGATCTGATACCCCTTGGAAGATACATGAAACACTTAAGAAACAGAAGCCTAGATGATCACATTGCTTATTTTAGAATTATATCTACTATGGAAGCTTTTGTTGACTTTAGAACCAAGGTGGATTTTCATATTGGTTTTGAAAGACTCGTGAATCGACTGTTCATAACTGCCCCTAACGAGGAATTAGAAGGAATTGCTTCAAAGATGGTTGGTGATATAGTACTAGAGCATTAACAAGAAAGAGGTATAGTTTTTAGAAGACCTACAGGCAAGAGATTTTTCAGGCTAAGAGAATCCTTCAAGTATTTTGATGATAAATTAAACTTGATCAGAGGTTTAATTATTG
Source organism: Silybum marianum (assembly GCA_036898165.1). Classification (NCBI taxonomy): domain Eukaryota; kingdom Viridiplantae; phylum Streptophyta; class Magnoliopsida; order Asterales; family Asteraceae; genus Silybum; species Silybum marianum. Next base: position 24,250,497 of record CM072543.1, read on the forward strand.
TTAAAAAGAATGATGTGAATATAATCATCAAAAGAGCAGCATTTGATATGGAAAGGCATATCGAAGGGGTTTTCAAATTAGGAGAGATAACTAGACAATTCTTTAGAGTCATCAGTGGGCATCCAGAAGCCCCATTCTAGTTAATCTCTGTATTACCTTTTGCTTCAATTTCTTGTAATCAAATGAATTTCATATTTGTTTCTTTTTACTTTGTATGCTACTGTTATGACTTCACACTTAGGGGGAGATTTTTAGAACTTAATTGGAAGTATGAATCAGAACTTTCCTTTGAGAAACAAGTTGAACTCTCCAGAGGCAAGCATTCAGAAGATCTTCACTTCAAAAGTAATAGTTCAGAAGCTCCAAAGGCATGCCTTTATGAAGATCGGGTATCTTCTGGATTGCGCAATCCAGAAGATCGGGTATCTTATGGATTTCACTTTATGAACTATACACGTGCCTCAATGACGTGGCAAGTCATGCATCCTGTGCGTAACTGAATTTGTTAGATGTGTTGCTTACGTGTCAATACGTGATAGGCTAGATCATTGACTTTTCCATTGTATTAGTATAAATAGAGATAACTTTCACTGTATCAAGCATCGATTGTATTGGAGAGAATCATTAAGAGTAATTTGTATTGCTGTAATCATCGACATCTCGAGTGAAATACAAATTACGATTGATCTTCATTGTGTTCTTCCTTTACTGTTTACAATTCTAGTTTATTGTTGATTAATTTGTTTCCGCTCACTATTCTTACTGTTTATGCTTAATCAACTGTAATTGAGTATTCAAGGGATCTGGGTTCCAACAGAAGTCTGAAATCTGAATCAGTATGTCTATTTATTTTCATCTTGTGTGAAAGAACCGGAGGCGTGGGAAGATAATAAGATGGATTTAAGAGGTTAGGTTACCACTTATTTATTCAGATCATACTAAGTGATAAGAGGCTGTGAAAAAAATAGAAAAACAAACAATCTGAATTATAAAACGTCTAAACGAATCAGACATAAGTGATGACTAAGAGCTTAAAATGAAAAACAAACAAGGCCTTAGAATGAAGAAAATAAAATTTAACCTTTTCAGTACATTATGTCGCTTTAAATATGCCTAGAACAGACCAAATTATACCTTATATGGTTATACCTAACCAATTCGCCATACCTGTAGGTTTTACCTCCCAACCACAAATACATGAAATTTCAACTATTAACATATATATTTTTAGTATCGTGAATATATATCATTTTGGGAATTTTGAAAAAGAAAATATGAAGAAATGCAAGTAGTATATATATAGAGGTTAAATCAAATAAAAACCAAAAAATGGTTAAAAACCGTGAGGACCAATCTAAGCCTTAGATATTTTGGTTTTAATTAAAAACCTTTTTTAATTAAATAAATGGCATAATCGTCATTTTGGTAAGAAGATTCACCAGGTGAAACATAGAGATTCATTTCACCATATGAAGCATACAAATTTATTCATCATACGAAGCATATAAATTTATTCACTATATGAAACATACAAATTTATTCACCATATGAAACAAAAAATTCACCAAATGAAATACATAGATTCACTCTATGAAACACATACTCACCATGCTATTTAACCTCATGAAAACTAAACACGATTTTATAAATATGTTATTTCGCCTCATAAATTTTTCATAGTTTCTAAAAAAATCTTTCTTAAAACATACAGAGATTCATACGATTAAACATATATGCTACCATTCTTCTGAGTTTCAATCACATAACCTACATATTATTTTGAAAAAGCAATTATTTAAAATGCATACAAAAACCTGCAAATTCCCAACAAAATCCCTCTACAATAACTTTTAAAATCATTAAAAAGCAATCATTCCATTACAAATTAAAAACATCCATAACTTAAATCAACATTAATCAAACCTACAATTTTACAACACTTGAACTAAAAAAACTCAAATTCCATCCACCAGTATTTGAAAAAGCATAGAAATCAGTAAAGGAGGCTCTGATTAATTTGACCATACGATTTATAAGATTTGAAGGTACCGATTGAGTGTAAATTAGTAAAATTAGAAAGTTAAAAAACCCTCTCGCCAAAACAACCACCATTCTGCCATCTTCGTTGTGTCGGAGAACGAAGTTGAAAACGAAATCGACATCTTATCCAAACTCAACAGTACTTGTCTCGTCTTCAATCGGCGATGCCACCATCAACGATCTCGTTGTCATCCATCCTCATTCTGCGTCCATGATTTCAAAAACTTCTCCTCCCAACGGACAAGAGAAGAAGAAAATGGAGAGATGAAAACGTACCTAGAAAACGGAGAACTGGCGATTGAATATTAAGAAGGCAAAGGTTGCAAATGAAGATGTGAGGTTGAAGATGAACAAGTTCCATCTAGGGTTGACAGGGAAGAAAATCGATCCATATCTAGATCTGGTAAATTATTTGGTTTAATACCCCCAATATACCCCTTCCAGATTTAATTTATCTCATAAACAAACCATCAAGTTTTAAATTATTTCAAAATTGCCATTGCCATTAATGTCCATAGATTAAACTTAATTAATGGCTTAGATCGGTTTTTATGGTTCACAACCTTTTTTTGTTTTTTATTTGATTATCGTCGACGATAATCAAATAAAAACCAAAAAAAATTTACAAACTCGTAAAAATCGATATAAAAATATTTTTTTTATGATTTTTTTTATCAAAACTTATAATATATATATATATAGGGGAGATTTCAAATACAAACCAAACAATTTGTACAAACTCCATGGTTTCATTGTTTTTTTAATAATTTTTTTTATGAAAATGTTTCATATAATTTTTTTCGTCATGATATTATTTCATATATTTTTGTTTCTATATAAAAATGAAATTTGTTTCATGTATTTCTCATTTTGATGAATCTTGTTTCATATATTCTTGATTAATCAATCCTCGTGTGTTCTTGATGAAATTTTTTCACATATTATTGACTAATCAACTCTCATTAAGAAAAGTGAAAAAAAAATGATTGGTTGGATGGATTTTGCACGGTTTGTACGAATTGTTTGGTTTGCAAATATATATATATATATATATAGGGACGGGTTCAAATGAGAACTCAAATTTGGTTGTGAACGTGAGGACAAATGAGAGCGCGACACGTGTCATATTCAGACTGAATAACATGCATTCAGACACGTGTCGCGTTCTCATTTGTCCTCACTTCACAACCAAATTTGAGTTCGCATTTGAACTTTCCTCTCTCTCTCTCTCTCTCTTTATATATATATATATATATATAGATTTGGAATCACGTGAGACCAACCTACTTCCGTGAGGCCACTTTTTTACACTTGAAACTTCACGGCAAATTACTGTGAAGGTAACCTTCACAGTGTTTTGCTGTGAAGTTTCAAGTGTAAAAATGTGGTCTCACTGGTCTCACGAAAACAGGTTGGTCTCATGCGAACTCAACCCTATATATATATATATATATTTATATACACACATAGAGAGAGAAGGAGGTTCAAACGAGAATAAATCCGGTTTAAAGAAATAAATGAACCATTCTTAGCCACATGTTTATTTTAAGAAAATTAAAAAATTAGAAAAATACCATATTGTTACTTTATGGAGCATTATTGTCAGGGGCGGAACACAAACATTCCAATCGCAGGGGTCAGACCTAATATATTATATATTTTCAAAAATACCAAAAATGCACTATCCGAAGTTATAACGAACTAAACTTTAAAACTAGACATTAAATATGAACTGGTTTTCTTTTTTTCTGTTCTTAATGGAGGTGCCTGGATGTTTTTCCACTAAAAAAAAAGTGGAACCCATCGATCTTTCGCGGCTTTGAAGTCTTCTACAAATTCCTCCAAATTAATCTTTTCAGCAACTTCCCTTTCGATAAACAAAAACAATGAGTCGTTTAGAAACTCATCGTCCATTTTGTTCCGTATTCTTCTTTTCACAATATTCATTGATGAAAATGATCTCTCGGTTGTCGAGGTAGAAATTGGAAGAGTTAGTAATAGACTTATTAATCGATGAATAAAATCAAAGTGGTTTCTCTTCTAGTCCTTACCAACCATTGACATAATTTTGCAGTAGATGCCAATTGCTTATAATCTGTATGTTGAACGATAAACCACAAACAAATTTAAAGATTCAAGGTTCAAACAATTTCTAAACCGTTTCAACAATTCAAGGCTCAACACAGTTTCTAACAATTTTCTTTCTAACAAGTCCAAACCCAATTGAAGTATCAAAAAGTTTCTGACAATTTTAAACCTAATCATTAATCAAACAATTCAAAACTCATCAAGATTCAAGGCTTAAGCCATAGCATTTTAAACCCAATCAAAATATCAAACAAATTAAAACTTAACCATTAACCAAACAATTTCAAACTCATCAAATTCAAACAAATTTAAACCTGTGATTTAGAGTTTGTAAGAATCGATTTATTTGATGAAGATGAAATTCAAATATTAGGGATTCCACTTGCAATCAGATTTGGTTCTTCACTTTGCTCTTCCATGGAGTCGAAATAGGAGACGGGAGAGGTCGACCGTCGATGCTGCTGGACAGATGGAGGTCGACAGGTCAAGTCGTCTAGACGGTGCTGGAGGTCGACCGGTCAAGAGGCTGATAGAGGAGGATGCCTGGAAAGAGGAGATGTTGATTATTCGATCTTGCTGATTCGGTTGTATTCTTGATACCTGCGATGGTGGATGAAGACGTGGAGATGGAGAAGGTAAAGTCGTAACTTGTAAAATCAGCAGCAACAACCAGGTGATCCATTAAACCTATCCTTCTATCCTTAGTGGACAAAAAATTAAAAGCCTTGTGTACTAGAAGTGGGGGGGCCAACTTTAAAAATTAACATTATATATTTGAAGGCCAAATTTTCTATCATTAGTGGACAAAAACGCCCAGGGGCCTGGCCCCTAAAGGCCTATATGGCCTTCCGCCTCTGATTATTGTCAAATGGTATTTGATAGATTTAAGAACTTTGAAATAAGAAAAACCAACTTAACTATTCATGATGTCTTATTTCAAATCACCTTAACTATTCATAATGTCTTATTTCAAATTTGAACGTTTATTACTTTTAAAAATTGAAATATGAAATATATTTAAAGAAATGTTTATTATTATTAAAACTTTAAAAATTAAAAAAGTTTATTATTTTTAAAAATATTTTTAAAAAATGAAGGTAAGATTTTATAAACGAGAAGTGTTGTTGATTATGAGTGTTTAAAATTCACATGTGATTTCAGTATCACATATGATTTTGTACAAATGTTAATGTAAAATCATGTGTGATTTTTTACAAATGTAAATGTAAAATCATATATGATTTTATATAAATGATATTCACAGATGATTACAATATCAATTATATCAACAAAATTACATATAATTTCAGTATCGTATATGATTTTGTATAAATGTTAATGTAAAATTATATATAATTTTATATAAAGATGAATATAAAATTATATATGATTTTGTAAACGGAGGTAGAGCCAAACAAAGGGAGTGGATGATGCCCAGCCCCTCTAACTCTAGGCTAATCCATTGTGTTTTAAAAGAAATAATATTTTTTTAATACTGAAAAACGACCCAAGCCCTCCCCAAATTCCAACGCAAGAACTCAAACTCTACCACCCTCATCCTAATTAATTAATCCTGACGTAACTCCACTATAGGTGCTATTATCATAAATGGGGTATGTTTTTTCTCTTCGTATTTATAATAAAACTAAATATATTTTATAACAAAATATATTACTAAAAAGTTTTCATCGAGAGAATCAAAATGACACCAATAATGAACACTAAAAAAATAAAATCTAAACATCATATAATTTGTTAATCGTCTTTTATTTTTTTTTAACGAACTCATTTTTTTAAGGTTAAGCAATTTTTGTTTGCGAAAAATATGACTTGAACTTTAAAACGACAAATTAAATCAGAGAAGTTTATAATAAAACATTTTAAATAGATGAGGGTAAATTATAATGTAATTGATGAAAAAGTTTTTGGAAAGGTTTTTTGCATTGAAGATTCGTAAAAATAGGTTTTTGTAAAAAATGTTAGTAGAAAGTTAATGTAACAAAAATAAAAAAACTTTTGAAAAATTACTTAAAATAGTGGATGCTCTCAGGTCGCCCTCCGGAGGCGACTGGATGGGCTATTTTCGCAAAAACTCTGAAACTTGATTATTCTGTTAATTTACATAGTATAATTGGTTGTTTTATTAATATACGATTATGTATGTTAATGTGATAAAGATGTAAAATAAAAAATGAAAAAGGAAGGGGCGTAACACATATCAATTAATTAGCTCTAAGGGTATAAAGTGTAAATTTTAAAATTAAATTTGATTAACAATGGTATGTGAGTGGGGAAAATATCTTAAAATTTGTAGGAGGTATACAATTCTGACAGGTGGTGGGTTTAGTAACCCCCTTTGTAAAATGTAATCGGTCACTCACTCAGAACAAGAAGTTTGAACAAAAACCCTAATACAATTTTTCCTGAGATATTATTAATTCTTCTGGCGTAGCTATACTTGTTGTTAATAGATCTCATCAGTTCGAGCCTGATTATCCCTAAACCCAATGTGAGTTTTTATATTTTGAGATTCAACAACTAAAAGAAAGATCGATTCTTTGGGATCCTTCGATGGGCAGTTGGTCAGATCTAGTATGGATCGTACATGGACGGTAGTTGGAGTCGGCGGCTCTCCTAGGGTTCCCTTATCGGGGATCCCTGGGGAAGAGGATCAATGTCTGTCTAGCAACCCCCCCGCTAACCCGAGTGAAGATTCATCAATCATTCATAGTCGCTCTCATCTACTCATCTTCTTCCACGGTTCCACCCACAGGTTCGAATTCGATTTATTTTGATGTTTTATCTTCTCTTAGAGACCATTTGGTATGCAAATTATTTGGTACTTCGTTGTCTAAGGTTTTATATCGATTTATTTGGTTCCACGGTTAAATTATAAGTTAAATTTCAAATGTATAAACCAACCATTCTTCTTGTCAAGATTATAAGATGGCATGCATGATTTTATTTACAAACCCAAGGCACACAGTTGGTAATGGTGTTGGCATGTCGATGATGAATTTATTTATCCTCTAATATAAGTTGAGAAAATTTTAGAATAAAATAACTATTTGTTAAAGGAAAAACAATATAGAACAACAAGAAATAGAGAGAGAAGAGATCTGTAATTCTCATTAATCATAAGCCCTTTAAATAGGGATACGTTACAAGTAGATAACTATCAGTTCTAACCTATCTCTAATATATTTATCTCTATCTATATCGTCATATCCATTAGACGATGGCACATTTATCCTACAACACTCCCCCTTGTGCCGAGTCAAAGGAGTGATGGTGCACAACTGTTGCCTCGTTAAAACCTTACGCCAAAATAAAAACCCAGTGGGAAAAATAAAAATATGACGAAGGAAAGAGTACAACGCACCAGTTTCTTTGCAATAGATAGACTTTTCCTTTAGTCTAATATTCTTTCAGATTCGTATATTAATCATGAGAGTTGGAAGAGTAGGATGGTATATAAACCGTTGCCTCACTAAAACCTTACACCAAGGAACAAAACCCAATGGGAAAAATAAAACCTTAGGTGAAGGAAAGAGTACAACATACCAATATTACATATATAGTAGACTCCCCCTTTTGTCTGCTACTCCCCCTGATTCGTGCATTAATCAAGGGAGTTTGAAAGGTCTTAGCATTCTCATACTTTTTATGTCACATTCTCCTTATATCTTACTTGATTCACTTGAATCTTGAGGTGAGTTTTCTACTGCTCATTTTATATAAACTAAAAGCATAATTTACTTTGAGGTATCACCCTTGATATATCTTACTTTAATTTCTTCGATACAATGCATTATTTACATATATGCGAGCAGGATATTTGTTGAACTCAAAACACTAACCCCTCTAATATGTGTAATGGTAGTTCTTAACCATCTACACAATTGAATAGTCTCATGTAGAGTAATATTCTTGGAATAGTTTGAAGAGGTAGCTTCAAGGGTTTGCCTAGTTTACTCCCAAGCAATCGGCATGTTTCCTATGGTAATTCCTTATCCAAGTTGGGAATGAGCTTTGTATGAGTCAGGTAGATATTTAATATCAGCAAAGACATACCAAGACAATATTTTATGTTTTTCTATTAGGGCCGGTACTTTTGCCTCTCATATTCAAAGTAGGTATTGAAATTTCATTATCAATCCTATGTTTCTCTTTGTAAGGGAAGTATAAACCCACATCAATGGTTCCAAAAGATTAATTTGATATCATTCTAATGATGTTGCGTTGGCGCTGAGCTAAATCTAGCTAACGAGTTCATTGAGAGATACAAAATACGATCAAGTGTATTGTTCTAAGTACAATAATGCGCCTATTGCACTCAAATAGGGAATTCCAGCTCCCAAAGCCTCTTCGTCATCATCCTTCAGACGAAATGGATCTTTCCTTTTATCCAACACTTCGACCGATCATGGGAGTGCTAGCCGGACGCGCTTTGTCCATATTAAATCGCCTGATTATTTTCTAGACATATGCGATTGGTGAATTAATATCACAAACCCGGTGTCCTACATAAAACCAAGTTTTCCCAAGATCTTTCATCTCAAAGTCAGATTTTGAATAGAATAAAGTTTCTCTTATTTCATCAAGAGTATTTATTATGTTCATTACATCGACATATAAAGTTATGATTGAACATCTGGAACTTGTTTTCTTTATAAATACGCACGGGCACAGTTTATCGTTCTTATATCCCTTACCAATGAAGTATTCACTTAGGCAGGTATCCATATCCGCCTATGAGCGTTTCAATTTCATGGAAAACGTATTTTGTGGTTTCTACTAATATAATGTCATCAAACACTTTTATATATCTCTTAATCTAGATCCCCATAGAGATATGTAGTAACCACATTCATGAGCTGCATTTCCGTCCTTCGGAAATTACCAGGCTAATTAATTAGCAGAATGTTATAACGTCCATCACGAGAGAGCAAGTCTTCTCGTCATCAATCCAGGGCGTTGTGAGAAACCTGCGCCAAAGGAGAGTCTTATACATCATGACTTAATTATTCTCATTACGCTTTTATGACAAATGAATTATCTATGTCTTACGGGCTTTACACTTGGTGGGTTAGCACTACCGGACCAAATACCCGTTTATTTGTCAAGTGTAAGTCTCCTGGATTGTTTCTTTTCATTTAGGTCATTTTGCTCTTTGTTGACATTCTTCAACTGAGCATGGTTCGATGTTACCGTGCTCGATCATCTCATGAACAGCGGTATATGTGTGTATATCATCAATAAGTATGTATGATCTGTCCATCGACTCATATGCACTCTCATAATTCATTTGAGATTTCTTTGATCTCTGGAATCAATATTAACTTCGGAGCGTCCTCCAGTAATGATTCATAGACATAGTTTTAGTTAGAGATAATCTCATGAGAGGTTTATGTATTGATGATAAATGGTTGTGCCTTACTCTTCTTTTCCTTTAGATGAGTATCTATCGAACCAAGTAGTTTCCCCCATTTCCTTTTGGGAGCCACGACCTCAACCACACATCCACCATGTGTGATTGCAACGCGCTTTCCAGTGGCGTTGTGCCCTTGTTTGGGGACTTTTATCCTTACGGATATATTTGCAGCTGGTATATGTGATCTTGTCACTTCTAGAATAACATTAAACGTATCAGGTATCGAGTCTGATTCGTTTGACTTCAATTTTACTTTGTGAAGTTTGGGGATCAAATTGAGACATGATGGGAATATTCTATGACATTTCCGGTCGTTCCCGTGGAAAATCCTTTTTCCTATCTCCCCCTAACGACGGGAGGACTGTCTCATCAAAGTGACAACTCGCTAATCTAGCGATAAAGAGATCACCCGTCAAGGATTCTAATTAGCGAAAAATTGTTGGGGATTCATATCCAACTTATATTGAATCGTTTTTAAGGACCATTTGGGTGCGCTGTGGGGGCGCAATTGGCACATATATACTACACAACCAAACATGCGTAAATGTAAAATATCAGGCTTATGTCCAGTTACCAACTGCTACGCATGATACTGGTTGGCTAGTAGTGGGTCTAAAAATAAATGAGTAAGGCTGCATGTAATATTTGCATAACCCCATTCAAATGCGGGTAAATTGGTGCGCATAACCAATGCCCTATATATCATCTATATTCTTTTGATGACAACTTTTATGAGACCATTATATATATATATATATATGTAAGAATGCTTTCTAAGGCCTGCTTAAACTCTTCTAGTCTATCTCGCTGTCCCTGTATCTGAACCTCCAATCCTGTGACCCAGAGGTTCTCGGTTGCCGTCATCCCGGTATAAGAAACTCTATATTGATCCGAATATATAAGCAACAATTATCAATTCCTTATGATATAATGTCTAGCATTCCAAGTCATGTAGACTTGAGAAGATAATTAGGGTGGTGAGCCCTTGAGCGTGTAACTAGTGCTAGAGTGCAGCATTTCATGTGGACAATATAACATGCATTCATTGTGTCGAAACCAGAACCATAAAATATTTTGATGGCCCGCATTCTGGTTGTTTATGTCCATAAAATTACCTTGTTATTCATTGTAAGAATTGGAATATTTTCTTGTATTATGTCCTTAGCTTTAGGATGGTCTAATTCCTTTCTTGGCTAAGGATTAGGGTTTAAAAGTCTAGGTTTTCGAGAGGGCTTATTATGATGTTAGTGTTACTTCTTGTGCTGTAGAAGTGAACAGTTTTATATTAGTTAATTAACTCATTTTGCCTTTCAGTCGAAAAAGAATGTGTCATTGTGTATTTTTCAATACATAGATCATTATGTTATGACCATGGTGTCCCACAAGGTCATGTCGAAATATATATATATATATATATATGTGTGTGTGTGTGTAATTGTCCCAAAGTTCTTTATTGGTGACATAATATGATTTGATGACCTAGATAATCCACTAGTGTGACACATTAATTTCTCTAATATACGTTCCTTTCATATCATTAGAGTTGATGTACATATATACCCATTTCCATTCTTATAATACGATTTCCAATTAATATGAATATTTTAACAAGGTTCTCATTAATATAGTCTTTAATGACTATTAATCTTGTACTAACAAGAAAATGACAATTCATCGTCTAAGTATTTTGGTTGTAGGAGTTATAAAGTAAAATAAATATTAGTTTATCTCTTTAGATTGTGTGGGATTCCCACAAAAACACTCAAGTTCTCCTCGATACATTCCTACATGGAACGGAGAATATTGAGAGTTTCGTATTTGTAATTCTTATGTATTTCTTTACATCAATAATGGTTATATATCTGGTTTAACATCAGCGGATGAAATTAATTTAATACTTAAATTTCAAATAAACTTATGCTCAATCAATCTTAAGGTTAATCTGATATAGTTCATTTCAATTTGTTCTTTTCTTTTTATTTGAGTAATTATTATTGCAGTTTTATTCTTATATTGTCCATTATCTTTTAGGCAGTAGTTGCATTTCTACTCCAAAAATTGTAAAACCCTTTTCGACTCTTGTCATGACCTTTACCGTTTCCATGGTTTTGTCCATGGGGTGTATAGATGTCACTATGTGGGATTGTCTTTAACTCATTGTCCTTTAGAGTTGTTCCACCTCTAACACTTTCATTATTGACCACGAGAATTTTCTTTGTCCCAACATATTTAGTGATCTGAAATAACCTTGTTATATCTCACAACCACTTACAGTAGGTTGATGAATTTGTCTAAAGGTTATACTCTAGCTCACATTGGTTCATTAATATGATTACTGTTATATGAAAGGTGAAAATCTTCTATGAGTTCCTTGTCATGAAGATTGAGATGTATTTTGAGCACAATATTTCTTTGTTGAAATCAGTCATTTTCTTGTAATCGAGTGGGTTTCATTCCACTGTTTGATTAGTTTGGAAAGTACATGGTACTAGATACTCCTGATTTTTTTTTTCAGGGTGTCCCACTGTTCTTAGGGATTCTAGTTAATGGTATTCCATATGAAGGTTGTGACTAATGTATCGTCTCAAAAAAATCTCAAGATATTTACATGTATTTTAACAGGTGACTTTTAGGGTCAATATGTTTTGATGAGTTTTACATATTTGTCTATCTTATGGTACTCAAGTTCTTTCGAGTCCAGGTGGTTGTAATAATGGAGAATATATGATTTTCAAAATCATGTTTTATAATTATGTTATGCATGAGATTTCATTATCATAATATTATTGGATTTCTGTACTTTTAAATTTTTAAATTTTTGTTGATAGTACTTCATCAATATTTCAATATTCGAAAATAGATCGCAAAGACACTTTTAGATTTCCAGGTAGGAGGGGAATCACATGGATTACTTAAGTCCCTTCAACCTTAGGGTTATTTACATCCGTTTGACAAAACCTTTCGGTGTTATGCAATTATTTCGTTTCATGAAATACATGAATAACATTAATATTATGAGAGATTTTGCCATTAAGCAAAATAAATATTGGTTTTGACGTAAAATTGAAGTTTTGATTTTTAACATCTTAATAGTATTTTTTGGAGTATTTGGTAAAAGACCAAAATATATGGGGGTTGGAAGTGTAACTTCCAAATATTAATTAAGATTAAAGATAATGAGTAGGAACTCATCATTAATATTAGTATTTGTATAATATTTTAACACTTTCATGTTTTTTTTTCTTTTGGAGCTTTTGGTAAAATATCAAAATATATATAGGGGTTAGAAGTATAACTTTAAAAAGTTATTATAAAAATTATAAGTAGAAACTTATAATTAGGATAAACATTTGAATAGAATGCAGCATTACGCTAAATATGATTTAAAATAAATATTTCAATATTAACTTAAACAAATAAATAATATTAATCAATTAAATATAGTAATTGGGAACCTAATACTTATGCATTCAACAATAAACTAAGATAAGTTATAATTAAAGATATACTCTTAAAATATGATATTATTGTTATGGAAATAAAATCAATTTTATAAAAACAAGCAACTATAGTTTAATAAACAATTAGATATATACTAAATTTATAACAAACCAATAAAATGTAAGATAAATATTAATATTAAGTAGATATTCAATTGGTAACTAGAATATATAATTAATTAATATTCAAATCCAATACTTAATTTATCTAAAACCACATATAATCTTAACAAGCCTACTAATAATAATAATAATAACAATTTTTTTTAAAGTAATACATAAGCAGAAAAAAAAAGGAAAATAAAACCCCCCTTTTTGTTTTGTATTCACCACTGCAAGAAAAAAAACCTCAATATGATATATTATTATATTTATAGACAAAGAAAACTGCAAATCCGTGTAAGATTTTTAACTATGATCTTAAAAAAATTATAGACAGGTAAATCGATGGATATGATTGAGTTTTGATATTCCTAATTTTTTTTTAATGTTTTTTAATAAACAAAAAAACAGTCAATCAAGTCATGTAAAACACAGGCAACAAACAAAGGTACATTGAATTATCATGGCTAAAAGAATTAATCATTATTAATGATAAATCGTAGACCAAATAAAGTTGTAAGTTTATGTAGAGATACTTACTTGAATTGCAATACTATAAAGCAAACCTCTTAATGGTGGCGAATTGCAGATTGAACAACCGTTTAGTAGCGGTAGAAACGACCCGAGCTTACGTGCTGATAACGTGTTAAAGAAAAAACAATATAGAAAAACAAGAAATAGAGAGAGAAGAGATCTGTAATTCTCATTAATCATAAGCCCTTTAAATAGGGATACGTTACAAGTAGATAACTATCAGTTCTAACCTATCTCTAATATGTTTATCTCTATCTATATCGTCATATCCATTAGACGATGACACATTTATCCTACAACACTATTATGTATTTATCTATGTTTCTAGTTTCAATCTATAACCTATTGCGTGATTTTATTACAAATCCAAAGTATGAATCCATGTATAATTGTAGTAGTGACAACAAAACAGAAAAGTATCAATCCATGCTTGAAACACCCGAAATTTTTACACCTCTTAACCAGATGTTGTGAGTCCAAGATTGACATGTAACATGTTAAGTGCTAACCTTCTATTTGTATGGGAATAGGAGAAGTACGAACTTGCCACTTCCACCCTAGCACTTTTTTTTACCATAAGTTGAGAATCAGGAGAAGTGCGACATTGCCATGCCAATCTCTCATCTCACCCTCGCATTTTATGTACCGAAAGTTGGATTTTGGAGGGTGCGACCTTGCCAATGCCAACCTAGCACTTTTCATCTGAAGTATGAAAACGGGATTTTAGGTCCAGATCTCATTTATTTCATTCATCTACTTTTCTCCTTCACCAATTACTCTCTAGACAAACCCTAGGGACGATTTCTAAGAACATTTACTCCTCTCCACCAAGCTACCAAGATCAAGTGTTGGAACTTTAAGCTAAGATTCAAGGCTAAGGTTCAAACCTCAAGTATTCTTCATCTTCACCTCAACTCTTCAAGAAAGTTTGCTAGTTTCTAGAGTTTCCACAGATCCTAGTAGAGTGAGTTCATCATAATCTTTTATAAAACTATATACATGTTAAAATGTTGTATTTTATCTTCCACAAGTTTACATTTCAAGAAATACTACATTTGGGTGATTTTGACAAATTAGGTTAAACTTGGGTTTTTAGAGCTTTCCTTTATATTGTCAAAATGAACATGAATATTAGTTTAAAACTCTTTGTGTTGGCTTATTATAAAGTAAGATTTGGTTTGAAACTCAAAAACCACTTTGACCTAGATTTTTGGAGAACTTATATTTGATGAGAAACAATTTTGTACCAAGCATTTATGTTGGTAACTTTTTCTAATATGTTTAAGTTGATGTATTAAACTATTAAACTAGAATGTAATGGATCCATAGGCATAAAAGTCGAGTTGAACCGAGATTGTCGCCCCCTTTTGGTCAACGTGTAGGATCATTAAGGGCCATACTATGGAGTATTATTGGTCGGTGCCAATAGCCATTGATCCTTGCATGGGTTTCTATCTAGGATCATCGAGGGCCATACTGGGTTGTATTATTGGTCATCGCTAATAGCCATTGGTCCTAGAAAGAACTCTTCACATTTATATGTGACCTACTTATGTAATCCATCACTAAAATGGTATGTAACGGGTCTCCCCCGTTATCTTTAAAATTGTCAAGTTTCTCCCAAAGAGCAAGTGTGAGTAAAAGGAGGAAGAAGTTTTGGACTAAAGTTATGGTTGTACTTTTGGAAATTTTATGGTTTTATCATTTAAACTTTTGTTCTCACTGGGCGTTAAGCCTAATAATTTTTCTTAAATGACATGTATAGCAGGTAATCGTATTAGCGGGACGCCCAAGGGATGAGGGGAGCGTTTAGCTGGTTGAAGCATTTTTGGAATACACTTTCATGTGTATATTGAGAGTTTACTCTATATATATTTTGAGGACAAACTCTATTACATCTTCCCCCCTTGTTGGGTGATTTTTATAATTTATGACCGTCTATTGTATAGATTAATAGGGTGTTGTTTTAGTATCTATTAACTGATGTAAACTCTATTACATTTTCCCCCCTTGTTGGGTGATTTTTATATCATGTGGAATCCTCTTGTAGATCATCTCGGTTTAAATTGTATCCCACTTCTAGGGTGTTAAAAGTTGGAATCAGAGCTCTAATTTAAGCGAACTAGGTATGAATTCACGATGCCTAGACTTAAGCTGAGACTTTTAAGTATGAATCGTGAGATGTGGGTAGAAACTCTTGAGATAGGAGAGGTGTAGAGTCGACAGAAGTGCGCTAATCACGAAACGTGACTTTGGTAATAAGAATTCTTATATGTATCATATATTCAAAATATCACGTAGCCAATGATATTTTGGGTATATTGTTATGTGGGTATGCTTACTTTACTATCGATGCGATGAATGATGAATGTATTATACGTATTCATGTTAGTTTTGTCTTTCTCTTACTCTATCCTCTTGGCAGAACGAAATGTTCACCATATGTAATAGGTCTCGGGATGGAGTAGAAGGTGCGGAGGGTAGTATTTCCAGCCGCGCATACTATAGTCGAACCGGAAGTCACTTAACGACCCCCGATCCCTAATATCCCACGAGGGTTTATGAACAGGGTGGAGCACGTGCCAAGAGTCAACCTCCTCTTGAACGCCCCTTTAATGGTGGAGGTGGGGTCTCAAGACAAATTTAGAGTTAGTGTGATGCAAGCGGTTAATTCCGCTATGGCTCAACAACATGAGGCAATCCTGAAAATGCTCAAAGAGCGAGACCCCAACATCCGAAGGCATGAGGCAATGGCCGCGAACATAGTGGTGGGTTATGGAGGTAATGCTAATGGTCATGGTACTGAAGAGACGCCCAGAGGCGGGGCAAGAAGGACGGACCAAGGTTGTTCGTACAAGACATTTCTATGCAACAAACCACCCAATTTTTCAGGTTCGGATGATACGGTGGTCTGTATAAGATGGATGAGGGAGATCGAGCAAGCTTTCGGCTCGAGTGAGTGTGAGGAAAAACAAAAGATGAAATTCGCCTCACAAATGCTTAGAGGCGAAGCATTAGCGTGGTGGAACATCACTACAACTACTCTTAGACCCGTTATCGTCCTATGCTCACTTGGGAGATATTAAAAGCAAAAGTCATGGAGGAGTATTACAACGAAAGAGCTATCGACCGGATTGTTGATGAGTTTCGGGCTCTCAAGAAGGGGAGCATGACGGTGAGGGAAAACTCTCGTCTTTTTGTGGAAAAGTTGAATTTGGTGGGGCACGTGGCCCCCGATGAAAAGGAGACTAGGAGAGAGTGAAGGCGTATATCAAAGTATTGCCATCTGACATGATGGCAATGGTTCGAGTTGTGAAAGCTTCTACTCTAAGAGAGGAAATTGAACAAGCTCAACTTATGGAGGGTGCTTATAATTTGGGCAAGGAAGAGAAGATGGTAGTCGGCACCACCCAAGAGAATGAGCACTTCAAAAACAACAACCGTGGAGGCAACTCCGGACGGGAAGCTAGGTGGTCCGTTGCCAAAAGAAACATCATGGCTATTTCAAGTCAAACTCAACAATTGTCACATGTGTGGGAAGCCCAACCATACCCTAGCAGACTGCCCCGTTAAAGGACTCATTTGTTACGAATGCAAGGAGTCGGGGCATTTTAAGAGAGATTGCCCGAAATAGAAGACGGGGGGAAGTCTAGGGAGAAAGGAAGGCACTCCTAAAGCAACGGGAAAAGCCTTCAAAATGACGGTGGACGAAACGAAGGCATTGGCGGACTTAGTGTCGGGTACGTTTCTTGTTAATTTCATACCCGCTCGTGTTCTATTTGATTCCGGTGCTACTTACTCTTTTGTGTCCACTACTTTCTGTCCATGACTACTTGTACCTATTAGTAGTTTAGAAGATGCCTATATTGTGGAAATAGCCGATGGTAACCAAGTCTTAGTTCGGGATGTCATTAAGGATTGTGTTTTATAAATCGAAGAGAAGAAATTTCCAGTGAACCTCATGCCTATGGCAATAGGAGGTTTCGATGTGGTGATCGGAATGGCTTGGCTAGCCGAAAACCAAGCCGAAATCATATGCTCCAAGAACTTGATTCGGATCCCTTTAACGAATGGTGACATGGTGTCAGTCTACGGAGAAAGAAGGAAGGGCGATAAGGCATTTCTGACCATGGCAAAGGCACACAAGTGTCTAACTAAAGCATGTCCTTCATTTATGGCCTATATGCTAGATGCAAAGTTAGAAAAGAAGAGGGTTGAAGACGTTCGAGTCGTTAGTGAATTCCTCGACGTGTTTCCCGAAGACTTTCCCGGTTTGCCACCCGACTGACAAGTAGAATTCTGTATAGACCTTGTGCCTGGGGCCGCTCCCATTGCTAGAGCGCCCTACCGATTGGCACCATCCAATATGCTAGAGATGATGTTGCAACTACAAGATCTTTTAGAGAAAGGTTTTATGAGACCAAGCTTGTCACTGTGGGGAGCTCCGGTCTTGTTAGTGAAGAAGAAAGATGACACGATGAGGATGGGCATCGACTATCATGAACTCAATAAAGCAACCGTGAAGAACAAGTACCAACTCCCTAGAATCGATGATCTTTTCGATCAACTTCAAGAAGGGGGATGATTTTCGAAAATCGACATTCGCTCAGGTTATCATCAAGTAAGGGTGAAGAAAGACGATGTACGAAGATGACTTTTAGGACACATTATAGTCACTATGAATTCTTAGTAATGTCGTTTGGGTTAATGAATGCACCGGTGATGTTCATGGATTTAATGAATCGAGTATGTCAACCTTTCCTTGACTAGTCGGTAATAATATTCATTGATGATATACTCATATACTCGAAGAACGAATTAGACCACAAGCAACACCTTCTAGAAGTCCTAGAGGTTTTGAGACAAGAGAAATTATACGCCATATTCTCTAAGTGCGAATTTTGGTTGAAGGAAGTCCAGTTCTTAGGTCACATTGTCATTCAAGACGGAGTGAAGGTGGACCCATCCAAGATAGAGGCAATGATGAATTGGGAACCGCCTAAGAGTCCGTCTGAGATCCGAATCCTCTTGGGATTTGCAGGTTACTATCGAAGATTCATTCAAGATTTCTCAAAGATTGCATCTTCCCTAACGACACTAACAAAGAAAAGTATGAAGTTCGTTTGGACCGACAAACAAGAGAGAGCTTTGCGGACTCTCCAAAAGAAGTTTTGTGAAGCTCCGATCCTCTCCTTACCGAAAAGATCCGAGAATTTTGTTGTAGTGGCCAGTCATGAAGTTGGATGTGGCCAATTACGTGGAGAGATAGGTGACGTGCTTGCTAGTGAAGGCTGAACATCAACGACCATATGGAAGTCTTAAATCTTTAGAGATCCTGGAGTGGAAGTGGGAACACATCACCATGGACTTCATGACTAAATTGCCAAAAACCTCGAAGGGTCACGATACCATCTGGGTAGTGGTGGATCGTTTGACAAATAGTGTCCACTTCTTAGCGATGCGAGAAGCCGGAGCAGTTGAAAAACTTGCTAAGTTATATGTCGATGAGATTGTCTCAAGACATGGTGTGCCTTTGACCGTTGTGTCAGATCGAGATAGTCGTTTCACTTCCAACTTTTGGGATGGACTGCAAAAAAAGGATAGGCATAAGAATTTACTTGAGTACGGCATACCACCCATAAACCGATGGTCAAAGCGAGAGGACCATTCAAACGCTTGAAGATATACTTAGATCGTGTGTCATAGACTTCGGTGGGAGCTAGGACTCACATCCACCGCTCGTAGAGTTTGCCTACAACAACAGTTACCATTCTAGCATCAGGATGGCCCTATTCGAAGCCTTGTATGGACAGAAATGTAGGACTCCAGTGTGTTGGTTAGAAGCGGGCGAGAAACAATTCGCCGACCCCGATATTGTTCAAGAGACGACCGACAAAGTAAAGGGTATTCGTGAACGACTAAAGACGGCTCAAGATCGTCAAAAGAGTTACACCAAAAAGAAGATGAGACCAATGGAGTTCCAAGTGGGTGATCGGGTCATGCTAAAAGTGTCCCCTTGGAAAGGCATCATCTGATTTGGGAAACGTGGGAAGCTTAATCCTCGTTTCCTTAAACCGTTTAAGATCTTAGAAAGAGTGGGACGCCAAGCTTAAAAGTTGGAATTGCCACTCGATATAACCGGTATTCATAATACTTTATATGTGTGCTCCCTGCGGAAGTGGTTGGCGGAAGAAGAGAGCATAATTACTCTCTCGTAGATCCGGGTCGACAACAATCGATGTTGTAGAGAAACCGGAAGCAATTTTAGAAAGAAAGTCTAAGATGTTGCGACACAAGGAGATAGTTATGGTCAAGGTCTAATGGAAGCATCATCAAGGATCAAACGTAACATGAGAAGAGGAAGAGGATATGAAGAAAAGATATCCACATTTGTTTATCTAGTTTGAGATTTCGAGGATGAAATCAATTTCAAGGTTAGAAGGATTGTAACACCCAAAATTTCACACCTCTTGGCCATATGTTGTGAGTCTAAGATTGGCATGTAATATGTTAAGTGTTAACCTTCAATTTGTACGGGAATAGGAGAAGTGCGACCTTGGCGGTGCGACCTTGCTACTGCCACCCTAACACTTTTTGTACCCTAAGTTGAGAGTCAGGAGAAGTGCGACCTTAGAGGTGCGCTTTCATTTTATGTACCGAAAGTCGGAATTTGGAGGGTGCGATCTTGCCAATGCCAACCTAGCACTTTTCAGCTGAAGTATAAAAACGGGATTTTAGGTCCAGATCTCATTTATTTCATTCATCTACTTTTCTCCTTCACCATTTACTCTCTAGATAAACCCTAGGGACGATTTCTAACAACATTTACTTCTCTCCATCAAGCTACCAAGATCAAGTGTTGGAACTTTAAGCTAAAGATTCAAGGCTAAGGTTCAAACCTCACGTATTCTTCATCTTCACCTGTTGATCCCAGAAACAGTAAGCACAATGATGTAATAAAGAACGTGAGTAAAGCAATACGAACAAATTGATTTTAGAGAATTTCCGTAGTCATATATCTCACTTTAATATCGATTATAATGAAAGAATAATCTGATTTTAGCTCTATGTTAATCGACACTTTTAATGATACCCTAGACTCCTATTTATATTGAAAGGTCTAAACTAATTAAGGAAGGAAAGTGTTTAAGGAATTATAAACTTCTTTTTACAAATAAAGCATATCCTTTCCTTATTTTGTCACAATAAAAATAATAGACCTAACAATCTCCCCCTTTGTGGCAAAATGAGTCTTTACTTTTTCAGCTCGAACATGCCTTCAAATCTTCTCAACGTTTGACGAAACATTATCCTTTCATCAATTAATCTGATAGCTTCTAAGAGAGAATTTCTTCTGGTTGAGCTCATCCTTGTCGTACTCTTCTTGTCGTTAGCAATCTCCGAAGCTAGTCTGTTTCGAATTCCCCAAAATGTTCCATCAGAATATGCAGCAACTTCATCAAACCTCATAAATCTCTTTTCGCCTTTCATGTGCATCCATACAACTCTGTGTGTTGGGTATGACAGAACAGTTGTAACATCATACTTATCCAACTCAGGAATTGTTTGATTGGCTTGGCGATATGAATATTCTTTTGTTCACTTTCAATTCCTCGTTGCAAATCATGAAGATAGTTGTATCTGAGTTCTTTTTGAATGTGACGCACCACCGTTCTTAGTGCTCTTTGTTCATCCTCATTTCTTTGCTTCTTGTCTCTTAAGTCGTGATACAACGTTTCAAAATCCAGGATATCAAGGTTAGAAAAATCAGCTTCAGAAAATGAATATACTTTACCATCTTCTCTTCGAACTTTGAAGGTTGGATACTCGACATGAAAGACTCTATCAGAACCAATCTGCATAATCCCAATTATCCGGTGTCGTGAAATTACATCGGAAGGCTTTAGAGCTCTCATTTATCAGGATATGCACGTATTCCTTAACTTGAGCTTGATCCATCTCCATCACTAAATGAACGTGCGCTAAGTCTTTAGGTTTCTTTTCCTTTCTGAATATCCGTTCCATTGTTTCTTCAAGATCTGGCACCCGGATTTGTTGATTTACCCATTTAGACTTGCGCTCAGTTAGCATTCTTTGCCACCGAATTTGATGAGGTAACAGTCTCGGTTCATTTTGATCTCTTGAAGTGTAGTTCTTTATTGCGTGCTTCAAATTCACATAGTCTTGCTCTTGGAGAACCGGTTCATATGGGTCTTTAAACCAGTGCTTCACAGAGTTCCTCAAGTTTTGAACATTAATTGTTGCTTCATTTGATTCCGGTTTAACATTAGTTGTTTCTTCATTTGATTCCAGTTCGGTAGCTTCAGATGTGCTCTCGAATTCAATATCTACCGCGGGCTTTTCAACCGTTGGTGTATTGACTTCTTGATTCGTTGGCGTATGTTGTCTTTGATGGGAAGATGGCGCAGATGGTGTTGTTGAAGTTGTAGCAGATTGTCTTGAACGTGTTCTTGAGACTCGGCATGTCTTCCCCTCAGGGTGATTTGGAGCAAAGCTCGGATCGTCCTGATCAGGGCGAGGTCGAGAAACAGAAACAGCCGGTCGACAAGATTCTTGAATTTCGGCGTGTAGAGCGGTGATGGCACCTAGAAGTTCATCATGATGTTGTTACTGAGACGTGTGCAAATCACTTAACTGTTGTTCCATGTTAGCTTTGAATAATTCAAACTCATATTTGGTGACAGTGGAGATTTCCAGATTTCGCCTCAGTAGACCCATTAAAGAATCTTCCGGTTGATCCTGAGCAGTTGCTTCGGCAAGCAAATTAGCATATAACATCGACATGAGCTCATCGTTGTTGTACTCATTGCGATGTGGTGAGGGAGGCCGATTGCTGGGGCCCGGTGTTAGATCTGGAGGGGTGCGACTGCTGCTAGGACTGGAGGAACTAGCCTGATTCGGATCAAGTTGACCAGAGCGAGCAGCGGCACGTATTTCTCTAACAAAAGCTTCTCTTTCAGCAATCATCAGTGCAGCATGTTCGTTCAAAGTGGCTCTAGCTCGTTGTAACTGAGCATCGATAAGTGCTTGAGCCGTGGGGGGAATAGTAAAAGCTGGAGTCGAGATACCTGTTTGGGAAACACCGGGATCACTTAGATTACCCGTTGACATAACAGTTGAAAAAACTGTATGACCTACGTTCAGTGATGGCATAGATGTAGCACTGGTAGGATTTCCTTCCAATACTCGTGAAATGTCCGGAATGGACATCACTATAGGAGTTCCGACTGGGCCATGAAGGCTCTCAGTGAGTGTAGGCACGTGTTCACTAATTGGCTCTAGACTCGAAGTGCATACAATTGAAGTCGAAGCAGGTGAGCTACTGCCTCTTGTTTCAATAGATGTGCCTCCCGAATGGAGGGGAGCTAGATAAGGAGCTAGACTCACAAGTATATTTGAAACTGTTGGCTGTTGGGAGCCTTCAGAGTGGCTAGGGGGGGCGTGCATGTGCGCTGCTAGGTCTACGCCGTCTTGTCCACCGGACATACCCAACGAATGAGTAGGGCTAGTTGACGCGGTTACCTGGATGGGGGAAACTGGTCTCGTGCTCACTATAGTTTTTCTCTTCCCATCGCTCACGCTCACGCTTTCTTTTTCAACTAATACTCCCTCCTCTCTCCTTATCTCTCCAGTAAAAGGCTTAGTGAAGATGTCAGGCATTGATCCAGAGACCTGATCTGCTTCAAAGTCAAATGGTTCATTCGGCTCATCATGTTCTTGATCTGCTTCAAAAGCGAAGGGTTCATTCGGCTCATCATGTGCATCAGTTGTTGCAGTAGGTTGTTCATCAGTGTTCGATGTAGAATCAGATAGAGGTTGTTGTGGACCAATGCGACTAAGAGCTTGTTCTTCGATGGCAGTAGTTCTCGGACGGCGGGAAAGGGGTTGAGTATCAGATTCATCTTCATCGGACGATGAAGGTCGTGGGCGAACACGGTTACGGCTAACGAGCATTTTGAAACGTGGAGTAGATCGGGAAGTAGACGCCGCTCGTGGGTTAGTGGGTGGTGGTATGGGGATGGATGGGGCAGCAGTTGTCGGGATTGGCTGATCAGGTGCACCGCCCTCGTCATATCACCTTACAATACGCTCATCACCCTGTTCAGGATCCCCATGATCCTGAACCTGCTCATCTATTCTAGGACCCTCTCCTTGCACAAGATGTTCCTCTCGGATTGGCTCTTGGGCAGGCACAACCGGAGGTGGTTGAGCAATTAAGCCGTGTCTCTCCCTATAAGCTATCACACTCGATGTAGTCTGATCAGCATAGGCAAGTAGTGCTTCAGGGATTGGCATGATGAAGTTAAACTAGCGATCATTGAGCTTGAGGAACTTCAGTGAGTTGGTTGGTCCCAACGGTGATCCGGTGTGTCTAGGGATGTCAGGTTTGGAAGATAACATGGCATGGATAAAGAGTTGAAGGAACCGTTGGAATGGTACGAAGGCACGATCGTGATAGTTTGACTTGTCTTCAACTAGCTCCATGAAGTCCGTCCAGATGAGCATCGCGTAATCATAATGACGGTTGAAAGCTATGCCGTGAAATATTCGTAAGGCCGCAGTACTGGCCTTGTCCATGCCAGTGTGTTTGCTAGTCAGACATCGATTGACGATGGTGAATAGCGAAAACCAGATCTGAGGCAGATACATTCTCTTGAACTGGTCAGGGCTTGTGAGGGGTTCGGGGGAGTTGTACCCAAGGGCTCGGATGTCGGCACAAAGCTGTTGTTCGGTTGCAAAGGCCTCGTACGGGTGTTCATTTGTGGCGACAGGCAGGCGGAGGATGCGACGAATCCGAAAATGTGTTAAGCGGGTGACAAAATCGTCAATTTTGGCAGTAAAGTGGTGGTCACCATCATCAGGATGGTATGTTAACGTATACCAGAATTGATGTAGGTAGAACAGGGGTACTCGATGGTCCAAAGCAAAGGCATATTGAAGTGGATGGCGTTGAAGGATATCGATGATGACTTGGTGTTCGATGGTGATGCCAAAATCGAGACGGTGATTGTTTGGTTTGAGTGATCGTAGTTTGTCTCGGGGCATCAGGAGGTCGTCTCGGTTGACCGCGTTGGTACTGGGCTCGGTGGATCGTTCAGAGGGCATAGAATGTTCATCGTCGGAAATGTTTGGATCATTGATGGCCGCCATTTAGAACTGAAATGAAACAGTTAGCAAAGCATAGAAAATGTCAGTACTAAGGATGAAAGCAGGCTAAAAAAATCCAAGTCTGGATGTCGAGTCCTAAGGAATCGATAAAAAGATGTATGTCAAGTCAAGTTGGATCGACATAAAGACTTGGTGAAGTTTTGTAGGATCAAACCTGTGGGGATCGATAAGAAAGACGTCGGGTCTTGAGGACTCGAGAACCACAAAGTATCGAATGATAAAAAGGTACTGGGGGAAATAAAGTAAGGTTATCGATCTTTAGAAAAGTACTTGAGCATTTGAAGAACAAATTTATCGAACCACTAAGACTCGATAAAAATTGTTGTCGGGTCTCTAAGGGTCGCTAAAAAACACTTAGTATTTTTGAAGATCGAGTTATCGAACCTATAAGACTCGATAAGAATTTATGTCGGGTACTTAAGGGTCGATAAACAACACTTAGGATTTTG
Source organism: Silybum marianum (assembly GCA_036898165.1). Classification (NCBI taxonomy): domain Eukaryota; kingdom Viridiplantae; phylum Streptophyta; class Magnoliopsida; order Asterales; family Asteraceae; genus Silybum; species Silybum marianum. The sequence continues at coordinate 24,275,834 of CM072543.1, forward strand.
AAAACACTTAGTATTTTTTTGAAGATCGGGTTATCGAACCTATAAGACTCGATAAGAATTTATGTCGGGTATTCAAGGATCGATAAAAACACTTGGGACATTCGAAAGTCAGGTTATCGATCCTTTAGGACTCGATAAAAGTTGATGTCGGGTCTTTAAGGGTCGATAAAAAAGTTAGGAGTTTTGTAGATGGTCTTTATCTACCTTTAGGACTCGACAAACATCTAAGTATTGTCTTCAGGAATCGATAAAAATTCAAAAACAGAATGATGGAAAACCTAAGTGACCTGATCTAAAAACCGGCCTAAAAACTGGCCTAAAAACTGAATCAAATTCTATGGCTAGGTGCGATTAATGATCTCTAATACATCTAAACCTAAACATAAGCCCAAAGAAGTGAAAATCACACCTAAACGTCTACTGAAAGATCAAAAAAAACCACAAGGGTTTTCGGAATTTGAACAGTTAAGGGGGCAAATCACAGTAATGCAATGATTAAATGAAAAATTGACATGAATTAAAGTTGTGCAGGGGAAAATTGCGAACCTGATGATGCTTTCAGATTTGAAAAAGTCGACGATTTGCAAAATCAATTTCTGACAGTTGAGTATTCGAAGGGTTTTAGAGAGAGAGGGAAAATCAAAACTTGTTTGAAAAGTAAGGGAATGAGAGTGGGGCCCGAGATATAAATAGTGGGTCATCGGGTGATGACATGTGGCAAGTTTTCATTGGGCCGAGAAAGATGATGACATCAGCAAGATGTCGAGCGTGGTTTTTGTTGGGTCAATCTTTGTCGATAAAAACAAGTTTGTTGGGCCATTCTTGGTCGATCAAAACAAGCTTGTCGAGCCATTAGGGGCCGAGAACTTTTGATTTCAAAAAAATAAGTCTGAATTGATTAAAGTTAAATTAGTGCTCCCCCTAATGAAACGTGAAATAAGAATATTTTGCTCCCCCTACAATCGTGAGATAGTAAAAACGTACCTTGCCGCTCTCCCTCAAAAACTGAACTGGTCAGGCAAAAACATAGTCGAAATGAAAGAAATAAAGAAAAATGATGAAAATACAGAACTGTAAAGTAATTTCAAAAGCCACCAAACGAGAATCCAAGAGTGATGTAGATTCACAGTTTTTAGAGAATGGGAATGTGCATAAAACTTGGATAGACGTTTTGTGCATTTTGAAAGGGCTGATGTAAAAAATCAGGTTTTAAGATTCAGCATGCCCAACTTGGACACTAGGAATTGGAAGCGTTTCTCATCCAAGGCCTTGGTGAACAGGTCGGCAAGCTGTAGTTCTGTATTGACAAAGTATAATTAAATCGTACCTCTTTCGACATGGTCTTTGATGAAATGATATCGAACGTCGATATGTTTAGTCTTCGTATGTTGGACAAGATTGCTTGAGATGGCGATGGCGCTTTTGGAGTCACAATAGATAGGAATCTTATCAAACCAGAATCCATAGTCCTTGAGTTATGTGCGCATCCAGAGTACTTGAGAACAGCAACTTGCGGCAGTAATGTATTCGGCTTCCGCGGTAGAAGTAGAGACGCAGGCTTGCTTTTTCGAGGACCAACTTACCAGTTTATCGCCTATGAATTGAATGTGTCCTGACATGCTTTTACGATCAAGAATGCATCCGGCATGGTCAGAATCAAAAAAGGCAGTTAACTCGAAACCCGTATCCTTGGGATACCATAGGCCAAGTTCAGTAGTACCTTTTAAATACCGAAAAATACGTTTGATTGCACTAAGGTGAGATTCTTTCGGAGATGCTTGATATCTAGCGCATAAACATGTGGCAAACATTATGTCCGGTCTACTAGCCGTAAGATACATTAAGGAACCAACCACGCCCCGGTAGTGTTTAGAATCTACCGCTTTTCCCAAAGGATCAGCGTGTAATTTTGAACCCGGAGACATGGGTGTACCAATCGGTGTACATGACGTCATATTATATTTTCGTAACATGTCCAAGATGTATTTCGATTGGTTGATGAATATTCCTGTTGAAAATTGTTTTATTTGAAGACCGAGGAAAAATTTCATCATTCCCATCATGCTCATATTGAATTTTGCAATCATGAGTTCGGGGAACTCCTTGCATTGTTGAGGGTTAGTTGAACCGAAGATAATGTCGTCCACATAGATCTGAATAAGCATGATATCACCGTCTTCCCTTTTAATGAAAAGAGTTGGATCGATTTTACCTTTGGAGTATCCATTTTTCACTAAATAGGCAGACAGGCTGTCTACCATGCTCGCGGTGCTTGTTTTAAGCCATAAAGAGCCTTGTCGAGAATGTACACGTGATTTGCCTTCGAAGGATCGACAAAACCGTCCGGTTGGGATACGTAGACTTCTTCGCGCAGAACCCCTTTCAAGAAGGCCGTTTTGACGTCCATTTGAAAAACCACAAAATTCTTGTGAGTCGCGTATGCTAAAAACATTCGAATTGCTTCAATATGGGCCACGGGGGCAAATGTCTCGTCATAGTTAATCCCTTCTTGTTGGCGGTATCCTTTTGCTACAAGACGGGCTTTGTTGCGTATGACAATCCCATCTTCATCTTGTTTGTTTTTGAAAATCCATTTGGTACCGATGATGGTTTTGTGTTGTGGACGAGGAACGAGGCGCCACACTTTCAAGCTTTCAAATTGATTGAGTTCGTCTTTCATGGCCACAATCCAATCAGGATCATTCATTGCTTCTTGAATGGATGTGGGTTCGATCTTGCTTAGAAAGGAAGAGAACAAACAATCATTGGCTGAGGCGGAACACGTCGTGACTGGTCTGGTTGGATCCCCAATAATCTGACTTGCGGGATGAGATTGGACCCATTTGGTGATATGCGGAAGCCGTTGAAATGCATTTGGGACCGGGGTAGGATCAGCATAAGTACCGAGTGGAAGATCTTGAACTGATTCTAGGGCTGGTGGTACGGCAAAGGATCTTGTGGAACGAGAGACATCCGTAGGGGATGAGGTTGATGGTGGGGGAGAGGATGTCGGTGCAGTAGGGAGCGGATTGGAACTCGGTTGATCATTTGTAGGAGCAGTAGTTTGATCGGTAAGAGCATCAGATTGAGCGATAGGAGCGGATGTAGATGAGCTTGGAGTTGCATCAGTTGAGACGGTGTCTGTAGAGACTGGCGTTCCAGTAAGATTAGTAGTCTCGGCAACCTCCAAGATAGGCAGAGTGATTTGATTCGGGATATCAGTGGGAGAATCAAAGTAATCCGAGCAAAAGTACTCGAATAAACCATCCAGATCAGAAGTAGTAGCTTTGGATGTAGAAGGTTGAGCGGGTTTGGTGCAGGTTCCGAACGGAAGTGATCGGAAGCTAAGATACCGGTGAGTGCGGGTCCAGAACCGTCGTGTTCAGGAGCCATTTCGGCTTTAGGATCAAACTGAATATTGACGCTTTCTGTGACACAACGAGCAAGTTTCATGTAGACCCGATAAGCTGAGGCATTTGGAGAGTAGCCAAGAAAATAAGCTTCATCGGCCTTCGGCTTGAGTTTACCATGATCTTCTTTTTCATTGAGAACAAAGCAGCGAACACCAAAGGTTCGGAGATGATCGATGGAAGGAATGCGATTGTTGACTAACTGATATGGTGTCTTGTTGAAGCGCTTGTTGATGATGGAACGATTTTGAGTGTAGCAGGCGGTATTAACTGCTTCAGCCCAGAGGTAGAGTGGCAGTTTCGAAAAAGTGAGCATAGTGCGCGCTGCTTCAACAAGTGTACGATTTCGGCGTTCGACCACACTATTTTGTTGAGGAGTACGAGCCGCAGAAAACGTGTGTGAAATTCCCGCCGATTCGAGATAACCGTCAAGCGAACGATTTTTGAATTCGGTACCATTATCAGTGCGGATGGTTTGAGCGGTAAGTTCTAGTTTAACTTGAATAGATTTCAGGAACGTAACAATGGTTTTGGGAGTCTCATCTTTGGAGCGAAGGAATTTAACCCACGTAAAGCGAGAAAAATCGTCAACCATAACTAGAACATACTTCTTACCATTAATACTTTGAGTCTGCATCGGGCCACACAAATCCATATGTATGAGTTGAAGGGGTCGTGTTGTGCTATGAACCACCTTGGGTTTGTGAGAAACCTTCTTCATCTTTCCCATCTCGCATGCATCACATAAGTGAGGTTTGTCAAACTTTATTGTTGGAAGTCCGGTGACTAATCCGTTAATGGCGAGGCGATTGATATTCTTGAAGTTTAAGTGAGAAAGCCTTCGGTGCCATAACCAAGTCTTCGGATTAGAAACATTTGAGATCAGATAAACGTTGGAAGGTGCGGTCACTTGGGAAAGATCAATGGTGTAGAGATTGGATTTGCGTGTGCCGGCCAATATCTCCTTTCCGTCAAAAGTTCGCACGCAGCATCTCTCGGGTCGAAAATTGACTTCAAATTGTTTGTCACAGAATTTGCCAATACTTAGCAGATTATGGCTCAGGCCTTGGACATAGGAAACATTTGAAATTGTGAGATTGTTGTGAATGATGTCACCATGTCCTTGGATGCGTGCTAAGTGATTGTTGCCAAATTTAACGAATCCGCCCTTTTTGTCCTTGTAATTGGCAAGCAGCTCCTTTCGTCCGGTCATGTGTTTGGAGCAACCAGAATCTAAGTACCACACATGACCGATCTGCACAAAATTAGGCAGATTTAGGTACCCATTTGTAAATGGGTCCTTCGGGGTTAGTTGACTTTGTACCTTTGGGTACCCACTTAAAGTGGGACTTAAGATCGTTAGTCATGATCCTTTTAGGAACCCATTTATAAACAGGTGTATGAGAAAAAGAATTCTGATGAGAATTATAAGAATTATGCATGTTCGGAAAATAATCACGATCATAATCAAAACAATTTAAGCGCACAAAGTCATTCACACCGAAAATTTAACTAAATGTGGAAATGAACGAATAGTATATGGAAATTGAAACTAACGATTAGTTCTTTTGACATAAGTAGAATTTGTAAACGAAAATTTGTCTTTATTGCGAGATGAAGACTTTAGAGTGCTTTTGCCTTTTTCAACCCAAACTTGTTTGGTCTTTAAAGTATGAACATCTGAAACATCAATAGGACGCTTTTTAGTACTTTTTGGAAGAAATTTATTTTGATTTGTTTGGTGAACCGGAGAGTAAATCGGTTGACTTGTGGAACACTCATTTGGATCTTTCGGAGGTAAAACTGATTCAATTGGCTTTTTGCCTTTGTCCAAAAACTCCGTATGAGTTGGAAGAGTAGGATTGAAGTCAAAGTCAGCATTTAATTCTTTTAAACATTCGTTGTCGTCAAGTAAAGAAGGATTAGAAGCAAGGTCATCTAAGTCATCATCCACTTGGTCGGGAGAAGGGGAATATTTTTGTGTAGGAGGAATATAGTTTGTATCAAGTTTAAACAACTCTTCACAATCATCTAAATAATTACCAACGAAGGCTTTACGTGAATAAATATTGGAAATAGAATCATTTTCGTGGTTTTTGTGTACTTGTAAAGCCTCGTTTTCAAGTTTTTGAATTTTTGAAAGTAATGCCTCTTTTTCCTTTTCTGATGAAGAACGTTCAAGTTCCAACACGTTTTCAAGTTGAACGATTTTCTTTTCTAAAAATAATGTGGGAATGTAGGGTTTACGTTCAGGAATTTTATTTTGAAGTTCTTCGTCAAAATATGAGGGAAAATAGTCATTCGGAAGAGTTGTTTTTGAAGATTCCTCTTCTACTTTTTGAGGATAGCAAAAAGGAATTTGATGAAAATTCTTGTTTTGTCTTTTCCAATCTTCCCTTTCTTCGACATTGGACTTCGACTTCATACAAGGAATTTTGTAATCTGGACCAAGGTTCAGATATTCGAATTTATAGATAGTCGGAGTATTATAGATGGTCTTTTCTAGATGTTTTTGGATTATCAAATCCTAATCCAGCTTTTGAACTTAACTCTTTTGGAATGTTTAAGTGAATTGTGTGCTCAGTTTGTCCAATTTTGTACAGCTTTAGTTCCAAATCTTTGAGTTTTTCCAAAAGGTCTTTTCTTTGAAAACTTACAAATTCGTATTTTATGAAAAATCTTCGGTCTCCTTTTTCGATTTGTTAAGTTGAAGTGTGAGATTCGAGATTTGTTGTTTTAACCGAATGTTTTCTTCTTGAAAAGCAGTTTTCTCCGTTTGACGATTGTGTGCAATACTTTGTGATGTTGCAAGTTCGGCTTGGTAAATTAGCAATTGATTATGATTATTTTCTAAGCATGCTTCTAAGTTGGAAACCAAGAGTTTCTCGGTTTTTAACTTAGATTGTAATTCTTTTAATTTAAGCATCATATCATTCATTTGAGAAACGAAAGCATCATAGTCAGAATGGCTTACCTCGGGTGTGAAGTCGGAAGCGTTTGAAGTGGAATCATCAGAATAAGCCATCAGACTGAAGTGTGCTTGGACATCGTTTTCTTCATCATCATCATCATTGCCTTGGTTGAGCCATTGTTCATCTTCCGCCATAAGTACTTTGCCGGCCTCCTTTTGTTTAGCCAACATCAACTTGTATGTGAAGTAGTTTGAATCTTTGACGACTAGCTTTTTGCATTCACGGGCATAGTGACCGGTCTTCCCGCAGTTGTAGCATAAACTCTTCTCACCCTTGAATTTATCTTCCGGTTTAACTGGCGGACGTTGCTCTCTTGATTTTGCTTCGAAAATTGTCTTTCGCTCATAATTCTTGTTACCCAAAGCATACCGTTGTTGATTTGGGTTAGAGCGACGGGCAAACTTTTGTTGAAAGTCTCTTGTGAAGAGCGCCAACTATTGTTGGAATTGAGCAATGTCCGGATCATAATCAAAGTCTTCATCTTCCAGTTCAGAAATAGCTTCTTGAGGAGAGTTATGAGAAGTGACGGGGCTAGCTTTTCCAACTAGAGCTATGGGATCAGAAGACTTTTTGATCTTTTGGTTAGCTTCCATGGCTTCGAGCACTTCTTCTTCATCTTGAAGGAGGGTTTCATAGACTTCATGTAGATCGAGATCAGCAAGATATTTGTTGTGTTTAATTTGATTGGCAAATCGACGCCATTCAGGTAGCAAGTTGCTTACAAACTTTATGTTGTTCTCGATCTTTGTTTTGCGAATCTCATTCTTGCTTAGTTCATTTACTAAGTGCACGAATCGGGAGTAGGTGACCGTGAGTTTTTCACCTTCTTTGGCTTTGAAGTCTTCATACTGAGAGATGCAATTTGTAATTTTGAGTTGGGTCCCGATTTTTGTGCCAAGCATGAATTTCTCTATTTCTTCCCACATGGCTTTGGCATTTCGTTTATGGTTGTCGATACTCATATAGATATCGTTCGGGATGCTCATGAGGAGATATGATCTAGCAAGTTGATCTCCTCTCATGATTCTCTTTTCGTTTTCATCATATGCAGATTTAGGTTTGACGTCTTGTCGGGCAGGGAGGGAGGTTCTGCATTTGGGTTGGCCGGAAGAGTATGATAGAAAACCCGAGGATGGGCCTTCATTGATTGAACGCATGATTTCATCGACGAAATCATGACGTTCAATAAAGTCAAGGAAGCGGTCTTTCCATTCAGAATATTCTCCGGGGAATAGAATAGGCGGTTTTGTATCTGAACCAATTGACATTGCTTCGCGAGTGGTCATTGTACTTTTGTTTTGAAGATCTCGATCAATGATTTTTTGGTAATTTTCTGAGGTGTTTTATGAAACAGAAAGGTTTTCTCGATTGACAAAGAATCGATAAGAAAGTTTTCTCGGGTGACAAATGATCGATAAAAAAATTTATCGAGTGGTATAGACTTGATAAGAGGTTTTCTCGGGTAAAGTGGACTCGATAAAAATTCTTAAAGAAGAATTTTTTGACTCGATGAACAAGAAGTTATCGATCACAAGGAATCGATAACTAAGTTTTCTCGATTTAAATAGAATCTTTTGACTTGACAGAAACAGAATCGAGAAGATTATATCAATACTAGAGGACTCGATAAATAGATCTTGTCGATTAGGAAGATCTCGATAAAAAATCAAGACTACTTAATCTGAATTCTCTTTAACTGATAAACCAGAAATCAAAAACAATAGGGTTCTTGACTAAAAAGAACAAGTCTTTTTATGGACAATAATGTCTAAGTTTTCGAGTTTCTTATTTGTTCAATTTAAAAAAAATCAAAATTACTAGAGTTTATGATTATTACTAGATAATTCTTTAGTAAGAAAAGCTGCAAGAGTCACTACTTCCTGAGTTTTCTTATGTAAAGAATTTCAAAAGTAATTAAAATAAACTAGAATGATTTTTAATTAAAAACAGATTAAATAATTTTGACAGAAAATCAAGATTAACACAGTATGAATCGACAAGAATCTATGTGACAGAAGCCTGAATCAAGGAAAAACAAATTTTAAACAGGATATAAGTTTTATCGGGTATACTGAATTCGATAAATATTCAAACGAAAGAAGTAACGATCGAGAAAACACACATTAGACGTTTTATCGGGTGAAACATTGTTTAGTATGATTCGAGAAAAATTCAAGAAAGCAGTAATCGAGGATTTACCTTCTGTTTCGTGAAAAACTTCAGAAAATCGGAAAAGAACTCTGATCGTCTGCTCTGATACCACTTGTTGATCCCAGAAACAGTAAGCACAATGATGTAATAAAGAACGTCAGTAAAGCAATACGAACAAAGTGATTTTAGAGAATTTCCGTAGTCATATATCTCACTTTGATATCGATTACAATGAAAGAATAATCTGATTTTAGCTCTATGTTAATAGACACTTTTAATGATACCCTAGACTCCTATTTATATTGAAAGGTCTAAACTAATTAAGGAAGGAAAGTGTTTAAGGAATTATAAACTTTCTTTTACAAATAAAGCATATCTTTTCCTTATTTTGTCACAATAAAAATAATAGACCTAACATCACCTCAACTCTTCAAGAAAGTTTGCGAGTTTCTAGAGTTTCCACAGATCCTACTAGAGTGAGTTCATCATAATCTTTTATAAAACTATCTACATGTAAAAATGTTGTATTTTATCTTCTACAAGTTTACATTTCAAGAAATACTACACTTGGGTTTTTGGAGCTTTCTATTATATTGTCAAAATGAACATGAATATTAGTTTAAAACTCTTTGTGTTGGCTTATTACAAAGTAAGATTTGGTTTGAAACTCAAAAACCCCTTTGACCTAGATTTTTGGAGGACTTATATTTGATGAGAAACAATCATGTACCAAGCATTTATGTTGGTAATTTTTATAATATGTCTAAGTTGATGTATTAAACTATTAGACTAGAATGTAATGGATCCATAGGCATAAAATTCGAGTTGAACCGGGATTGTCGCCCCCTTTTGGTCAACGTGTAGGATCATCAAGGGCCTTACTATGCAGTATTATTGGTCGGTGTCAATAGCCATTGATCCTTGCGTGGGTTTCTATTTAGGATCATCGAGGGCCATACTGGGTTCTATTATTGGTAGTCGCCAATAGCCATTAGTCCTAGAAAGAACTCTTAACATTTATATGTGACCTACTTATGTAATCCGTCACTATAATGGTATGTAACGGGCCTCCGCCATTATCTTTAAAATTGCCAAGTTTCTCTCAAAGAGCGTGTGAGTAAAAGGAGGAAGAAGTTTTGGACTAAAGTTATGGTTGTACTTTCGGAAGTTTTATGGTTTTATCTTTTAAACTGTTTGTTCTCACTAGGTGTTAAGCCTAACACTTTTTCTTAAATGACATGTATAGTAGGTGATCGTATTAGCAGGATGCCCAAGGGATGAGGGGAGCATTTTGTTGGTTGAAGCATTTTTGGAATACACTTTTGATAGGTCCTTTTTATGTACCCAAAGACAGAAGAATGGGATCCACAAAGCAAGTATACAATGTGGTCCACTATCGTCCCTCAAGTAATAAAGTGGTATAAGATACCGAAAATTGTCCACAGAGACTGTAGTAAACGTTCAGTTAAAAGTCTAATAAAAGAAATGGTTTCAGATGGCGAATTTGAAGATAATTTGATTTGTTGTTTGTTTGTTTGTTTGATTGTTGTGACTTAACAGATTAAAGCGAATAGCTAGGGTGTAAAACTTCTGGGTGAGACCTAAATACAAAATCTGGTGGACAATGCTCTAGCAATGCTATAGCATCAGTTAGCAGAAATACATTTCACCATCCATTTTGAGGGTATTCCTGCCGGACTTAACCATTGATACTAATGTTTAGCTTTCAGCCCATATACCTATGTAGCGTCCGGACCAGTGATAGTATCAGATGATTTCCTCAAAATATATGGACTAGCAAATTCCTTTGTCTAAAAATCACTCTGCCGAGTAGATTCCCATATCATTCAAGTTGGCGTGTCTTAGTGGCTCATGCCTGAGTCCACCACACTTTAGCACTTTGAAAAGCGACCAACCCGTCGAGAATAATCAGTTTAGAAAATATAGAGAGCAACTCTTCCAAGTCTACTTCTATGTCATCTGAGCTGACGTGCATATCGTGGCTTATGCCTAAGTCCACGGCACTTAAACAATTTCAAAGTGATCAACCCGTCAAGAAGTGCATTTGGCTTTATAAAACTTGAATGAAATAATGAAATCTATTTTTGCTAACAAAAGTCCACCATATTTGATTTAGAACCTCACCCTTTCATTTCACACCCAAGCTAATAAATTTAGCTACTCATTACAAAGTAAAAATCATAAGACAAATAAGAACCTGCAATTAAAGACATTAGCATAAAACAAGTAAGAAATAATTATAATCGTAATTAAATAGGACAAGATAAATAAACAATTATAAGAGCAAATGGTTAGAATAACAAGTAAATAATTATAAGAACAATTGGTTAGAACAAAACAAGTAAATAATTATAAGAACAAGTGAATGAGAACAAGTAAACAATTTTAAGAACAAGTGAATGATTTTGAGCCAAGAGAAAACTTTCCATAGATTAATAGAAGAACACACTTGGAGAAGAATCCAAGTGTGTGGTATGTCCCAAAAGACTTACAAACCAAACTATTTATACTAGCTAGTAAGGGCAAACTAGTAAATACTTGGGAAACCAATAGTCCACCAAGTCAACCAAAGAGAGTGTTCCCCAAGATTATAAAAGGTGAACTTGCTCCCCAAGATTAAACTAGAGAAGCTTCCTACCTAGTTAACTATTACATTAATAATTAAAATAAAACATAGTTCAAAAGAAGAGATCAAAAATCTCAGAATATATCTTTTTGTCCAAGATTGCTGACCGAATCAGCACTTTCATTCATCACCAACCATCAGCTCCGTGATGCTGCAGCATTTCCATTCAGAAATCTGCATATTGTATCTAAAATTAGCTAAAACACACACAAAACAGGTTAATCACTTCACTTAACTTCAAGACTCAAAGAAATGTAAAATAAGACACTAAAGGACTCAAAGTTGGTATAAAAGTGTAAAATAGCTAATTAAAAGACACAATAAAGGGAATTAATGTATTGAATTCTCAACACATATCAACTTTCATGTGTATATTGAGAGTTATTCTATATATATTTTGAGGATATTAGCAACACCCGAACATAATCTATGACCGTCTGTTGTATAGATTAATAAGGTGTTGTTTTAGTATCTATTAATTGATGTAAACTCTATTACATTTTCCCCCGTTCTTGGGTGATTCTTATATCATGTGGAATCCTCTTGTAGATCATATCGGTTTAAGTTGTCTCCTATTTCTAGGGTGTTACAATGCTTCTATATGTTTACTTTTATATTTTTATGCTTTCATTTCGTATTCTTGGCTTGTTATTTGTTATTCGTTATTAGCTATTTGTTGAAATGTTGTTAATATGGAATTCGTATTCTTGGCCTCTATATGCTTACTTTAATATTCTTGAGTATTGACTTTTAACTTTTCAATTTAGATGTCTGATGGCTCTTGTTGCAGGCATAATTCTTTCATGGCGATCTTTATTTAGATCGCCTACAAACGCCTCAAGAATTTGAATCGACTGCAGTTGAATCAAGTGGAAAAGCATCAAGAATGGAAACTACTCTTGAAGTGGTTGTTAATGAATCAATGAAGGAGAAGACATTCCAGCAACCATTATTGGTGCAGAAGAGGCCAACGCAGTTAACAACCAAGAATCTATTCCATATGCTAAAAGGAAAAGAAAGAATACTTTAGGAGTTTGGGATCATTTTCGTTTGGAAAAGTTGGCTAATGGATTCGAAGTGTCTAAGTGCATCCATTGTGGTAAGAAGATAAACAAGCTTAGAGATGGAACCACCACATCATTGCATAGGCATATTAGTTAATGCCCAAAGTTAAGAACCGCCAACATCGTTCATCCAGGTCAGTTAAAGTTAAAGGTTGTGCTTGAAAAATCACATTCTTCTATTCTCCAAAAATGGAAATTTGACAATAGTAGGATTAGAGAGGTTATTTCTCACATGATTATGGTTCATGAGTTGCCATTTAATTTTGTTGAGTATGAGTTGTTTCATGTGCTTACGAAGGAATCTAACCCCGGATTTAATAAGAGTTCACATGCATCGCCTAGGCAAGTTTGTGGGGGGTTTTTGACCAAAGGAACCATTTTGAAAATGGTACTACAAAAATAGCCAAAAAGTTAGGGGTTTATAAAATAGTCATCTTAAGGCGCACCATCCGATGTGCAAACACCCTTTTTTGCAACAACAAAAAAACCTTTCAGGGACCAATATGCAATTAATCAAAAAAAATTGACGCGATGAGACAACACACTACCCCTCCCACCTACCCATTCGCCGTCGGTCAAGAAGTCAACCACACACCTACAAGGCTACAAGTGCGCATGTGCACATATCTCGAGGTAAGATTATTTTGCTTTTTTATCATATATTAGTTTATTTCCCCTATATATTTTTTATAAAAATATTAATTAAAAAATCATATTCTTTTTCTCTATTTTCTCTTACACAATTTTTTTACAAGATTTTTTTAATTAAAATAAATCTTTTTTAAAAATACAAAATTTTCATTTTTTTTATTTTCCATGTAATTTTTACTTTTACAACAATTTTTTTAGTAAGATATGTTATAATTAACAATAATTATAACTAGATTATAAATATATATGGAGAAAGATAGAAAAGAAACTTAGAGAATATTCAAGTGCCTTTTCAACATCTACATGAAAGAGTATTTATACTTCCTAAAGTGACTATTAAATTACACAAGTTAAACTTAAAAACAATTCTATCTTTGACAAATGTGGATGAAAATTGACATCCACAGGTTACACTAGGTAAAACATTTACAACACTCCCCCTTGGATGACAATTTTAAACCGGAGTTTCAACTTTTGAAGTACTACCTAAATAAAAACCTTTGTTAATGAAAAACCCATTGGGAAAAAACTTTAGCTAAGGAAAAAGAGTGTAGTTGGTAGTTGACTCCCCCTGATTTAAACATCCATGAATCGTCACTTGTTGTGCACGTGTCGTATGCCGATATTGTGAACGTGTTTTCTGAAAGTTGCAGTAGGTACTGCCTTTGTGAAAAGATCTGTTGCATTGTTGTTTGATTGAATATATTTCATTTCGATCTTATTATCTTTTATAAGATCTTGAGTGTATGAGAAGAACCTTGGAGGTATGTGCTTTGTCCTGTCACTTTTGATATATCATTTTTTTCTATGTGACACATGCGGGTTATCTTCTTAGATCAAAGTTGGAATCTTGTTCTTCTCTAGTCCGTACGAAGTCAACATGAGTTGCGTCATTCACCTCAACCAAACACAATCTCTAATAGCTTCATGAAGTGCAATAACTTCGGCATGATTTGAAGATGTGGCAACAAGAGTTTGCTTTTGAGAGCGCCAGGAAATAGCAGTACCTTCGTTCAGGAACACATATCCAGTTTAAGATCTAGCTTTATAAGGATCAGACAAATAACATGCATTTGCATAACCAACCAAACCTTCTTTTGAATTGTTAGAATAAAATAGACCTAAATCAACAGTTCCTCGAAGGTATCGAAATATGTGTTTGATTCCATTCCAATGTCTCTTTGTCGAAGATGAACTAAATCTTGCTAACAAATTCACTTAAAATGAAATGTCAGATCTAATACAGTTAGTAAGATACATAAGAGCTCCAATTGCACTGAGGTATGGTACTTCCGGACCAAGAACCTCTTCATTTTCTTCACAAGGACGGAATGGATCATTGTCAATATTGAGTGATCTAACAACCATTGGAGTGCTTAAAGGATTTGCTTTGTCCATATTGAAATGTTTTAAGACCTTTCAACATAATTCGATTGATGCACAAGTATTCTGTTGTTCATATGCTCGATCTTTATACCAAGACAATATTTGGTTTTTCCAAGGTCTTCCATTTCAAACTCCTCCTTCAAGAGTACAAAGACTTCATGGATTTCTTTATTTGTCCCAATAATATTTAGATCAACAACATAGACGACTATGATTATGTATCCAGTTGTTGTTTTCTTAATAAAAATGCATGGGCAAATAAAATTATTTGCATAACCTTTACTTATCAAGTAATCGCTTAAACGATTAAACCACATGCGTCCAGATTGCTTTAATCCATATAAAGATCTTTGTAACATGATTGAATACATTTCTTTGGGTTTTGCACTTAATGCTTCAGGCATTTTAAATCCTTCAGGGATTTTCATATAGATATCACTATCTAGTGATCCATATAAGTATGTTGTAACAACATCCATAAGACGCATCTCTAAATTCTCGGAGATTGCTAGGATGATTAAATATCTAAAAGTAATTGCATCCATAACAGGAGAATATGTTTCCTCATAATCAATCCCTAATCGTTGAGAAAAATCTTGAGCTACGACTCGAGCTTTGTATCTCATAATTTTATTCTTCTAATTTCTTTTCCGTACGAAAATCCATCTGTTTCCCACGGGTTTCACAGCTTCGGGCGTGAGAATAAAAGGTCCAAAAACCTTTCGCTTATTAATAGAATTTAATTCAGCCTGGATAGCTTCTTTCCATTTAACCTAGTCTTGTCTATTTTGACATTTAGTGACAGATATTGGTTCAGGATCATTAGTTCCATCCAAAATATCACATGCAACAGCGTATGAAAATATATCTTCGATATTTCTCATTTCATTTATGTTCCATAATATTTTTGTATTCCCATAATTAATTCCAATCTCTTCACTAATATCATTCACTTCCGCTTCTGGGGTAGTTTTGATATTCTCGATTTCTTCTGGAATACTTTCCTTATTACCAATAGTGGTTCCTGCATCTTTTCTTTTTCGATGGTTTCTATCCTTGGAACATAATGGCCTACCATGCTTCAAGTGTGTTTTAGACTCTTGGGTGACTTTAGCATCGGATTGTCCATCTGGGGTTTTAACTCGGGCTGGAGCATTCACAGCCGGTATATACGATTTGGTCACTCTTTTTGTATCAGTAAATGCATCAGGTAATTGATTTGAAATTTCTTGCAAATGCATTATCTTTTGAACTCCTGATTCACATTGCTTCGTGCAAGGATCAAGATATAACAATGAAGGTTCACACCATGCTGGGAACATTGCCTCATTAAATTGGCAGTCAGCAAAGCGTGTTGTAAAAACATCACCCGTTAGTGGTTCAAGATATCTTATAATGGAAGTGTTTTATACCCAACATATATTCTCAATCTTCTTTAAGGACCCATTTTTTTGCGTTGTGGGGGTGCAATAGGGACATATATTGCACATCCATAAATTCTAAGATGGGAAATATTATGTTGTTGACCAAAAGCAAGTTGCATAGGAGAATATGTATGATATGCACGTAGTCTCATGCGAATTAATGATGGTAAAATTGCATGACCCCATATAGAAACTGGAAGCTTTGTTCTCATTATTAGTGGCCTAGCTATTAGTTGGAGACGTTTAATCATTGATTCAGCTAAACCATTTTGTGTGTGAACATGAGCAACCGGATGTTCAACAACAGTTCCTACAGACATACAATAGTCATTGAATGCTTGAGATGTAAATTCACCAACATTATCAAGTCTCACTCTTTTAATGATATAATCTAGAAAATGTGCTTTCAGTTTAATAAGTTGTGCAAGAAACTTTGCAAATGCCACATTACGAGTTGATAAAAGGCAAACATGCGACCATCTACTTGATGCATCTATAAGGACCATGAAATATCTAAATGGTCCACATGGTGGATGAGTAGGTCCACATATATCACCTTGAATTCTTTCAAGAAATGTAGGTGTTTCTGTAACAGCCCAAAAACCGAAATAGCAATAACACGAAATATTTCACAACGGTCCCTAAATTATACCAAATATAGAAACAATACAACCCAAGGATCGCAGCAGAAAACACCACAACATCTGAGAATTTTTAACTAACTAAGCCATATGATCCATCTCTAGCGATCAACTCAAATCTTCCCCTACCCTTAGACGAGCTCTCAACAAAGTATTACCTGAAAATGGTTTTAGTTATTGAAAAGTAAGGGTTAGACCAAAAGGTCCAGTGAATTCCTAAATAAACCGCATTTATAGAACTTAAATCCAAAAACGATAAGTTTTGAAAATATGGAAGCCAAGTAATCCAAATACGAGACAATGTACAAGGATCATAGAAATGCCAAAAATAGTCACACAATTCCACATGTGACATAAAATTCGTGTTCCGCTCAATTCTACATGTGAATACACTAAATGGTCCCAAGAAGGGTACCTATCCAACGTACACCCAAAACGGATTCGAGATGTATGGGATACAACTCCCAAGAGATCTGTACTATCTCGAGCTACAACACACTCACCTATGTACATGTCCAATTCAGTTAGACAAATCGCGATATTTAGGCCAATTTATCATCCAACATTTATATAAACCAAAATGAATATAAATCATTTAACATGCTTCCAATTTTTAGAATACCATAATCAATGAAGTAGATAAAATATTTGACAATATACAGTTTAAGTCAAGGGAACTCATTTGAGATGCGACAACCGCGACTAATACTTCCAAATCGAACACCTGAATTAGACGCCATAAAAATGGTGTTAAACCACCTTAGAACATCCTATAACCATCCCTCAATATCCCTAAGTAAAACCCCTAAGCCATGCCTCGCAATTAGCCCAAAACGAGCAACGGACCAAACTAAACCAGGCCAAACAGAGACTCACGGGACTTTTCCCGGGGGCAAGTCGCGTGGTTACCTGCGTGGCTCATTATTTGTGGTGGTTTTCCCCCTTTCTATACAACTCCAAAATTTTCCCCCAAAACCTTTTCCAATAACCAAAACTCGATTTTAAAGGCTTAAATCAACCAAACTTATTCCTAATACATGAGGGTTTATCCAATAACAATCCAAACACTAAAACATACTCCAAAATAGATTAATCTATCATTATCAATCAGGAAGCACAAAAATGATGAACCAAAACTTGAAATCCTTGATTAATACTTTGAATCATCAATAGGAATGAGTTTCTAGATAGGATTCATTGATTGAATCCATCTATGATGTTTTATTAACAAAACTCATACAATTTCATCCATTCAAGAACACAAATTAGGAATCCAAGTTCCCAAAATCAAACCAAAACTCCATTAATGGAGATCTTAAGCAATACGATGATGAGATATACCTTATAGATGAGGATTCCACAATCAAAGCTCCAACTCTTAAGGGTGTTAAAAAAAACCGGAAAACCGATAAACTGAGTCGAACCGTTTGATCTGAAACCGAAAAAACCGATAACCGAAAAATCCAAATTTAAAAAAACTGAAAACCGAAAAAACCGGATATTCACGGGGCGGTTTCGGTTTTGAATTTTAGGTAACCGCGGGTAACCGAACCGAACCGGATATATATAATATTAAATATTAAATGTTCATATTATTATTTGTATATTTATTAGCCAAAGTTAAATGAGTGAAGTCTTTTACGTTTTGGTGTAAAAAATTACGGTGGATGATTAAATTTGATTGTATGAAGTCGTGAAAGAGTCGACATTAACGGAAAAATGGATTTTAAACAATTTAATTTAATTTAATTTGTAGCGTTTTTATTAGTTTTATTTATTTGTTGTGTAATTGTGTTAAATGTTACCATTTTTATAGTGCAAATGATATTTTTTATATAAATCTGGGTAACCGTGAACCGAACTGTGGGTAAGAGCCTTATTTCGGTTCGGTTCAGTTTGGTTTTGTATAACCCGCGGTTCAGTTTCGGTTCAAGTAGCCAGGTAACCGCCTCATGCGGTTCGGTTCAAGTTTTTCTTACTAACCGAACCGAACCGAACCGTGAACACCCCTACCAATTCTTGCCCAATCTTGAAGAATCATTCATTGATTTCTTCTCCAAAATGTTATACCCTTTAAAACTTTCTTGCTTGTTCCTCATGTATGCACACACACACACTCTCAAATGCTTAAATCTAAAAATGAAGGAGAAAATGAGGAAAAACCCTTAAATCACTTCTTATATATACAATGGACTTTGGGCCCCCAAACACTCCAAATCCATGGCTTAATCTCTTAAGCCCAACAGTTGTCTAATTAAGACTTGGGTTATTACAAATTCCTCTTCTAGTTTAATTGGAGAAGGTCTCACAATTAATTTCCCAAGTGAACAAGATGTACATGGAATTACTTTACCTGTTTGATGGATCTTCGGGTCCTTCAATGGATGCCCATGTGTATTTTAAATTATCCTGCGCATTATTGTTGATCCTAGATGACCTAACTTGTCATGCCATAAACTGAAAATACCAGGATCACAATATTTTTCCTTAACAACCATATTTGATTCAACCACATTTATATATGTATAATGTAAACCAGAATGAAGTATTGGTAGTTTTCTAGTACATTGTTCCTATCAATGATATGCATATATTTCTCATTTCTCGAGGTCACAGTTTGCGTGTCATATACGTTAAGATATATATCATTGAAACTCAATAAATTTCTTTTTGATTTTGGAGAAAATAGAGCATTTTTTATATGAAACTTTGTACCATTTGGTAATATAAAATGAGCATTGCCTATTCCTTCAATCAAATATGTAGGACCTGATATAGTATGTATGGTTCCTTTTGTTTGTTTTAATTCGGAAAAATATTTCTTAGCTTTTAGGATGGTGTGTGTAGTACCACTATCCGGTATACACAGATCTCCAATATTTGCTTGATATTGTGCCCCAACAGAATTCGTATTAAGCTTCAAAATATGAAGAAAAAGAAATTGTAAGTGTATAAAATATGAATCGTAATAATAACAATAATAATGACAATGCTAATAATAAAACGATATTATTAGACAAATATATACAAAAAATAACAATAATAATGACAATGCTAACAATAAAACGATTTATACAAATATATACAAAAGGAAAATAGAAAAAACATAGTTATATAAGAAATGGAAACATCACATAGTTATAATAGAAAATGCATATTAGGAATAAAAAGAACCATCAATACTCATATAACTCAAAGCCCTATATCGTTAAATAAATCGGAAACATTTAGCTCAGTTTTTGTCAATTCCAAATTATCAATAAGGTTTGCTTCTTTCTCCTTTTCTTTTGAGGGAATCTTTATAAAGCTGACAGAGATGTGGAGGTATGCGGCATGTCCTTTGACCAGTGGTCCGTCCTACCATATCTATATCAAGAACCTTAAGGATTATGAGAATGACCCGTATTGACATCATGTTTTGTCATGTTGAACTTATTTTGTGGTTGGGTCTTATTTCCTCGTGGAGCATGATGATGACTCGCTCTTTGCCCACGACCACGATTAATGCTACGACCACGACCACGAGGATGGTCTTGGCCAAAGTTGTAGTTTCGACCATAAAAATGATTTTGGCCAAAATAACCACGACCACGTCCCCGTCCACAAATATTATTTCTAGGACCGTCATTATTTATAGCATTTGCTTCAGAAAATGCTACTGAACCTGTCAAACGAAATTGATGGTTTTTCATTAAAAGCTCATTATTTTGTTCTGCAACAAGTAAACATGAATTAAGCTCAGAATATCTGGTGGAATTCTGCAATCGATATTGTTGTTGCAAAGTAATGTTTGATGCATGGAAAGTGGAGTAGGTTTTATCCAACATATCCGCATCCGTAACAGTTTGTCCACAAACTTAAGTTGCGAACATATTCTGAATAATGCAGAGCTATAGTCATTCACTTTTTTAAAATCTTGAAATCTCAAAGTTCTCCCTTCATCCCTGGCAGCCGTAAGTAAAACTTCCTTTTGGTGATCAAACCTATCTTTAAGGTCTTTCCACAGGATTCTTGGATCACTTGTATTGAGATATTCAAATTTTAACATATCGTCATTATCTCTCTGAAGAAATATGTTGGCCTTTGCTTTGTCTTGTGACAAGCATTCATTGTCTTCTTATAAGGGTCTAAAATGCCCATAGACTCAAGGTGCATTTTGACATCCATCATCCATGACATGTAATTTTTCCCGTTTACGTCAGGGTCGTAAACTCAATCTTTGCAAGGTTCGACATATTGTAACTATCAAACAACAAGATAAAAATTAAAATCCATTTATATCGATAAAAATTGACATATTTACAAAGAAGTTGAAGAACTAGAAGTACAAACATGCTCAAGAAAAAATAAAATTCATCTGGTGAGAGATGACTAACAGGAATGATTAGTAATATAAGTATCAACAAGACGAGAATCAGAACTGGATGAAGCATCTTCGAAAAAAAAAAGCCTTTTGAACAAATGAATTCGGTAAAATAAGAGTAAGAGTAAGTGCGTTGAGAAATGACTTAACTGTTAATTTATAGTGTAAAAATATAGTCGTTGGGAAAAGTTTTATTACCATTGTAAATATAGCCGTTTGTAAATGATAAGTAACACATATAAGTAATAAAGATTATAATATCAATGGTGGTAGGCGTATGATAAAATTAGTTGTATAACGTTAGTACAAATAAATGTTAGTATGTTTAGATAAATTTAGCAAAGAGAATAAACATAAGTAATATTAGTATGTTCATGAAAAATAAATATGATCATGAAATTAAGCATGCATTAATAAAAGTTATTATAAGCATATAAAAGTATAAATAAATGTTAGTATATACATAAATACATACCTTAATTATTTTTGGTATTTAATTTTCTTAACATATAATATTGAGAAAATACATACCTTGATTAGAGCCTCGTGCTGATGACGTGCTATAATTAACAATAATTATAACCAGATTAGAAATATACATGGAGAAGATAGAAAAGAAAATTAGAGAATATTCAAGTGTCTTTTTTCAACATCTACATGAAGAAGTATTTATACTCCGAAAGTGACTATTAAATTACACAAAGTAAAACTTAAAAACTATTCTATCTTTGACAAATGTGGATGAAAATTGACATCCACACGTTACACTAAAGATAAAACATTTACAACAAGATCCAGTTTTTTTAGAATACACATTTTTTTTTAATTTTACCTTTTACTTTTTACTTTTTAACTTTTTCGATCTTTTTTCCTTTCCAACAAATTATCGTCCTTTCCAACAAATTCTCCTTTTTTCCAACAAATTTTCATCATTTCCAAGAAATTTAAACCAACTCCCCTATTTTGTTTTTAGTTTATTTGAATTCACTATAAATATTATCTCTTTCAATTTTACCAGATGTTCTAAAAAACGCGCCTTGGCGCTGCCATGGCACGCCATGGCGCCGAGGCGCAGCCTTGTCGCCACGTTAACCCCCTTGGCGTCGAGGTAAGGCGTGGAGCTCGTTATGGCACGCCATGGCGCAAATAAGTTCTTTTTTATTAAGTTGTGGTTTTACAAGTGATATGTCGTTATAAGGCATGAGAGGAAATTTTGCGATTTTTAAAACTTGAATATGGATAAATGTAAATATAAGTTTATTGTTCAAAACATTGGCATAAACACCCATACACACATATACATATATATATATGTAGGGGCAGGTTCATATGAGAACGTAACTTTTTACAAGAACGTGAGGAGCTTTTTTCATGTACAAAATCATATATGATTCATGTAGTGATTTTGATTTACATACAAAATCATATGTGATATTGATGTTAGTACAAAATCACATGTGATTTTTTGGTGTTGGAACAAAATCACGTGTGATTTTTGTACATGAAAAAAGCTCCTCGCGTTCTCGTAAAAAGATACCGTCCTCGCATGAACCTCCCTCTATATATGTATGTATATATAATATATGCATGGAATCATGTGAGAAGTGGAGTTAATGTGAGAAGAGTAAGAAGGGATATCCACTGTTGATCACGTTTAATCTCATTCTCACACATGAATTGGGCTTTAGAAGGGAATTGATCTGAACCATCTCGGTGTATCTCATTAGTGTTGATCTTCAATTAGGATTGATCTAAGGATGGAGATTTCTTCTTACCCTTCTCAGCATAACTTCCCTTCTCACCAGAACCCAACCATATATATATATATGCATATATTATACATATTTGCCGCCTTAAGCCAAGCCTTGGAAAACGCCATGGCCTCGCCATAACTCGTAAGGCTTGAGGCTTGACCTCGCCGCCACGCCACGTCTCACGCCATTTAGAACCTTGATTTTACCAACACACCAACATTTCATATTTTTCACTTTAATACCACCAATGCTCCATCCCTTTCAATACAATATTACTAACACTTTATCACCATTAAATATTCAATTGAGATTTTTATACTCTTTCAGATACCACTTTCATCGTCGTTAATCGAAATTTGATCGTCGTTCATCATTGTATCTGTTATTACATTAAACACATTTTTATTTCCCACAAATTTGTATTTATATGTTATTTTTGTAACCTTTTTATATTATATCTACTAGGAGGATTATTATGTTGCACGTCTTAATATAAAATTAAGTCTAGAGATTGCAAATAGAATTTTCACGTCATTGCGGGGGACGAGTTTCGGTCACTGGCTCGATATCCGGTCAATGGTTCAAGACTCGTTGCTCGTGCATTTGATTTTATAAATGCAGGTACCCCCACCAAAAGAAGACCGCAAAGAGTCGATGTATTTTGATGTTGAGGATGTTTTTTACATTTTGGAAGGGAAGAATTTTGTCTAGTTAACAGTATGAAATTTAGTTCCAAAAAACATAGTGTGCCACCGAGATAACAGAGCCGCCATTTAGAAATTGGGTTTTAGACATTGATGAAAATTGTACGGTAAAAAGGCTTGATCTTGGCCGAGTTTTTGACCATCAAAAACCCGAAACAATAGCAGACTTGATGCAGTATGTCTGTGTTTTTTGCTTCTGGTACCCATTAGTTTTATCGGTCACAATCTAGTTAATATCATTCCTGATGACTATTTACGCTTAGTTGAACATTTGGATGAATGGAACATGTATGTTTTTTCCTTATTGTCTATAATGGGATTGCAAATGTGATTGTGATAAGCAATTTCGATCAATTTCGGCCAAAAACAAGTAATCAAATCAAAACTCAGGAAGATAAACAGAGAAATTCGATAAACACACAAAGGTTACTTGGATCAAATCTTATAAGTGCAATCAAAGTAATAATCACACACAAACGATAAGAAATTGAGTGAAACACATTCGTCGGCTTGATTATTCTTGAGAGAATATCAGGTTACAATGTATGGATATTCTAAAATCTCTCTCACCTTAACCCTAGAAAACAATACTATTTATACCATATAGGTATTTACAATATGATCCCTTGAATTTCTATTCAACTAAGAAAGTTAAACTTAACAACTTATCTGAGGAACGAGAGATAAACCTGTTTAATGTAGCGACTCGGCCAGCCAGTCGTTGGACTTCCTTGAAATTCCTTGGCGACTAAATGTTGATGATCGCTTTAATTTGGTCGGGGCTGGCTTCGATGCCTCGTCGTGTGACCATGTGACCTAGAAATCTCCCAGCATATACTTCGAAAGAGCATTTCGTGGATTAAGTTTCATGTAGTATTTTCGAAGTATGTCAAACGACTGTTTTATATGGTCAATATGGTCTGACGCTTTTTTAGATTTGACAAGCATGTCGTTGATGTATACTTCCATCGTGTCCCCTAAATGTTGTTTAAACATTCGATTGACAAGTCGTTGATACGTGAAACCTGCATTTTTAAATCCAAAAGGCATAACTTTATAACAATAGATACCTTTGTCGGTCACGAAGGCCGTTTTTCTTGATCATTAGAATGCATTAGGATTTGATTATATCCTAAGTAGGGGTGGCAATCGTGTCGTGTTCGGGTTGGCGGGTCAGGGAGGGTCAACTCGGACACGACTTATTTAGCTAATCGTGTCGAGATATGCAACCCTAACCCGCACACGTTCGTGTTGGCGGGTTGGCGAATTGAGTTTTGACGGACGGGATTACAATTTACACAAGACAATGAAAGAAACCTTATGAATTAGACTTTTAGATTTTAAAATAAAACATAAAATATATATTATTATTTTCTTAATAAGTTTTGGCGGGTTGTTGGGTTGGCGGGTCAACCCGCGACCCATTCATGTCAACCCAAACACGCCCCGTTTATTTAGCGGGTTGACGGGTTGGCGGGTCAAAAAATTCAACCCTAACCCGTTTATTTTCCTGTCGTGTTTCGTGTCGTGTCAATAATTGCCACCCCTAATCCTGAGTAGGCGTCCATGAATGTCAGCATTTCATGTCCAACGGTTTGCATCAACCATTGCATCGATGTGAGGTAACGGGAAAGGATCTTTTGGGCATGCTTTATTGAGGTCAGTGAAGTCGATGCATACTCGCCACTTCCCGCTTTTATTTTTCACGACGACCACGTTTGCAAGCCAATCGGGATACTTGACTTCCCTGATTTTTCCTGTTTTTAATAAATTATCAATTTCATCATTGATTACCTTGTTTCGCTCGGGAGCAAACTTTCGGCGATTCTGCTTCACAGGTTTGAACATGCGATCGATGTTGAATTTATGAGATATGATGTATGGATCGATTCCGACCATATCTTCGTTCGACCAGGCGAAACAATCTGAATTGTTTCTTAGGAAGTCGAGCACTTTTTTTTATAATAGGGTCGAGGGATGCTCCGACGAAGATCGTACGATCAGGACGACTTTCGTGTAAAATGATTTCTTCTAGCTGTAAATCATCGACAGAGTCTTCCTATTTCTGTAATTGCTAGATGTGTTCTTTCCTTGGTTTCGTTGTTGACTTGTAGCATTCCCTCGCCATTTTTTGTTCGCTCTTTATCTTCTGGATGCCCCCAAGGAGTTGGGAATTTGACGGTCTGATGATAAGTAGAAGGGACAGCTTTCATGTTGTGTATCCATGGTTGTCCCAGGATCACGTTATAGGCTGATGAACAGTCAATTACGTTAAATCGAGTTTGTTTATTGATTCCTTTGGCGTAGATTGTTAGTGTGATTTCTTCGATGGTGCTTGTGGCGTCGCTGTTGAAACCAACTAGTACTATTGAGCGTCGCACGATCTCTGATTGATTGATACCCATGATTTTTAAGGTGTCGAGGAATATTATATTGGTTGAGCTTCCACCATCGATAAGAACCCTCTTGGTTGAGCAATTTCTGATGGTCAGTCGTACGATAAAACCATCATGATATCTTTGCCATGTTTCCTCGATATCATGATCATCGAAGATAATTGGCATTGCTTCTAGGTCTAATTCAACTTTCGACTGGTATGCCTTTGGAATGTATGAGTCGTCTGTTTGTTGCGATGCATGTCTTTTAACGGCAGAATAGGTCAGTCCATAGACGTTTGATCCACCTATAACACAATTCACAACTTTAGTAGTATTCGGAGATGTAGGGCTAGGGATTTTACCTGCAACATCATCATACAACATGTCTTTCAAATGTCCTTTTAGAATTAAGAATGATATTTCCTTTCCCAAGGCGAGGCAGTCGTTAATTAGATAGACAAAATCGTCGTGAAAGTCACACCACTTAGATTTGTCCTTTGTGTCATCGGGCTTGTCGTTCTTTTTTTACCATCGTATCGTTGACTGGACAATCTTCAGAGCATTCATTAGGTCTTTTGTTGTTCCTTTAAAGTCGTATGAGGAAATCCTCGGATGATTTACGAAGCGCGTCGAGGATGAAGGTTCCTTCTTCTTGTCGAATCTGACGTTGGAAATTTGACGCGACAGTTCTGATTTTGTCGCTGTCTTTAGTTTGTAGTATGGTTTTTTCACACCTAGGACTCGTTTGTAGTTAGTTTGCTTGCGTTGGAAGGCAGCATCGTCTTCCACCCGCATATGCGCTAATGTCCTCGCTCTCACATTTTCAAACGTTTCTGCTGGATAGTTGGTAAGGTCTAGGTATAACTCTGATGTGATGTCAAGACCTCGTTTATAGGCTTCGATCGTCGTCCTCATGTTGCAATTGCGGATACCTATCATTTCAGAATTAAAACGGTTAAAATAACTTCTTACAAATTCACCAGATTTTTGAATTACATAATAAAGATCGTCCGTTTGTTTTTCCATCTTGCGACTGCTAGCAAATTGCTGAAAAAATTGATTAACTAATTCAGCGATGAAATTGATCGATTTAGGTTTCAAGTTGATTAGCCATTGTAGGGCGGCTCCTGTGAGTGTCTCTCGAAAGCTTTTACACATTCAGACTTCCTGATAATTTTTTTGAGGGATTGATATCGTCCACATCAATTGTTTGTAGACGTTTTCGTTAGGATCTGTTAGTCCTGCGTATTTAGGAGTGAATGCAGGAATATTATATTTCTTGGGGATATGGATGAGAGCTATCGCATCTGAAAAAGGTGATGCTTGATATCCCATAGGGGGTTCCATGTCGACAGGTACAACGGCACCTGGGAGTTTTGGCAGCATCGATAGGACTTTTTTATTTTGTTCGTCCAATAATTTCAAACGTCATGCGACAAGATCGTCATGAGTCATTTCACCAGAACCTTGTCCTGCAAAAGGATTTATATAAGGAAATGATCCTGTGATATCACTGTTTTCAAAATTATTAGGTAATTGAAACGAAAGAATATGGAAAGAAGGGATGCGAATCGTCGTATTCGGTCCCGAGAATGAAGTGTTTGTATTCATGGGTATCGTGGGTCTGGGCATGGTAGGAACTCCCATCGTAGGTGATAATTCTCACTTTGAGTGTTATTTATACTTTATTAGTGAGTCTTTTTATTTCCTTTTAGTGTGTGTTTTCCCTTTATGTGTTCGCATTTCCCATTTTTATTTATTTATTTTCATTTAGAGTTGTTGAGGATAAAAGTTTGTATTTTGGTTAGTGTATGTGTCATTTTTGGAGCTGGTGCATCACTGTGGCGAGTCACCACTGTGGTGAGCAATGTCTAGAGTTGTTGGAGCTGTAGAAAACCTTATGGAGATGTATTGCCAAATATGTGAAAGAGGAATGCAGGTTTCAGCTTGATCAATGGCTGGAGATATCATGAAAGTGATGAGAAAGATGGCAAAAAAGATGAAGACACCATGAATGGTCCCTCTCCTCTCTCAAGTCTATCATGAAAAAAAGACAAGCTCGGAGAAGAAGACAACCATGAATGGTCCCTTTCTTCTCTTAAGTCCCTTTCAACCTTCTCTTTCTTCCTAACTATATAAGAGAGCTTGGGGCAAGGCATTTGAAGTATCCATCAAGCATTAAAGCATTCAGCTGATATTTCAAAGTCTATCATTTTAACTTTGTTGTAATTTAAATTTCTGCAATTTACTTTTGCGTTCACCACAGTGGGCTTTGACCATTGTAGCCAGTTACGTTTAATACAATTTATGTTTTCGTATTTTTACTTCTGTAGTATGTCTTTACTTATGTATCGTAGCTGACCCCCCCCCCCTTGGGTGTGGGTGTAAGCTGAACCCGAGAGTTCAAAATGTAACACTTGGGTGTTACCACTTTTTGCTAACTCTTCGGTTTGGTCATTCGAGTTGAAGCTTTATCTCAACGCGGACAAGCTGATCACTTGTAAGTGTTGATATTAGATCTTTGACCCAGAGATGGCCGGATCCGTAATACGGCTTGAATGATGCAAGGAGGTTTGAGAAAATCTACAATAATCGCATAGAGATATGGGTTTTTGCGTAATCGTACTAAGGTTCAGATGTCGGTCGAGTGGGTGTGTCATAGAGATATGTGCATCCCTCCACATCCGGCGGAGCTAAGATATTCGAGATCTACTTATGTACGATCGGCAAACCAAAGGTTAGCGTTTGTGGCAACTTTATAATAAAATCGTTTTAACAACCTATAAGATGTAGCTTCGAGAGAAGGAAATTATATGGGACTATATTGTGATCGGCTTTATTAACCATTTAAGTTATTAAAATACTTTCGGGTGAAACTTACACTCATACCCACTTTTATTTAATTTTTATTTTTAAAAGTCATTAATATTCCAACAACATCAAACCATTTTTATAAAACTTAAACTTTGCACCCGAAGCTCGGAAAAATCTCAGATTCTTAGTTGACCAGTCTTTGTGGAAAAACGAACTTTGGTACTTACCATCGTATTACTTGTAAAGCAAACACAATAGTGGTGACTTGCACAATTATTGTGCCACAATTCACATGTGATTATTTTGCTATCAGTAGGTCGAAAAGGAACTGGTATGTTTTACTGAGGAAACCCTCTCGAAAATGTAGGTTGTGTTCCGAATGGAGGTGGACCATGAGATAGAGGAGGATTGACAGGAGGTCTCTGTTGGTTTTCGAGATGAGCAATTCGTTGTCATACGACGTTAAGTTCAGCTCTCAATTCTCCTACCGCGATGTTGTTGTTGGCCATCTTTTTTCTTGCGCTTATAGACACTGAGCAGCAGCTGTTAGTGACAAAAAAAAGTTTGTCGAAAAATTCCTTCAGACGGGGTCCCATGGATGGCGCCAAACTGTGTATGCCAAAAAATGGTTTAATAAAATCAACTTAAGGTCTGTATGGAGCTTTAACGACTAAAGGTGGGATTCGACGACAAACGTAATAAAATGCAAATTAGATAATTGACACGAGAAATTGGTGACGCGAAAAAACCCTTTGATGAGGGAAAAAATCGCGGATGATGGTTAAGATCGTTGATGCACTAGTGAAAATGACGTCAAACAAGGACATCGTCCTTTGGTAACATCGATCGTAAGTACAAAGGTTACAATGTATAGAAATGTAAAACAGACCGTAAGTTTATTACTCTGCATCCTCAGTCTTTGCGTAGTGAATGGTTGTTTCAACCGTCGTCCCTTTGTATATCTTTGAGTCTTGTATTTATACTTGCTTCCTTAGTAACAGTTTTGAAGTAATGATTGAGCATTTATTGTTGTCGTCCGTTATGACCGTTCGTCATAAATGGGAACGAACCTGCATTAAACAAACACAATCAAAACGTAGGACATGTCGTTAGTTTTATATAAGTCAAGTGGTACTTTCGACAGTCGCTGAATAAGTTCGATGATTTATAGACGTGTCTTGGATTTATCTTTTCCTTGAGTTTTATGGTTGTTGTCGTAAGTTGTACTGTTATTTGCTTGGTCGTACGGGATAACCACCTCTTGCGTCTCGACGTCTCATCCTGAAATCAATAGTCGTTAGTTCCTTGTGATAAAATATCAATAGTCGTAAGTATTTATCAATAGTCGTTAGTTCCTTGTGATAAAATATCAATAGTCGTAAGTATTTATCAATTGTCGCTAGATGGTATTTTTGGTCCATCAGAAACCAACGAAGGTTTTCTCTATCAATGATCCACACAAACACGATCAGATCTCCCACCGGGTGCTATCCCAAGAACCGTTGATTTATATGTGTATTACAGAAAAGAAAATGTTTATTTTCTGTATAATTTTTGAAAAGCTAAATTCTACAAAATTAAATAAACTGAAATTGAGTCTGACACCTTATTTATATGGTTTGAATTATAGATAGACTATAATTCAAAATGAGGTTTACTAATTATCTGCAACATATATGTAATTATCTTAAAGTTTAATATAATTATACATACTAGTGTGTGCCACCACGCGTTGCATGGTGAGAAAATCTACTTTATTAGAAAATTAGTAATCAATTTAAGATGAAATACAATGTTTGAGAATTAATTAATTGAAATGTAAAAAACATTGATCGTGTTGGAATGTTTTTTAGGTAGATTATTTGATAAACATAAAATTTGTTGGTTTTTAAGTCAAATTTGCATGCATCACAAAAGCAAAGGATAAACTAAAAAAATTCTCACCGACCTTGGTTTGGTTCGAACTATTAACATCCCTTTGTCAATTAATTTCTTGATGTTTATAGTTTACATTGTTTTCTTAACAAAGGGAATTTCAAACATTTTTTTATAAAATTTTGGTATAAAAACAATAATGTTAAGATGTTGAAATTTAAAATATAAAATATAAAATAATAAAATTTGAAAAACTGGGTTGATCACAAATGTTTATATATCATTAAGCATTACAGTGGACTTTTACAAAACTGATCTTTCAAATCTAGCCTATAAACCTCATTTTGCAATCTAATTTATTGAAATGTTTCATATATTAAGTCTATCCCAAAATCACTCTTCTAAACAGGTGCCTTTTTCCCCAACCATAATCATAACATAAAAACCTTCCACAAACAACACTGCTAACAATCAGAAAGCAATTGATGAATAATATTGAAAAATAATTACGAAATGTTTTAAATCAAAAACAAAAAAAAGAGTGGTATTCAAGCATTAGTGTCTTATTACCGTTAATCAACCGTGAACTCTTGAGCATCCAAGTGCGAACCCACTAAAAATGGAAAAAATGAAGTATCAAGAATCAACAGATTGAGAGATAAGAATACGTTAAAAAAAATACCAGTGAACACTCCATAACCGAATAGGAAGGCATTGAGACACGGACAAAGTAGAAGGGATGCAACTACTTGAATGTAACCTCCATTTGAATATTTAATCTCCATATTATCTCATTTAAGTAGAAGATGAAAACGGGTGCCTATTAAAAGTAGAAGATGAAAAGTTATAACCTACATAGTTATTATTGAATAGGTTGATAAAATTACTAAAAACCCCTTTTCTTAAAAGAAACATACATTTTTTACATAGGGAGAGAATAGTCTTTAACAAAGTAAACAAATTAAAAATCAAAAAATCCAGAAAAATTCTTGTGAGCAATTCTTTTCCTACAATGCGCCACGTAAGGATGTGCGGTTACTACTTTAATATATATATTGAAATGTTTCATATATCAAGTCTATCCCAAAATCACTCTTCTAAACAGGTGCCTTTTACACCAACCAATAATCATAACATAAAACCTTCCACAAACAACACTGCTAGCAATCAGAAAGCAATTGATGAATAATATTGAAAAATGATTACGAAATGTTTTAAATCAAAAACAAAAAAAGAGTGGTATTCAAGCATTAGTGTCTTATTACCGTTAATCAACCGTGAACTCTTGAGCATCCAAGTGAGAACCCACTAAAAATGGAAAAAATGACGTATCAAGAATCAACAGATTGAGAGATAAGAATACGTTAAAAAACATACCAGTGAACACTCCATAACCGAATATAGAGGAAGGCATTGAGACACAGACAAAGTAGAAGGGATGCAACTACTTGAATGTAACCTCCATTTGAATATTTAATCTCCATATGATTCTTATCTCATTTAAGTAGAAGATGAAAACGGGTGCCTATTAAAAGTAGAAGATGAAAAGTTTATAATCTACATAATTATTATTGAATAGGTTGATAAAATTACTAAAAACCCCTTTTCTTAAAAGAAACATAAATTTTTTACATAGGGAGAAAATAGTCTTTAACAAAGTAAACAAATTAAAAATCAAAAAATCCAGAAAAATTCTTGTGAACAATTCTTTTCCTACAATGCGCCACGTAAGGATGTGTGGTTACTACTTTAATATATATATATATATATATAGATTACAGATAACACTCTGTAATTATCATAATTACATTTTAACACATGTTTTCATAAGCATCCTCCAAAAAATTATATCAAATAATTAACTTGATTTAATCCGGGTTTCTACAAATGGAAGCAAATGTGTTCTTTGTGTACGACTCTATAGGTTTACATACTCTTCAGCAGTATCCATGTGAAACATGTGTTGTGAGTATATAATAACTTACGCTCTCCTACTTACACACGATACACAATAACGCATACGATGTTAAGTATCTAGCAACACGTCACCACCCCCAAGGCTATATAAATGTGTTTTTCTTTTGAGCAACCTGATTGAGCCAATCAATTATATGGTATTATCATTTCTTACAAAACCATGAAATAAAACCGAAATAAAGCAAAGTATGAATCAGGAGTAAGGATTCAAGTTTTCGACTACATAATTGAGATGTATCACACTGCATTATGCAGGTACATTTCTACTAGGCTATAAAAACATTTGACAAAAAACTTTTAAAAACAACTTATTAGGGATCATGTGTCACTCAATAATCCAAATATCTTAAAATTAAAGTCTAGTAGTTAATATAATATACATACAACTTCTTAAAGCACTTATAACACCCTAAAAACTAACTAATAATCAACTGATAAACTCATTCGAATAAATGATAATCATTAAGCCCTACCATGATAACCATCACTCTCTATGTCTAAAGAAATATCTCTATTATTCGAAGTAAAATAAATTACATATTTATTTTAAATCTAAAATACTTATATTATAATAAAATTTTGAATCAAACTAATTATACCATAACCTTCTTTTAATCTTTGAGTGAAAGTCATATCGATACAATTTTCAGATTTCCTTTTTGAATGAGAAGTTTTATTAATTTATCATTCACATTTTATAATAAAATCTTATATCTCGTTGCATTGCAAATTGTAAGCAACTTTTATATATATATATATATATATAGGGGTTAAATCAAATAAAAATCAAAAAAATGTTGAAGACTGTGAGGACCGATCTAAGTCTTACATCCTATGTTTTTAATTTTAAAATTATTTTCAATTAAAAAGG
The DNA here is from genome assembly GCA_036898165.1 of Silybum marianum. Classification (NCBI taxonomy): domain Eukaryota; kingdom Viridiplantae; phylum Streptophyta; class Magnoliopsida; order Asterales; family Asteraceae; genus Silybum; species Silybum marianum. Next base: position 24,308,916 of record CM072543.1, read on the forward strand.
GCATATTTGTCATTTTGGTAACAAGATTCACCAGATGAAATATATAGATTCATCCACATATGAAATACATATTCACCATATGAAACACACCACACATTCACCATATGAACACACGATTTACCATATAAAACACACCACAAAGTCACTATATGAAACACGATTCACCATATGAAATACACAGATTCATCATATGAAACGCATAGTAATTCATCACATGAAACACGTACTAACACTCCTCACAAACCCTGAATCATCAAAAGTCAAATCCTCTTTTTCACCTTTCATGTTCATTTGTAGATTGAAGCTGGTCTACTTATTTGACGGAGCACTTGTTGGGTTTGCTTAAGGTTCGTATCCATAGAGGCGTAAACCAATCTTGTCGTTCGAGATGTTTGTACCAGTGATCCCTATATTATTATTCGTATGAGAAAACAGATGAGCACTTCTGTATGATTTGTCTATTAATTTTATAGTTTATACAACTCTTCTTTGGATCATCTGGTGAACGGACTTCTATAAATCAACTTCTCTTTCACCATTTCTTCGGTTGACCTAAAGGACTAATATAAACCATTGATTAAAATAAATCAAGGGATATTAAAAAAATCATATTTGAAATAAAAGTAAAAAATATGGGCATATTTGTCAATTTGTAAACTCATGTAAGGGTATTATAGATATTTTATATTGAATTTAAATTAAAATAATTGACGGACTCCAAAATATTTATTAAATCTGATTCTATTTATCTTCAATTCCATCATTGCCTATTCTTCATCTCCAGTAAAGTACACACTACACACTACACACTACACACTACACATTACACACGGAGTTCATCTTCATCTTCATCTTCATCTTCATCTTCCTCCATTTATTCCATCCCCAACTTCATAATTTTGAATCCAAACCGTCATGAATTCTAAATTCTTCTATTTTATTTTTTTAATACATGAGGTGCATGATAAGCGGCAGCTAGAATAGGTGATGTAAATCAACCATCGTCGATGGTTTAGATCATCTGGTGAACGGACTTCTATAAATCAACTTATATATTTATTTATCTAATTATCTTTTGAAAAATCGTAGATTCTAGTCAGGCGAAATGTTTTCTAATTTATAAACTTACTATCGATCACATCAATTTCACAAGCGATTGAATTCATTCTTAAAACTGATTGAACTTATATATATTTTTTGCCTTATAATAATACTTGAAATCGACATCAACCCGAAACCCGACCAACCTGAACCCAAATCAATCCGAAACCTGAAATCTGAAATTTAGGTCGTACATTTCCATACCCAAAATCTGATCAGGTTTTTGGTTTCCCCACTCGAACCCGCCATCAGCCATACCCGCTTGATACACACCCCTAGTTTGACTAGTTTTCACGATACATTGTTTTCTTCAACAACCATAACGTAAAAGCCGAAATGAGCTTTAGAAAAAAGTTAAAGGGCTGAAATGAGCTTTAAGACAAAGTCTAAGGGTCTTAATATGAATACATATTCCTTCAACTTTATAATAAGGGCATATAAAACCCCAATTCCAGTGTTTTTACCATCAAAATCAAAGAAAAAAATGAGGGGAATCTTTGCGGTTCGTCGTATGGTACGTAATGGAGTTTACTGTGGTTCGTTGTGTTCTTCCATTAGTGAAATAGCTTCAGCTTCTTCTTATCCAGCAACAACACCATATTCATATTCGTATTCGTTCTCTTCTGTGACGAAACCATTGTGGCCAGCATCCATCTCTAAGTTTCAATCTGGACAGCAGCCTTCCAATCGGAATCACTGTTCATCCTCTTCATCAGGTACGATAGATCCCTGATCTTTATGCTTTGTGTGTTGAATAGCAGACAATTTTGTAAATTGGGTGTTTAAGGGATGAATTGATCATTTGATTGGGATTAGGGTTTATGGTTTCGTATTGGGTTTTTGAACCATTGTTATGCTTTCAAAGGACATAATGTAATCGAGTTGTGAGCTCTCTTAAATGTGCATTTAGTCTAACTTAAAACAAGATACACCTTGAAGAAGAAGAAGAAGAAGAAGAAGAATGGAATTCTTACCTTAAACGTGCAAGAGTCAAATAACAAATTAACAATACCCTTACGTTAGCCACTTCCACTTTTAATTAGATTCTAGGTTTGAAGGGATGGAAATATTATCGAAGATAAAATGCAATGGAGAGGTTTACATGAATGACCACTTACTTGAATTTGACTGAACCTTGCCTACACTTGTCTCAATGTTAACTACAGGGATAAGATGGGATGCTAGTAGAAATCATATTTTTATGATGATAAGGGAGCATATATTATAATTTCTACCAGCCTTTGAAGCAAGAGGGGGGGGGGGGGTTGGTTCGATGCGGACTGATGCGTGAGGCGGATCTGATGCGTACTACTGATGCGTTTTTTATTTTTGGGACTGCTGGGCCTTTTTTTGTTTTGTTTTTGTGCTTGCTTGCTTGCTGGGCCTTTTTTTTTACTATATCAGTAGTTTTTGGGCTTTTAATGACCTAATAAAAAAGAGCCGGTTTCTTTATTTCTTTCCTTATCCCTTTCTTTCTTTCTTTCTTTCCTTTGTTTTGATTTTCCTAAGCATAGCCGTACTTGTCTAGTATGTTATTCAACATTTATGAACTACTATTAAACTACTTTTGGTATTAATTGAAGTATTTTTTATATATAAGTATTTATAAGGTATAAAATTAGGTTTAAAGTATTTTTACGACAATTGGGCGCATAGGGTCGTGATGCGAGCGCATCACGCATCACGCATCGGCTCCCGGGACTCTAAACGCATCAGGTCGCATCCCGCTTTTTTAAACCAAGCGCATAATGGAATTTGGTGGAATTGGAATACATCAAAGGAATTTGACCACACATTCGGTTGGTAGAAATTGGAATGGAATCTCTCAAAAGAATTGGAATCTCCATATTTGTTTAGGGTGGGGGTGGCAGCTGTGATGACGACAATAGTGATCTGGTATTGTTGGGGGGGGGGGGGGGCGGGCACCCCACCCTACCAATTGTCCTCGTTATAGCTACCACACCCACCAAGCCCCTACCCCACCTACCACTATACCACTACCGTCGTTGTCACAACTACCATCCCACCCCCGTCTGCCGCGCGCGGTGTGGGTGGGGGCGGGGTGTAAAGGGCGGTGGCGGGGGCGGGGTCAGAGTGACGACGACAAGCAGCCGGTGGCATGGTGTCGGCAGGATGGTAGCTAATACGACAACAATGGTGGTATTGTGGTTGGGTGGGGGGAGGGGTGGCGGGGGTGGGTGTGAAAATGACAATAGTGGCTTAGTGGTCAGTGGTTCGGTTGGGGATTGGGTTAGGGTGGAGTGGGTGGCGGTTATGACGGCCACAGTATGATGGTGATGGGGCGTTAGGGGTGGCGACGTGACAGTGATAGTAGTAGCATGGTCGTGGTGGGGTCATGGGTGGCGGTGGTGTTGGTTAAATTGGATGAGAAGGGATGGAATTCAATTCCTTCACTTATTGCAAGGAATGATAGATATGTGAACCAAACGAAGCAATTGGAATTTGGTCAAAGGAATTGGTCATTCCAATTCCCTTGAAATCCTTCGAGTTCCGCGAACCAAACAACACCTAAGGGTTGGAGAAAAAGTAGAAAAAGTTGGGGTTCCTAATTTAGAATTTTTTTTAACCTTACGCTTTAACTCGTATCAATTTTCTAATCTTTAAGGCATTGTTGTAGTGCAATTATGCAAAACCATTGGCTGACTGATAACTTCTTATCTCAGAACATTTATTTCATGACTTTTCCCCTTTTTTGCGACTTATGTAGCTTAAAATGATGAAAATAAACTAAAGTAGCGTTTGGTTCGTTAGAATCCGATGGAATATGAAGGAATTGGAATGGGTCAATTCCATTGACCAAATTCCATTCATGCTTTTGGTTCATTCTATGGGTTTTGTATGGAATTCCAATCCCATATATGATGGAGTTTCGATTCCTTGGGTTTTAGTAAGGAATTCTCAATTCCATTTTATCAAAAAATTTGAGAAAGACTTTTATGCCCATATATTTAGTCTAACTATTCCATCTCACCATGACAATCATCACCACCACCACCACCACCACCACCATCGTCGCCACCACCACCGTGGCCACTGCCTCCACCACCATTGTCGCCTCCTCACCTTCGTCGCCTCCTCACCTCCGTCACCACACCACTATCATCGCCTCCTCCTGACACCACCGCCAGTCGCCACCACGACTATCACCGCCTCTGCTACCGTTGCCACCGCACCAATTAATACTATTGTTAATTTTATCATTATATAGTGTTTATATATTAAGAAATAAAGTATGAAAATATCATGAAAGGGGTTTTTTGGTAATTTATCACTAACTTATTATAATTCTATGGTTATATTTAGAGAACCTAACATTCAGATTCCAATTCTTTTTAAAGATTACATTCCAATTCTTGCCAACCAAACATATGGTCAAACCTGATTAAATTCCATTCCTGTTCCTATTCCTTCAAATTCGAATTCCTTTGGAGTGTAGTTTCATTCAATGAGATTGAGACGAGTTGCATTCTGAGGTTTCTTCTATGTTTGTGTTTCTTATATGGTGTGCATCGTGACACCAAATCGACAAAGAACTGTAACAAAACGAATGCTTTGCTTATTATTGCCAACTTTCGAGAGGTCGACTCTCCCAATTTCTCCATACAGGTTATTCCCAAAATATTCCACCTTCCCTACAAACACTCTCCCTTCTTATTTCTAGCCCCTTTCTTACCAACCTACTTTTCCCTAACCTTCTTACAAGAATTTTGGTCAACAGTAGCTGCCGCTAACTAACTATTACAATAATCAACGATCATGGCTGATTGGCTGCCGCTAAATATTACAAGGCGGTTTTACTAAAATGCCCCTTGATCATAGGTTAATGATAATGTTCATACTTGACAACCGGTGCTAAGGCGGCTTATATGATGAACTATTTGAGAAAGGGTGTTTGTTACGTAATCAAAAGATTACGTAAGGAAATTGTATTAATTGAAAGCTTAAAGATGGTTACAATGGAGAAAATTGGAGAAGACAAACCAGAAACGTAATCCACAAGAATCCCAGGGACGAATCCCTCCTCTAGCCTAGCTCAGAGTCAGAAGCGGTTATTTTTCTGCATGCCTCCCACACCCCCAATGTGCCCTTATTTTATAATAAACGCACTACTAAATTCCCTAATGGGCCTTGGGCCTTCTAGAATAGACTTTCCAAGTAGGTGTATTAATGGGCTTGATTAATGGTGACGTTGCATCAGTGTTTATAGACTAATGTGGATGTGGTGAAAGATGCACCATATCAAGGAATCGATTTCTAACTCATTGGCTTATTTAATGATGATGTGATAAAGGGCATAGAGAATGGCGGTTACTGAATGGTTTGGTGCAGAATGATTAAGTGGCCAGAATGATTAAGAGGCTCTTATGATATAATGCAAAATGAAATATAATTGTTTGGTAATTGTTCGGGATGTAATCAGGGTTCTTAATGGTTAAGTGAGGTCCATGATGCAAAATGATTCACAGGGTTTTGGAACCATTAAGAGGCGGACTTTTTTTTTTTGCCAGACATGATTAACCTCTTAGCGATTCAGAGGCTGCCTCTTAATGGAACTGTTAAGAGGTAAACAAACAGCTTAACTGCAATTGTGCATGGTCGTTGCCAATTACACTTTTTTAGATTTTGATGAGAATGTGCCAAAGGTGGCTAGAATGATGGGGAGGTACATTGGGATCTCTTGGTGATAGATTATCCGTTATGCAACTTTAGAAATATACCTCAAAAAGATGGAGCTATAATTTTTTTAGAGTAAAGTTCGATTTCATCCCTGATGTTCGTCTATTTTAACAGTTCTCCTCCCTCAACTTCATTTAATTTGTTTTTGTTCGTGATGTTTGTCATTTTCAATGGATTTTGTCCTGGCGTCTCACCGCCGTTAACTTTTTCCGTTAGCTCCAGATAAAATAGGGGGTATTTTGGTCACCTTAACTATGATTTTCTATTAAAAAAACTAAAAAACATATTTATATAATATATTATATTATACATACATATATAACACACACTTCAAATCAATTCCTTCACCCTTTACCACCGACCGCCGATGTCAATCACCAATCCAAACACAATTTCAATTTCTCAAGAAAAATATAATATCTCATGAACATCATCTACAAAACCCAAAATAAAAACCTTAAATCAAATCCCCATTCCCCAATAAATAAACCTTGAAACTCAAGTCTCCTAAAATCAAAACCCAAAATTAAAACCTAAACCCTGAATCAAACAAAAACCAAAATCAAGCCAGACCTAAATGAAGATGGAGATGGAGTCATTTATGTTGGGATTCCAAGTTGCAAGATGAAGATGGTGAGGAACAATATAATATTATTTATTTATTTAAAAGAGAGGAACAATGCGTTTAACCAAAATATCCCTCATTTAACAGAAAATCTTAACTTCTGTTAGCTGGACGGATGAATTTGATTGAAAATTGACAAACGTCAGGGACAAAAACATATTAAATGAAGTGGAAGGACGAGAATCATTAAGTTATTACTCTGGCTGCACTACTGTTCGACGTCTTTCCTTAAAATATTGTTTTCACATTCCAAGATTTAAATTATTATAGTTATCATCGTTTACGATACTAAAGAATCACGGGTCAACAGAAGTCTTTATTTGCAAAATTAGTACACGCATTGTCAAATTACATAGTGATATCATCAAATCATCATTGACACCTTTTCTGCTCATTGTTTAACAAAGATTTTAAGCGCTTTAATATGCAAACACCATTTTTGTAGAATGCTGAATACAACAATTCCACGATAAGGTAAGAAGTCAATGACTGAAAGCCACATGAAATGCTAACCTGTTCTTTATGATGATACATGGAATGCTGCCATATATATATATATATATAGAGGAAGGTTCAAATGAGAACTTTTCATTTTTAAAGGAACAAAGGGACACTTGTGGATCACAAGTGATGTGGGTCCCACATAATATTAAATCATTTATGATTTAATATGATTTAATATTATGTGGGACCCACGTCATATGTGGTCCACAATTTGTTCCTTTGTTCCTTTAAGGAGGGTTGGTTCTCATTTGATCCCTCCCCTATATATATATATTATATGTATATAGGGGCGGGTTCAAATGAGAACTCAAATTTGGTTGTAAACGTGTGGACAAATGAGAGCGCGACACGTGTCATATTCAGACTGAATAATCAAAGAACTATTCAGACTGAATATAGTATTTATTCGGTCTGAATAATGCCACATTCAGACGGAATGTAACATTATTCAGTCTGAATGTAACATTATTCAGTCTGAATGTGACATTATTCAGTCTGAATGTTTCTTTGATTATTTAGTCTGAATAATCTACATTCAGACACGTATCGCGCTCTCATTTGTCCTTACGTTCACAACCAAATTTGAGTTCTCATTTGAACTTTCCTCTCTCTCTCTCTCTCTATATATATATATATATATATCATATATATATCTGTGTGTTGTGAGTTTGTATGCAAATGTCTGAATGAAAATTTCAAAGCAAGGAACAAGCTTTTTTAATGTTTACTAAATGATTATAAACAGGTCAATCGAGAGTGGTGACGATCGAGTCAGAAGAACAATTTAATACTTTACTTCGCAAGGTTCAAGGTAAATACATATCCATACATCTTTATTTTGCAAACAATACTATTTGCTTATATGTTACATACGTGATGCATATATCCTCATTTATGTTTATATGTAATCCAGATGAATCTTTGCCCGCAATCTTCTACTTCACTGCTGTCTGGTGTGGGCCATGTGAGAATTTTTTATTTCCATATTTATCTAGTTTCTCTAATGTCGGATTAATTGCTATGGGTGCGTTTAGTTGTGGAAAATTTTCCAGTTTTCTAGGAAAATTTTCGAAGGAAAATGAAAATTTAGAAAACCCGTTTAGTTCGTTCAGTTTTCAAAAAAATTCCAAGAAAACAAAAAATTTCATTTTCTAAAATTATATGCAATTTAGAAAACTACTTTCAATAGTTTTCCAAATTTTTGTTTTCTAAAAACTTTCACACACACACACACACTCTAATTTGAAAAATATGGAAAACGGAAAATGAAAAGTGATATAAAATGCGCAACCAAACGCTTTTTCTAAAATTTTCATAGAAAGCTGAGAATGAAAACTAAACTCCATTTTCTGAAAACGTTTTCTAGGAAAATGAAAATAGTTTTCCACAACCAAATGCACCCTATATGTTTTGAATTCTTTAGGGCGCGTTTGGTTCGCGGGATTTGGAGGGATTTGGATTTCAGATCCAATCCATTCCGGTGTTTGGTTTGCCTAATGGTAAGGATTTAAAATCCATGGATTCATTTAAAATCCCATGAACATTGGATTTTGAAATCCTTGGCGGATGCTCGGGATTTCATGGGATTTCGTAGGATTTGTATGAAATAATGTTTTAAAAATGTTAAAATCATTTGTTTTGTAATAATTGATTAATAAAAACGTAATTTAATTATTTTTTTTATATAAATTATTTATAAATAATGGAAATACAAATCCATTCCAAATCCTACAAACTAAACACACCTATGATTTTCAAATCCATTCCAATCCAAATCCCTCCAAATCCAAATCCTTCCATGAAATCCAAATCCCTCAAAAACAATCCCGCAAACCAAATGGGCCCTTAAAGTATTATTTAATTATTTGTTTGTCTTTTACTAAATGTAACATGCCTATCTCTTCTTTTGCAGGTAGGTTTATATCTCCGCTTATTGGGGAGTTGAGTGAGAAATATTCTAATGTGACCACCTATAAGATTGATATAGATCAAGTAAGTGCATTCCATGCTTGCAAGTATTTATATTTCAGCATAAGGTAATTAGAGGATATAGTTACATTGTCCACTAAATATGGCATTGTGATTAAATAATATAGTATTTTTTTTAAAAGATGTTACTTCATCAGTTCCAAGACAGAAATACTTTACACATCCAAGAGTTTTCTAACTATTGTTCTTACGGTGGTGATGTCACTGGCGATATCATGTGTAGAAAGTATAAATAAATAAAAGGTTTATATAATATCCGTGATTTGTAACTTTGAGAATTAAAATGTCACTTTAATTTTGTGTCAAATTTTTAATTTTGGTAGCGTTTGGTACGCAGACTGGATTGAACCGGACTAGTTGTATGCCTGGTGTTTGGTACAACTAGGATAAGACTTGATAAATTGCCTTTATAGTGTTTGGTAAGTTGGACATTATAGGACAACACTGTTAAAATACCAGATTACCCCCTAAATTCTATTTAATTATTTTATATATCGTATGATGGTTATAAACAAGTAAATGACACAAATCAAGTAATATTTAAATAATTTAATTTAATTTATTCAGGCTTGTGGCGTACTGGTTAAGGCTTTTGGGGGATGAGGCTAGATAACCCATCTACCCCAGGTTCGAATCCAGGCGCAAACAACTTGTGGCCACTGGGGAATTATCTCAGGGCTGCATGCTTTAGCAGTCTTAAAATTGTCAGGGGTTAGTCTAGGCAAATGCCTAGGATACCCTTTCCCAAAAAAAATAAACATTCTTACACGCTTTTCATATATTATGTACATATATGTTGTGTAGAGGAAAGTTCAAATGCGAACTCAAATTTGGTTGTGAACGTGAGGACAAATGAGAGCATGACACATGTCTGAATGTAGATTATTCAGACTGAATAATCAAAGAAATATTCAGACTGAATATAGTATTTATTCATTCTGAATATGACACGTGTCGCGCTCTCATTTGTCCTCACGTTCACAACCAAATTTGAGTTCACATTTGAACCTGCCCCTATGTGTGTGTGTGTATATATATATGTGTGTGTGTGTGTGTGTAACGGTACCAAAATTGAATGAGGAATTTGATATAATTGATGCTAATTCGAAGGAACCCGGTTCGTAGAAGGGAGAAAATATGTTGTATTCAGTTTGGACGGTTCTTAGATCATATTAAGTATACCAAATGAGGGTATATTAGTAATTTTTTAGTTTCACCCATTCTTATGATATTTGTTCTACTTCTTTTGGTGAACAAAAAAAGTCCTTTTTGTTCCACTCGGTCCCAAATCCCAATACCATTTCACTCCAAACGTGGAACAATTAGTACCGACCAGCAAAAAGCTTTTATTCAGGAGATCTAATAATCATGCAGTTGTGTATGATCTTTTTTTGTTCTTTTATCTTTTGGGTGCACTAATGGTTTTTCCCCATGTTCATTAAATATTCTTTTTGTTCTTTAAGGAACTCTTAATTGCTATTTTTATTTTTGGTATCGAATGATTTAACGTTTTCATATCTTCTCTTCCTTTTAGTAACATTTTCTGGCTTTTAATTTTCTTTTCATACCCTTTTTCAGTTCAAATTTGTTGGAAAAGAGAAATTTTGACTTATTCCCAAAATAGTTCACTTTTTTTGTTCTTCATATTGGTGTTTCCAAACTTTTAACTCTTAACAGCTCCATTAGGAGGCAGCCTCTAAATCGCAAAGAGGTGAATCCCGTTTGGCAAAAAATAAGTCAAACCTCTTAATGGTTCCAAAACCCTCTAAATCATTTTGTATCCTACCTTAACCATTAAGAGCTCTGATTACATTCTGAACAATTACCGAACAATTATATTTCATTTTACACTATATCATAAGAGCCTTTTAATCATTCTGACCACTTAATCATTCAGCAACTGCCAAACAACCCTTAATTTATTCATATGAATATCCTCTATATGTCCATTTATCTTCAATTGCAGGAAGGTCTCAGGGGTGCATTGGAGAAGTTGAATATTGCTGCTGTGGTAAACTACTTGTCTTCCTTTATTTTATAATCATGATTTGCCTCCCTAACCCCCGAACTCCAAAAAAAGAAAACCAAAAATTGAAAAAAAGATTACACGTAATTAAGGGTAAATTTGAGAATATGGTTATTTAGACATTAATTAAGGGTAAATTTGAGAATCTGGTTATTTACTTTTGAAAGTAGACACTTATTTTGGGACAAATATAAATAGAAATGTAGACACTTTTGGGGAGGGAAGTATTTTTTTAGTCTGTCTTCTTTTCAAGATTCTCTTTTAAACTATTTTTCTTTTTCTTCAAACTTTGTGACAACCTTTCTAAAAATTGCAAAACTTTTTTTCCCACGTACATCTTTTTGGAAACCCGAGGTCTTCACGAAAACAACTGTCTTAGGTGGCGTTTGTTTTTTAAGAGGTGTTGAAGTCTGAAGTCTGATTTCAGTTCTGAAATGGTTATGAAACATCTAAATGAAACAGAGATAAGTGGTGATTAAGAACTTAAAATGAAAAAACAAACAACGCCTTACTCGTCAAAGTAAAGTAAAGGTCAGGTTGGTTTGTGTGAAAGTCATGTGACCTGAAACTACACAGTTTCAGGTCAAAATAACGTAACCTTCACACAGTATGAAGGTTACCTTCACATTTTCTCAATGAAAATGAAAATTTCTCACATGATTTTGGTAATAATAATAATATCGTAGTAAGAATTGGTGTTTGTTTGTTTGTTTATTCAGCCAACTCTCCACTTCTTCCAAGGGGGAAAGAAGGTATCGGAAATAGTTGGGGCCGATATTCAGCGGTTGAAAACCACCATGGAGGATCTCTACAAGTGATGCTACTTCATTGCAACTTTGGATTTTGGTCTTGTCATAATTTTAAGCAACACCCAAAGATTTTTAGTGTTATTTGCAAATTATTGTCTTTAGATTGTGGATCAAAGAAGTGTTATATGACAAGTTTTTTGTTTATGAGATATATATATATATATATATATAGATTTTTGGTAATATCTAATAAATTAGAATCTTGAATTGTGTTGAAATCGACAAAATCGTAGTTTTGGTTCTTTCACGAGTAATGTAGAGATTATGAACCACAAGGGTTGTGGCGTACTGGTTAAGGCTTGTGGGGGATGAGGCTAGATAACCCATCTACCCCAGGTTCGAATCCAGGCGCAAACAACTTGTGGCCACTGGGGAATTATCTCAGGGCTGCATGCTTTAGTAGTCTTAAAATTGTCAGGGATTAATTTAGGCAAATGTCTAGGATACCCTTTCCAATGTAGAGATTATGTTGAAATCATAGTCGCAACATTTGTGATGAAAACCGTAGCTCATTTTGTTATCTCTCTTTGCGTTAGAAAGCCATTGTATATTATGTATACGTTAAACTAGTTTGTTGAATAAGTTACATCGTAGGTCCTCGTGGTTTGTTTAGATTCGGGATATCGTTCCTCTTCTAAAACAAGTACATCGACTGTACCTGTGGTTTGCATTTTCGTTACGTGTTGGTCCCTATCTTTTATAGAGTTAACTGTAAATAATTTAATAACTCAACTTTTGTAACGAAATGCAAATCACATGAACATTGAATGTACTTATTTTGGAAGAAGGAACATATCGAGATTCTAAGTAAACCACAAGGACCAATGGTGTAGTTTATCTTTTTTTTTAAAAATAATAAATAGATTGTTTATGATAAGAGTAAACCAAGTTTTTTTGTCCAAAAGTATTTTTGTACTTGTGCTTTTTAAAAATGATGGTTTTCATACATGTAATTTTTAATTCATTGTTATTTTCGTTCTTATAATTGACAATTCAGTGTTATTTTCATTCATATGGTTTAAAATTCATTACTATTTTAGTTCTTCATGCTTGACATTAAACTGTGATGGAGTTGGTTTTAGGGATGAAAGTCACAATATGTTACAAATAATATAAGATTAAAACCATAATTTCAAGAACACATGAATGAAAATCGTAATTTTTAAGAAACCACCTCGACTAAAAATGTAGTTTATTCTTATTATAAGGCTCCTTTTTATACCAAAACATTGGAGTAAATTACATGTTTCCCCCATGCGGTCGCTGGTCCAGATGTTTTTAACGGTTTTTGTCATACTTTTAAAATTCAACAAACGTGTTATTGTGCTTGCCTTTTTTAACGAGTTATATTCTTATGGTTGCATGTTGGATCCATATGGTTGTAGTTTTTTTTTAATGAGTTAGGTCTCTAAATAAATCAATAACTTATGTCCTTATGGTTACACTAAGGGGGCATTTAGTTCACATAATGAAATTGGAATCTATCAAAGGAATTCGACTTTGAAAGAATTGGAATGAAATTTGACGACACATTTGGTTGCTAGGAATTTGAATGTAATCTCTCAAAGGAATTGTAATCTTCATCTCTGTTTGGGGGGACGGTGGGGGTGGCAGCTATGGCGACAAAAGTAGTTGCCTAGTGTTTTTTTGGTGATTAGTGGTTGTGGAGGGTAAGGGGTGGGGTGAAGGTGGAGGCGGGGGCTGGCGGTTGTGATGGCACAAGCCATTAGTGGTGGAGTGGGTGGCGGTTGTGATTACAACATCACAACAGTATGGTGATTTGGGGGGGGGGGGGGTTAGGGGGCATGGCAATAATAATAGTAGCATGGTCATGGTGGGGGCAAGGGGTAGACAGTGTTCGTTAAATTGGATGCAGATTGATAAAATTCAATTCCTTCACTTATGACAACAAATAATAAATTCATCAATTTATGGAATTCAAAGGATTCCATCTATTTCAATATGTGAACCAAACGAAAGAATTAGATTTTGGTCAAAGGAATTGATCATTTCAATTTCTTTAAATTTTACGAACCAAACAACACTTAAATACCCAACTCGTAAGAATGCAACCATAACCACAAAGCTTGTGGCGTACCGGTTAAGCCTTGTTGGAGATGAGGCTAGTAACCCATCTACCACAGGTTCGAATCCAGATGTAAACAACTTGTGACCACCGGATAATTATCTCAGGGCTGCATAGTCTTAAAATTGCCAGAGATGTGTTGAATTTTTGGAAAAAATGAACAAAAACGGTTAAAAACATGTAATTACAAGGACTAAAAATGTAATTTACTCAAAATATTAAAAATTGCCATGGAGGCGTCTGCAGGTCTGTTAAATCAGCATCCGCAAATCCAACAGCGGATTGAAATCCACTGTCTGTCTGTGTTCAGCTCGCCATGGCTGCTCTAACCTTTGCTCACAATATCCTTCTCTCTAACCCTTCTTTCATTCGTCATTCAACCAAAACTGGCTTAACTACCTTCTTCTCCGTCTCCTCACCTTACTTTCGCCGATATAAATCCACACAGACAATAGTAGCTTCTTCACTCCTTGAACTTGGTGGTGTTAAAATTTCAAAAGAAGGTATTGCAATTTCTTAACTCTTTTCATCCAATCGCGCTTTGAGATTTGGGGATTTTTCGTTTTAGGTTTAAGTATTTTGTAATTTGGCACATTTTGATTTGTTTGATGCTATGTTACACGCTGATTTAGCTCGGATTGTTTTGTTTTGATGGTGGCGAATTGAAGATTTCTTGTTTCGTTTTCATCTGGGAGGTTTGAAGCCATTTGAACAAGTCCAATCCAACTACTTCTGTTTGGAAAATCATAACCTATTATTCAATGAAGTCTTATTTCACCTCTGATTGTTTTTGTGAACTTATATGTATCTTAATTTGTTTAAATTGTCTATTTTAGCCGTATGAATATTATAGTGTTGAATTGATACATAAATTTATACAATTTCATACAGTTATTAATCATCGTTACCAATTTTACATCTAAGTTATATAATTAGCATTCATTATGTAAACGAAAATATGGCATTGACAAGTATTTAACACATTTAAATCCTATTAAAATGCATCAATTGAGAGAGGTCAGGATCGATTTGGTAAGGATCGATTGAGAGAAATGATCGATTAAGGTTAATTGATTCAGAAATGCCGTTGTTGAGGATCTGGAGAACAATAAGAGGCAAATAAGGGGTTGGTTTACCTCTTAAGAGGACGATTAGACATAAGTGCCTTTCCGAAAAATTGCAAAAAACAGTTTGAATGGTCCTACCTCTTACTGAATCAGACATAAGAGACTAATAAGAGCTTCTTTTTTTAAAAACAAACAAGGCCTTAATCACTTAAAAAATATTACAATTATCTAAGTTTATATTTAATTGTCTAAAACATAAGCGTCAAGAAACATATTATGATAAGAAGATTGAATTAAAATGACACTATCAATCCACAACTACAATTTTCAACTTTTCCGACCCGATACTGCCTTAGCTTTGAGTTTGGTCATGCTGTCTGCGGTTAAAAAAACGAAATTAGATTCATTGGAGCATTAGATTAGTAGAAGTTAGGACCACTTAATGGGCTAGAATATTAAATTGTTAATGGTATCTGTTAGTAAGCATTTAGTAATTAGTAATATGAATTTTTTAAATTATTATAATTTTGTCGGGTTTGGCAGGTTGGTTCGGTTTGACACTTAACCATAACCAACCCTATTCTCATCGAATTATTTATAAATCAGGAAACTTTCATCCTAAAAACCATCTTCTTGCCACTTACAAGTCATGGTTCAGAAAAGAGGTACGGGGCTGTTTGGTAGTTGCTGAATGATTTGGTGCAAAATGATTAAGTGATCAGAATGATTAAGAGGCTCTTATGATATAGTGCAAAAATGAAATATAATTGTTTGGTAATTGTTCCGGATGTAATTAGGGCTCTTAATGGTTAAGGGAGGTCCAGGATACAAAATGTTTCAGAGGGTTTTGGAACCATTAAGAGGCAGACTTATTTTTTGCCAAACAGGATTTACCTCTTAACGATTCAAAGGTTGCCTCTTAATGAAACTGTTAAAATCTACATCGATTCAAGTTCAAAGG
The DNA here is from genome assembly GCA_036898165.1 of Silybum marianum. Classification (NCBI taxonomy): domain Eukaryota; kingdom Viridiplantae; phylum Streptophyta; class Magnoliopsida; order Asterales; family Asteraceae; genus Silybum; species Silybum marianum. The sequence continues at coordinate 24,324,782 of CM072543.1, forward strand.
TGGGTTGTTTGACTCTAAAGAAGTCGAACAAGTTTAGTTGGTAGTAGAAGTCAAAGTTCATCTCCTTCTGTTATAGTACTACTTCTTTTGGTGGATCTTTTTATTATCAAGTCCACTGTTAGCTGTGGAGTTAGAATTTGTTAATGTTACTCTTTTCAGTTTATCTTTTTATCTAATCTTTATTGGTAATCTGCAATTCAGATGTGGTCAAAGATGAACCAACAAATAATGTCCCAGATCTTATATTCACGAAACTCGGATTGCAACTTCATAGAAGAGATAACCATCCTCTTGGGATCCTCAAGAATGCAATATACCAGTATTTTGACACCAATTACAACAATCAGTTTCATAAGTTCGATGATCTCTGCCCTATTGTTACAGTTAAAGAGGTATGCTCTTAAAGTTTTTGAACGGCATTTCTTCTGCTTTTGTCTTCTTGAAGAACTTAGGGTGCGTTTGGTTAAGAAAAACTGTTTTCATTTTCCTAGAAAACGTTTTCAGAAAATGGAGTTGAGTTTTCATCCTCAGTTTTCTATGAAAATTTTAGAAAACGCGTTTGGTTGAAATTTTTGAGTTTTCATTTTCCATTTTCCATTTTTTTCAAATTAGAAAGTGTGTGTGTGTGTGTGCGTGTGTGTGAAACAGTGAAAGTGTGTGTGTGTGTGTGGAAAAGTTTTTAGAAAACAAAAATTTGGAAAACTATTAAAACTAGTTTTCTAATTTACATAGGATTTTAGAAAATGAAATTTTTTGTTTTCTTGGAATTTTTTTGAAAACTGAATGAACCAAACGGGTTTTCTAAATTTTCATTTTCCTTGGAACATTTTCCTAGAAAACTGGAAAATTTTCCACAACCAAACGCACCCTTACCTTTTTATGGGTTAATTCTCCACTCTTCCAATTTGCTAAATAGGACATATGAAAGTTTTTGGTTTAAATGTCCTGCACTCTTAACATATGTTATTCGGTCATCTAATAATTGTTCTTATGGATTATATCGTTATTATTTGTAATGAAGCTAAAAACTAAGGATACCAATAAGGGTAGTAGTAATTATCCAACAATAAAGCTAAACAAAAAATCTACTAAAAGTAAAGATAAACCTAAGGCATTTTTATTTAAGATTTACATTGGAGCTTTATCATTGGGATAGCTACTAGTTGTGTTATTGCTAGTCTTTAACTTCATTATAAATAAATAAATATCCGTTCCTTCACAAAGAGTATTAGACGAGTAATAAAATAAATGAGAGCTTTCTCTTTGGTTTTGTGAAATAATCACCTTAAGCGAGATACAAATCATGCAATAGGTGTGTCTTGGGATCTATTCTACATTTTCTTTCATTGAAACCTAGTTCCTTTCAAGAAAACCTGTCTCTCCTACATTTTTGGCCTCTATCATTTAGATTAGATTATATTATTATTCAACAGTTAAGGAGATATGAAGGGTAAAGAACAAAGGAAATTGTTGGGCTATGATAATTTAAATAGATGCCAATAAATCAAGGATTTGAAAACATGTTGCATGTATTGAGATTGAGCTTTTGCAGTTGGTGGTTTAGTAACTAAATCCTTTTGCAATCGAGATAATTTTCAAGATGCTAATATACCTTGTAAATATCGAAGATTGTTAGGATATGAAGGGTATAGAAGTCTTACTTGATCTGATCCATCAGTTTTAGACAACAATCCGTCGATAAGTCCAATCTTGTTTTTCACTGAAAGAGCTATCATCATTGACCTGCTTCGACTCTATTTATAAGTAAAATAGCTCTATCTAATATCTATAACTTCCCAACCGACTAACTACAAGTTATTACAAGAGACGTGAATAATTGGTATTCTCACTGTATTATTCAAGTCTATTATGTTGGCAGTCTACCTAAAACTGCAACTTTCTATATGACAATGATTTAAGGTCTTACAGATGACTATCTGTCAACTTGTATTAATTGTAGGTTTTTATTATTATCTTAAAGACAATTCTTTTTGATTGCCTGTAGGGGCAGGGAAAACCGTAAAAAAAAATGAAAAACTAAGGAACACCCTATGCATACATCTACAAGTAACTTTAAGCAATTTTTCCGGGATACATGTGCATAAAAACCAAGAAACAACTTCAATTACTTGTATACCCCTTCAGATGAATGGTTACCAAGGTGTTCCTAAGTCCTTGAGTCAGAGGTGCTGTATGTATGGCGCAGAGGCTCTGCGTCGAAGACCCGAGCTCTGCATCATTCTGACTTAGCTTTGCGCGCATCTTGACTTGTGCTTCCGAGCTCTATATCCGAGTTCTGTCTAAAAGACTTGGTTACTTTTTACTTACACTTTCATACAAAGTTAATTCTAACATTCTTCTTCAAAGTAGTCATTGAATAAGAGATCGAGTTCTGACTCTCTTGACTTTGAGAGAAAATTTTCAATTTTTTGGGGGGCTTTCCCCTGAACCTCCCTCCTATATACCTACTTTCTTTTAAATTTCTGCATATAGTTTAGCATATTGTTTCTAATCATTAATGGAAGCTTTATTTTTGCAGAACTTTGATGATGTTCTGGTACCTGCCGATCATGTAAGTAGGAATTACAATGATACATACTACATTGATGCAGGAACCGTATTGAGGTGCCACACTAGTGCCCATCAGGCTGATTTACTAAGAAAAGGGTACGCCAATTTTCTTGTTACGGGTGATGTTTATCGTAGAGACTCCATTGATTCAACTCATTATCCTGTATTCCATCAGGTATCTTTTTTCTTTTTTTGAAGAAAATATCGTTTTATAGATAACTAAGGGTGCGTTTAGTTGTGGAAAATTTTCCAGTTCTCTAGGAAAATGAAAATTTAGAAAACCCGTTTAGTTCGTTCAGTTTTCAAAAAATTTCCAAGAAAACAAAAAATTTCATTTTCTAAAATCCTATGTAAATTAGAAAACTAGTTTTACTAGGTTTCCAATTTTTTGTTTTCTAAAAACTTTTCCCCACACACTTTCTAATTTGAAAATAATGGAAAATGGAAAATGAAAAGTGATAGAAAATGCACAACCAAACGCGTTTTCTAATTTTCTAAAAATGGAAAATGAAAACTTCACCATTTCAACCAAACGCGTTTTCTAAAATTTTCATAGAAAACTGAGAATGAAAACTCAACTCCATTTTCTGAAAACGTTTTCTAGGAAAATGAAAACAGTTTTCTGTAACCAAACGCACCCTAAGTTATGCAGGTTATAATTGTTGTATATGAGAGTTTGCAGATGGAAGGAGTTAGAGTCTTTAATCCAAGTGATTGGAATGATTCTGGCATGGATGGAACTTTATATGCTGCAACGGATCTAAAAGCATGTCTCGAGGGTTTGGCACGTCACTTATTTGGTAAGAGAGATTTAGGGGTTGTTTGGTTGGTTTTCCATTAAGTCCTGTATGGATAGTTGTCTGTATGGCTGTATAGATTGGGAAGGCTTTTGTTTGGGAGGGATTTTTTCATAGATGGAATGAGCGTATTTTTTAATTGAGAAGGACAAGTTTGGAAGAAACTTGGCTTACTGCATAAAGCTTCCCCCAAGAAGCTTATTGAATAAGCCATTTTCTATATCATGAAGCCACTACCGAACAATTATGTATAGCTGATCAAGTAAGTTGTGATTTCCATTAAGCTCATTAAGCTGCTAACAAACAGGCCCTTGGTGTTTAAGCCTTTTCCAATGCGATAATAGTTATTAAGTCAGTTATCTTTATTAAGTTGAAATAGAAGTAACTAATAAGGGCTTGTTTGTTAGCAGCTTAATGAGCTTAAGGGGAGTCATAGGTGACAGCTTATTCAGTTAGCTATAGATGACTATTTGGTAGTGGCTTAATGATATAGAAAGTGGCTTATTCAGTAAGCTTCTAGCAAGAGCTTTATGCAGAAAGACCAGTTTTTTCCATACCTTCCCCTCCCAACCAAAAAACACGCTCTTTACATCTATGAGAAAACCCTCCCAAATAAAAAACCTTCCCAATCTATGCAGACATATTAATCCACACAGACAACTTTATCCATACATGACTTGTTAAAAAACCAACCAAACCGCCTCTAAAAGAGTAAATATTTAGTCCATGATGCATGCAATAAAGGTATATAGTATTTTTACTCCATTCGTCTCAAAATAAACACAGTAATTCCCTTTTTTGCTGAAGTTCCAATCCATGGTTACTTCTTTGTTTGATTGGTAATTATTACATATATATATATAGGGGCGGGTTCAAATGAGAACTCAAATTTGGTTGTGAACGTGAGGACAAATGAGAGCGTGACATGTGTCATATACAAACTGAATAATCAAAGAAAAATTCAGACTGAATAAATACTCATTTATTCAGTCTGAATATTTCTTTGATTATTCAGTTTGAATAATCTACATTCAGACACGTGTCGCGCTCTCATTTGTCCTCACGTTCACAACCAAATTTGAGTTCGCATTTGAACTTTCCTCTCTCTCTCTATATATATATATTGGCATATATTTTTTCCACCAAATTCCTATATCTTGTCCTCATTACGGGATGCTTCAGATATTTGACAAATAGTCAAAAACTTGCACTAAATAATGTTCCCCATCAATCGTTGCATTTATTTTGGGATAAAAGGATTATGAATAAGAGAGAAGCAAATATTATTTCTTCTAAAGCAGACAAATGATCATAAACCAAGAACCACTGTAGTATGATAGCATTCAATTACAAATTGATTTGCATTGGTGTTGGTGGCAGTAATTTAATTTCATATACAATTATAAGCTGCATACACTTTTGAGTATAGAATTAAATATGATTCGGCATTTAAAATCATTGAAATATTCAGGTGCTGTCGAAATGCGTTGGGTTGACTCTTATTTTCCGTTTACAAATCCATCATTTGAACTTGAGATATATTTCCAGGTAAAATAATTTCTTGAACTATGTTCCCATTGTAATTTATTAAATTTCCGATTCTACCCTTATTTATGATGCGATGAAATGACACAATCGTCATCAAAATGTGTAATAATTATCAAGGGTAAAATTGTCATTCAGTTAATTAAAAAAATGTAACAGTTATACATTTATAGAACTGTGTTTTTTTTTATTGTGGATATTTATTTTGGCACGGATGGAGTATTTGCCCATGGATCATGCAAGATATATATCAATGACATTGATTTTGGTTCCAAAAACTTTTATTTCATCTTCATTGAGCGGCATTTAGATATTCAATCAATGGTCAAATTGTTATTTTAAACCATGTGTAGTCAAATGTTATAATGGCACTCGGAGTAGCTTGTGTAAAAGAAGCTTCTAGAATATGTTTCCAAATTTATATGTACAAAAGAGTTTCCTTCCATCTACCTTTGCAAAAACCAACAAGCCATGGTGCACCATGATCACCCTTTTATTACTTTAAAACTAAAAAAGTTGATTTTTTTTTATAGATTTCATTTAACAAATTGTGAATGATTGTTCTTCTACAGGAGAAGTGGTTGGAAGTTCTTGGTTGTGGGGTGATGGAACAAGAAATATTAAAACGAGGTGGCAAGACTGATAACGTGGCTTGGGCATTTGGACTTGGATTAGAACGATTAGCAATGGTTTTATTTGATATTCCTGATATTAGACTTTTTTGGTCTACTGATAAGCGATTCGTGTCTCAGGTAATTTACTTATTTCTTGATTCTCTTTTCTCTTATCTTTTGTTAGATGATTGATTTGTGAAGAACCTTTAGGGGTCGTTTGGTTTGCAGGATAGTTTTTGAGGGATTTGTATTTTATGGAGGGATTTGGATTTGGTGGGATTTGGATTGGAATGGATTTGAAATCATATGTGTGTTTAGTTTGTAGGATTTGGAATGGAATTGGATTCCATTATTTATAAATAATTTATAATAAAAAATATAAAAATAATTAAATTACATTTTTATTAATCAATTATTACAAAACAAATGTCTTTAACATTTAAAAAAAATATTATTTCATACAATCCTACAAAATCCTGTGAAATCATGAGCATCCCCCAAGGATTTCAAAATCCCGTGTTTGTAGGATTTCAATTGAATCCTTGGATTTCAAATACGGACAATCCAACAAACCAAACATAAGATTGGAATGATTTGAAACCAAATCCCCCCAAATCCATTCCATTCCCGTAAACTAAACGGACCGTTGTGGTGGATAAGAATTGGAAGATGTACCAAAGGGCCTTTGGCCTAGTGGTATCGTAGCCCTTGCCCTCCTAGGAGGCCAGGGGTTCAAACCTAGGTGAGGAGGGTGTGAGTTTATCTGTGGCATTTGCCGTATATAAATATTATATACTACAAAAAAAAGAAAAAAAAAAGAAATGGAGGATGTCTTTTTTTTCTTTCTTTCTCATGAATATACTTCCAAGAATTTAAATCTAATTTTGATGATCTCCCCTTGTTGATGCAGTTTAGCAAAGGTCAACTTGGGATAAAATTCAAACCATTTTCAAAGGTATGAACTGACTTCTTTGTGTATATGGTTTGCTAAAGGTTAACTTGAAAGATACCATTGTGCTATCTATCTATCTCTCTCTCTCTATATATATATATATATATAGAGAGAGAGAGAGAGAGAGGTGGTTTATTATGCAACACAACCCATTGTTACAACCATTGCAACCCAATCTCAACTGTCCGTTTAATCTACTGAATGTGGTCTGATAAATATCTTGATTGTTTTCTAATATAAAGCGTTTATCATAAATCATAATTAATGAACTCTAATTATCTTCCAAACATATCCATAACAAATGAACCCTCATCATTTCCATAAATATTATCAATTGATTGGTTTGTATAGTTTGTAACAATTGCATGGGTTGTATTTGAAACACTCTCTCTCTCTCTCTCTGTGCATATATATATATATATATATATAGGGGCGGATTCAAATGAGAACTCAAATTTGGTTGTGAACGTGAGAACAAATGAGAGCACGACACGTGTCAAATAATCAAAGAAATATTCAAACTGAATATAGTGTTTATTCGGTCTGAATAATGCCTATTCAGTCTCAATAGGCATTATTCAGACCGAATAAACACTATATTCAGTTTTATTCGGTCTGAATATTTCCTTGATTATTCAGTCTGAATAATCTACATTCAGACACGTGTCGCGCTTTCATTTGTTCTCACATTCACAACCAAATTTGAGTTCGCATTTGAACTTTCCTCTCTCTCTCTCTCTCTCTCTATATATATATATATATATGCAACTTTGAGGGCTAGCTCAATTAGAAAATAGAGGTTACGTCTTCAGGTTCATCCCAATAGATCGCTAGTTTGAGTCTCCTCAAGGCGACTAGCTGTTATTGTTCAAAGTCTCATAGGATTAGTCGAGGTGTGCTCCGCACCAAAATAAATACCGACAATGAAAAAGGCACAAAATTTTAGAAATGTGTAATTATTACACCTTACAATTAACTAAATGACTATGTTATCCTTAATAATAGCGGAAATAATTAATCTCTCCATTTCATAACTAATGGTGGAATTGGAAAGTAGACAACTATTTTATAAAGTGGACACTTATTTAGGGATGGAGGGAGTAGATAAAAATAGATTCATGTCAGTCACAATCTTCAACAGATTCTCTAAAATAGGGAAACCACGAGTGAGATAAAAATCTCCAAATTTAATGCCGAGGAAAGAGAGATTGCTTTCTATTGTTCCCACCACAGTTGAATATTTTTTTCATTTCGTATATAAATTTGTTATGATATTAAATCTATTGAATGTTTTAATAAATTAAATAATGTATAAGTCTCAAAAATAGAGAATCTGTTGGAGTTGAATGTAAATTTTTAAAGATTTTAGCCTTTGATTCTATATATCCAAAGAAATTATAAAGAATCTGTTGGAGATACCAACCTTCGATGGGCCTTTAGCTTTTAATTTCTAAATGGCAAGTACAAATCCTTATTCCTTTAGCTTTTAATTTCTAAGAAATTTTAGAAACTTCTAGAAACCTCCGGTATCCTCATGCATTTGCATATTAAAGGGTTGATGGAAACATTAGTTTTTCATACTTTTGTATTTTAAGAGTAATAATTTAATGCGATTAACATATAAACATATACTATTTGCAGTATCCACCTTGTTACAAAGACATGAGTTTTTGGATCAATGATTCATTCAGTGAAAACAACCTTTGCGAAATTGTCAGAGGCGTCGCTGGTGATCTTGCCGAGGAGGTATTACTCATTTCGTTGCTTTAAATCCATCGTCCATTAATTCTAGACACAACCTTAATAAATCATAAGAACGCTGAATTATTATTTATAGCATTTTGAATGTAGTTTCTTCACGAATAACACCTTGTTCTAACCTAGATCGATTGGAAAGAAATATGTTGTTTGCATGTTTCCAAGAGAACCACTTAAGTAGTATAAGTTAAATGGTGAAATATATAAAATTAGATTTGTGGGCCCCTTATTAAGCTCAATGTTGTGGGCTACCAATAACTTCTATCATGGTGTTAAGTTGATTTGGCGGTTATTGGGCCCGCTTGCTACTTTGGAATATGGGCGTTACAATCACCTACCGTACTGGTCCCATGGATTATAATTGAATTCTAGGCGCAGGTGGGTGGTGTCTGAAGTCGAACCTAGGGGTGGCAATTGTGTCGTTTTCGGGTTGGCGAGTCAGGAAAGCCCGACCCGACCCACATAACTAATCATGTTGTATTGATCAACCCTAACCCGTATACGACCCACGTAACCCGTTTATCTATACGGGTTGGTGGGTCATAAACGGGTTCACGGGTCAGGAAAGCTCAACCCGGACACGACCTGTATAACTAATTGTGTCATATTGACCAACCCTAACCCGTATACGCTTAACCTGTATACGACCCATGTAACTTGTTTATCACAAACGGGTTGGTGGGTCATAAACGGATTGGCGAGTCATAGGGATTACCGATTAGGTTGGCAGGTTGTTAGGGTTAGGGCATTAGAATAAAATAGAATATTAGATAAAATAATTTTTTTTAAACCTATAATTATAAACGGGGTTGGCAAGTCCACCCGCGAACATATATGTAAACCCGAACACGATCCGTATAATAAACGGGTTGGCGGGTCAGAAAATTCAACCCAAACCTGTTTATTTTCGTGCCACCCCTAGCCTAACCCTAGACCTAGACCTTATAAGGATATCCACCTCCTTACCTGTTGCACTAAATTTTGACACATTTGGACCTTAATATTATAAAGTGATTTGAGTTTGTATATTGAACATTTTAGGTACAATTGATTGACAACTTCACCAACAAGAAAGGAATGACTAGTCATTGCTATAGGATCACATACCGCTCCATGGAGCGCTCTCTTACAGACGAGGAAATAAACGAGCTACAGGTATCTTTTCATTTGGAAAAAATAAAAAGCATTCCAATTTTATTTTTAAATCCTCTTTCACAACGTAAAGATATTCACATAAACAACTGCCTTACCCTTTGGGGTAAGATTGTAAGAGGTCAGGTCTGTATTTATATGTATATATATATATATATATATAGAGAGAGAGAGAGAGAGAGAGGAAAGTTCAAATGCGAACTCAGATTTAGTTGTGAACATGAGGACAAATGAGAGTGCGACACGTGTCATATTCAGACTGAATAATGAAGAGAAATATTCGGACTAAATGTAGTATTATTCAGACTTAATGTAGTGTTATTTAGTCTGAATAATGTATGAACTTCACCTTCATTATTCACTCTAAATGCCCTTCATTATTCAGTCTGAATATGACATGTGTCACGCTCTCATTTGTTCTCATGTTCACAACCAAATTTGAGTTCTCATTCCCTGGGTTTGTTTGATTTGCCTTTTTCTTGTTAGTATTTCGGTTTCATGGTGGCAATCTAATTCTTTTTTTTAGCATGAATCAATGTTATATATGTTTGATGGTATTGCAGTGGAATGTTCGAGATCTGGTGCAAAGTCAACTTAATGTTGTTATGAGATGATTTCCGATGCGATTTTGTGAATACCTTTCGGTAGCGTATTTATGTTCTTTTTCGATTGATGAAGTCATTAAAAATTTGTATACTTCCTATTTCAAAATGTGTAACCCTAGTCTTTTGTTTCGATTCTCATGATATTTCGGACATAAGTACTTAATTCGTCTAAAAAATAAGTATCTATGTTTTTATTTTAGTTTGTATCAAAATAAGTATCCAAAAAGTAAATATATACTTTCTAATGGTACACTTAATTATAAAAATTCATTACTCCTAATATTACTAAGACAGTAAAACTATCTTTTTTATATGCTCATTTACCGTTTCTATCCTAGTTGGTCTTCTCAGTTGGTCACCATTTACATCGATAAAACGGTGTTCCATTCAATGATCAATGCAATCGGCTTATAGTTGATGCTCAGAGGTTGTAAACGAACAGAACGTTTAGCGAACTGTTGATGAACCATTTGGCAGGATGTTCGTTTATTTAATAAATAAATGAACACGAAGAATGATTTTGTTCGTTCATTTAATAAATAAATGAACAGGAACAATCGTTTATTTAATAAATAAATGATCAGGAACAATGATTTTGTTCGATTTTTATGTTAGTGAATGTTGGTTCATTGATGTAGGTTTGTATATAAATATATTCAAATTTATGACATTAGTATGCAAAATTAAATTAAGTTTATAGATTTCTTTTTTTTTATCCCTCCTAGTTTTACTTTTTGTTATGTTATCTTAGAAGAACGAAATGGTGGGTTGTGATGGTTGCTTTGTGTCATTTTACATTCATCCGTTTATGTGTGTTTATGTTCGTTTAACATTTTAACAAACATGTTGAACGAACACAGACACACATTTTCTTATGGGACCTTTCTGTAGTACTTTTGACTGTTCATGGCTTAGAAGAGTGTCATAAAGAGCACCAAAAGTCTCTTTAAAACCAACACAAAGAACCCCGAAAAAGTCAATTGAATTCCCTAACAACGAGGGACTACGACACCTTACAAAATAGAAAATGATTTTTATGTCTTCCAATGGATGATTACAAATGAAAGGAAACCTTCCCTTTTATAGGTAAGGAAAAAGGAATCCATACAAAAGCATGACATAAGCATTACAAAATCAATCAATTATTGATTTTAAATGAGGTAAACGCTTACATCACTTTAAAAGTAGCCTAATGCTTCCATCATTCTTACATCACGATAATATTAAAGCTTACGGAAATACTTGCACAAATTATTTTCCAAAAAAACTTTTAAAAAAACTCAGACATACAATTCGGCTTAAAAAACACGAGGCAACTTCACATGCCTTTGATCTGCTTTAAAAGTGCACCTGCTCGACAAAAAGCCTGTGTCTAGTGACTCCAGTCTGGTTAAAGCATTAGACACAGGGACCATGACCGGTTAACCGGTCTTCTCATCTCTAATCAATCCTACAACATCTATTAAAGTTGTAAATAATCTCACTAAAACTTGATTGATTTGTTCCAAAATTTGAATACATACATGTGTGTGTGTGTATATATATATATACATATATTTATTTATTGATAGATAGATGTTACAAAAAAAAAGAGAAAATTAGACATAAACAATCTGTCCAACACTCAAAAGGCTCTCACGAGGAACATTAAGTATGATACTTTGCTCTCTGCATATCTTCCTCAAAAATGCATATAAGTAATTAATACTTATCTTCTTACAAATCCCTGAATCCCATCTTGCTTCCACTATTGTATTCCCCATTATATGCACCACTCCCGCATCCCGACAACTTCTAAAAAACGCCATTTCGTCCACCACACCCATTTCGCTACTAACCGACGAATTGCTCGGTGAAGAAACCGTTATATCGACAATAGACGAAAACGTGTTGTTGGTAGAACTAACGGTTTCTTGGCCGTATAAACTGTACTCATCCGAATCGGAACTTGCATCCATTAATGATTCTAGTTTTGCAAACAAGAAGACGCTATCGAGAAGTTTCTTCTCGAACTCGTCGTCTTTCTTGTGATCTTTGTATCCGTACCTTGCGACACACCTGTATATATATATATATATATATATTACCAAATCAAATGGAACCGGTAAGTTTCAAGCCGAAAGTAGGATCTTTTCGTTTCCGCAAGAGTAAAAAGACTGTTCACTACAACAAAATTGGTTTCATATAGGGGTGAGCATCGGAACCCGGAACCGGAACCGGAACCGTTCTAAAACTGCCGGTTCCGGAACCGGAACCGATATGATTGGTTCCGGTTTTGGTTCCGCAAAATGCGGAGCCGATCAGGACTGGTTCCGGTTCTCAGTTTTTTGGAACCGTTACCCGCTGGGTTCCAGGACTGTGTACCCGGTCCGGTTGGGTACCTAGAACCGAAAGCAATGGGTACCCGCTACTTTTAAATAAAAATTATTTTATATATTTATTAATAAAATTATATTACCTTTTAGGTTAGAGTTAGACGAGTTATGTAGGTTTATAATAGACTTAAAATTACATTTTTATCAGATTAATGTTGACCATTTGTTGTATTTATTACCTTAACTTGGTACTTTGTAGTTTATAGATAGACTTAAAATTACATTTTTATTATATGCAATGTAAAAAAGTACTTTTTTTTAACCAGGTACCCACTACCGGAACCGGTTCCAGCTCCAAAATATAAAGAACCGATGTTAGCGGTTCAGGTTCCGGTTCCATGAAACTTGGCCAGGTACCCGGTTATGCTCACCTCTAGTTTCATATGTCGCCATGTATGTATAAATGTCTCGATAAACTGTTTTATATGACAGAACAATTTTGTGCCGTATGTAAGAGTGTTACAATAGCATGCCATTTTTGGGCATTCTAATAACACTTTTGAGATGAAGTGTCATGTTAACTTTTATAGGCCACTTTTGAGAAGTATCTTGTGAACAAATCTTTTTAGAGGACACTTAGGGCTTGTTTGTTAGCAACTTAATGAGCTTAATGAGACTCACAACTTATTCGGTAAGCTATAAATGACTGTTTGGTGGCTTACTAATATAGAAAGTGGATTCTAGGGGGAGCATTTTGTAGAAAGCCAAGTTTTTTTTTTCCGGATAATGCCTCTCCCAACTAAAAAAACACACTCATTCCATCTATGAAAAACACCTGCAAACAAAAATCTTCCCATATCCATACAGACAGACAGATTAATCTACACAAACAGTTTTATCCATAAATGACTTAATGGAAAACCAACCAAACAACCCCTTTTTTTAAAAGACAATTTTTTTTAAATAATGTCACAAAAAAAAACTACGACACTTCATTTTAAAAGTGTCCTAAAAATCTTGTTAGGACTTCCAAAAACGTCCATTCAACTAATTGTAACACTTTAAATAGGGACACTGATATAAACTTAAGTCCTCTAAAACAGACTATTAGGTCATTTAACCATATTTAGCGTCCTATAAAACCAATTTTATCGTAATGGTTTTCATAACAACCCTTAGCTTGCAAAACCTATAAATAAAAAAAATAAAAAACGAGCAAGCTATATGTGAGAGAATGTACCTGAACATATGATAATCCTTCGGCCCAATTCGTTTCACCAAAAATCTTTCCTCTTCAGGGACCGTGTAAACCGGAAGCGACTTAATGCACACAAAAACGACTACCGAATGGATGGCCGGTAAATTAGTGATAAAGTGCGAAAATATACGTGGGACCCCACTTGCTACCTCCGAATACACGAGTCCTATCCCAGGAACACGGACTAGCCCCAAGCTCGGACCAAGATTAAGAATCCATCCCAATGAGATCTTATTTTGCATCTCTAATTCATATCTTTTTACTGTGCCATAATGCCATACGTACATTATGACAAGAAACACGACCGCGATCGCAAGTGGGACCCACGCTCCCTGATCGATCTTGAATAAGACGGCCGAGAAATAAGTTAATTCCACAACTAGTGATAAGATTGTGAAGATGAGAACGAGAATCCAGTGACAATGCCATACTAGTAGCATGATTAATATCATTAGGAAGGTTGTCACTAGCATGACTACAACGACTGCTGTGCCTGTGATCAAAAACACGACTTTTTAACTCTAAAAGTGATATGAAACTTGTAGTAAAATTTGATAAGGGGATGTTTGTTTGGTTGGTTTTCGGTTAAGTCATGTATGGATAAAGTTGTCTGTGTGGATTAATCTGTCTGTATAGATTGAGAATGTTTTGTTTTTGGGAGCGTTTTTTATAGATGGAAGGAGGTAGTCATTTAATTGGGAGAGGCAAGTTTGGAAATAACTTGGCTTTATGCATAAAGCTCCCCCTAAAAGCTTACTAAATAAGCCGCTTTTTGTATCGTCAAGTCACTACCCAACAGTCATGTATAGCTGACAGAATAAGCTGTGAGTCACATTAAGCTCATTAAAGGGTTGTGTAATAAAGCATGGTGTAGGAGATAGATAGCAATGGATGTGTTCCTACTTCTTGAAGTAGTAGATAAAACAAGGGTATATAAGTAGGAACATGTTCATTTAGTAACTGTAAATATTTTGAAAACGGGAAACTATTCATCCAAACACCCCCTTAGAAAAGAATAAGAACCCTCACGAACAAACAGATACTCTACTAAAAAGTCAATACTCATAAAATCAATTGATTCAGCAAAGTAAATATATACATATATATAGAGAGAGAGAGAGGGAGGTTCAAGGGAAAACACTAAAAAAAGAGAAAACTGAAGAACACCCTGGGAGCCCTCCATCTGGACGGTATGCACTAATGCATACAAGCGATTGAAGCTGTTTTTTTTTCTATGCACCAATGCTTCTATAATTACATATGCATTAGTGCATATGCACAAATGCATGCTACAAATTACTAGTATGCATTTGTGCATACTGTCCACATGGAGGGCTGCCAGGATGTTCTTCAGTTTTCTCTTTTTTTGGCGTTTGAACCTGACCCTATATATACATATATATATATATATATGAAAGTTGATTATTGTAACAAAGCATACTTACCATAAGCATTACCGATTTGGCTTTGATTTTGGAATCTAGTTGTTACAAGAATGCAAAGAATCATAAGGGTCCAATTGATATCTGGAACGTATATCTGCCCAAGAAACTTCCTTGATGTATGAACAACTTTCACTCGAGGGAAACAATCAAGGGCACATGCCTGATCGATTATTGAAAATGTAGCAGATATAGAAGCCTGACTTGCGACAATTGCAGCTAATGTTGCAATAACAAACATTGGCCAGTATATACCTTCTGCAATATTTGTAACAATTTATGTTACTTTAATATTTTCAAGATCATTTACAATAACATAACTCCTTTCAACCCATAATTAGCTGGGATACCACAGTCATCCTCAACTGCAAGTCCTCATCCCCCCTCGATCGTCATGTAAAACAATATGTTAATCAATATATTAAAATAGCCTTAGATGGCAAAAATCATGTAAAACAATACATTACGATAATAATAGTTTTGGTTGTGAACATGAGGACAAAGGAGAGTGTGACACGTGTCCCATTAAGTCTGAATATATTTAGACTAAATGATGTGTTATTCACTCTGAATGATGTGTTATTCACACTGAATGCGTGTTATTCATACTGAATAATGTATGAAGTTCACCTTGTTATTCATACCGAATGCCCTTTATTATTCAGACTGAATGGGACACATGTCGCGTTCTCCTTTATCCTCATGTTCGCAACCAAATTTGAGTTCGCATGTGAACTTTCCTTTATGTGTGTGTGTGTATATATAGGCATGTCCGAACGTGAAGGAAGTCAATTTGCGAGAAGTGCGAGAAGGACCAGATCACATGTGATATAAGAAGCGAAGCACATAATCACATGTAATACAAACACATCATGTTGACTGGCCATTGTGCGGGTAACTTTTCCCCCGAGCTTTGTCACGTTGACCAGGCCGCCCGCTTCCCTTTGGACGTGTTGTATTGTATCATGTGATTTCATTCTATAATCACATGTGATCTGGCCCTTCTCGCACTTCTTGCAAATTGACCAACTTTTTGCATGATCCTCCATCTATATATATATATATAAATATATATAGGGGTGGATGCGCTTAAGAACCTCAAATATGTTGAGAACCCAGGAACGATCTCAGCCTTTGAACATTTTTAATGGATAAAGAGTAGAAGAAGGGTTAGTGGTTAATTAAAGTAGTTAGGGGTAAAAAGGAAATGACATATCAATGAAGTCCCACGCGCCATCTACATATAATTTTCTTTGTTTTTTTAATTAAAAAACTTTTAGCTAGTTTAGCTAGGTCCGTAATGTTGCGGACCTGAGTATTGCAGACCTAGTGACATTTGGGTAAAGTCCGGAGATAAATGGTTACGAGAGCAATTTGAATGAGGTGAATGGTCATTTAAGTCAAGCTCTCTCTCTCTCTCTCACACACACACACACACATATATATATATTAATCTATGTGGATTAATCCTAAATAACGAGACAGGAGCAAATAATTTTGCAATTTATATTCTTTTAACATAATTCTGGTACCAAAAGTTGTTTCACTTCGTTTAAGTTGAATAATAACCTATAGGCAATTGTCTCAAAACAAATGCCTGGATTTAACCCTAAACTTATTACCATAAACTTTCTACTCCTCATCAATGTTTCATATCCACATCTACCGCCTATAAAGCTTTGCTCCTGTCATCCACATACACCTAATTAAATATATATATATATATATATATGTATGTATATATATATATGAAAGTTGAGTAAAAATGCTTATAAATTAAATATTTTTTTGTGTTAATCATAACTATTATATAATATATAAATTCGTCAAATAACTCTTGTCCTGTCCCGTCATGTCCAATCATGTCTGCGTACCAAACGCTACCTAAAAGAGTACTTTGTAGCCTTTTACAAATCATTGGTGGAGTATTTTAGTTCATAATGTGTTTTTTGTATATCCCTTTATGGTTTGCTCAACTTCTTTTTCTAACATAAGGTCTATACTTTCATCTATTTCTCAAATATACAATGTTCAAACAAAAGATCGAATTTAGGAAATAATGGTGATTAACTTTCTAACCTAGAATAGAGAGGCAATATTGCAAAAAATTATGCTTTTTCAAAGCTTACAAAGCTTTATATATGTAAAAACATACCTGGGATAGAGTGGTAAAATGTGTCATACACTTGTTCCTTGTTTTTCATGAGGTAGGCTGCTTGTCCGCAATAGGCTAGAAGAAGGCATGGGAACACAACAATTGTAAATGCAAGCTGGATTGCTGAAAGTGGGAAATGGCCAAGATCAGCAAATAATGCCTCCGTCCCTGTGCATTGTTACCAATATAGATCAGTAGAGGGAGGTTCAAGAGAAAACACTAAAAAAAAAAAAACTGAAGAACACCCTGGGAGTCCTCCATCCGGATGGTATGCACAAATGCATATAAGCGATTGAAGCTGTTTTTTTCTATGCACCAATGCTTCTACAATTACATATGCATTAGTGCATATGCACAAATGCATATTACAAATTACCAGTATGCATTTGTGCATACCATCCACATGGAGAGATCCAAGGGCGTTCTTCAGTTTTCTCTTTTTTGTCGTTTTCCCCTGAACCTGACCCTAAATCAGTATACCCAATAAGTTAACCCTTCTAGTTCACGAACTTAGTTGCCTAAATAACCAATTAATGGTAAAAATTATTTTCGATTATGTTTTAGATATTTAGATTTTTGCTTTCAGCAGCAGCCAGATGTATGCATTCCAATATGAAATGTCACATGAGATTACTTGGACCTGATGTTTTTATTCGAGTTAGGAGGATCACTTGGGTAAGGTACTTGAGACATACTGTTTAGTTCCCAAAAATAAGGATTTTCATGGAAGTTGACCATCAGGAATTATTATATTGTGATTGCATCCAATTATCCTTTCGTCCAACCTATATATATATATATATCCATAGGGATATCATGAAGTAATGCTAAGGTCTCAAAATGTTTTTATTTGCTAGTTTTGTATAATCGGTGCTCCAACTCGAGGAGTAGGGATGAGATCGGTACCGGACCGGTATGAACCATCCTCGACCACCACCGATCTGAACCATAGTAGTTGGATTTCGGTTTCAAATTTTTCAAAAAGGGTATTTTGGTCATTTAGCAATATTTCATTCCATTTAAAAAATATATTTAATGATTATTTCATTAAAATATTTGTAGTTTAAAAAAATTAAAGTATTTAATGATTATTCTATTAAAGTATTTGTAGTTTAAAAAAATTAAAGTATTTAATAATTATTTTATTAAAGTATTTTAAGTTTAGAAAATTATAATTAGCAAAAAGGGTATTTTGGTCATTTACCAGCATTTCATTTCAATTCCAAAGCTACATTCTCTGAACCAAACATACATATTCCAATTTCTTTAACACGTTCCATTCCAATTTCGCCAACCAAACAGGTGGTCAAACCTTACAACATTCCATTCCAATTCCTTCAAAGTCAAATTCCTTTGACAGATTCCATTCCATCCAAAAACATTCTGCGAACCAAACGCCACGTAAGGTTTTCATTCCATTTTATACTTTCAGCTTATGACCCATTTTGTACTCTATTTGAATTCCCTCCATAATGGTTAGCTCAACCAATGTCATTTTGTTACAGACATACAGGGGATATATATATAGAGAGAGAGAGAGAGAGAAGGAGAAATCACCTGTAATACTCAACATGATCCCTCCAAGTGAAGTCCAAGCCTCTTCTCGTCTCCTTTTAAAATACCAATATATATACATGGGAGAAAAGGCCCGCAAAACCTTTGTGTCATGTTTTAAAATGTTGAAAATTCCAATTCCTCCAATTAAGAGAAACCAAAGCAATACAATTGGAGCAAAGAACCATCCAACTTTATCAGGACCATGATGTTGTAGGCAAAACAAACCTACTAGTATACAAACAGCAAGAGCTACAATAAGATCTGCAATAAAGAACAAGTCATAAGCAAATAAGGTGCAATTTACATTAAAGAGAGATAAACTTTGGTGATTTGTATTTTATTTTTGTGTAGAACACGATTACAATCAGGGATAGGGCATAGGATCGTGTGAGAAGAAGAGTTAACATGAGAAGTGTAATAAGAGATCTGAACCATTGATCACTTTTAATCTCATACCCACCCATGAATTGCGGCTTAGAAGGGAGTTGATCCAGTGCATCTCGGTGTACCTCATCTCGGTACATCTCATCCTAATGTCCATCCACGGGTGGAGATCTCTTCTTACGCTTCTCACCTTAACTCTCCTTCGTAAGAACCCAACCCATCAAGGATAGATTTATTTTTATTTTTAATTTTAATTTTAAAAAAATATTAATAATCCTTTGGAAATTAGTAATTTCCAACGGATTATTTATTTTTAATTTATTTTTTTATTCAGATCCGTCGGAAATGGCCAAAATCCGTCGGAAAATTCCGACGGATTTTTTCCGTCTGTAATGTCCGTCGGAAATGCCCTTTTTTGTGGTAGTGGTACATATATCACACTTAATTGTCTAACAAAGAGAGAGAGAGAGAGAAGGAAGCTAGATTCTTGCAACACAAAGAACAAATTATAGATGATAATCATGATATATAGTTTCATACCATTTCTCATCACCGCGTGGGCTACCTTGATACCGCTGGCAGCCGATAAAACTGGTAAAAACATATATGTTGATTAGTGATTTTCATATAAGAAACAGAAGACAATTACTGATGTTATATATATATATACACACACACATGAATGGGCATGCATGCATGAGTCTTTTTATAACCAAGTAAAATCTGTGTTTTTTTTTTGCATTCAAGGTTTTCACCAAAAGCATATAAATAGCGAAACTATGATATAACCAGTTTCCAGCATAGATTATGTAAGCTAAGGTATCATGAAATTCTTTTATCTCCAACTGTGATCTATATGGCATAACAAATACCATAAGATTAGACTTCATTATAAACAAAAATATTAAGACCAAAAAAGACACAACTTTGCACAAATAGCCAACTGTGACAAACATTTGACTGATGCCATTATTTTTATTTTTACTTGCAAGAAACAAATTTTGGGTCTCAAAATGAAAACCCAAGGTCGATTCTTCCCTGCTCTTTTAACTCAAAAATGATGATTTATAAAAATGAAAGAGCTTTATTTCAACCACAGTTAGAACTTATTGAATAAGAAAGACATGCATGCACACCCTCAGATGGAGGGTAGAGGATAATTAATATGCTACTACCTCTGTAACAAAATAAATGTCCACCATGAAAAATATACCGTTTTAGAAATGTGTTATTATTACAATTTTTAATCAACTAAATGACAATTTTACCCTCAATAACAGAGGGAGTAATGAATTTACTCCCTTTCATAGTCAAGGGTAGGATGGAAAGTAGACACTTACTTTTGGAAGTGGACATTTACTTTGAGACAAACTAGAATAGGAATGAGAACACTTATTTTCGGACGGAGGAGTATCTTTTTCCTTGTGCTAATTTTACCTCTTAATGACCACTTATCACTTATTCGTTCAGACGTTTTTAAATTCAGACCTTTTTTTTCCAGACTCTCTTAAGTCTGAAAATCATCTGAAAAAAAAAGTGATAACCTCACCACTTAACTCCTGTTATTTGCGTACACCCACATTGTTAAGGATTTACGAGGCAATGATTGATTCAGATTTCAAACTTCAGACGTAAAAACAAACAGTTTAACTTATTCAAATTTCAGACTTCAGCACCACCTCTTATAAATCAGAAGCGAAATCAGACTTCAGACTTCAACACCTCTTAAAAAAAACAAACGCTACCTTAGTAACCACTTATGATTTCGGTTCCTTTTTACTTCAACCGAATTCTAAATTTTAATACATGTGACAAGCATAGAAAACATATAATTATAAAGTCCATCAATAAGCACTAAAAACATCAAAGTATGATATGAGCCAACCTTACCTGAAATAGCAGGAGTTAGAATTCCATCTCCAATGACCATGCAAGTACCAACAAGAACAAGTATAAGAAGTGCATTCTTCCTTAAAGCATTCGTTTCCAACCATCTCTTGGTCATTGCAGCAACTGAGTTCTCATTAATTGTGGTAAGACTATAAGTTGTCAACTTCTCATCTGTTCGATGTTGATTAGGGATTGTTTTAACTTTTGCATGCCGACATAACAGTGAGTAAAGAGCAAATGTTCCACCTGGATAATTAATGAAATTTCTGTGGGGATTTTATCTAAAAGAAAAATCTGATGCACATTTATCATTTAATTAATCAAATCAGAGATCTACTTATGGTTCTATTGCTAACAACCGAAAGATTCTAGCATGCTTTAATTAACTACCTGTCTACTGCAATAACCACTTGTACCTTTCTCCCAGGGTATAACAAAATCATGACCAGAAAGGGGTTTATCCACCCCAAGGGGTAACTATACATAAGCTTCACACTATGTATGAAGTGCTTGATTAGAGTCTTCCATGCCCATTGTTGTTAACAAACTTGATATTGTGGAGAGATGTTCTTCAAATATGTGTGCATTCTATTAGCTGAATTGTAAATAGAGTATAGTGATGAGCCATGGGTTGAAATACTGAAAATTGTAAGAGAAACATTAATTATTATATATATATATATATAATTCACAGCACTACCCTATATTAACACTCAAGTTGGAGCATATTATATCACACAGGCATATATATAGGGTCAAGTTCAGGGGAAAACCTCAAAAAAATGGAAAACCGAAGAATGCCCCAGTAGCCCTCCATCTGGACGACGTTATGCACAAATGCATATTGGTAATTTGTAACATGCACACGTGCATGTGCACTTGTGCATAGAGAAAAAAAGCTTCAATCGCTTGTATGAATTTGTGCACACCATTTATGCACAAATGCATACCATCCGGATAGAGGGCTCCCCTCTCAGGGTGTTCTTCAATTTTTTTTTTGAGGTTTTCCCGTGAACCTCCCTCTCTCTCTCTCTCTATATATATGTATGGGGTTAATTTGTGATCTTCGAAGTGGGTTTGTTACAACATCAAGTTGGAGCATACACATTGAGCATGCTTGATAGTACTCGAACCAGTTTGATAGAATGGGGTTCATGAGAAGTCCAGCCAGGGAGCCACCATCTCATGAATGAAACAAAGACCAAAATGGTCCATGCTTAAATTTTCTTAAATGTGCGCCTAGGATTTAAGCGTCCGCTTACAGCTTCAATTAGTAGGGGCCGCTTAATCAGC
This sequence comes from Silybum marianum, assembly GCA_036898165.1. Taxonomy (NCBI): domain Eukaryota; kingdom Viridiplantae; phylum Streptophyta; class Magnoliopsida; order Asterales; family Asteraceae; genus Silybum; species Silybum marianum. Next base: position 24,347,070 of record CM072543.1, read on the forward strand.
CTGCAGGCTTAATCGATCCTCAACTCACTGTTGAATTAAACGTTTAAACGTATTGCAACAGCTTAATTCTCTATTCTGAACTTGTGTTTATCAATCTCCTTTCTCTGAAGTAGGAGGCAATCTATCGAATCATTTACAAGTAACTAAAATCATTGGGACCATGAAAAATAGTAAACTAGTAACTACCCTTCTACCAAAATGATGTAGTATTGAGTTCTTATTTTTCATAAATTCAATAATCATTATAATTTTTGTATTTAAAATGAAACGCTTATGTTTTAGCTTATGTTCTCTGGTCTTCGAAAGAGATGCTCGGATCGACATTCGGGAGCTATTCTTCGAAATTCAGTCAACCTCCTTTCTTTGGATCTCGAACAGGGTTAAGAGCAACAAACTTTAATGGGCAGTCTTAATGCCCGTCTAGCTCGTGTTTTGGTCCTTTGATTTGGTTTCATGTCATTTGCTCTTTTTGGTTTCTATGATTTTGTAGTGGTTTTATTGTTCTTTCTTATCATTCTGCCCCTTGCAGAATGTGGGACTTTCTGGAGTATTTTTTGGGTTCTTCCCTGTTCTTAATATTATTGCCTTTCAAAAAAAAAAAGATTTAAGCGCAAGGTCACTAGGCCACTTAACGCTTTTTAGAATACTAGCGGACAACCTCAAATTGAATGGTGTGCTCGTAAAATACATCTGGTTTTTAGAATACACAAGAAAACTTTGTTGTCAAGAAACGCAGTATATGTTCACCAAACCATGTGTGTCAAATGTTGTACTCGATGCTCATGAAGAAACCACATCATGTTTTTGAGTTTTTCTTCTCTTTCAACGCTTATAATATCATTAGGATGTGTTGGAGTCCCACATCAGCTAAACTTGGACCATTGTTCTGTATATATGTTGGAACCTCCCCTTTCTCGTCAAGGGCTCTTTTGGAGATTAATATGAGGTTCCACATATTCTCACATGGTATCAGAGCCAAGGTCTATCACTCTCGGGACTCTCACACTCTGCCTAACCCCCCTCTCGACACCTTGGACAATTTGTGTCCATCTAGCCTTCGTTGGAGGGGGCGTGTTGGAGTCCCGCATTGGCTAGACATGGACCGTTGCTCCTGTATATATGTTGGAACCTCCCCTTTCTCGTCAAGGGCTCTTTTGGAGATTAATATGAGGTTCGACATATTCTCACAGGATGACTGACAATTCACATGTAAGAGTAAGAGGCATACTTAAGGATGGAAGAATTAAGGATGTCTAGGGTTCTCCTACCATTCTTGAACACATGTTCCAATGACAAGTATCATGAACTTAGGTCTTCAAGTTTGTATATGCCACATAGACACCATCCATGCATGAATCAGCTATGTGTGTAATGGATCTCCACCAATGCCTTCTCCAAGGAAGAGTCAAGAACATCCTAGAAGACATGGAAACACTCTAGGATAGTCTAGTGTTCTCCATTGTACTATAAGAACTTAAATGTATTTTAGATAATTCTTGGGACTTCGAAAGTGCTATATAGTCTTTTTCTGTTTTGTAAGAAGGCCAAGCATCTAGTTATAATTTTAATGGGGGATAATCGACGGTTGAGTTTTTTCCTACTTATAAGTTGTATGGGTAAAAGAAGGGATATAATCAAAAGTATTACATCTCCTTTATCACAATCACTTCCTTCTCAATTTCTCTATTTGGTCTCTTTTAGTTTCGAGATTCATTCTTCCAATTGATTCTCCATATTAATCCGAGTTGTGGCTAAACGTTGGGTTTCTCCGGACCTTAGCTGGTTTGTGTTGTGTTTTGCATCAAACATTTGTGTGGAAACGGTCAAAAGACAACATTTTAGTCCAAAACTTAAGCCCAAAAGGAACCATCCGAAGCTTTACATTAGTATTTATTGACTTTTACACATATATGTTCTTTTCCTTCATATTTTTTTAAGTCCATCCAAGATAATAAGATGAAATATCGGTTAGTTATATTGATCGATAGTTCCTTGTAGGTTGTAACTAATAGTTGGAGATTGGAACTTAGCAGATGTTTAATTATTATTCACTCTCGAGGAAATATCTTTACCCAAAACACCCATTTAACTTAAGGCCAAAACCCAATACTCACGCCACCAAGATACTCACGCCACCAAGAATAAAGCTACAACATAAAAATAGAAAACATAGCTTTTGTAAAAACATATAATATAAAAAATGGAGAAATATGGTGTACCTTGACCGTTGTCATTTGCGCGACAAACAATGAAAACATATTTGATGAGTGGTACAAGTGTAAGAGAGTATATGATCAAGGAAAGTGCACCAACAACGTCCTCAGTGTCATCAATTCCTTTAGGGAACGTATTGTAGAATACGTATAAAGGAGACGTTCCCAAATCTCCATAGACAACTCCAAGACTTTGAAATGCAAGTTGCACAAGAAGCATTGCAGAACATCTCTGTTTCAATAGATAATATTAAGTATTAACAAAAGGTTTATAAACTCTATAACTACATTAATCACACCATCAAAGTCCTGGTTCAAGTCCAGGATGGCCCAGCTGCGCCAGGGAAAAGAATAGAAGAAGCGTCTGACTCTCTGGAAGAGCTAGAATTCTAACCTTGTGTCAGGACGTACGGGCCAAGGGACAGTCTCAGGTAGACAGTTTCTATGGGAGTGCGCATAGATCCTTTGATCACGGCTCGACGAAAATCTGGTTCTTCCAAATAATTTATAAAACCCGAATCTCTATTAAATCGTCATAATATTGTCCCAAAATAAGTGTCCACATTTCTATTTAATATTTGTCGCAAAATAAGTGTCCACTTTCAAAAGTAAATAATCAAATTCTCAAATTTACCCTTAATTAATGCACATATATTTAGGAGTTGTGAGGACGAGAAATTAAATAAGGGTAAATATGTCATTTGGTTTACCAAAAAGTGTAATAATTATCCATGTCTAAAATTGTGTGTCATTTCAATTGTGGACATTTAAATTGGGACGGAGGGAGTACAACTTTGTATGGGATGAAAGTAGTATTGACCAAAGGCCGCAACAACCATAAACTAGCTTATGTTTTAGCCAATTGAAAAATCCTCATTTGGTTAGTCATGAACTAGCTTATAAGCTAGCTCTTTTAAAAGCCACTCCATCTTGAGTGGATTTTATCCATTTTTTTTTTTCCAATTATGCCTTTTATACTCTTTTTTTTAAAGGGTATCCTAGGCATTTGCCTAGACTAATTCCTGGCAATTTTAAGACTGGTAAAGCATGCAGCCCTGAGATAATTCCCCAGTGGCCAAAAGTTGTTTGCGCCTGGATTCGAACCTGGGGTAGATGGGTTATCTAGCCTCATCCCCCACAAGTCTTAACCAGTATGCCACAAGCCTTGTGGTTTATGCCTTTTATACTTTGTTGGACAAAGTTTTAACATGTCCTTTTAGGTTATTTTACATTGTCATCTAGCTTATCAACTAGTTTTTACTAAACACGACCAGCTTATAAGCTCGTTTGCCAAACAAAACCGAAGTCTGGCAACTATAAGTTCTTCATCAATAAAAAGTAACAGTTTAAAGAATATCCTTCTAACTAAACCTCAATTGCAAAAAAAAATGATAAATGGAGAAGTGCACAGTTTTTTTATATCAATCAAGTAAAACCATCATATCAATGCTACATCAGGCAAATTTTATTAATGAATTGACATTAATCAATAAGTATCAATAACCGGGTACCCGATTTCAATCTTTTTTTAAAATTTTTACATTGCATAAGATAAAAATGTAATTTTAAGCCTACTATAAACTACAAAGTACCAGCTTAAAGTAATAAATACAATAAATGGTTCAAAATGTAATTTTAAGTCTATTATAAACATATATGACTCATCTAACTCTAACCTAAAAGGCTAAAAGCCAAAAGGTAACACCTAATCCACAAATTCTCAGATATGTTCAATTGAAATTAACACAAAAAACACACACATAAAGGTTGAACCCAGGGGCGGATGCAGTTGCAGAAAAGGGGGGGTCCCATCCCACCAGTGAAATGTTAAAAAAAAAAACTATATAGGCTAAAAAATATCAAAAATATTGTATTTAGCCTTAATTCCCCTTTAAGGATCCAATCTTACCGGCGATCAACAAAAACACTAAAAAAGTCTCTTGAAATCAATAAAAAAACCCCGAAAAAATCTTTCGAAATCGACAAAAACACTAAGAAAATCCTTCAAAGTCGACAAAAACAATAAGAAAATATCTTGAAATCAACTAAAAAACTTTAAAATTTTCCCGAAACACGTCGGGTGACTTTACGCGCCTTTAGTCTATCTTAATGGGACCACCCCAGCGGACAAAAATCCAGGATCCGCCACTGGTTGAACCCTAGTTCACAACAAGTTACCTTTTCTGTATGCATATTCTTGACCCTGCTAGCCTCTTCATCCATGGGCTGATCAAACTTCTGCTGTAAAGCCCAGATTCCACCTTTGGCTGGAGACTCGTTAATACCATTCCCTTCCATCTCAATCACTTTTGGTTTCTCTCCAAAATGATGATATCGACAAAACTCAAAAGCAATTGGATCCCCAATTCATCTTGACCTAATTATCATTCGATGATCAAACCCTCAAATTGAATAAAATTACACAAAAATTAAAACTCGATATTATCACTCTTCGAAGTGGGGATCAATCAGCACTCACATCGAAAAGAAAAATCGAACACATTTTCCTTCGATTGTATTCCGATTTTGTGATCTGAAATCGAAATGCATTGAGGGTTATCTGAAATTGGGTGATAGGAGTACCAAAATTTGAAGATGGAGATGCGGGAAGAAGAAGACGAAAAGTGGAGGGAGTTGATGATACGATTGAAAATTATGTGATTTGAAATTGAAATTGAAAGTGAAAGATTGATTGTATTAATTAGGAAAAACCTCTGTGTATCTCAATCACGCCATGAATGATGATGATGATTACTCAGAGAAACCAAAGAGAGATGAGAAAGAAGACATTTGCAACATGTTCATGCAAAACTATTACTTTTTATTTTTAATTTTTGTTAAAAAGTGTTACAATACCAAATTATTACTCAGCGCCTCCTAATTTAAGGGTGCACAGTTGAAATAACACACAGTTTTAGACATTCATAATAATTACACTTTTTTGGTAGGTCAAATGACATTTTTACCCTTATTTAATTTCTCTCCCGCTCATAACTCTTAAATATTTGTGCATTAATTAGCGGTAAATTTGAGAATTTGGTCATTTACTTTTGAAAGTGGACACTTATTTTGGGGTAGATATAAATAAAAATATGGACACTTAAATTGGGACGGAGGGAATATTATTATTCAGTAGAGGTGTTCATATAAGGGTTGGGTTTTGGTGAGAAGAAAAGTTATAGTGAGAAGCGTAAGAATGGATTTCAACCGTTAGATCATAGATGCACATTAGGATGAGATGCACCGAGATGAGATACACTGAAATGAACCACATCAATTCTCGTAAGGAGCGCAATTCATGGGTGGGTGTGAGATTAAAAGTTATTAAGGATTCTGATCCTTTCTTACGCTTCTAAGCTTAACTTCGCTTCTCACCTTAAGCGATTTAGAACTTTTTGGTGCGGTCTGCAGTTTGCATTATTACCAAACCATTGCGGTTTTGTGTTTTGCAAAATCAACTGTATTTGGTAACGATCGTAACTTTTAGCCGTTAAGCGACTCATGTGAGTTGCACATGAGGGTAAAACGATCTTTTAGCTTTGAACCTATGGTCCTTATTTTTTCTTGTCTCATCATTTCCCCCAATATCCCAAACGTCAGGGCTCAAAGATTGTTCGTTACTGGTGATTTGCAATTCTCGTCTTTTCCATCCGTTTTTTTCTTGTTTCTAATTGACCTAATCCAATGTAGGGCTGATTTTCGGATAGAAGGAAAGTAAGAAAAGATCTCCACCCTTGGATCAATCTTAATTGAATGTCAACACTAATGAAGTGCACCGAGATACACCGGATCAATTTTCTTTTAAAGCGCAATTCATAGGTGGGCATTAGGTTAAAAGTAATCAAGGGTTCAGATCTCTTTTACGCTTTTCGTCTTAACTCATCTTCTCACACGATCCTATGTCATCCAATTTAATGAGATCTTCTAGTATTTACTCTTTTTGAATGTAGTCTCTCGATCTCTAATGTGAAGTGTTGATATTTCGTAATGATCATATATGAACTAATAATCTTCTAGTATTTACTCTTCTAGAATTTACTTATTTTAGAATGTTCTAACAATTTGTTACCAAAAACATGTCATTTGGAAATTGGAATGGTCTAACATACTTCTTATCAAAAGCAAAGTACTTACAAAGCAATTGAATGTATTAAAACAAAGGGTAAACAACATTATGGACTCGTTACCAAAACATATATCCATTGACTTCCAAGAGTTTCATAAAGTAATTACCAAAGGACATTAAAGCATAATCTATCAAACATAAGCCATCATAAGTAGCAACCTTCATGTTGCCTTGAAATGGTATCTTATGCATTTACCTAGACTAATCCTTGGCAATTTTAGGACTGCTAAAGCATGCAGCCCTGAGATAATTCCCTAGTGGCCACAAGTTGTTTGCGACTGGATTCGAACCTGGGTAGATGGGTTATCTAGCATCATCCCCCACAAGCCTTAACCAGTACGCCACAAGCCTTGTGGTTATGTTGCGTTGTCTTCTTGGCCTTTATAGATACTAAAGTTATGGCATTTCTTCAAGCACTTTCTACTTACAAGTAACGGTCTTCCCACGCTTTAAAAACTTGATCCTGTAACAACCCAAAATCTGAAAAAGAGCGACTAATTTAAAAAACTTATAACACATCAAATAAAGGATAATTTACTTTCTATAAATCAATGATTACCTTAAATGACAAATCCAGATTTAACATCAACAAATGATAAACCAAACCTTACATAAAGTATATATAGGTTAGGGAGGGATGTTACTAAAAACCAAGTTTATATCTCCAAAATACGAAAGACCTCCCCGAATAGCTAAATCTTTTTCGTGCCTCTAACTAACACTCAACTTTTCACGGTGTCGCTAGTACCATTATCCAACAAGGACATGATGCACATGCCGAATTGAAAAAGTGTTAGGCTTTACGCTTAGTAAGATCAAGAAGTTTTTATCATGGTTATAAAACGGTAGCACTGAAAGACTGCTTATTTAATCACCATTTCCGGAATGAAACATTTTACCATAAAAGCAATATCTTCCCAAAACCCACCCTTTTCGTGATGAAAACTTAATAACCGAGACACCCATTTCCATCTAAAATCAAAACCCAATTCTTCCGAACACATGAATAACGCTTGAACTTTAAATGCCGAAAAACATGGATAAAATTAAGGTATCCAAAGCAACAAAATATGGATAATAGGCAATATCCAAAACATCAAGTCATAGGTACAATATTGTGTGTGTTAATTGTGTATGTTTCTTCGTATTTTTGTTTGTCTCTGATATATTATGTGTGTTCACGACAAGAGTGTATCGGATGAAGTGGGTTTGGTGATCGAATCAAGAGAGCCATGTGGAGGTCACTCCGACGGTAGGGTGATGGGAGGAAAGATGTTGATCATAACTCCTCTCAGTGATTTGAATATGATTCCTTTACTTTACTTAGTGAAATTCCATAGTTAAGCTTCTGTTCAAATTCAGCGATAGCACACGCTGATTGCTATCAGTGATCGCTGAAGGTCAAGGAACTACAAGCTTATCACTGAAGACCTGAAGATCAGTTATCACACCAGAAGACCATTCAGCAAAATTCGAAGACTCTAGCTGAAGAAAGAGATAATCAACTAAGTGAACTGAAGCGGTTCAGCGATAGCAGCAATTGTCTACTCAAAGTGTGAAGTCTTGTGAAGCCTCAGCGATACTGAAACTCATCCTTGAAGGTTCAGTATCAGCGATCAAATAAAGCTTCCTTTGCAAGATTAAAGATTGATCTTATCCTCGATGCACAAAAGTCAAACCTAGAACCATGTCAGAAAATGACGTACGACTTGTCTCTTATGTCCCCATTATATCTGATATGGTACCGTTCATATTCGGCAAAAAGCATGGTTGTCTTATTAACAAGGACAAGCTTCCTATCCAAGCTTGACATGTGACATGTACCTTTTGTCTTGTTTTAAAGACAAACGGGTATAAATAAGATGAATATATCTTCTTCATCAAAATGCATGCTTCTATCTAACCTATACCCTCTTTATTCTTTCTTTCATCTTCTTGTGCATCATACTTCGTTTTTCTTAGTTACAATAGAATAGGTTTTAAACTTGTTCTAATTCCGTTTGTAACTGTAAATTTGTTTATTTTAATAAACTCATTTAAAAACTAAAAAATCTGTGTGTTTGTATTCACCCCCCCCCCCTTCTACAAACTGTTCTCTCTTGATTGAACTCTTGTAGACCCTTATTGGGACCAACAAGTGGTATCAGAGCAGTGTTTGCTTCTTAAATCTTTAAAATATTTTTTCTTAAAACTATTTTAAAATGTCAAACCCAAATACAAACTACAACGATAATGGATCTTTAGCTAAACCTCCAAGGTTTAGCCATGATAATTTTCCATTGTGGAAGGAAATAATGTCTCTATTTCTGGAGGGATCTGATCCAAAGATTCCCTATTATCTGGAAAATGGACCATTTGTTTCTACAACAATAGTAGCTAGTGTTCCTGCCACCACTGCTACTCCAGCCATTCCTGAAAGAGTTATTATTAAAACTCCTAACAGATGGACTGAAGAAACAAGAAAGAAATTGCTATTGACTCTAAATCTAGATCAATAATAGCAATGGCTTTACCTGATGAGGTCTATCATTCTGTCATGAAAATGCGGACTTCTAAAGCCATGTGGGATACATTATGTATCCAATATGAAGGAACTTCTGAAGTTAAAGTCACTAGATGCATAAACCTTGTAAGAAAATACGAGAGTTTTATGTATCAAAAGGGTGAATCTCTTTCTCAAATTCACCAGCGATTTAACTGTCTGCTGATTGATCTTAAATCAGTCGATAGAGTATATTCAAACGCTGAAATTCTGACAAAATTCATGGAGGCATTGCCCGATCAATGGGCAGTGTACACTACATGTATAAAGCTGTCAAAGAATCTTGAAACCTTGTCCTTAAGTGCATTATATGGTATGCTCTTAAATGAGGAACAATCCCAGCTTCTAAGGAAGAACCTAATTAATGAACTCAAAGGTGCTAAAAGTACTTCTTTGGCACTTGTGACTTCTGAGGGAACTTCTTCTAAAAATGTTTCTTCTTCCACCATCACCTCCATTACTGAATTAGGTCAAACTGATTCAGAAGATCAACTCACTAATGCATACATCTCTGAGTTTGATAACTCTCTAGCTCTTTTAACTAATAACTTTAAAAGATTTGCTAGAAAGAGCAATTTTCGAAAACCTTCTAACCTCTCTGACTCTGAAAAGCAGAAACCGTTGCCCGCTGAGAAAGCCTCAACGATTTGCTTCAATTGTCAGCGAAAGGGTCATTTTGCAAGTGAATGCAGGTCGAAGAAAGTTGCTGCTCCCACTACCTCTGATAAAAAGGAAAAGTATTTGAAACTGAAAAATAAATACAAAGATATGAAGAAAAACCAGCAAAAAGGCAAAGGCCTTGTCGCTGAAGAAGTTGACTGGGATGCTGAAGATGACTGGGCCAAGACCTCTGAAGAGTCTGGTTTAGATGAAGAAGATCTTGCCTTCCTCTGTCTGATGGCAAGAATTGAAGACGCTAAAGAAGTCACTGAGACTTCTTCCTCTGAGTCTCCTTCTACTCAGATAACTATTCCCTCTGTCTCTTTACCTTCTGAAAGTGATAACTTGTCAGCTCTCGATGCTATGACTGTTGATTTCTACGATGCTTTAAATGGAAAAATTAAGGCCGAGAGAATTAACACTGACTTATCTGAACAATTAAAAAATTACCATATAAGAATCAAAGAACTTTCTAAAATTGAGGAATCTCTCAAAGACCAAGTCTTTGCAAATCAAACTATAAGCATCGAGAAACAACAAGCTATCGCTGATAGGGAAAAGGCTATCGCTGATCTCAAGTCTGAAAAGGCAACCATCGAAGCATGGTGTAAGGCTTCTGATAAAGTCAATGAGATCATCAATGCTCAAATACCTATGAAAGTAAGAAGTGGGTTAGGCTATCACCTGAAAAGGAAGAATCAGAGAATGATCGTTCCATGCTCAAATTCGGAATGTTTGTCTCTTCTATCCCTGATCCTTCTTCTTCAACCTCTTCTTCCTCCTCTACTAAAGAGAAGCTTTCTATTCTTAATTCTAAGAAAGTGATCAAGAACGAGTTTCTTAATCAAGTTCCTAAGAATAAGAAAACTCAAGATAGGAACAAGAAATCCTTAGAGAAAGTTTCTAAACTGGGAAGAAGGTCCCTGACTTTTCTCAGAGACCAACCCCCAGAATTAAAATCGATCTCACTCCTACTCCTGAAAAGGTTGTTATACCTCCAAGGACAATGGATAAAGGAATTCTTGGACCTATCCCTGAGAAATTTCCTGCTCCCTTTCTGATTTCCAAACCCTTTAAATATAGGAAATGCTATCACTGTGGTGAAACTACCCACATTGCAAGCAAATGTTCTAATGCTACTAGAGCTGATAAACTAGCTCATGGAAAGAAAGTAGCTCAAGCTGATAAATCAGCAAGAGTGAAATCCACCAAGGTTGCAAAACCATCAAAGGTGAAGATATCCACTGAAGAGAGTTCTTCAGCTAGTAGCTCCTCCGCCAATCCTCTATCTAACCAAGCAGGACCCGTAGTAATATGGGTACCTTTAAACAATTAATCTTTTGTTGTATACAGAGTGCCAAAGGTATCTGGTATCTTGATAGCGGATGCTCAAGACACATGACAGGCATAAAATCTCTGCTCTCTGATTACAAAGAAGAAGCTGGTCCATCAGTGACCTTTGGTGGAAATGGCAAAGGATACACTAAAGGTTATGGAATTCTGTCCAACGGAGCCACATCATTTTCTCGTGTTGCTTACGTTGAGGGACTAAAGCACAATCTCTTGAGCGTTAGTCAGTTATGTGACAAAGACTTCAAAGTTCTATTCTTAAAGAATAGATGTGTTGTCACTGACGGAAATGATAAGCTTGCCCTTACAGGCAAAAGAGTGGAAAATGTATATGTCATAAATATGAATAGTTCTCACTCTGAGAACATGTGATTTATCTCTAAAGCATCCACTGACATAAACTGGTTATGGCATAAAAGACTCTCTCATCTCAACTTTAAGACAATAAATGAATTGTCTCAAAAAGGCTTAGTCAGATACCTCCCAAATCATACATTTACAAAGGAATCTCTTTGTTCAGCGTGTGAGAAGGGAAAGCTGACAAAAGCCTCCTTCAGGTCAAAACAAGTTTCTTCAGTGACCACTCCTCTTTAGCTACTCCACATGGATCTATTCGGACCTGTCAATGTCCAATCGATCTCTGGGAAGAAATACACTTTAGTGATTGTTGATGAATACTCCAGATACACATGGGTGTTCTTCCTTCGATCCAAAAGTGATACCCCTGAAATGATAATCTCTTTTATCAGAAAGATGGAAGTTTTGAACAATCTAATTGTTCGTTCCATAAGAAGTGATCATGGCACTGAATTCAAAAACAGTACTCTAGATAACTTTTTTGAAGAAAGAGGCATCTCTCACAACTTCTCCCCAGTAAGAACCCCTCAGCAAAATGGTGTTGCTGAAAGAAGAAATCGTACTATCATTGAAGCGGCTCGCTCAATGCTTAGTGAATCGCATCTTCCAACTCAGTTCTGGGCTGAAGCAGTTAATACAGCATGCTTCACTCAAAATCGATCCCTGATAGTTAAACGATTTAAGAAGACCCCCTATGAATTATTTCATGGGAGAAGACCTACTCTAAAATATTTCCACATTTTTGGATGTAGATGTTACATTCTGAATGACAGAGATCATTTAGGAAAATTTGATCCAAAAGCTGACGATGGTATATTTCTTGGATACTCCTCTCTATCTAAATCCTTCAGAGTCTTCAACAAAAGAAGACAACATGTTGAAGAATCCATGCACGTTAACTTTGATGAATCTTGCCCCATTCATTCTTCTCACTCTCATGATGATGATGAAGAATTGAATGCCTGGATGAGATCTCATTATGGGGAACCTGAAACATACTTCAGCAATCAAACTCCAGCTGAAGCAAATGATGATGAAATCCCTGTAAACCCAACAAGTAATGATCATCCATCTTCAGGGATGAATGTTACTCCTCTAAATCAGATTCCTATTACTGATTCCTCTCTTGGAAATTCCTCTGTGAATAACCATACCACTTCTGAAAATCAATCCCCTGAATTGATTCTAAATGAAGTACCTGTTGCTGTAACAAGTCATATTCCAGAATCTGAAGAACCGGTCGCTGAATCTGCTGTTGATCTCTCTCCTCAACCACCAGCTCAACGATGGACTACAAATCATCCAATAAATCAGATTATTGGTGATCCCACTGCAGGTATCAAAACACGTAGAGGTACAGGTAATATCTATCTTTATGTTAACTTCATTTCTCTCTCTGAACCTAAAAAGATAGATCAAGCTATCTCTGATCCTAGCTGGGTTTCAGCTATGCAAGAAGAACTAACTGAATTTCGTAGAAATAAAGTTTGGAATCTTGTTCCTAGACCCTCTGATAAAACTGTCATAGGAACCAAATGGGTTTTCAGAAATAAGCTAGATGAAAACGGGACTATAATTCGCAATAAGGCTAGACTTGTTGCTCAAGGTTATAGACAGGAAGAAGGAATTGACAATGATGAAACCTTTGCACTTGTTGCTCGTTTAGAACCCATAAGACTCTTTTTAGCTTATGGTGCCCATAAAGACTTCAAAGTTTTTCAAATGGATGTTAAAAGTGCTTTTCTAAATGGAAAACTCAGCGAGGAAGTTTATGTTGAACAACCCCCTGGTTTCTCAGACCCTAACATCCTGGTTATGTTTTTAAACTTGAAAAATCTCTCTACGGGTTAAAACAAGCTCCTAGAGCTTGGTATGATACCCTTTCTAAATTTCTTCTTAAAGAAAAATTTGTTCGTGGAAAAATTGACCAAACTCTGTTTTTAAGAAAATATAAAGGTCATACTATTCTCGCTCAGATATATGTTGATGACATTATCTTTGGTTCCACAAGACTCAAACTTTGCACTCGTTTCGCTGCAAGAATGCAAAAACAATATAAAATGAGTACGATGGGTGAACTAACATATTTTCTAGGCTTGCAGATTAAGCAATCTGACAAAGGAATTTTTATTTGTCAAAGCAAATATGTTAAAGACATGCTGAATAAATTCGACATGAATCGACGCTCAGCGATGAAGACTCCTATGGCGCCTCCTCTGACATTAAACAAGGATCCCAATGGGAAACCAGTCAATGTCACTGCCTATCGAGGAATGATTGGGTCTCTGCTGTATCTTACAGCGAGTAGACCAGACATCATGTACGCTACCTGTCTCTGTGCTCGGTATCAAGCTGAACCTAAGGGATCCCATCTAATCGCTGTAAAGCGAATCTTCAGATACCTGAAAGGAACTCCAAATCTTGGTCTCTGGTATCCCAAAGGCTCAGGATTTGATCTTATTGGTTACTCTGACAGTGACTTTGCAGGTTGTAAGATAGACAGAAAGAGCACCACTGGTGGGTGTCAGCTACTAGGTGGAAAGTTAATAAGTTGGACAAGTAAAAAGCAAAAACTCAGTGTCCACTTCTACCGCTGAAGCTGAGTATGTAGCCGCTGGTAGTTGGTTTGCTCAAATCCTTTGGATGAGAAATCAACTAAGAGACTACAATCTCAAGCTCTCTAAAATTCTTATCTATTGTGATAGCACAAGTGCTATTGCAATTGCCAACAACCCTGTACTTCACTCCAAAACCAAGCACATTGAGATCCGATATCACTTTATCAGAGATCATGTGATGAATGGTGAAGTTGAGCTCCATTTTGTTCCTACTGAATATCAGCTCGCTGATCTTTTCACCAACCTCTTGATGAAACTAGATTCAATCTACTCATCAGCGAACTTGGTATGTTGAACCTGAATAATTTATTAATCAGTGACCAACAAGGGATACAAATAAAGCCTTCAAACTTTCCATTCGTTGAACTCTGATTCAGGGATATCTAGGCCATCTCCTCAGGTATTATCTTCTAATCTTTAACACTCTTTGATATCTTTTCTCATCAAAGAATGTCTCTCTTAAAATTAAAACTCCTCACTGACAATCCTTTATTATTAATGATGAAGATTTTTCTAAAATTATTAATGATAAACCTTCCTTATGGATAATTATCATTATAATCTTTTAAAAATAAAGAAAAGGACACGTCAGACCTTTTTCTGACACACGACGGACCGCGACGTTTCCATTCCAACTCCTTTCTTGGAACGTGCGCCAGGTCATCATTTCTTTTTCAAAAAGCTAAAACCGTCGTTTAGCACTCCTTTCTTTCTCTCTCCTCTTGCTATTTAAGCATTCTTTTTGCCTTACTTTATTCCTTTCGCTTTCATAACAATCCTCAAGGCAAAAGAAATTCTTCGAATCTTCAAGGTTTTTTCAAGAACACCAAGAACATGCTTGTATGTGTTTTTCTTCTAAGAACTCAACTAAGGTTAGATCTAAACCTTATATTATGATTGGAAACATCTTGTTTCACCTCTTCTTCTCCTTAAAACTCTAAAAAGAAAAATAAAGATAATCTGGATCAAAATTAAAAAGTTTTTCCTTTATAAAAACCCTGTTCTAAGTTCTTTCCTTAGAACAGAAGACTATTTTTTAAACTTTAATCCATTTACCTTAGCTTTTTATTATTGTTTATAACAAACATTTTGATATTGTTCATCAAAATATTTGTTCTCTTTGATCTTAAATTTGGTATTCTTTATACCAAACTCTGGTTTATACATTTATGTATAAAACCATGATTTACCTCTTTGGTGTTCCTATCTTTCCCACAGCAATGGCATCTGCAAGTAAAACTGCTGCAACCTCTTCTGCTGCTGAAGACACTACTCTGGTCGCTGCACCAACATGTCACTTCCCTTTGGAAAGAGCCGTCTTCAAGTCCTGCAACTACATCGCTTTTGTAGAAATCCCTGCAGACCGCCCCCAATTCACTGAAGGAGGTACTTTCATCAAGGCATGCCCTCTGATGTATGTGTTCGTTCACAACCCGGTGGGCATCTCTTCCCATCTCCAAGCCTTATGGTACACGGCTCACTGTACCATGCTGACAACTGACAAAGGAACCCAACTCCCTGCTATTGGGTTCAAGATTCCAGAACTAGGTTTCTTCTCCTTCACCGCTGGATTTTTCAAGAAGGCTCTGCGTCTCCCTGTACGCCCTAAGAACCAACAGTGGGGCGCTGAACCTACCAAGATGCAAATTGATGAATTTGTGGACTCCATTGGATACTCTTGGGAGAATCCCTCTCTGAAGACGGTGGGATCTAAGTTAGAGAAGAAAAGGCTCCCTGCTCGCTGGCAGTATATCTTCACTCAGGTGATCCAGTGCCTGGGGTCGAAGATCGGCTCTCATGATCAGGCAAGCAAGCACTTTCAAGACCTTGCTTACTCACTCTGCACCGGCCACAACCTGAATTACGCGGATTACATCTTCAGCGACATGGTCAGTCGCATCAACGCCGCCACCAGACATCCTGTTATTCCTTATCCTCGCTTCTTTGCGACCATAATGGAAGTTGCCTTCGGGGAAGAATACCCGAAGGTCGGCGATCACTCCTTCTCTATTGTAGGGAAGAAGTCCCTGGACATTGAGGAACGTCCAGGTGATGCTCCTTTCACACCCTACATGCTGCAGGTGATTGGAGCACCTCTTCCAGTGTCCACCTCGCTGTCAAACCCAATAGCGAGCAACCCAGACACTGCTGGTATTAAGAGGAAACAACCAACTGATGGTCATAAAAAGACCATGGCAACCAAAACAAAGAAGCCAAAGAAGTTGGTCTCTCAAAAGACCACCCTCTCTGATTTCGGTGTTCTACCAACACCAACTGCAGCCACAACCACTTCAACGGTCTTTACATCCGTTGTTGCTTCTTCAGCACTACCTACATCAACAGCGACTCCGGTCACTGAGGGTGTCTTAGCCAGCTCTGCGAAGGCCGGATCGTGTACTACTTCCACAGCCTTCTCTTCTACTTCTATCTCCTCTTCTTTGGTCCTCACCTCAGCAAGTGACTCAGCGATAGTTGTCCCTATCCCTGATAATGCTGAAATGCACGCAGTCCAAACCTCATTATTGTTCAGGCAATCTGAGTTTTGGAAGGCCAAATTAAGAGGACCTCAGAGTATCTCTCTCATATACTCTAAGACACTGGTCAGTGACCCTCTAGACACTACCTTTGCAAATGTAGTCCCTAAGAGTAATCCTCATGATACTCTCAGGCAGACAAATAAGATTTTTCATCCTTCTTCTAATCCGGATATGTTTTTGGCATCTTTATCCATGTCATCATCAGGTGTCGCTTCTGTTCCTACTTCAGCGACGACAACCACCACACCAGCGCTCCTCCCATCAGCAAGAATTTGGGAAAATCTCCTCAGGGCCATCCCTCTGCCGCAAAGCTCAGAGAGGTAAAGCAAGAGATGGCTGCTCCCAAGCTTCCCACTCCAGTCAGCGAGCTGCCTCCCATTGTCCTTCCCAACCCCACATTCCTTGCAATTGACTACCTGGTCAAAGAATGTGCTCTCACAAGGGCTAGGGTGGACAACCTTCAGATGTCGGCCGAGCTTATCTTCAGAAGGATCGTTGGCACTCTAGCGATCAAGACTAACGTCAACAACCTGATCTCAGACGTTTTCGGCCTGAAGGAAGATAACAAGGCCTTCCATCAGACCCTGACAAACTTGGAGCAGAAGGTTGTTGCTCAAGCAAACGTCCTTGAGTCTATTCAAAAGACTCAGTCCGATATGATGCAGATGCTCACAAAGCTCTCTGAGGCAAGTTCCTCGTCTTTCAACGCTGCTGATCGGAAAACGCTTCAAGAAGCTGAGGAGAAGCTGAAGGACGTTCAGACAAACGTTCGCACTCTGATGGTGCATTGTCTACCTCCTAATAACATTGAGGGGGAGAGATGTGCCAAAGAGTTCGCTGACGAACTCATCTCGGAGCATAACAAGAGGTTCCCTGAAGAGAGAATCTCTCCTTACATCCAGCGGCCTGAAGCTGAAGCTGCTGATGAAGAAGATGAAGAAGAAGATGAGGATGAAGAAGATGAGGATGAAGAAGATGATGAAGAACCTATCCCTCACTATGGGGGGATGGATGATGATGAAGATGATGACGACATTGGAAGTGCTTTAGAGCACTTCAGATTGTCAAGACCTGGTGTCGCTCATCAAGAGCCCTTGGGGGACGGACTGCAACCTTCTCAGAAACAATCCGGTCCCTCAGGCAAAGGAAAAGAAGTGGTAGATCTGGATGCCACTATCCCTATATCTGAGGGGGAGACCACAATTGAGGTATCTCTTCCTCTTATCCCTTTCTCTGCACCTCTCCCTGAAACTCCCATAATCTCCTCTTCACCCACAAAAACTCCCTCTAACAATACTATTTCCTCCTCTCCTTCCCTCAGTGATCCCCGTCCCCTGAAGCTCTCAACTTCATGGAAGGAACCTTCCTCCGAAGAGCAGTTTATGTACATAATTGAAACTGACTTTGAAGAAGAAGAAGGCCTCATTCCCAGGCGTCGCGTTCAAAAGCCGATCATAAGCGAGCCTGAAGAAGAAGAAAGACGAATAAAATTCCTTAGGGAATTCGAAGCAAGAAGAATAAGGGTGCCTGAAGCTGAACCCATTGAAGCCGTACCAATAAGGATGGTAGATGAATTATACTTTTTGTCCAGAGAAGAGAGAGAACAAGTATTGGAAGCACAAAGAATCAGGGATGAGGAAATAAAACAAACTGAGAATGATCTTGCTTTAGCAAGGAAATTGCTCAGAGAAGACTCTGCAAGAGATAAGGCGACTCGAGAACAATTGAAAAAGAGTGAAAGGGTCGCTGAAGCTCTCGTACAAAAAGAACTTGCACAAGAGCACATAAATGTAGATCCAATTCTCACTCAACAGAAGATCCTAAGTGCACTGACCTCTGAAGCCACTAAGCAGAAAGACAAAGAGCTTGATTGGTGCACTGACAGGCTGAAATTTCGAAGATCTGAAGCCAAAATCATTCATACAACTATCCAAGGGCGACACTCCAACAGAGGTGGTCCAAAGGTATATGTAAGAATGACAAGGACGAACAGAACAGAGAGAGAAGAAGCCAAATTCTTAGGAATTTATGGATACACTGAATGGCTAGAAATCAGAGACGCCACTCAGGGTTCTAAATCCAAATTCAAGGACGTGGTGGACAGTGTGCTGGATCAGTTGCTGCAAAGAATGTCACAACATGTGCAAGTTCCCCCTCTCCCTGAATCATCTAAAAAGAAAAGATCAAACGCTGAAGGAAGTTCAAGTGCTAAGAATGAGCATGAAACTAAGTTTGATTATCAAAGCATTCTTGGTCATCTTGAGCTCCCTGATATATCAATGCTTTGTACCTCTCTCCCTCAAGACCGAAGATATGAGGAAGATGAAATCATCTCACTGCCTGAACCTGGTATGATATTCTTGGATAATGAAGGATTCTTAGGACTCTTCAGAAACCAAGAAATTTACAAGGCCCCATCCTCTCTCATAAAGATTATGCTTTGGCACTGCTGGTCAGATACTCCTCTGATGAATCGACAGAAGACGCTTTATGAGAATGAGCTACAAAGAAGAAATGAGAATATCTCTGACTAGTCATAGTTTTCTACTTCCTTTGTAATATTTCTTCAGTGTACAAGTACTTTACCTTTATCATTGTAATTTCATTTCGCTGTAATTCTTCAGATTATAATTAATGAAATTCAAAGTACTTTACTCCATCCTAGTACTGAAAAGATCCCTGAAAATAGTAAAAGGGACAATGAACATAAGAGTTCTATTTTTCGTTACACTTTCTTTTACTCACTGATCCTTCACTCTAAAAATTCAATCAGTGAATGTACTTTAAGCTTATCTACTTGTAAAAATTGCGCTTTCATATCCTTATAAATGAAACTCAATTCAGATAATAGACTAGCTGAAAAAGACTTTACAGATTAGCACTTAGAAAATTTTTCTTTAAATATTTCCTAAGTCCTTTACTAGTCTCTTAAAGCAATTTTCCTATGTTGCTTAATCATAATCAAATAGGGGGAGATTGTTGATCATAACTCCTCTCAGTGATTTGAATATGATTCCTTTACTTTACTTAGTGAAATTCCATAGTTAAGCTTCTGTTCAAATTCGGCGATAGCACACGCTGATTGCTATCAGTGATCGCTGAAGGTCAAGGAACTACAAGCTTATTACTGAAGACCTGAAGATCAGTTATCACACCAGAAGACCATTCAGCGAAAGTCGAAGACTCTAGCTGAAGAAAGAGATAATCAGCTAAGTGAACTGAAGCGGTTCAGTGATAGCAGCAATTGTCTACTCAAAGTGTGAAGTCTTGTGAAGCCTCAGCGATACTGAAACTCATCCTTGAAGATTCAGTATCAGCGATCAAATAAAGCTTCCTTTGCAAGATTAAAGATTGATCTTATCCTCGATGCACAAAAGTCAAACCTAGAACCATGTCAAAAAAGGACGTACGACTTGTCTCTTATGTCCCCATCATATCTGATATGGTACTGTTCATATTCGGCCAAAAGCATGGTTGTCTTATTAACAAGGACAAGCTTCCTATCCAAGCTTGACACGTGGCATGTACCTTTTGTCTTGTTTTAAAGACAAACGGATATAAATAAGATGAAGATATCTTCTTCATCAAAATGCATGCTTCTATCTAACCTATACCCTCTTTATTCTTTCTTTCATCTTCTTGTGCATTATACTTCGTGTTTCTTAGTTACAATAGAATAGGTTTTAAACTTGTTCTAATTCCGCTTGTAACTGTAAATTTGTTTATTTTAATAAACTCATTTAAAAACTAAAAAATCTGTGTGTTTGTATTCAACCCCCCCCCCCCTCTACAAACTGTTCTCTCTTGATTGAACTCTTGTAAACCCTTATTGGGACCAACAAAAGATCAATGCGAGAAGTTAAGGTTGCGTTTAGTTGATGAAATTTTTTCTATTTTCTAGAAAAAATTTCCAGTGAAAATGAAAATTTGGAAAACGCGTTTAGTTCGTTTAATTTTCAAAAAATTTCCAAAAAAAATTTCATTTTCATTTTCTAAATTTATATTAGATTTAGAAAACAACTTTTTTGAGTTTTCAGAATTTTCATTTTCAAAATAATTTTCTACATGTACACACACTTACACTTTTACACGCGTGCAGATACACACTTTCACATACACACACACACATACACACACACTTTCACTTTCACACACATACACATACACAATTTCACACACACACTTTCACACACACACACATACACTATCACACACAAACACACACTTTCACACTCATACACAATTTCACACACTTTCACGCACACACACACACACACTCACTTTCATACACACACACACACACACTTTCAAACACACACACACACTTTCACACACATACACATACACAATTTCACACACACACACACACACACACTTTCTCACATATTTTCAATTTCACACTCACACACAATTTCATACGCTTTCACACACACATACACACACACACACTCACTTTCACACACACTTTCACTTTCACTCACACTTTCACTTTCACACACACACACACACTTTTTCACACACACATACACATACACATACACAATTTCACACACACACACACACACACACACTTTCACTTTCACTTTCACACACATACACACACACTTTCACTTTCACACACACACACACACGTTCACACACATTTTCACTTTCACACTCATACACAATTTCACACACACACATACACATACACACTCACTTTCACACACACACACACACAGACACACTTTCACTTTCACTTTCACTCACACTTTCACACACACACACACACACATAGACACACTTTCACTTTCACTCACACTTTCACACACACACACACACACTTTTTCTCACACACACACACTTTCACTTTACCACACACACTTTCACACACTCAATTTCACACACACACACACATACATACACACACACACACTTTCACTTTCACACTCATACATAATTTCACACACTTTCGCGCACACACACACTCACTTTCATACACACACACGCATTTTCACTTTCACACTTCCACACACACACTTTCACTTTCACACACATACACTTTCACACACACACACACTCACTTTCATATACACACACACTTTCACACACACACACACACACACACTTTTTAACACACACATACACACTCACTTTCACACACACACACACACTCTTTCACACACACACACACACACCCTTTCTCACACACATTCACACACACACACATAGGCCAACCATACCAAATATTATCTAGTTTGTCCGCACACTTGGACTCACGGTTTTAAAACGCGTCTGATAGAGGTGGTATCCAAGTCTCTTATAAGGCAACGTTTGTTCTCCTCCCCAATTAATGTGAGACATTACAACAATCAAACGCATTTTCTAATTTTCTAAAAATGGAAAATGAAAACTCTGGGGTGTAGTTAACTATAAAACATTTTCAAAAATGGAGTTGAGTTTTTATTCTCAGTTTTCTATGAAAATTTTAGAAAACGCATTTAGCTGAAATGGTGGAGTTTTCACTTTTCATTTTTAGAAAAATTAGAAAACGCGTTTTGGTTGTGCATTTTCTACCACTTTTCGTTTTCCATTTTCCATTTTTTTTCAAATTAGAATGTGTGTGTGTGTGTGTGAAAGTGTGTGTGAATGTGAATGTGTGTGTGCGTGTGTGTGTGTGAATGTGTGCGTGTGAATGTGTGTGTGTGTGTGTATGTCTGTGTGAAAGTGAAATTGTGTGTGTGTGTCTATGTGAAAGTGAAAGTGTGTGTGTGTGTGTGTGCGCGCGCGAAAGTGTGTGTATGTCTGTGTGATAGTGAAAGCGTGTATGTGTGAATGTGTGCGTGTGAATGTATGTGTGTATGTGAAAGGGAAAGTGTGTGTGTGTATGTCTGTGTGAAAGTGAAATTGTGTGTGTGTGTGTCTATGTGAAAGTGAAAGTGTGTGTGTGTGTGCGCGCGCGAAAGTGTGTGTATGTCTGTGTGATAGTGAAAGCGTGTGTGTGTGAATGTGTGTGTGTGTATGTGTGAAAGTGAAAGTGTGTGTGTATGTCTGTGTGAAAGTGAAAATGTATGTGTGTGTGAAAGTGTGTGTGTATGTGTGTATGTCTGCATGAAAGTGAAAGTGTGTGTGTATGTGTGTATGTCTGCGTGAAATGAAAGTGTGTGTATGTGTGTGTGTGTGTGAGTGAGTGTGTGTGCGTGTGTGTGAAAAAGCGTGTGTATGTGTGTGTGTGTGTGTGTGTGAAAAAGCGTGTGTATGTGTGTGTGAAAGTGAGTGTGTTTGTGTGTGCGCGAAAGTGTGAGTGTACACACACTTTCTAATTTGAAAAAAATGGAAAATGGAAAATGAAAACTGGTAGAAAATGCACAATTAAACGCGTTTTGAAAAATTTTCATAGAAAACTGAGAATGAAAACTCAACTCCATTTTCTGAAAACGTTTTCTTGGAAAATGAAAACAGTTTTCGCTAACTAAACGCATCCTAAACATTTTGTGAGAAGACGGGAAGTTGCAATATCATATATGATTACATTCCTTTGGGTGTGTTTAATCATATATGATTAAGTGTCTATATATTGTTAATGCAACATGAATTTAATCATATATGATTAGGCTTATGTATCATGCGTGTAATCATATATGATAATTGGACTTCTCACCTTCTCGCAAAATGTTTAGCATCTCGTTTGAACATGTCCCAGGGTAGTGGATGGCGGTAATAGTAATGGAGCTGGGTGGGGGAGGTCACG
Organism: Silybum marianum; assembly: GCA_036898165.1. NCBI lineage: Eukaryota > Viridiplantae > Streptophyta > Magnoliopsida > Asterales > Asteraceae > Silybum > Silybum marianum. The sequence goes on from CM072543.1 coordinate 24,370,203, forward strand.
TGGGAGATGGAGAAGAAGTAGGCGCACATTATTGATGTTAGTAAGTGATATCGGAGTTCGGTTGGGATGGGTTCACGTTGTCGGAAAGTGAAGGAGAGAGGTTTTTATTCTTTGTTTTCGAAATTCATGCCACGAATCCAAGTATAATTTGTGCTTAAAAAGATAGAAAGACAAAAATACTAAAAACTGTAAAAAAAATGTTCCATACTTATAAATTCGAGTCCATAACCATGAGTTCCAATGCACGAGATCAGAGAAGGTTAATAAATTTCAAAATCCATTTTGTCGTTGTTTGCCTCACCATCCAACGGTACAAGGATGAAGGATCTACTCTGATACCATTTGTAACACCCCAAGCATAAAAGCAACAGCCTCACCCAATAACTTCGAATCCAAATTAAAGTCATGGTGGAAGGTATTAGTAATTAGGGCTGAGCATAACCGGGTACCCGGCCATTTTTCATGGAACCGGAACCAGAACCGGACCTGGCGGTTCCTGGAATTTCGGAACCGGAACCGATGGGAACCGGTTCCGGTACCGGGTACCCAAATTCAACTTTTTAAAAAAAAAATTACATTGCATACAAATAAAAATGTAATTATAAACTACAAAATACCGATTTAATATAATAAATACAACAAATGGTCAAAACTAATTATTACATAAACAAACTAGAAAGTTTGAGTTTTTATTTATTATTTATAAATATAAACAATATTTTATATTTAAAAGTAGCGGATAGCGGGTACCCAGCGGGTAATCAGTTCCGGTTCCGGAACCGACAGTTCCAAGTCGGTTCAGGTTCCGAAGGCGGGTACCTGGTTCCGATGCTCACCCCTATTAGTAACTCACAACTTGAAAGACTTGTAAAGAGCTCACAAATCCTATCTCTTATCCATGTAAAATTTTAAATATTGAATAAAGAAAATTGGTAAAATGACCACTTTGCCCTAAGAGTTAACGCAAAGGATGTACAACCATTCGGTCAGGGACCAAATCCATGACAAGCACACCACCAAATAATCTACGTCATAAATAAAGTCTATGGACCAATTTCATACAAACCTGCATACCACAAGGACCAAATCTGTAATTTACTCAAAAAATAACAAGACCTATATTTAAAAAAGAATAAATTTGACAACTTAACATATCAAATGCTATAGGTTACATGCTAAAATGCATACAAAATAGAAAAAAAACTATAGGTATGTTACATTGGTCGAGAAAAAAATTCTTCTAAAAACTAAACAAAAAAAAAACGAAAAGCACTCGGATCTACCGAAAATATCGCACAAAATCTTAAACCAAATCAAACAAAACAAACCCAATATATAAACATCTCAAATCTAGCAATATGTTTAGCAATATATATAGGGTCCGGGTCAGGTTCTGGGGAAAACGCTAAAAAAGGAGAAAACTGAAGAACACCCTAGGAGGCTTCCATCTGAACGGTATGCCGTAACATGCATTTGTGCATATGCACTAATGCATATATATGCATTGATGCATAAAAAAGAGCTCCAATCGCTAGTATGCATTTGTGCATATGCACTAATGCATATATATGTATTGATGCATAGAAAAAAATTACCGTCAAGATGGCGGGCTCTCAGGGTGTTATTCAGTTTTCTTTTTTTTTAGCGTTTCCCCCTGAACCTCCCCCCCTCTCTCTCTATATATGTATATATATATATAAATCATTTATCCAAAAGATATTGATGTTCATGTTCATTAATCATAGGATATCATGATCAATTCTTCTTCTTCTTTCGATTTTCCGAAATCCGTTTGAACCGTGGATGGTGGTACGTAACCTGCCCTAATGCTTTCCAACTCCGATGCAACTTCTTTCATCGTTGGCCTATTCTTCCCGTTCAAATTCAAGCATTTCATCGCTACATTCGCCATTTCCATAACCTCACCTTTACAACCCTCATTTACGATCCTTCCGTCCATAACAGAAATCACCCAACCTTCTTCCATTGCCGCCATAAAATATGTAGCCAAACTTCTATGTTCACCAAATCTCGTTAAAGATATCGGCCTTTCGCCCGTTAAAAGTTCAACCAAAACGACCCCAAAACTATAAACATCACTCTTTTCAGTAAACTGGCTAGATTGGAAATATTCTGGATCAAGATATCCGAACGTCCCTTTGACTAAAGTCGTCAAATGGGTTTGATCAATCGACACGAATCTCGAAGTTCCGAAATCGGAAACTTTAGCTCGGTATTTATCATCCACGAGAATATTACTCGATTTAATATCTCTATGGTATATAGGAATAGAAGTAGCGGAATGCAAGTAGGATAGAGCTCCCGCTATTTCTGTAGAAATCCGTAATCGGGTGTTTAAAGTGAGCGGGAATTCGTCGGTTTCGTTATGAATATGCTCAAATAACGTTCCATTCGAGATGAATTCCGAGACTAAAGGAGGTACGTCGGTTTCTAAACAACATCCCAAAAGTTTGACCACATTTCGATGGTTGACTTGTGAAAGAATAACGACTTCATTGATGAATTGCTCTAATTGGCTTTCGTCAACTATTTTCGATCTTTTTACTGCTACGATTCTTCCATCGGTTAACATACCTTTGTAAACCGTACCTTGGCCTCCGTGGCCAAGAACCCGATTTTCGTTGAAGTAATCGGTCGCTTTTTCCAACTCTTTGGCGGTGAAAAGTGTGGTTTTATCGACTAAATTTTCATCGGCTGATTCTTGTTGTTTTAAAAGTAGGCCGCCATTTCGTTTGAAAAATCTTGCTTTTTGTCTCTTATCTTTTGTTTTTAGGATTATTTTATAAAGTGAAAAGGTTGTTGCTGTGAGAATTAGTACCCCCATGCTTATGCTAACACCTGAACAAAAGGTAACAAATGCGAAAGGTTGGTTCCTATTCCAAAATCAATTTCTATATCATTAATCCACTACCAAACAGTCATATATAGCTGACCGAATAAGTTGAGTCCCATTAAGGGTCTGTTTGTCAGCAGCTTAATGAGCTTAATGGGACTCGCAACTTATTCAGTCAGTTATATATGATTGTTTGGTAGTGGGTTAATGATATAGAAGTGGCTTATTCAGTAAGCTTCTAGGGGGAGCTTTATGCAGAAAGCTAAGAATTTACTAAAGTTAAAATTATTCATCTCAACCATTTAAAGAAATGCCTAAAAATCTTTGTACTTTTTACCTAGAATAACTCCAATAGCTGATGATTTGCTTCTAGCTTGACCGAAAGGATTACAAGTGATATTCCGACCATTAAACCCACATACGCCATTCGTACAGTTGGCGCATCCTTGAACAGCTGAAACACATAAAAAAAGAAAGCACCCAACTTGAAAATCAGAATAACACAAACACGAAACAAGATACTTTTGTTTGGAAAGGTGTCCTAGGCTATGCATGGACTAATCCTGCTAAATTGTGACTGCAAAACCCTGATAAACTCAGTGGCCACAATTGTCGTGTACGCCTGGAATCGAATCTTGGACAGATGGGATATTCCACCACATCCCCCAATACCTCAACTACTACGCCACAACCATGGACGGTCCTATAAGTGTGCATACGGTGGCACGTGCCACCATATTAGCTCTCCGTCGAATAGGTTAAAAATTTTACGTTTACGAAAGGTGTAACTGTATCGTTTTAGAAGATGCAACTGTATGATATTCAGAAGTTTAAGAAGGTGCAATCGTACCTCGTAATCAACTAAAAAACCAAAAAAAACCCTCTTGAAATCAACCAAAAACACCTAAAAAAATCTCTCGAAATCAAGCAGAAAGCTTTAAAAATCCCTCGAAGATGGAATTAGGCTAAAAACATATTGAACGTTAGTAAAAATTTGATAAAAATCGTGTTTTTTTGTAATTACTTTTTGTCTACAACCCTTTTTAGTGAAATAAATTGCATACAGGGGCGGAATACAAGCCTTCTAATTAAGGGGGCCGAACCCAACGAAACATCTTCATTGATAAGCTTGATTCATTATATAAAAAATTGTGTGACAGGAGAATAGAACCTATGACCACATATACAGGGGCCATATACACATAACCACCTAAGTTAAGCGTAATTCATTGATAATATTTCTAATATCTAGTATTTAACAGATAAAACGCAGGGGCCATGGCCCCCCTAGGCCCCTACTGTGTTCCGTCTCTGATTGTATACCTTCGCATCCATTAACCAAATACGGACTTCCTTCTTCAAACGACGAACAACTACATCCATAAGATTCCACAGTAGTACCATTTCCAAGATCAAGTTCCACCCTTTTCGAAGAACAACCGGTTCCATTAACATCATACCCACTTAAGGTCCACCGAAGTGCAATTGGAACAAACGAGTTTCCGATCACAGATTGCCCAGAAGAAAACCCACCATTAGAGTTCATTTTTTCATCCACAAGAAAAGCAGACCCACAAACTCCATCTTGATCTTGCCTTTGCAAACCTGAAATATCCACAGTATATGTCTGAAGATAATAAGGAATCGTGATTTGGCAACAATTGATACCATAACAGTTATTTGTACGGTTTGCAGTTTGGTTGTCACATATCGTCGAACACCCTGTGAGCAGAAAATCCTGCTCTGAAATAAACGCATTTCCACACCCTTCCGCCGTGAATTTGTTGTCTTCTCGAGAAAATAAAAAAGGACTCCCACCCAAATCAACACTCAATATTTGACTATTATTCCTAACTAGATTTTCACAATCGGAAATCATCGAAACGTTAACCGTCATCGTTTGATTCTCTAAACTCAAAGACAACACTTTCAAATTGTTTACAGCCGGAAGGTACGGTGTTGATGAGATGCAATCAACAGCATACCATTCGTTGATATAACAATTTGACCCGATTCCAAATGGGTACGGAATACGGACGTCACCACATGTATCTCTGCATCCGGATCTTGCGTAAATCGCGTCTGATATTGCTGCTGATGTAAATGAAATCAATATAATCAAGTATGATTGTAGGAACTTCATGATTACAAAGAAAAGGTTCTTCTTCTAGTTCTAGCTGTGAATGAAGTGATGAATCTGAATTGGTGTATATAATGGCCGCTATTAGTGATGGTGATGGTGATTGGTGATAGATTGAGTTGCGTTTCAAACCTGAAGTTTTAGATTGAGTAATCGTTCATATATGTTCAACTGATTAAATATTGTTGTTTTGTTTGATGGAAGAAATTGACGTTGAAAGCATGCTTCATTTGACTGTTATTCGTCTCCATCTTCATTCCCATATTTTAAGGTTTATGCCAATTGGACATCTCTCAACGAATGAGAGCTTTTTTCTGTTATCTATGTAATGTATTATAAACAAAGGTTTTTCCTTTTACACCTTACTCTATAAATACAATACAGTAGGGTGACCCAAAAACAAAGATGATTATTTGAAGGATATTGTCTTTTCCACCCTGCTTTATATAAACCTTAGTCTATATATTCTATATTGATCTGATGGTGTTTACAAATGTTATTGGGAATTGATAACATTTGGTCAAAGATTCTAATTCCCTTTCACTTTTTAAAGTCAAGTCTAGGGGGTGTAAATGATACGAGACAACTCACGAGCTACTCGAGATCGACTCGGTCATAGCTCGGTCAACACTCGATTCGAATAGGCTCGACTCGACTCGACATACTAACGAGTCGAATCGAGCTACCTAAAACTCGACTTGTAAAACTCGTGAGATACTCGATTATATATATATATATATATATTTAGTTTATCAGTTTTATAAAATAATATGTAAAATATAATATAAGAAAAATGTCTTATATTTTTAGATACTTGAACAAAATTATGAATTTTATAACTTAAAAATACGAATAAATTGTTTTTTTTTGGTAAAATCATAAATAAAAAATAACAAAAAACACTATCGAAGTGTTGGTGAACTTGTCCCACATGGAAGAGAGATTGTAAAGTAAGAGTGAAGAGGTGTTATAAAAAGAGCGGGAGGTGAATGAAAGTTTCAACTTTGTCTTTTTTAAGAGAAAGTTTGAGGTGCATCCGTTTAGTTTATAAAATTAAAGAGAACACCTCTAAGTTTAAAATTATAATAGAAGACCCAAAAAAATTATAAATTTCAATGAGTTTGGTTCGAGCTTGATTCGAGTTTTAGCTTGAATTGAGTATGAGTTCGAGCTTGATTCGAGCTTCAAACGAGTTCGAGCTCGAGTTTAAAAAATTGCAATCGAGTTCGAGTCGAACTTGGTTTTTAAGTACTTTCGAGTCGAGTTCGAGCTTGAGAAATGGCTATCGAGTTCGAGTTCGAGTTGAGTATATTGATACTCGAGCTCGACTCGCATCATTTACACCCCTAGTCAAGTCTCTTGCTTTAAAAAGATTTTCTTCTTATCATCATCTTTTTTTCTTGTTCTTTTTTCCATCTCAATAAATAAAAACAAAATGTAATCTTTTTGGGGTTTTCTTTTTACACACGGTTGTTCTTTTTTTTTCTTGGGTTTTTCTTTTACATTGAAAGAATCTTTTTATGAAAAAAATACACCCTCATTGAATGGTCTTTTCAATTTGTTTTTTTTCTTTCAAATACTTAAATCCTCATTTTATAAGAATAAAGTCTACACCTTCCTGTTCTTTTTTCTTGGTTACATTGAAAGAATCTTTTTATGAAAAAGTACACCGTACATTGAATGGTCAATTTGTTTTTTTTTCTTTCTTTCAAATATTTAAATCCTCATTTTATAAGAATAAAGCCTACCCTCTTGTTCTTTTTTCTTGGCTACATTGAAAGAATCTTTTTATGAAAAAATACACCCTGCATTGAATGGTCTTTTCAATTTGTTTTTTTTTCTTTCAAATATTTAAACCCTCATTTTTTAAGAATAAAGCCTAAACCCTCCATAGTTTATAACTTAAACCCTCCATAGTTTCTTTCAAATATTTAAAGCCTACACCCTCCATCTTCTCCATCCCCATATGGTCTCCTCTATTCTCTCTTTTTCTTGGCTCTTTTAATTTATTTATAGATATTTATTTATTTCTTTTGAAATAGAAGGTGGGAATAGTGATGGAATTTTTTATAAATCATCGAAGAAGCTGAAAAAATTGAAAGTTTTGAAAGTGCATTACCCAGAATAGGAATCAAGACAAAGTACGTTACTTTTCATGCAATTTGCCCTTTCTTTTAATAGTTGTAAGTCAACAACTTTAACTTTATTTTTTTTATTTAAAACCTGCAGGAAAAAAGATGACGGATACTTCAAAATTTTCCACCGAGCAAGTATAATATCTAATCTTATTATATTTACATGTGTGTATAATTAGTTGGTGTATCTATTAATTTTTAACATAGTTTTTTTTCTCAATTTTTAGGTGTTTGGATCTCGTGAAGAATTAATGACTTGGGTGCAAAATGTGACATGCTCTCAAGGCTTCGTAATCGTCACTAAACGATCTAGGCCAAGTCGTGTTGGATACGTTTCTAAAATCGTACTTGCTTGTGATCGTGGTGGTGTATCTAAAGATACTAAAACAAAAAAATATAATTGTCCGTTCGAATTGGTGGGAAAGTATTTGAAGCCGCACAATGGATGGATATTGCGGATTGTATGTGATTATCACAATCACGATCCGGCCATGTGTATGAAGGGTCATCCTTATGCAATGCCATTGTTTGGTGATGAGTCTCGCTTGGTGGAACAGTTGACAAGGTTGAATGTGAAACCGCGAGATATTTTGTCAATGCTAAAGGAACGAAATGAAAATAATGCGTCTTCTCTAAAAATTATATACCATGCTCGTGACAAGTTTCCCATGAGTGAGCAAGAAGATAGAACCCTCATGCAGAATGTTATGCACATTTTGCAAACTAAGTGGTACGATTTTGATTATCGTTTAAACGATATTACTAACCAGTTAGAAGAATTATTTTTCATTCATCCAACATTATTAAAGATGTGGCAAACATTTCCACATGTAGTGTTTATCAATGCTACATATAAAACAAACAAGTACAATCTATCATTTTTGGAAATTGTTGGTGTCACATCTACAAATAAGACGTTTTCTATAGCCTTCACATTCATGCATAACGAAAAGACAAGCAACTATACATGGGCGTTGACTTGTCTGAAATTGACTATTACCGGATTTTTCTACCCTCGTGTTATCGTCACCGATAGAGATCTAGCGTTGATGAAAGCGTGCGAAGAAGTATTTCCACAAAGTAATCATTTACTTTGTCGGTGGCATATATTCAATGATATAATGTAACACCCCTAAAATTGGGAGTTAATTTAAACCAAAATAATGCAGAAATATTAAATGAATAGACATCACCCATAGAAATGGGGAGGAGTAAAAGAGTTTACAACACCAAACGGATACTGGATGACAACCTATTAATCTATATAATTGAAAAATACAAATTAAGTTCGACTGTCTCTAATCCTCAAAATAATATTCTATGTAACTCCATCTATACACACGAGGTGCACTTCAAAAGAATGCCACTACCGCCACCTAGCTTCTCTCATCCCATCAAGCCCCATCCGCTTGATCACCTGATATACATGTCATTTTAAGAAAAAGTGTTAGGCTTAAAAGCCTAGTGAGAACAAACAGTTCAAAATACAGAAAAGCCATTCAACGTCGAAAGCGGTAAATAAACATATAACCGGAAGCTTTTCTCAAAACGTCTCTTTTCTTTACTTCTGCGATTTACACCTGAAAGATACGCTATACTTCTCTTGGGGGAAACTTCTACGGGAATGACCCGTCATCACATCGATTATTCAACCTCACGAGTCCAACCCCAAACTGGGATCTATTACAAGTGCCCCCCTCAAGTACTTCTGACTATATGTGCCTATGGATCCATTACACTAGTCTAACATCTTAATACAATTGTTTCCAATGTATTACTTCTCTTCACAAAATCTGTGAAGTATAACATCTTGCTTCCCAAAACCTTCCTTCCAAAAATTAGGTCAAATAATCATTTAGGTTTATACATCATTTTTCTTGCATTTAAAACTCATAAGAGTATTCCAAAACCGTTTTTGACTTCCATTTCATCATTTCAAAGAAAACCCTAAATGATACATTTTGACCTACTTTTACCAAAATCTTCTAAGTATAGAAATACTTATTTTAAACATCATATTAAAGTAAAATACATCATTTGACATGTATAAAGTTTTAGAAAGGTAAGAATGAACTCACAAGCTAGATTTATGCTAAATCTAGGTTTTATCCTAATATCGAGCTTCATTAGGTGAGGACTTCAAATCCACAAGTTTCCACTTATAAAACCTTCATCAAGATCATAAACAAACCCAATATACACCAAAATCAAACCCAACATACACCAAAATCAAACCCAAATCAGGAATCATAGAACCAAACCCTAGATTTAAGATTTCGGAGAGGTTATCGTACCTTTCAACGTATGGGAACCCCAAATCATCAAATAAACTTTAATCCTCATTGCTACCATCATAAAGAGCTTTGAAATACAAAACCATAGCAAAAAGAATCGCCTCAATCGGAGCTTTGAAATACGAAACCATACCAAATGGAGATGAAATAAGGAGAAAACATCACCAAATCTGCATCGATGTTTCTGGTTCGTAGTTCTGGTTTCGTTACAGCTTAGTGTTGGTGCTCGTTTTAGTGTAGGTTGAGGGGGAAAGATCAGGAGATCAACGCTTGGTATTGGTGCTCGAAGGTAAAAAGGGGAAGGGGGACGTGCAGTGGTGGTGGGTTGTCTGAAGATGGGTGTTTTTAGAGTGATGATCGGAAAACAGTTGGTTGCTGGCGGTGAGGTTTTGAGCTGAGGAAACAATTGGTTGGGGGAAGGTTGAAGTGAGTTCAAGGTTGGATCGTCAGAGGTGCTAGTCGCCGGAGGTGAGGTTATGGCAGGCGCAAATTGGTCCCTGTTTCAACGACGTATTCTGTATGTATATATAATTTAATATATTTAATAATAATATGTATACATTATGTTTATTTGAATGAGAAAATGATGGAATTTGAGAAAAGACCATAATACCCCTCATTTAACGAATGTGAGTTAACAGTCGTTAGTGATAGTGACCAAAACGTTACGAAAATAAAACTCTAGGGGCTATCTTGTAATAAACAAATTGTAGAGACTAAATCCAAGACATTTTTGAAACCTCAGGGACCAAATCCATAATTTACTCTAATTTTTAATTAGAAAATTGAATAAAATAAAAAAGACATAAATGTTCTTGATTTAATAGTTTAATTTAATAGAATTGGTTTAAGGGACGAAAAAGGAAATAAAATGTAAATTATAGGGACGAAAAAAGTATTTTTTAAATCACAGGGATGGAAATCGTAATAAATACCAAACCACAGGAATGAAAATTGTTATAAATACCAAACCACAGGGACGAAAATAGTAGTTTACTCTTTTTGAAAAGTCTTTATCAACTTATGTAATGAGAAAGTAGGTTTAGGATTAAAATGGTAAATTAGTTTTTATAAGTCATAAGTTGATTTTGATAAGTTAAAAACTTTTAACTTCTTGAAAACTCCTTTTTCACCGGTCCTCCACCGATATAAGCCCATTTCTTTTTTCCCATCAAAACACTCAAAAGTATGAATACAAATTATTACAAATAAACATATATATTAATAGGGGCCGCTTTCTTTTGAGAACCCAATAATTCGAAATGGCCTTATGAATTTTTTTATACAGTGACACCATATATAATACAAATAAAGCTCTAGGAGGTGATTAGGGTTTCTCGAAGGTGCTGCGATTTTGGAGATCGAAGATCAGCGTTCTACGGTTTGTTGGTGGTCCACGCTCGATTGTTGGGTGTTCAAGTGGAGGGACGTGAGTGGCTGTTCGTGATCACAGAAGGACAGACGGTGGTTTTCGTTTGAGGTGCGTTTTTTCTCTTGTTGTTCGTTGATTGTTCATCGTGTTTCTTTGATCCTCGTAGGGATCCAAGCATCCGATTTAGGGTTTCAACTTTCGGGTTTACCCGGAACTTCGTTACTCACCCCATGGTTTTTGCGGATTCTCGGGTGTTTCAGATTACTTACAGCATCAAGGCTTCGATTTTCAATCGAGAACGATTTGGGATCCTGTGCATCGTCCTAGGTTTTTTTGTCAGTTGGAGTTTGTCGGCTGTTTTAGGGTTTCTGCTCCCTCTAGGGAGATTTTTTGGGTGTTCTGTTACTGCTAGGGAGACTCGTCGGGTAAGCATCCGTGGCTTTTCTCGGGTGTCTTGTCGATCGTTTTTCTTATCGGGTGATATTATCGGGGGGGGGGGGGGGGCTTATCGGGTGAGTCTTGCCGACTTCTGACTTATCGGTGGTCTTATCGAGTGTGCCTTATCGGGTGTGTTTTTTGTCGGGTGCCTCTTTTCAGCTTTTCGGGTCTCTTTGTCAAATCTGGTTGTCGATCCAGGTTCTCGGGTGTGTGCTCGTCGGGTGACCTGATAAGGGACTTGTCGGGTGTCCCTTGTACAGTTCTCGGGTCAAGGTTGTCGGGTGAAGCATCAAGTTTTTGTCGGGTGACCTTTGGCGCGAACTTTCTCGGGTGCGCCTTGTCGGGTGATAGTCGACATGACGGACTTCGCGGGCGTAATTATGGAGGAGGAGGTCTGCATGCATGATTTTGCTGACGTCATCATGGACAATACCATGCACTCTAGTGGTGTTGTTCCCATGCAAGCTACGAGTGAGAGTATCCTCCCTAAGGATGACGTCACTATGGAGGTGGTGAAACCAACGGGTGAAACGCAGCTGGAAAAATATACTAGGGTCTCGGTGTTTGACCGTCTTAAACCGAAGGTAAATAAAATCAATCCTAGCAATCCAAGGGAAGTCGTGGAGCCGGTGGTGGCTACGAGCTCACAAAAACCTGACTTTGCGTCGGTTGTGGGAAAAATTACCGACCCGAAGCTGCCATTCTTTTCGGTGGGTAATAAGGAGAAACCTAGGGTTTCTTTTTCGTTGGAGCTAACCAGGAAGACGAAAGAAATATAATACAGTTTTATACGTGTACTTCCTGGGTCCTCGCATTCCATTCCCTATCGTTCAGAGATATGTTCAAAATGCTTGGGGAAAGTTTGGGCTTCGAAATTCTTCGGTAAACGATAATTGGATCTTTTTCTTTCGGTTCAGTGATGAGAGGGGATGCCCACAGGTTCTGGAACAGTCTCCCATAATGATCAAGGGTGTGCCATTGTTTTTGTTTCCATGGGATCCGTCTAAGGGTCTACGTAAGCCTGATCATAAATCATGCCCATTATGGATTAAATTTTTTAATGTCCCGCTTGTGGCTTTTACTAAGGAAGGCATTAGTAAGACTGCTAGTGCGGTGGGGGTCCCTTTACGTATGGACGCACGTACTACAGCCACGTGTGATAAAGAGTGGGGGAGGTCGAGTTTTGCTAAGGTGTTGGCAGATGTATGGGCGTTGGGAGCATTACATAGGGAAGTGGAGGTGGCTATATCGCACCTATCGGGAGTTGGGGAGGATGTGATCAAAGTTGTTCTTGAATATGAATGGGAACCAAGCCAATGCACTGAATGTAAAGTCTTCAGCCACAAGGCCTCTGCCTGTTTGAAGGCATTCGTAAACAAACAAAAGGAAAACTTGAAGCCAAATCTGGACTCGGAGGGATTCCAACAGGTTGTAAAGAAGAAATGGAAGCCAAAAACTAAGCCTTTTGACCTTAAACTGACTGGAACAGCGGAGAAGGGGAGCTCCTCGAATGTAAAAGGAGGAGGGAATGGTGAAACTTTGGTAGGCGTGGGTACCATAACAAAGGTGGTAGACAAGGCGGTGCATAATTTGGCTTAATCTGCTCAATAAAAGAAGGTAACTGATGTGGTTGGTGAACCGATACAAACTCATGAACAAAGTCGAACACAAAAGGGGGACACTAAGGACAGTACCTTAGATGGAAATGTAAAGCAATCGAAAAATATTGGGGGAAGCAATGTGGCAGGGAAACTGACAGAAGGGGTATATTGCACTTTAAATGCAGGAAGGACGCTGGGGGGAAAAGAGGAAAGTAAATAGGGAGTAGTGTTTGAAGAAACGAGTAAAGACCAAGAGAAAAGTACGGATAAGGTGACTAATCCGGTAGCGGGTGACGTAGGGGCTGAGAATAAGAAGCCAACAACAACATTGCTAAAATCTGTGGTTGCGTCTTTTAAACATACTGAAAAGGGACAAAAGAGGTAATCCGCTAACGGAACCGGTAGTTTCCAACCGGTTTCAAACTTTGTCTAGTGATGACTCGGAGGAGGACGGTGAGGATGTTTTAGAGGCGGAAAATGAATATATGGGGGAAGGGGGTGCGCCACTCAATAATTCTCAATGACGAAGATCACCGCTTGGAATATAAGGGGCTTAAATGCTCCTTTAAAACAACGGGAGGTACGTGATCTTATCCATTGTAATGGTATTAATATTTGTGGTATTATTGAAACCAGGTGTCAGAACAATAATGTGGGAGATGTGTGTTCGAAAGTTTTTGGGAGATGGAATTGGGTGTCGAATGCTGCCTTATGCCATCATGGTACGCGTATTATTTGTGCTTGGGACCGTAACACCCTCAAATCTGGAAAAGAGCGACTAATTTAAAATTTCTAATATTACATCAATAAATAACTTTCCTCAAACCACAATTAGTAATAAACCTCTACAACAAACAAATCAAGTCCTATACAAGACCCACTTACGGTTGGGTGTTACTAAACCAATAAGAGTCGCTATCTCCAAATGCGGAAAACGTCACCAAGAGTCTTTATCGTGCCACTTCCTAGCACTCAAGTCCACACGTGTCGCTAGTACCAACCCCCAACGATAACCTGATGCACATGCCGACAAAGAAAAAGGGTTAGGCTTAACGCCTAGTGAGCTCAAGAGTTTTTAACATATTTATGATTGATTTGAAAACCAAAAGATTTGCTTGATAAAATATAATTCTCAAAGGAAGTAACCTTATTATAAAAGCAACGTCTTTCCCCAAATTCAATAGTCCCATAATAAAAGCTTTAGACCAAAATGACATTAGAAGAGAAAAACTTTAAATAGAAATATTCTATTAACGTAATACCAATTCCAATACTCACACGACTATGATTGAGTTTACAAACGTGGAGATAGAAAACATACCTTTAACCGTGTTTTATAAAACGTTAACTCAGGCGGACCTTTAAAGGGATAGAAATATCCGAAGTTCACGGGGGATTCCCGATCATACCATCTTTGGTGACGGATACAAAAGTAGGTCACTACTCGATGTTGAGCAATTATAGGATTCAATGGCAATCGGTCAATAACCGATTATGCACCTTAGTACACGGCCCCCGATGGCTCCTACGAAAGCCCGCTCAATGGTCACTGGCAACCGGTCTATAACCGATTATGCACCTTAGTACACGGCCCCCTGATGACCCCAAATTGCGCATGCATAGAGTCAATGGCATCCGGTAATGATCCGACATTATACCCAACGGTAAGAGGCCCCCTATGACTTCTATGCGACCAAAAAGGGACAACAATCCCACCTTTAAACCGACTATATGCCTATGGATCCATTACATATTAGTCCTACTACCGAATACATCAACGAGACGTATTACTAGTTTTCCAACCTTGAAAACTCTTTTCAACAAACCATCTTCTTTCCAGTCCAAGTTTTACCAAAAATTAGGTCAAATCATTTTGAGTTTCAAAACCAAAGATTATTTCATTTTATAACCTTTCCAAGTATTTTAAACCATTAATGATGCTCAACTCATCATTTACAACAAAATACTCAAAATCCTCATTTTGACCCAAAACCTCCAAACTTACCCAAATACACAACCACTTGAAATTAAGTTTAGGAATCAGTAAAATACTACATTCACAACAAGTATTTGATTTTATAAGTTTAGGTTTGAACTCATACTCATGCATTTACAAAATGACCCATAATGCAATAATCTGTATTTTTCAACGATTTATAAATTCCAATACTTTACAGATGCAAATACAACCAAATGGTTTTCATTTAAAGACATTGAACTCAAACAACCCACACTTATACTTTATTTTCCAAAATGTCTAAAACCCAAGTATAAGCCCCTTTCATGATTTATAAATCTTTTTATACCAAATATGCAACCTTACCCAAATACTCACACATTTGATAAATAACAAGTAAAACACGTTAATACTTTAAAATGGACGTTTTTGGCATGTACAAAGTTTTCACAAAGTATCTTGAACTCACCATGCTAGATTTTGGCTAAATATAGGTTTTACCCCAATACCGAGTTCCGTTCGGAGAAGACTTTAGATCCTTGAGCTACAACTCTAGATCCATGGCGCAATCCTTCTAAGAACACCTACATGACTTCCAAAACATACACAAAACAAACCCAAGAGAGAATGAGAGTTGTTGGTGCAAAACCCAAACCCTAGATTCAAGATTTCGGAGAGGTGATCTTACCTTCCACCCTATGAGCTCCCAAATCATCAAGTAACCTCTAGATATCATTGTTTCCATGTTGAAGAGCTTCCAAATACGAAACCACAGCACTTTGAATCGCCCAAATCGGAGCTGTGATGAAGAAGTTATGGCCAAATGAAGAAATCCCGATTTTTAACCACTGGAGGCCGCATGCGAGTGTGACATGCGAGTGTGCCCTGTCACACTCGCCGGCACACTAGCCCGTGCCCAAAAACCAATCTGATTCATCTCCTAAGTCTCGGTACATTTGGGGCGATGCTGCCATGCGATGGTGCCCTGTCAGTATCGCCTGGCACTATAGCCAGGGGCCGTTTTGAGGTGTTTTTCCCACTTTTCACCCGTTTTGATCCCGCTACTCGTCTTGTGGATGATACTCAATATAATTAACTTCAAAAATACTTAACTCGTTGATCCTAAGAGTGGAATACAAAGAGGACCCGGTTGATGCATTGTGCCATTGTCACTATAGCATGGCACAATTGTTGGGACCACCAACTACTTGGTACCATCGGTGCTATTATTTGTTCGAGTGTGTTTTTATTGGCTCATTAGTCTTTGTTTATTTTGGATTATCTTTGCTTGGTATTGTTTTTCCAAGCCTTGGATTCAGTAGTTTTCCTTTTTTTCTTTGTTTTGTAATTTTTTTCCTTTATAAAATTGTCTGGGGGTTATCCTCCTTTCAGTATATAATACAAATAAAATGTAATTTATAAAAAATACGGATTTTATTGAAGTGTTTTCGTGTACTAACGTTCAATATAGATCGATGTGTTTAGTCTAATTCCACCGTTTCGAGGTATTTTAAAATTTTTTGCTTGATTTTCGGGTGATTTTTAAGTTTTTTTAATCGATTTGAAGATGTTTTTTCGTAGTTTTTTTGGTTGATTTCAGAAGTTATTTTTTTTGTTGATTACGAGGTACGATTGCACCTTTTTAAACTTCTAAATATCGTACGGTCTAAAACGATACGGTTGCACTTTTCATAACGTAAAATTTTTAATCTTTCGGCGAAGAAATAATACGGTGGCACGTGCCATCATATTCCCTTCATTAGGTTTGTCCATGATTTGTGATAACTTTAAAAAACTAGTGCATCATGTATTATTTCATATGATTTCTTTTCATCTAAAGCTATGATTTAGAATATCGATTAACATATCTTCACTTCACAATGTGATTGTTTAACATGTACTTGGTTCATGATGTGAGCGTTTTTGGTGTACTAGTGAAAGAAAAAATGCATGTAAAAAACTTTCACATTATGAAACAAATATATGTTAATGAATATATATAACACTATATTTATTAAAATAAATAATATGAAACAAAACCTAAAGATTAAAGTTATCAGAGATCTTATAAATTTTAGACTTCTCAAATAATTAAGTTCATAATTAATAAATACTAAATAAGTATTTTGAGATGAAATACCTGTTTTTCATTTGTTTTTATTAAAGTATATTACATTTTTAATTTTAAATATAAAATATCGTTATCATTTAAATTACACAATTTTAGACCTCAAGTGAAATACATTATCATTATTTTTATAAAACAAATCATAATTAAACCTAAATAAAATATTTTTTAAAATTAAATCTAAATTTAATAAAAGTTAAATTAAATAAATTAAACCATAAAATTAGAATTTTATAATCTTTAGTTTAAACCCGTATTGATATATTGTTTAAGATAAATAATAACTAACCTATCTCCAGATTTTTTTTGAGCGGGAAAACCCAGGCACTTCCATTAAAAACAAGAAAAAGTTACAAAAGCAGAACTGGTTACATCAAAGAAAATTAAGAAAACAGCCCGACTTGGAAAAACAAAACCAAGCCACAAGCAACCAGAATAAACACAGACTAATAGTAAAGACAAAGCAACAAGCAATACCCCCGTTGCACCACCACAGAGACCACACAACCAGCACCCTAAATTGTATCTCCATGAGTAATTCTACACCTACTTCTCCTCTTCCAAGCCATTCTCTGGATTATCACACCTCTAGCTTCGTTGAACAGCTTCTCAATGCTCCTGCTACAATTATCAAACAGCCTCTTATTCCGCTCCTGCCAAATATAATAGACATTTGCAGAGAAAGCAATCTTTTGCACGGTTGACCAAGCAGTATATTGACCATTATTGATACGGTCCATAATATCAGCCCATGTCTCTGGAATATGCTGCGAGGACGCTTCCCTCTTCATCAAGTTCCAAACCCCTTTTGAAAAGTCACACTGGAAGAATAAGTGATTATGGGTTTACAGGCATTGGTGACACAAGAGACAATTCATGTCGGGGGGGTTTTGTTTCCAGTTCAGAATACGATCTTGAGTTGGAAGCCGCAACCTACAAGCCAACCAAGTACATAAAGCATGTTTGGGAATATAGGCTTTATTCCACACCATCTTTGGCCACAAGAGAATATCATAATCTGGAACCATAGAGGCCCAAGCATTATGAATAGAGAACTTCAAATGCACATTTTGACGGTCACTCCACATCATTTTATCCTCCCCGTCCGAGAGGGCAGGGACAGGAATATTAGCCAGCTGCGGGATCCTAGAAAGGAATTCAATTAGCCAGGCATTGCCAATCTTCTGAATGAACTCTCTGACAAAGTCATTTGCTTGAAAGCCCTGGGCATGGATGTGTCGGTAGGAAATAAGAGAGCTCAAATGGCCAACAGGAAGCCATTTATCCTCCCACGCATTGGTTGACAAGCCGTACCAATTTGAACGATGAAGAAACGCCTGATGTGGTCCCGAATCCTTAGCAAGCTACAGAATATCCAGGACCACCAGTCCTTCTTCTTCAGGTTCCAGAAATTAATTCCCTGGATATAGTGGGTAGAAACCCATCTTACCCAAAGAGAATTCCTTTTCCTCAGGATGTCCCAGACCTGCTTCGTGACCAGACACCGATTCCACAATGTAAGATTTTTGAGACCGAGACCTCCATTCCTTTCCGGTTTGCAGATCTCCTCCCAAGAGACTTTGCATTTACCACGAGAGCTGCCCCCTTGGGCCCATAAGAAATCCCTTAAAGAGAGATTCAAGAGCATAAATGACTCCAGCATGGAGGACAAAGACTGACATCCAATAAACCTGGAGAGACTGAAGAACAAAAAGGATAAGTTGTCGTCTTCCACCATATGATAGAAATTTGTTCTTCCAATTATTCAAACGGCCTTTAACCCTTTCCACAAGACCATTAAAATCAGCCGTAGGCAGCCGCACAGGAAAGAGAGGCACCCCGAGGTACCGGATAGGAAACACCCCTTGCCGAAACGGCAATGTATTGCGGATAGTCACCTTAACATCTTCTGGGACATTGCCAAAAAAGATATCACTCTTTTCGAGATTGGGTGCCAGGCCAGACTTCAACTGGAATAAGTGAAGATCCCTCTTAATGACTTCAACCGACAGAAGATCTCCATTGGTAAAGACAAAGAGGTCATCAGCAAAGCATAAGTGCGTAATTTGGAAGTCCGCACACCCCTTATGGAACCGGAAATCAGCAGCCTCTTCAATACAACGCTTAAGAATAAGAGAGAAGCCTTCCATAATAATCGTGAAGAGGTATGGGGACATAGGATCCCCTTGTCTTATTCCCCGTTTACCTGTAAAAAAGCCATGTGTTTCTCCTTGAAAAGCAACAGAGTAAGAGGGAGTGGCAATCATTACCTTGATCCATTTAATCAGAGCCGGATGGAACCCAAGGCCTTTAAGCATGCAACTTACAAACTCCCAGTTCACCATATCATAGGCCTTCCGAATATCAATCTTAAAGGCACATCTTGGAGGACCCGAGCTAAGGTGGTAACCGGCTACAAGCTCATGTGCCATCAGTATATTATCCGAGATCCTCCTCCCAGGAATGAAGGCCGACTGCGCAGGATTTATTAAGTAATCTAGTTTCGTCTTCATTCTATCAGAGATAATCTTACTGATACACTTGTACAAAACCGAACAACAGGCAATCGGTCGGAAATCCGAAACCCTACTAGCATTTGGAGTCTTTGGGATAAGGCATAAGAGCGTGTGGTTTAATTCCCTGTCCAGCCGCCCAGAATAGAAAAAAGTTATGAATAGCCCTCATAACCTCATTACCAATCACAGGCCAGGCCGCTTTATAGAATTTGGACGAGAACCCATCTGACCCAGGAGCTTTATCATTCCCAATCTGTTTAAAAGCAGCAAGAATATCTCCATCTTCTATAGGCCGAATCATAAACAAGGATTCAGATAAGGTAAGCTTACGATCAAATAAGTCATCCTCCATATAAGGCTGCAGGCTGGTATCCACTTCTCCAAGGATTGAGGCAAAATAGTCAATGAACGTCTTTGGGACCTCCTCATCATAAGTACAAACCCCGTGAGCATTGATAACCATAGACACTCTAGCTGAAGCCCTCCTTTCCCGAACCGCATGATGGAAGAACGTGCCATCGCCCTCATTCAACCATTTTACTTTAGCTCTCTGTTTCAACAGCTCCTCCTCCATATAGAGGGCTTGCTGATAGGCGAGGTGGATATGAGTAAGATCCTTGTGTAGCTCTGAGTTTGAAGGATCCGATTCACATGCCATTTGAATTATGTCCAAATCCTCTTTCAGGGCCTTCGAATGCTTCCCAAGGTCACCCATCCTAGATCGCAGCTTTCTTAAATGCGGCTTTAACAGTTTCTGCTTTTTCAAGACCTGATACATAAAGGATCCCTGAATAGGGACATTCCATGTGTCGGCCACTATCTGGATAAAAGAGGGATGAGAAGCAACAACATTATCAAACTTGTAACCCTTAACCTGTCTCCTGCTGCCCCCTTTGAAACTAACAACACCCGGGCAATGATCAGAAAGACCTCTAGGAAGAAATAGAGTTGAGCAATCCTGGAACGTATGTGTAAAGGTATTGTTTACAAGAATACGGTCCTGTTTTCTCATAATGCCCCCTTCACCCTTTGGATTTTGATACCAAGTATATTGACATCCCTTATAAGGCAAGTCATACAAGTCTACATCCTCCATGCAAGAATTAAAATCATCCATCTCACTATTCCTTTTAGAAGCCCCTCCATAGCCGTCATGAGGGAATAACATAGAGTTGAAGTCTCCCATTAGCAGCCATGGCTTGTCTGCCATAAGGACCTTGAACTTACGAATACCTGACCATAGCTCTTTTCTGCAAGACCCACTAGTGGCCCCATAAGCTATGGTAAGGAAAACCGTTTCTCCACGAATAAGCAACTCACAATGCATAAATTGGAGGTGAGATTCAACCACCATAACATTCATAACATTGGGGTCCCAAGAACAGACAATACGTGTGACATTGTCACAATTGCTAGTGTTAGACACCCAATCCCAACGCCCAAAAACTTTAGAACAAACATCTGAAACGTTTTTCCGAATTAAATGAGTTTCCAGAATAGAGCAAAAGACTAACCCATTAGCGTGGACCAGAGATTTAACCTCCCGTTGTTTTGCCGGGGTCCATCTTAATCATGGGAAACAGAAGTAACACCCCCTACGGGCTTAGAAACAACTTTCTTTGGACCCGATCCTGGCACTCCTTGTACCTTGTTACCCACAGGACCTTCATCTCCAACCACCTTTTCATCACCGGTAGCAGGTTTACTAGCCAGAGTAGAGAATCGATTGGAGGAGTTTGGATTCTTTAGAATTCCTTTGATCTGTTTAGGA
This sequence comes from Silybum marianum, assembly GCA_036898165.1. NCBI lineage: Eukaryota > Viridiplantae > Streptophyta > Magnoliopsida > Asterales > Asteraceae > Silybum > Silybum marianum. The sequence continues at coordinate 24,391,409 of CM072543.1, forward strand.
GGGTTTGTGGGGTTCACAGTCGTAAGAACTGGCTTTTTTCCGCGGTCCGAACCTCTGGTGTTGTTCTTCATTGCTTGTACCACCGAGTCAATTATTCCCACTTGAGGGGTCCTTTGACTCTCACCCTTATCAGGCTGTTGTTTCATCACGTTAGGATCCTCCAATGTTTCAACTTCAGACGTCCCAATTACCTGATCAGGTACTACCACAGGCTCAGCAGGCTGAACTTCAACTACTTCTTCCACTGGATTCCCCTTATCAACCACCTTTTCTTAACTCTGGGTTTGGGACTGGTTCGAGCTTTGTCCCACATTCTTGGTGCTAGTGTTATGTGGATTCACCTTTCCCTGCCCCTTCGGCTTCCATTGTTTCCTCTCCACCCTAATCCAACCCCCTTCATCTACCTTTCTCTTCTCCTTCTGATTGGAATTTCTTTCAAGCGCAGCCTTGGAACAAGAAGAGATTTTGTGGCCAAAATTTTTGCATTTTTCACACTGAGTTGGCTCCCATAAGTATTCAATCTGAACCTTAACTGATTCAGCCTTGCCCCCCGTCAGGCTCGGAATTCTAACTTCAATCTCCCTTTTCAACTTTCCGACTGCCCAAACATCCACAAGAACCTTAGCAAAGCTAGGTCTGCCCCAGGCCTTTTCACACATATCAGCAGTGCACGCATCCATCCTCTTTGGTACCCCCAACACACTAGCAATTCTACTAACACCTTCCCTGTTAAATGCCACAAGAGGAATATTGTGGATTTTAACCCATAGAGGACAAGTGGTATGTTCCGGTATGTGGAAACCCTTGGACGGGTCCCATGGTTTAACGAACATCGGAACCCCTCGCACCATCAATGGTCCCCCTTCCACAACACTAGAGCACCCTCCTTCATCATTAAACCGAAAAAATAAAGCCCATTATTGTGCATCATAGCATCCTTGAATCCAAATTTTCCCCAGGCTTGGGAAACAGCACGTTGCATTATAGGGAAGTGCACCCGAGGCCCTAGAAAATACCCACACAGCATGGTCTTGTAAGTTTGCACCATAGGTTCAGTAATAGATAACGGCATATCAAGTTCCATTAGTTCTTTGTTTTCCAAAGGAAAGAAATCCAGTTCCGGAGTGCTTGCTTTTCCTACTACTGAGGCCCAATTTTTCTTGCCAGGCTCAAACACCTGTGATTGCAAATTCAAAGACGAGCTTTCCATAGTTGTATCTTTCAAAATTGTCGCATCTGATTGAGGGCTGACGTCAGCCCCAGGGACAATGACGTCAGCAGGGACGCCCTCCCCATGCACATGCATGGTTAAAGTGACACCCGATAAAAAACAGAACCGAGAATCCTTCAAACAACACTCAATAAGAGTGACCCAAGAACCACCCGACAAAATGGCCCGATAAAAAAGGACCCGAGAGAGCTTGGCCCGATAAAAACTTGACCCGATAAACCTTCAAACAGCCGGCCCGAGAATAACTAGACCCGATGAAAACGGGGGCCCGATAATACCGCCCGATGAACAGTACACCCAAGAAGAGGCCCGATAAAACCCAGACACCCACTCGATAAAAAGACCCGATAAAAACACAAAGAACACAAGTAAAAAAAACGGCAGCCAGAACCCTAAAAACAAAGCAAGAACCCTAGATCGATTTCGATGGAGACACGAAGCCGTGATGCTGCAAAAACACTAAACAAACGAGAATCCCTAAAAGCCTTAGGGTGAGTAACGAAGTTCCCTACGGGAAGCTGAAACCCTAATTCGTTTGATAATGAATTCACGAAGATCACAGAAACACGAGTACCAAAGAAACCAAAGCGACAGGAAAAATACCTTGATCACGAACTCAGAAGCCAGCCGTCCCCCATAAGCAAACACCGAGCGATCGCCGATCACCAACCACGAAGATCGATGATCACAAACCCGCAGCACCGAGAAACCCTAATCGCAACCTAGAGAGAAAACCAACATCTCTCCCGTTGGTACTACAATGGTCCTATCCCTACTAACAATGGTCCTATCTCCAGATTTCTTTGTAAATAAAATCAAGAAAAACAAAGTACAGATTTCAGAATCCCGTTGAACTGCACGGATACACTTCTAATTTATTAATAATGACTGGCATAATAATTATCAAATGATTTTTTAAGAGTTTTTACCTGATATTATCTATACTATATTATAAAACATTTGGCCAAAAACTCTTAAAAACAACCTTTAAGCCTTAAGAACCGCTATTTAATACTAATTACTTAATTTTCAAGATTACAAGTAAATTTTGCGTAAGTACAATTTATTAAACCTTTATTTCTGAATTCGTGTAACTAACTGCAGATAACCATCATCCAAAATACAGGATAAACATTTAATTCTAAATATAAAAAATCTAAAGTATAATTAAGATAATCATTGAGTTCTAACAGAAACTTAATTATAAAAGTTATATTATTAAACTAAAAATAAATTATTTTGTTATTAAACATAATTATATTATGATAAAAAATTGAATTAAAGAAATTACATAAAAAGAGAGAACTTTAAATGAACATTAAAATCGTTTTCTCAAAACCACATAAAACCATTAGAATATCGATAGGGACAAAAATTAAAATAAAACCTAAGATCGAGATGTATCTCGCTGCATTGCGCGAGTACCCTTCTAGTAATTTATTAATATGCGTCGCTGGCCCTAAAACTCCACTGGACTTAAATTCTATAACCATTTGAAGTTATACATTTTCACAACAGAAATTATCAATTATTCGGATTGTAAGATCTCATGAAAGTATAAAGTCAAACCGGCGGTTATATGTACAAAATGAAAAGAACAAACACTATTAGAGGTCAAAATCAACACACACACACACACACATATATATATATATATATACATCAAGAAGAGATGAATTTAGTAATCACAAATGGTCTAGAAGTTGTCAATGGAGTAGGACGGAAACTCCGATCATGAGACCGGTTACTTTTCCGTGGGCATAATTTTTCGATGCATATGTTCTTTCTCGGGTCTAGAATCTTAACTTTCCAATGGCCATCAGTAAAATTCGCCTTTCGAGCTTGATACCGGTCCCACCCTAGTTGTGCTTTTCGTTCTGATGACAAAAGACAAAACTGCTGCAATTGACTTGACATAGCATCATGCACTTTCCACCAATTATTATGCGCCACGTCACTGGCAAACTCCCGTAATATATCCACATTCCAATTACAATCATAGTCTCGAAAACACAACCACGGCTTCAACCCTAGGTAATGAAGTACATAAATGATTGGTGGATTTGCCCCAAAAAGTCGTGTTTTTTTCTTCTTGGTTTCCTCATCATCACCAATCCAAAAATCTTTTAAAAAATTCATGTGCTTCGGAATCCGATGCCACCATGTGAAGATTTCATTCAAATATCCCTGATCACCACCGTTATATGACGTTATCTTGTCGATATTATCCATCAGAAGTTGAAACGTGCAATTTGACGGTTCTATCACCATGACACCTGAGTTGAAAAGCGTCCCATTATTTCCTGTAGCGGAAATCTCGGGCATACGGAAAAGGAAATCAATGTTTCTAAAGATAAGCATATCCGCGTCAATAAAGATAATCTTTTCGTAATCAGTTAACTGCCATAACCGAAACTTGCTATAGTTCCATTCGTTATACGTGCCATTTTCGGCTTTAGGGTTTCTTATTCGTTGGATGGTTCGAATCTTCCATCCTGCCAACGCGAGTCCACTCTTGTGGTAATCGCTAATCGTTTCGTCAACAAGTATCACGAGGTCCCTAGTAGACCCTACCATTCGAATACTTTGTGCGGCCGTGATCGCACCACATACATAAACGTCAGCCGAATGTAGGATTGTTACGTACGCTTCTCGTCGGATATCACTAACATAATCTTCATCTGTTTAGAACAAACCGATAAAAAGAAGTTAAGGGTTTGAAAGTAAATTGTGATATGTCAAACTTTCGACGTTTATTTTGACTTTAAAAGTCAAACTTGATATCGGATATTGTTTCAATTATACTACCTTTTTTCCAAAATAAATGTACACAATAAAAATCAGTTTTTGAAATATGAAATCATTACATTTTTAATTATACAAATGACAATTTTACCCTAAATAATAGATGGGCCACTACAACAAAATTGAGTTTATAGGACGCCACTCATTTGAAAGCGTCCTAATAGATTGCCTTATAAGACTCAATTTATAGGACCAAAAAATAAAAAGCTCTATCTAAAGGCGTTGTAGTAAGTTTATAGGACGGTTTTGGGTGTCGTAACAAAGTTTTTATGACACTTTTTACACAGAGCGTCCTATTAGCTATTTAATGTTACACTGTTTATAAAAGTGTCCTATAAAAAGATAGGTTTATAGGATACTTTCTCAAAAAATCCTATAAACTAGCTAATGCGACGCTTTTTATTAAAAGTGTCCTAAAAACTTGTTACAACGTCCAAAATCGTCATAAACTTATTACAACGCTTTTAAATATGACGTTTCATTTTTTGCTACTATAATTTGTGTCCTATAAACTGGTCTAAAAATCCGGATATTGAAAGTGTTCAGTGTCTTGTCGTTGAAGGATTCTCTTTATTAGGACGCTTATAGGACGCTTATTTATTAGTGACATCCTATAAGCTTAATTTTATTGTAGTGGGTAATGATATTCTTTATCTCAAAGTTAAGGGTAAAGTTGGAAAGTAAACATTTTTTTTTGACAAATTATTTTGGGAAAATAGAAATGATTCAAAAGTCAAATTTGGATCTATTTGACCTTTCCAATTTTAGAAAGTCCAACTCACCTTGAGGCTTGAATGGGAGTGAAAGTTCACAAGATGCAATAGGAAGTTGTAGTTTTTCCCTTAACACCATCAAATTGGGTTGGTACAACCAAACATTGCCTCGACGAATCACGAGTTCTTTACACGGAAACAGATTCGGGATCGGGGTGCAACTGGAAACGAAGATCAGATGCACCTTCCGATCCCCTTTTGCTGAAGCGGCTAGGCCAGCAGTTGCAAGTTGCAAATGAAGGCGAGCCACATCTCTAGACCAATTCCCTTGGTTTCTACACAGAAGCTTAACCGCAATCACTTCAAGCGTTTCTTTAGGAACGATGAGTTGAGGTAGAATTGGGCATTTTGGAACTTTCTCTTCTTGTTCCTCGTCGATCCACTCTGGATATAATGAATCCCATGTCATATTTTTATCGGCTGATTCAAGATTCAAGATGATGTGATTTTTGCTATCCGGTAAAATCCGTGTGTTCCATTCGAAGATTTCCCTCTCGTTGAAGTTCAACAATCCGATCCCATTAATAATTTGGTCATTTTCAACTATTTTCTTGACAACTATTGAGATCTCGTCCCATTCGATTTTTGAATGTGACACATATGTGTCGTCTGGTCCCCGTGATCGTTTCCATATCTTCATAAGATGTTGCCTATATTATTTGTATAAAAAACGTAAATTTCGTTAAAATAGTTGAATAATGGAAGTTAAAAATCACCAAATTAGTATTTTTTTTGGCAAAAATGAATCACCAAATATTCGTTTTTAAATATTATCAAGAAATAACCTGTAATTCTATAAAACGCTTCGCAGATTTCAGGGGATAATAATCAAAAAAAGGTTTTATTCGACTGAAATATTGCCCACCATCTAACAAAAACATCAAAAAAAAAAAAGGTGATTGTGCATATTCTTGAGCAAATTTGCTAATTTCTTGTCTTAGTTTGGTGATTGTTAAAAAAAATGGATATTTCTTGGGATTTTTTTGGCCAAAAATGGCTAGTTTAGTTATTTTTCCACATTAAAATTAAAATAAAAAAATCCTGCAACTTGACAATCATATAATATTTACGTACCGAGAAATGACGTGAGAAACGTATCCATGTTGACGAATGGCAATTGAGTAGGTAATCACGATGAGAGTCGCGAGAACGATGGTAAGCAATACGCGCTTGAACGATTTATGCTTGCATTTGTCGTTTTTTTCTTGTAGAACAGTCTGAAAGGGTTTATCGCCGTCTTTTAATTTACCTCTTTGAAATCTTCTTTTGCATATATCTTCACTAAAACGATTAGTTTCCAATAAGAAAACCGATAACAAAATAGAAATTTAACGATATCAAAACAAAATCGAAAAAACAAACCATCTTCTAACACGGACAACATCATTTTAAAAACATTCTTACACCATGTTAATTGTTAACTGATTAAATAAATAAATAAAAAAGATGTTTAATTTGTCACAGATGTCAAGATTTCTGGATACATTAAGAACTAGCAATGAAGAACGACATTTTTTACAAGAACTTGCATACTATTTACAACTAATGAAAGTTGAAATGTGACAATGTCAAAACAAAATACGAACGCTTTCAAGCATTATTTTATTATTTAATAAAAGAACAAAATACACCAAAGTTCACTATAATTTTTTTTAGTTCCTATTTAGTGTAACAAATAATTCTTTTATCAATTTAGATATCAAAGTTTCAAAATTTTCTATTTTGTATCTATTTCACTAGTTTGATGACATGGATGTCAAGTTTATCATCCCTATGGCTATCGTTTTACCCTTAAACATTTCATAAACCTTTTATAAATGGGTATCCACAGAATCAAATATTATAAGTTGCCGATTATCGATCAAAATAACAAATTTTGAAACCTTGTTACATCAATTGGAAAAAAAAAACATTTATTTCTCAGGGGTTGTTTGACAGTTGCTGAATAGTTTGATGCAGAATGATTAAGTGGTCAGAATGATTAAAAAACTCTTATGATTTGGTGTAAAATGGTAATTGTTCAAAATGAAATTAGCTCTCTAAATAGTTAAGAGAGGTCTATGATACAAAGTGATTCAGAGAGTTTTGGAACCATTAAGAGACAAACATATTTTTTTGCCAAACAGGATTCAGCTCTAAACGATTCAAAAATTGTCTGTTAATGTAATTGTTAAGAGGTAAACAAAAAACCCCCTTATACTAAATAGGAACTACCAAAAGTTTTTAGTCTTTTGGCCATCCAGGAAGTCAGAGTTTCAAACCTCACCACATGTGAGGAGAGTGTATAAAGTTCATTTATTGTATGCAAGTATTTTATACTTAAAAAAAATATAACTAAAACAAACGTTGTTATATTTTATTTTATTTTGCCCTAAAAAAATAAAACACATTATTTACACATACATAAATATTATTCAAAGAACTTACTTCGAATATGGTTGTTGCCAATCTCGGTTGCCCGTCATCCAATGATCAACACGTACTAAGAACCCGAAAAATGAGCTTATGAAGGAAAAATGCTAGATTCTTTAGAAAAATGATTGGATATTTATCTGCTAATAGACATCTTTCAGGGTTTTGGAAAATGATAAAATAGAGAGACGAAAGAGACAAGTAAACTAAGAAGGTTAGTAGAAATGAATGGAAGGTGGTTGGGTAAAGTGTACCAATCCATCATCGATCAGTTTGGTTTGGTTTGGTTTGGTTTTAGAACAGAACAATTTAATCAATTTTAAGAAAATTCTAAACCAATTTATTTGATTCATAATTTTCATACTTAATCAAAACAAATTAAAACCGAAAATACATCATTGTTATTTTATTAGGAAAAATCTACAGTGATTAATTTTAGATCAGTGTTTTAAACAGTTAAATTTTCATCATTAAATTGCTAATAACTTTTGGTTACATAAAAATTGACATCTTAACGTTATAATGATGCATTTTGGAGTCTTATAATTTATAAAAATAATCTCTTTTTATTTGTTAAAAATGATTTATACCATGAAACATGTGTGAAAATATCTTTGTCGTTTGAAGAAACGTATTTGAATCAATGTTTTAAAAAGCTCGTCGCGATAGTCGTCATGGCGTGTCATGTCTTAAGACTTGTGTCTGACGTCACGTTATGTCTGTGGCACACCATGACCCAATGCGTGATTTTTATAACACCATATTAGATTTTTCTTATCCTTTTAGTGTTTTGTTTTTTGTTTTTAATGTATAATCTAATTTAAAATAATATCATTAACTCATTGAGTAATAGCAGAAAACAAAGGTTTATATATGTATAACATTATATATGATATACAAATTTGTCGTCATAAGACATGCCTTAAAAACCGTCATGGCTCGTTGTGGCTTCTAAGGCTTAAAGTTTGACATCGCCGTCACGTCACGCCTTACGCTATTTAGAACCTCGGTTTGAATCAAATCAAAGTTTGATTAGTTGTATTTTCCATATAAAATTGAAGTAGATTCGTCGAGATATATTTAGCTAATTAGGTATACAATGTTAACTGAAATTTTAATTAAACTCGTGACCTTCTTATGAGTATGGAGTCATTTTTTTTAAAGGACAAGAGGTCATGGAATAAAATGATATAAAGACACGGTTGTAAGATAGTGTTTCTACTATATATTTTATTTTTAAAATTAATTAAAATAAAACATGATTGACATGGTATTAAAGCATCTCCAATAAATTATCTGAAAAAGAAAAAATGCAGGTTGGTTCTATATGTTGCTTCAACAAATTCTTTATATTTTCAATAAAATAGAAAATAAAAAAAACTTCAAGTTAGATTTTGTCTCACGTATATACCTTTCAGATTTAATATTCATAAACAAATACGTAAAAAAAAAAGAGGTTGAAGAAAAAAAGAAATATTGTTTGTCCAAAAAAAGAAACCTGCACCCGATATTTTTAAAGAATTCTAAAACTTGATGTGAAGAAAAAGAAATTATATTTTTATTCATTTTTAACGATGAGATTGAATTAGTCTTGTTTTACCTTAAAGTTTTTTATTAGAAATACCTAGTAAAATCATAGAATATTTTAATAACACAATTAATTATAAAATCTTTAAAATAAGATATCAGTTGAATATAATTATTTTTCATAAAATGTTTAAATAACACAATTAATTTTTTATTTTTTATTTTAGTGAAATTAAGAATATGTTAGACGTACTTTTACATATCAAAATAAATATTTGTTTATTCATAAATTATTTTTGGTAAACGACAAAAGAAATGAATATATAAAGTTTACAATTTTCCGATTGTAACATATTAGTTGGTTGTGAGTTTGCTTGCAAAGTGGGATACATTACCTAATCAACTAATAGTCGGTTTCTTTGAATCAATAATGTTTTTACTTTTAACAAAAACATGTTGCAAAAATCTAAATCATGATATAAAATTATAAATTAATCTAAAAAGATGAAAAGATGTGGACCTATTTTGAGCTAAAGAGGGTTTTTGTGCATCTCTTCACTTGATTATTGTAAGAAAAAAAATTAGACCTTTAAAAGAAGCACATGTTTGATTTTGAAGGGTGCCCTATTAGTTGAATAATATAATTTTTTTTTAATATCATTATCTGGTTGAATAATATATAGAAAACTTAAAGTTGTATATATAATTCTATATACCAGATACAAATTTGTCGCCTAATTTAACGTCAAGAAAAACATTGGGTCCTCACCATAGCATCTAAGGCTTGAGGTTGGCTTTGTCGTCACGCCACGTCTCACGCCATTTACAATCTTGTTTAGAGTTTATTGACGTTGGATTATTGGAGTTCAACGGAGATGTGGTGTGTGCTCGTTGAGAGTGCAGAAGGGAGGAGCGAAGAGGAGAGGTGAGATCTGGCATGAAGTACACTTATTTATTGTAATTAAAAAAGAAGTAAAAGACCAAAAATACCCCTCATTCAACAACAGTTGCTAACGGCTATGGACCAGAAGCACCAAAAAAAAATGAAACATTGACGACGTTCTTTGTAATTTCCAATCATTGATGGCGATGGTCAAAGTTTGGCCAAAGTTCATGTATGATTTTTGTACTTAAATCATATATTAACTTATTAAGTACATAAAATTGTTTAAAACTCCTACATGTAACTTCAAACCGGTCCTAGCATCCGGTTCTCCTAGAAAATTGCATAACTGACAACCATGCCTTTATGACACAGTAAATGTCCAATTCACTTAGGGCCCGTTTCTTACTAGTTTAAAGGGATTCATAGCTTATTCGATCAATTATAATGACAGTTTGGTAGTGGCTTAATGATATAAAAAATGGCTTATTCCGTAAGCTTATAGAGAGAGCTTTATGCAGAAAGCCAAGGTTTTTTTCCAAGCTTACCACTCCCAATTAAAAACACACTCCTTCCATCCATGAAAAACCTTCCCAGTCAGAAAACATCATAATCTCTGAAGAGAGACACAATACGCTTTATCCATGCGACACTTAATCGAAAATGAACCAAACGACCCCTATTGAACTTGTGTGCAAGTGTGAGGGTAAGGGATATAATGGTATTTTTTACTCAATCAACACTTAATAATATGAAATATATGGTGGTGAGGCTTGACTTGACGATATTAGATTTGTGGGCAACAAGCGTTCATGCGATAGGGCTTGGCTCCTTTCAACGCCCGCTCTATTGCAGACGTCTTCCGTATTCTTTTTTTGATTTTTCAAAAAGGCATATAAGAGGCGACTCTTTGAGTTTCCATATACGTGATTTGAGGTTACTTTGTTAAGTGGTGTTCTCTGATCGGCTCCCTCCGCAGACTAATTTAGCTTTCGCCATTCAACTTCTATCCTATCATTGGTTGGAAACTCGTGCCAAGAACTTTAATATTTCTTGGACATATCGGTGTTGCAGGCTATACACAGTTGCTCAGAAAGTTAGTTGGTCTCGCACTGTAGCAAATTACTTCAGTTGGGTTCTCTCCTTTTTTGGCTCGTTGGACTTTTCCTTTGGCGATGTTTTTTTTCGTTGTTTCTATTTCTAACACCTTGCAAAAAAGTTACGTGTGTGATATTCTCTTGTACTTTTTGCTTTCTTTTTGTTATAATAAATCGGCGGCCTTTCAAAAAAAATACAAAATATTTAGTAAACAATAATTTTCGGTCGGCAGTAGCCAGACTTCTTTCCCTAGTCAAAACCTTTTTTTAGTCAAACAACCCATAAGTCGCAAAAGCACCCACCTAGTGTCTAGTTGGCTCTTGCTAGACGATACAAGGTTTAGGTCACATAAGAAATGGCTAATCGGATCTTAGTGAACGGTGCAACAATGTTACGTCATATAAGCACCCACATAACGCCCATTAGCTCTTACTAGACGTTGCAACAATACACGTCAAGGGTCATAGAAAAAGCCTCTCTATCCCTTGGGCTAGAGGCAAAATCTGCATGCATCTTACCCCCAAACAGTGCCTCTACATGGGACTTAGTTTGGTTTGGCTTGGTTTTAGATGTTGACTTAGAATGCCCAATTGGCTCTTACGTGACATCACAACGGGGTTAAGGGTTTGTTTGTTAACAGATTAATGAGACTTGCAACTTACTTGGTCAGTTAAATATTACTGTTTGGTGGTGGCTAAATGGTATCGAAAGTGGCTCATTCAACAAGCTTTTAGAGGGAGCTTTACATAGAAAGTCAAGTTTTTTTTTTCAAACATGTCCCTCCCAATTTAAAACATGCTCCTTTCATCTATGAAAAACCGCTTCCAAATTCATACAGACAAATTAATCCACACAGACAACTTTATCCACACATGGCTTGGGGCTTGTCTATTAGCAGCTTAATTAGTTTAATGGGACTCGTAGCTTATTTGGTCAGCTATACATGATTGTTTGATAGTGGCTTAATGATATAGAAAGTGGCTTGTTCAGTAAGCTTCTAGGAGGAGTTTTATACAGAAAGCCTAGTCTTTTCCAAACTTGTCCCTCTCAATTAAAGCACATACTCCTTCCATCTAGGAAAAAAATTCCTCCAAAAAAAAACTTTTCCAAACTATAAAGACAGATTAATCCACACAGACAACTTTATTCATTAAGAACTTAACGGAAAACCAACCAATAGTCCCTAAGCCATATATATATATATATGTATATATATAACAACTACGGTGTGGAATCCAAGAACTTGATGCATCTAGAGAGTTCAAAAGAGGTAGTTGTTTGTTTTTCCCCCTAGTAACCATTGGTGTCCGGCCAGCTTGTGATCATGGGACCCTGAAGATAACAGCCAGTAAAAACCCCAGTGGCACTATGTACACTCGAACCAATGACCTCTAAGGTAAGGGTTTGATTTGGAATAAATTCAAAATAACTTTGATGAGTCAAGCTAGTATTTGCAGTGAATCAAGTCCATTATATAAAGACTTGCTAGATGCATAATATGAACTCCATGGATCAAACTAGTATTTTAGCCCTAAAAACCAAGAAACAAAATTTTGACAAAAAAATATAATATAAAATGTTTACCGTTTCGCTTTGCTTATTTCGACTCTTTTGCTTCTTTAGGATAGCACAAGGATAGAATTGATTATTGTTCCAAAGAAGAAAGACACTTTTTGCAAACCACTAACAATTTGGTGTTGTTCGGCTGCTAAGGATCGAAATAAAACACAAAATGGTTTCCAGAAGTTGAATCTATTACCATAAATTCATAGTAGAAAAACAGAGAAAAGTTTCAGAAAAATGATATGACTTTTACTTGGATTGTTTGATTTCTTCCATCTTCTTCTTCATCTTGAATTGCAATGTTACAGGGGCACAATCAAGTGGAGTCTCCCCTGAAAATACAGAATTACAAAAGAAGTTACAGAAAGTATAATTTTTTTAGAATAATTCACACCCAAATAAACTAAATTTCTTATCAGTTCAGAAAATAAATAATTTAATATAGAAGTATGAATATATTGGTACCCGGGTACCATAACAGCCCGGCCTCCTAGAAAGTCAAGGGCTCAAACCACCAGTGTGAAGTGTGCATGAGTTTTTACCGTATATAAATATTATATACTTGAAAAAAAGATTTAACATATGTAATGCATTGGAAACAAGCAATAGAAATCTAGGGGCGGGCTCAAATGCGAAGTCAAATTTGGTTGTGAACTTGAGGACAAAGAAGAGCGCGACACGTGTCCCATTCAGTCTGAATAATATATTCAAACTGAATGTTGTGTTTATTCACTCTGAATGCGTGTTATTCATACTGAATAATGTATGAACTTCACCTTCGTTATTCATACTGAATGCCCTTCGTTATTCATACTGAATGCCCTTCGTTAGACTGAATGAGACACGTGTCGCGCTCTCTTTTTGTCCTCATGTTCGCAACCAAATTTGAGTTTGCATTTGAACTTTCCTCTAGAAATCTAATATATACAAATGCACCAGTCACAAGTATTGTAATTTTCACTTTAAACATTTTCATTAATTGTACTTGATATATTTGCACTTGTGTATTAGTCTACTTGTATTACTTGTACTTGATGCATTTCATCTTGTGTATTAGGCTTAACAATAAGAAATTTAGTTCTACTTATTTTTTGTGTAATTATTGAAATTGTAATTTATGCAAGTATCAAAATAAGAATAATTTAGATGTAAAAGATGGAACCAGATGATTTTTTGGCAAATTTCAGTCACCAATTGAAATAACTCCGGAAAGTAGAGTCATGTAAAGTATTGAAAACATATATAAGGCTTAAAATTTATTAAAAGAAATGAATGGAAATATATATATATATATATACCCTGCAAATTCTTGTAGTCCAGACTTGCTCCATTTTCCATGAGAGTGAAAGCTATCTCAGTTTGGTTAAAAACCGCAGCCTAAATTCCATGATAGCTGTTAGAAATAAAGGAAATGGACACACATATACAAGAGCACATGCACCCCTTCACCCACCCACACACACACACATTCATATGTGTGTGTGTATATAGGGGCCTAATCAAATATGAACCAATTAGTTTGTGGAAACTATAAGAACTAATGTGAACCAATCATTTTAAATAATTAATGTTCTTTACTAAAATAGCATAAAGGGTAAATTGGTAAAATTGGGTATCACAGTGGGTAGTACAACGGGTATCACATTGGTTATCACAATGCATCTTATATGTATTTGTGTATCACACTGAGGATATCAAATTGGTATCACAGTGTGTATCACATAATTGTATCACAGTGGACTACGGACGGATGGAAGAGGGAGGAGAGTTTAAAATGCCTAAAATGCCCTTTCATTCAAATTTAATCAAAATTACCAAATTATAAGTTTCCTAATTTAACTATTGATTTGTGGTTTATATTGGTTCTTACAGTTTCTACAAACTAATCTAATCAGTTCTTCCTCGAATTGCCCCCTATATATCTGGGTGTGGTTGAAACATGCACACGTGCATAGAAAAAAAAACAGCGTCAATTGCTTGTATGCACAAGTGCATACCGTCTATGCACAAGTGCATACTGTACAGATGGAGGGATCTCAGGGTGTTCTTCAGTTTTCTCTTTATTTGAGGTTTTCCCCTGAACCTGGCCCTATAATATATATATATATATATAGAGAGAGAGAGAGAGAGAACGAACCAGATGCAAGAGAGATAATCCTTGTTTGTCACTGTAATTTGCATCCACTCCCTACAATAACATAAGGTTCAGCATTATACATTTATACTGTAATAGCAAAACAACCAAAATAAGACTTCCCTAGTTCAACGGTTGGGAGCTTGGTTTGAAAGTTGGTGCTATCAACTCCTTAGAAGCCATGTCCTCTAGCCGAAAAGGCCTAAAGTTCACCTGGTCCATGTAGAGATGGCATTTTGAACAGACTCATGGACTAGTTTAGTTGGGCCAAAGGTATTAGATATCACGGTCAATTCAAAACAAAGAAAAAAGAAAAAAAGACAAAAAGGCCTCCCAATTTAAAATTATGGTTAGCCTTCCATGACCCAATTGAGTTGTTGTTAGGACCTCAATATCAACGTAAATTTATTTGAAAATAAATACAAACATGTACTACAAAATCAAAACAAATGATTGTTGGACTGGGAAGTCAACCATTTGATCACAGACAAAATGCATATATAAAGTTTGAAACAAAGATGGTAGCCAGTATTAAATATAATCGTCCTTACCTCACCAAGAAGCTTTTTAACAGCAAATAAGTCACCATTCTTTATAGCTTCCCGTAAACCCTACCAAAAAAAAACATACAATGATAAGCCATTCAGTTTTTAAAATTGTCACCAGAGATGGCCATATGCAAAAGAGTTGGCATAGGTAGAGATTAAAATCTTCAAGAAACATATGCAAAAGAGTTGCATACTTCACCAAAAAGAGTCATCAATCTCCTACTTATATGCTCATAACTAGATCAAGTACTTTATTTCTGTCCAATCTTCATCCAAACCCCTAATGCAAATGGTCTATTGGGGATGAAGGAATTGTATAATATTTGACGAAAATACGTAATTCATGTGGTTTATATATATATATTCTAACTATGAGACTGATGTAGAGGTAAGCAAATGCAACAAAAAAAAAACTAAAGTAAGAAAAATGGGGAAAAAACATTAAAAGACACTTTGGCCCTGTTTGTTTTTTCAATTTTACCTCTTAATGACAACTTATCACTTATTCATTCAGACGTTTTTAAATTCAGACCGTTTGTTTTTTTCCTTTTTTCAGACCCTCTTAAGTCTGAAAATCATCTGAAAAATAAGTGGTAACCTCACCACTTAATTCCTCTTATCCGCGTACACCCGCATTGTTAGGGATTTATAAGTCAATGACTGATTCAGATTTCAGACTTCAGACGTAAAAACAAACAGTCTAACTGATTAAGATTTTAGACTTCAGCACCACCTCTTATAAATCAGAAGTGAAATCAGACTTCAGA
Organism: Silybum marianum; assembly: GCA_036898165.1. Classification (NCBI taxonomy): domain Eukaryota; kingdom Viridiplantae; phylum Streptophyta; class Magnoliopsida; order Asterales; family Asteraceae; genus Silybum; species Silybum marianum. The sequence goes on from CM072543.1 coordinate 24,407,150, forward strand.
CTTCAACACCTCTTAAAAAACAAACGCTACCTTTATCTATTTTACCAAGATTATATGTCTTTTATATATACTTTAAGATAACGTACCTCTCCATTAACTTCATAATCTGCAAGCGGTTTTTGAGCATTGGCTGATTGTCCAGTACTGCAATAAATTTTGTACATTAATTCAAAACTAAATTAGAATACCCCTTTGTTCACTTTAGGTGTTACCTTTTGAATGTGAAGCAAACTACTTTCTAACTTCAAAATGGAAAAATTGATGGCTACATTAAACTATACAAAAATTAATGGCACATAAGAACTTTCAGACAAAAAGATAAAAGGATAATAGGATATTATGTTAACATCGAATTTAAAATATATTGGAGTCTGTTCGAATTTTCTTCTTGGACACACCAAATGCAGAATGTGTTTGTACATAGTTACGAGAAAGTGTCCAACTTGCTTATTCCTACATAACACCTTCATTATGGAAAAATTAATAGGCTGAAGTACAAGTACCAATAATCTCTACGAGAATTTAGGGTGGTTCTAGAGCTTTTACGTTTAAATATTCATAACAATGATATTGTTATCATGATTTTTTGGATATTAATTTATTGTCTAGTGTATTTGCACTCTTTTATTTAAGAGGGAGGTTCAAGGGAAAACCTAAAAAAAGGAGAAAACTGAAGAACGCCCGAGGAGTCCTCCATCCGGACGATATGCACAAATGCTTACAAGCGATGAAGCTGTTTTTTTTCTATGCATTAGTGCTATGCACAAATGCATGTTACAAATTACCGGTATGCATTTGTACATACCGTCCAGATGGAGGGCTCCCAGGGTGTTCTTCAGTTTTTTCATTTTTTGACGTTTTCCCCTGAACCTGACCCTTGTATTTAATACTTCCTGCCGTTGTTTTCCCCAATTATATCATTAGATCTTTTCTCCTTCGTTGGAATGATCGGGTGCTCCTCACAAGTGACTATAATTTAGGATGTTTCTTTCAATCCACGATTAAAAGCATAGATCTGGTTCTATAAGAACGCGCATCCAATTCAAACATCAAAATTAAAAAAATATTATAAACGGAAAAATAAGGCCTAAATATCCACCTGGACTTGCTATACGATGAGGAGCCTCTACTCCTAGGTGCTGTGTCCGCTTTCTTTGTTTTCGACATAGTCGAAACTGTGGACATTGGAACGGGTTTAGGCTGCAAGAAAAGCACAATCCTATAAGTTTCTTAAGATACTTAAGATGCATTTATGAAGGATAAATAAAAAGGGTTGGGTTCTGGTGAGAAGGATAGTTATTGTGAGAAGCGTAAGAAGGGATATCCGCCCTTGGATGCACATTAGGATGAGATGCACTGTGATGAGGTGCACCGAGATGCACCGGATCAACTCCCTTCTAAGGCGCAAATCGCAATTCATGGGTGGGTATGAGATTAAAAGTGATCAATGGCTCAGATCTCTTCTTACGCTTCTCACCTTAACTCTACTTCTCAAACGATCCTATGCCTAAATAAAAATGATTATCTTTTACCTGCACAGGAGCCACATTATCGTTTGATGGCACCTCACAAATGCATAAAGGCATTCCACACTTGCAATCAGGAGTACTTACACCGGCACTTTGATTATTATTATCGGAATTTGATGGTGTATTAATATCAAGTCTTGATACGGAATCTGTCACAGAATTTACTCCATTCACAGAATTGGATCCATCAGACTTCCCAGAGCTACAGAAAAACAATTATGTTCGATTATAATCCAATTGCAATGGGATAAAATCTTTCTGATAAAAAAGCAAGAAACTTGATACACAAGGAAAGTCTCTTGATCTATATATATATATTGGTAAGGTTGAAAGTTTTATGTAGCAGCATAACATACAAACACAAAATATACACTGTATAAAGGGATCTAATATAGACTACCACTGGTATATATATATATACATATATAGAGGAAAGTTCAAATGCGATCTCAAATTTGGTTGTGAACGTGAGGACAAATGAGAGCGCGACACGTGTCTGAATTTGTATTATTCAGAACGAATAATACTATCATTCAGACCGAATAATACTATCATTCAGTCTGAATATTTTCTTCATTATTCAGCCGAATACGACACGTGTCGCGCTCTCATTTGTCCTCACGTTCACAACCAAATTTGAGTTCTCATTTGAACCCGCACCTATATATCTATACTATATATAAGGAGCTTAAACGGTTAAGTTGGAATCTTTAAGAGGTACAACATATTAAACTTGATGTACAAGAGTATAAAGCATGCAATCCTTTATCAATTTAAGAAAAAAAATTATTATAATTTGTAAGTTACATTTTAGACCCTTAGATTTTGTTATTTACTTAATTTTATATCCCTTACTTTTACCAAATTCATTCCATAACCTTTTCATTTTATCATATAAAATCTTATATCAACTAAATTGTATTTAAAAACATATTATATGTTGTCGTAAATTATACCATTATAGTCGTCTTTTTAATACCTTCGAAATGAGCCCAATATCCGGTATTTTACGATTTATAAATATTATAAAAAATGATAAATATGTATTAACTTATTTTTAAAAAATCAAATAATTTAATTTTTGATTTTTTCTTTTACACCCCTCATCTATCTATCAATATCTATACTATATATACTATTATATAAAAGTTATTAAACGGTTACTTTAAATATTTTAAGACTTTCAACCTTATTGCCTAAGGTACAATATTTTCATGCATGTCAACCTCCATAAAATTAATTTCAATTTTTGAATTACATTTTATACACCTAGACTTTGTTAGTTAATTTAGTTTATATCATTTTCTTTTATAATTTTTATTTCACAATCTTTTCATATTAACATATATAATCTTATCTATACTATTATATAAAGCATGTTAAACAGTTAAGTTCACATTTTTAAGAGGTACGACATTTTTTGCATGAACTACAACATCTAAAGTTTTAGAATTTTACTCCAACCACCACTTCCTATATAAATTAAATTATTTTAAAATTTTAAGTTACAATTGACACCTATATTGTTTATTATTCTAGATTTAATTGCTAATTAATAAAAACTATAATACTTATCAATGAGTTTTAATAAAAACCTTGTTTATTGTGCGTGTTTTCTCCAAAGAAAGACCAATATCTATAAAAAAAAAAAGGTCCACTTCCTCTGCAACATGCATGTCTTTATTTTTAGGTGTGTTTCATTTTAACCGGTTCACTTTCTTTGCTACATTTCTTTCAATGTATCTACTTATTTCATCAATTTCGTTTTTTTTCTTCATTTTGTCTTGGGTTCTGGTTGATGGGTATTTGGTCAAATGTACATGTTATGCTTTTCACTAAAATTACCAAATCAGTACAGTTATAATTTCATTGTGAATGTATACATCATCTTGTGGTAGCATGTATCCAGACTTCTATTCATCATCCAATACTATATTATATGATGAATTCAGGTCATGAAAGAAGTGTGGCAGTCATGTGTGCTTTGTTGGTGGCTCTAGGTGTGGTTGATAACTTGCTAAATAAGAAGAACTTGATTGGAGGAAAATATTCTTATGCCCAAAGAAGAAGAAAAAGTTGAAAAAAGTTGGGCTCCAAGGTTTTACCTTCAAGGTAACCAATGGTACATATTATATTGTTTCAATATTAATCAATTACTTCAATTTATGAATGTTCTTCTTAATAGAATTGAAGCCATTCACATATTTAAGCCTCTTCTTTATCATCCGCTTATGGTAATTCATATATTAGAGTTGCAAAACTTAAGCAAACCATCCATTGGTTTCTTAGTGGGCTTCATTTCGTTCATGTTCTAGATTGAACATAAACTCCATCTTTGATTCTTGTAAGTTTGGCACTTTATCATCTAATCATATATCAGCATGGTTTATTTAGCATAAATTCTTTTGAGTTTTTGTTTTACCGAGTTTTTGTTTTCTATGTATGCTCTACGAACGCCGGTAAATTGTAGCTGCCCATATTCGGTTTTGTGTTTGATTTATCTAGACTTGTTTGATGTTTGTAAACCAACATCTTTGACATGCTATTTTCATCGGGTACACTGATTTGCATAATTCTTAAACATGTATGTATTTTTCCTCATTGAATATCTTTTCTTTTCTCTTCTTTATTTGTACTTCTTTATAACTATCAAGTCTACTAAGAATTTGATAGAGATCGGGATAAATTAAATGATTATCCAAAAGTCTTAAAGGTCTATAAAAGGAGGGCTAAAGTGGGACATTCTGAAAGTGGCTAAAACGGTTAGAAGAGAGAGAATATTAGGAGGAGAAGAGGCAGCATATGAGGATTCTGGATTATTCGATTGTTCGCTAATTTTGGCTCTGGCCCTAGGCTGAGAGAAGGGAATAAGGGAAGATTCCCTGGAAGCGAGATCTGTATTCTTTTTCTTTCATCTTATTTTCAATCACCAGCCTCTTTCTCCATTATTTTCTGCACTCATTTTAGTCTTAAATTCTCATTCCCCATCATTGGTCCGACCTACCATGCCTCAAATGGAGACGCGTTCTCAACAAAATCGTGTCGATCAGCACGAAGAGCAGATCCAGAAACTTCAATCGGATGTTTTAGAAATTAAAACATCGGTGCAGGCAATTGAAACAGAGATGAAGAGTGAAGCGGAATTCCGCAAGTTCGTTATGGCATGGGTGGCAAAACAGGATAAACAACCTTCTCGTGATGCTGATTCGGGCATTCTGAATGTTTCTGTAAGTTCAGCGTCGCCTTCTTCGCGAAATCTGTCGGAATTTCACAGCGGTATCGTTCACTCTCAGGGTGTAACACCACACCCATCGGATTCTCTTCCATGGGCGGTGAAGAAGGTGAAGATGCCTGAGTTTTCTGGTTTCGATCCTCAGGGGTGGATCCAAAAGGCGGAGTTATACTTCGAAATTAACAATACCCCCGGTGCTTTGCGTATCCGACTGGCACAATTAAGCATGACCGGTGTTGCTGTTCATTGGTTTACGATCGTGAAGCAAGTGTATGAGGAAATTACGTGGGAACAATTAACTAGAGAACTTCTTCAACGTTTTAGTGGCCTGGAGATCCAGAATCCGTTTGAAAAGTTGGCGACGATCAAACAGGTATCATCTATACACGATTATATTGATGATTTTGAATATTTGCTCTCTCTGGTTCTTCGATTACCGGAAGAACAATCGTTGGGTTATTTTTTGGCCGGATTACGTGATGAGGTCAAACAATGGGTTCGATTACACCGACCCAAATCCCGTTTAGAGGCGATGTATTTAGCAAAAGATGTGGAAGAAATGCTCCGTCCATCGGCGGGAAGTAATTCTCAATTCCGTTTTCGGTATCATACGGGACCGGGTCCTGGGATGAATTTTGGGGGTCTGGATCGGGCTCCAGTAATGGGCCACCCTGAAATACGTAATATTCAGCCCAATTCCTTAATGTCCAAACCTCCGGTTTCTTCGACGGATACACAGAAAAGTTTTCCAAGTGTTCGTCATCCTACTAGTGCCTCTACGGAGTTTGGGAACTTGTTCAATAAGAATCATGGGGTTCGTTCTCTTACTCGATCGGAGTGGGATGACCGACGGAAGAAAGGCTTATGTTTTCGATGTGGACAGCAGTTTGCACCGGGTCATAAATGCCCCGAGGGTAAACTTCGAATTTTACTATTGGGGGATGATAAGTTTACAGATACGGAAGGGGAGGTTCACAATATGGAGTCCCGCGATGATCAAAAGGAATTGGATGATGACAGTCTTCCTACTGGAAGTTGTCACTCTTTAGAATTTCTGGGAGCCGCTTCAAGTAGCAATTCGGGTGGTAAGACCCTTAAATTTGAAGGAACCATTTCTGGAATTCCGTTAGTCATTCTGGTAGACAGCGGAGCGACCCACAATTTATTTCTCAGAAATTGGTGATGGCTTTGGGTTTTCAGGTGATCGTCATTCCGGGTATCCGTATTCAGTTGGGAGATGGGCATAAAGTGTTGGTAACTCGGGTATGCCCAAATCTGAAAGTCATGATTGGGTCGTGCGAATTCCTCATCAATGCTCTGTTATTTGACATGGGGCATTTGGATTTGGTGTTGGGAATGGAATGGCTTAAGACGTTAGGGGATGTGATGCATAACTGGGAACATCAGTCCATGCGGTTCATGTTTCAAGGAGTCTCGGTGTTTATTCAGGGAATGTCCGCAAATCGTGGAGTACAAGCATCCTTACACAACTGGTTATCGCTCGATGACCGCGCCGATGTTTTTTATGGGGCATATACGGTATCAGAGAAGATTCTGACAGCAACATCCTTGTCCAGTTCGCAAACCCGGGAATTACAGACGGTTTTTGACTGTTTTCAGGCGGTTTTCACAGAACCGAAGGGACTGCCTCCTTGTCGTATTCACGATCATGGTATTACCTTACTGTCCCCTCATGAACCCATTTGTGTAAGGCCATATCGATATCCGCATGTTCAGAAAGAAGAAATAGAAAGGCAAGTAAGCGAGTTATTAGCTTTGGGGATGATTCGACCTAGTAAGAGTGCTTTTTCGAGCCCGGTGATTTTGGTTAAAAAAAAGATAAATCTTGGCGTATATGTGTGGACTATCGAGCACTTAACAAGGCGACTGTTCCGGACAAGTTTCCTATTCCGGTCGTTGAGGAATGGTTGGATGAACTAAAAGGGGCTAGATTCTTTTCTAAACTAGACTTGAAGTCGGGTTACAATCAGATTCGTATGAAACCAGAAAGCATCGAGAAAACTGCTTTTAGAACGCATGATGGCCATTACGAGTATTTGGTGATGCCGTTCGGCTTAACCAATGCTCCAGCGACATTCCAGGCGGTTATGAATGATATTTTCCGGCCTATCCTTCGTAAGGTGGTGGTGGTTTTTTTTTACGATATATTGGTCTACAGTCCATCTTGGTCTCAACATATTGAAGATTTGTCTCGCGTATTACACATCTTATCGTCTAATCAGTTTGTAGTCAATCCAAAGAAATGCTCTTTTGGTCAATCCTCGATCGAATATTTGGGCCACATGATATCGGGGGACGGGGTGTCTATGGATCCAGACAAAATCGCTGCTGTTCTCGAGTGGCCTACTCCTCAGAAAATAAAAGGGTAACGGGGATTCTTGGGTCTTACGGGATATTACCGTAAGTTTATCCGTAATTATGGAACGATTGCTAAACCATTGACGGATCTGACAAAAAAGGATGCTTTTCAATGGAGCTCGGATGCTCAGTTAGCATTCGATGAGCTTAAACAGGCCATGGTTTCGGCTCCGGTGTTAGTTATGCCGGATTTTAGTTTGCCTTTCGTGGTGGAGTGTGACGCTCCGGGAAGAGGTATCGGTGCCGTTTTAATGCAACAGCAAAAACCCATTGCATATTTCAGCAAGGCTCTTAGTGAGCAGAATGTGAATAAGTCGGCTTACGAACGTGAAATTATGGCATTGGTGTTAGCAGTACAACATTGGAGGGCATATTTGTTAGGAACACGATTTGTGGTATATACCGATCAAAAGAGCTTAAAATTTCTCCTTCAGCAAAGAATTACTACTCCGGGTCAACAGAATTGGGTTGCAAAATTATTGGGGTATGACTTCGACATCTGTTATAAGCGGGGCAAAGAAAACCGGGTTGCCGATGCTTTGTCTCGTAGGGACGAGGAAGGGGAACTGTGCCAATTTCGGTCAACGTCGATTTGGGTTCAAGGGTCGAAATTAATTGATGAAGCAAAAGAAGATGTGGAATTGCAAAAGATAACTCAGGGCTGGACGCTTAATCCGAGTGATTACCCTAGCTATGAAGTTAAACAAGGATTATTGTATTATAAGGGTCGATTAGTAATTCCTCGCAATTCCAAGTTCATTCCGGCGTTGCTGGCCGAATTTCACATCACTGCGTCGGGAGGGCATTCGGGATATTTGCGTACGTACCGACGGTTAGCTGCAAATCTGTATTGGCCAGGTATGGTGAGCCGTGTTCAACAATTTGTGCGAGCTTGTGATGTGTGCCAGCGGTGTAAGGCCAGTTCCACCGTTCCGGAGGTCTGTTACAACCGTTGGTGATTCCAGACGCAATCTGGGAACATTTGTCTACGGATTTCATCTTGGGACTACCAGAGTCAAAAGGATTTGATGCAATCTTGGTAGTAGTCGATAGGCTCTCGAAGTACAGCCATTTCATTCTGTTAAAACATCCATATTCAGCACGATCTGTGGCTGAAATTTTTGTCCAGGAAATTGTTCGGCTTCATGGGATTCCAAAGTCTATCGTCAGTGATCGAGATCCCCTTTTTCTGAGCCATTTTTGGCGGGGAGATTTTTCGATTACAAGGCACTAACCTGCACATGAGCTCAGCATACCATCCCGAGTCGGACTGTCAGACGGAGGTCGTCAATCGTTGTTTGGAAGCGTATCTCCGTTGTTTTGCGACGGACCAACCTCGGTCTTGGTCTTCGTGGGTTCCTTGGGCGGAGTTTTGGTACAACTCGTCGTTTCATGTGTCTACGGGAAAGTCCCCGTTTGAAATTTGTGTATGGAAGGAAACCACCGTCGGTAGTGCAATTTATTCCGGGAGAAGTTCGAGTAGAAGCTGTTGGACAGGAACTTCGTGATCGTGATGAGGCAATTAAACAACTTAGAGTTCACTTGATGAATTCTCAATCGACTATGAAGGAGCAAGCTGATAAAAAACGGAAAGACGTTACATTCGAAGTGGGTGAATGGGTCTATGTAAAACTTAAACCGTATCGACAGATGACGGTAGTACATCGTATCCATCAAAAATTGGCAGCACGTTTCTTTGGACCGTTCCAAGTATTGGAGCAAATTGGTCCGGTGGCTTACAAAGTTCAACTTCCACCGGAATCACGTGTTCACCCTGTTTTCCATGTCTCGTTGCTTAAAAAGGCAGTGGCACCAGATAGGGTCGAGTCAATTTTACCTCCAGAATTAGAAGTCACGGCGGAGGATATGTCGATTCCAGAAGGTATCGTGGCTGAACGCCACATCCTAGTTCAGCAAGAGTCGGTCCTACAATGGCTTATCAAATGGAAAGGGAAGTCGGTGGACGAAGCCACATGGGAAGATGCCGTCACAATTCAAAATCAGTTTCCAAATGCAAATCTTGAGGACAAGATTTGTCTGGAAAGGGGGAGTAATGATAGAGATCGGGATAAATTAAATGATTATCCAAAAGTCTTAAAGGTCTATAAAAGGAGGGCTAAAGTGGGACATTCTGAAAGTGGCTAAAACGGTTAGAAGAGAGAGAATATTAGGAGGAGAAGAGGCAGCATATGAGGATTCTGGATTATTCGATTGTTCGCTAATTTTGGCTCTGGCCCTAGGCTGAGAGAAGGGAAGATTCCCTGGAAGCGAGATCAGTATTCTTTTTCTTTCATCTTATTTTCAATCAACAGCCTCTTTCTCCATTATTTTCTGCACTCATTTTAGTCTTAAATTCTCATTCCCCATCAGAATTTAATTGCTAAGCGCATGTCTACTTTTAGCTTTTGTTATAGTGCTTCCATGGAGAAACTAATTTCCGGTTGGGATTTTTTATGTAGGTCCATAGATTTTCTGGCAGAAGAATCATAGTTGTTTTATATTTTTTCTTTCATGTTTTAGTGGCTTAGTATATTTATGCTTGTGATCGATGTAATAACACAACCAAACAAGTCATGATTTTCGTAGATGTGTGAAGTTCTTGGTGTATATTATTATTGGCGATTGTAATTTTTTGTTAAAACATGCTTTTTGGATTTTCTTTTTGATAAATAGTTGCATTTATTGTTTGTTCTTGGCATACAATAAAAAAATCATGTTTTTTAGTGAACTGCTTGATAAAATTCCTCTCATTTCGCTACCAAACATATTCAGCACACAATGATCTCAATCTGAATTAAAAAAAGTTCAATCAGCACACCTTAAAACTATATATTTAGCTGCATTGCAGCGGGTATACTTCTAGTATATATATATGCACCGCCTCACACAAACATGGCGTACACCTCGTCTAGGGACTGAGAGGCACCGCCTCAGGTGCGATTTTGGGCCGCCTTGCCTCGAGGCTTACGCCTCACACGCTTTTTAAAACCATGATTAGAGCATTTCCAACAGATTCTCCAAAATTGAGAAAAAATAATATCTGTATAATTTTTTTGAGATTTACCAATAATCAATAAAGTACAGTAATCACAGATACATAACTAATATCATAATAGCAATTCGACAGACTTTATCACCTCAATTCTATTAATTTTTTCGGAAACCAAATAACACCATTGTGTTTTACTATCTAATGACGTACTACGAAAAAGTGGAATGACAATGCCAAAAAATCATATATATTTAAAACATTTAGGTGTGACTTCGAAAAAGTGGTCAATTGGTTTGTAAATCCATATGGGTTCCAGTGGCCAATGTTTGCAGAAACCCAAATAAAGTGAAGATCAATCTCTCGAATAAAGTGAAGATCAATCTCAATGTGCTTTGCACGTTGATGAAAGACAAGATTGGTTGCTAAGTATGTATCCCCAATATGATCACACCAAAGAGAGAGGATGAGAAATCGGTAAATGAGTATTTGTAGATGTTAGAAGAGACTGAGGGGTTGTTTGGAGTTGCTGAATGGTTTGGTGCAGAATGATTAAGAGGTTCTTATGATATAGTGCAAAATAAAATATAATAGTTTGATAATTGTTCATGATGTAATTAGGGACCTTAACGGTTAACGGAGGTTAAGGGAGGTCCAAGATACAAAATGATTCAGAGGGTTTTGGAACCATTAAGAGACAGACTTATTTTTTGCCACACAGGATTAACCTCTTAGTGATTCAGATGCTGCCTCTTAATGGAACTGTTAAGAGATAAACAAACAGACAACAGATTCATCTGAATGTCGCTTAAGATTGTACACAGTACACCCACTTGCAACCTACAATATTAGCATGTAAAGAAATTGGAACCAAAACCCATGTCTAATTGCTAACCAAAGCAGAAATCTCAGAGAGCATCGCATTACACCATGGTGGACTCTTATTAGAGATATATGTGAAATTATTTACTTGTTATCAAATACAAAAATTAGAGATATATGTGAAATTATTCTTGCTCAAGAAGACATTCTCACCTTTAATGGAAATCCTTACATCAAATTCATGTCTTGGTTATATCTCTAAACCAGTTGCAGATATATTAATCTCACCCAAAATATGTTTAATTGTTTGTTCGCTTAATTCTTTATTTTTCCCAATTTTTCTAGAATTCAGACATAAGCAAATCAACGGTTGAAGTTAAGAGAGGTGTAACCATTTAAGAATTGATGTTTGAGAATATGTATCTTTTAAATGATTATGCTGCAAAGCCTGCAACTCTTAATAGATAAAATAAATGTTTAAGATATAAGTTGTAAGTCTACTTGGATTGATGCCATGAATATTGTGAATATAAGAGAAGGAAATTGAGGATGTAACATTCTTCTACAGATCGTCTCTTGGCACTTTATTAAACTGACCTTACTACTTTTAGAAAACCAAAGATAACTAGAAATCGGACAGTGTGGCTATCTAACGTTAAATCTCATTAAACTTAGATGGTACAGAAGACAACTAGAGGACTGTTTACTTATCTCTTAACAGTTCCATTAAAAGGCAGCCTCTGAATCGTTAAGAGGTGAATCATGTTTGGCAAAAAATAAGTTTGTCTCTTAATGGTTCCAAAACCCTCCGAATCATTTTGTATCCTGGACCATTAAGAGCCCTAATTACATCCTGAACAACTACCAAACAATTATATTTCATTTTACACTATATCATAAGAGCCTCTTAATCATTCTGCACCAAACCATTCAGATATACCTTTACGAACAGTAAGAAAAAACGACAAAGATGGTATCTCGATTTGGAACTAAGAAAATTCATTGCCTCAAACACCAGAAGTTTTAAACTAAGTCCTACTAGGGGTTGTTTGGCGGTTGCTGAATGGTTTGGTGCAGAATGATTAAGTGGTCAGAATGATTAAGAGGCTCTTATAATATAATGCAAAATGAAATATAATTGTTTGGTAATTGTTCAGGATGTAATCAGGGCTCTTAATGGTTAAGGGAGGTTCAGGATACAAAATGGTTCAGAAGGTTTTGCAACCATTAAGAGGCAGACTTATTTTTTGCCAAACAGGACTAACCTCTTAGCGATTCAGAGGTTGCCTCTTAATGGAACTGTTGAGAGGTAAACAAACAGCCCCCTAGGCTCCCAGCTATAAGCAAACAGGTGATGGAGTTACATTCAGAAACTCCATGCAATCTTTTCCAACAATATAAACTATCCAACGTAAAATGACATATCAAGATCAAAATAAACGGAAAAGCCACAAACTTCAAAAAACTTACCGAGATGCATCATTATAACAATTTGAGCAAACTCTAACAAGTGAGAGAAGACCAAATTGTGGTAAAGCCTGAAAGAACCCACAACATTTAAATGTTTCTTTTAGGATGACTTATTAATAACAATATCTTACAGAAATGTTAATTTAATTGCATGGCAGGAGAGAGAAATAGCATACCATTTGATCTGATGAATGTTCAGCACACAAGGTTCGGCCACAACATCGGCAATGGTGCTACAAAATGAGAATGGTACGGAAATATGAAGATATGTAAGCATTAATGTGAAGCTGTAAAGAATCTGTGTACAAAAACTAATGATATAGAAAGTGGCTTATTCAATAAGCTTCTAGGGGGAAGCTTTATGCAGAAAGCCAAAAAAGAAATTCTAAACATGTCCCTCCAATTAAAGAATACACTTCTTCCATCTATGAAAAAAACCCTCCCAAACAAAAACCTTTGCAATCTATTCAGACAGATTAATCCACGCAGACAACTTTATCCATAATGGAAAACCAACCAAACAGCCTCTAAGTACCACTTGTTCATCCAGTTCTATGTCGTACTATGGACAGTTCCACCAGATCAAGAGGCCTTCCCTCGGTTTCTTTTATCTTGATATACTACTCCCTCTAACCCAAAAATAATTCAAGATTTGACTAGGTATATAGTTTAATATAAGTGTTTGACTATTGGTTAAATACCTAAAATTTCCCTTTTATAAAACAAAGTTGGGAAACCATTTGGAGCACAATCAATCTCACCAGTATCATGTAGCAGTTGCTAAGAGGAAAATATGTAAATTTGCAAAGAAATCATTCCAAAAGGAAATGTTGCACTTTTCCAGACAACCCAAAAATAGAAAGTGTCGAGTTGTTTTTTTGGTATGAAAAGAGTATTATCTATAATTCAAGGCACACATCACATGCGCAATATGGCCTCCCATCAGTTTTAAGAATTTTCATAACAGATCCCATTAATAAATAAAAATTATCCCACTCCATTTCAGATTTCACAAAGCCATACTAGTGTCAAGAGCAGTTACATCTTACATGCAGTCCCATTTTGGTAAATCAATATACATTGTTCTCACTTTTCAATTAGTAATGTTATTTGAATAAGATTACCAGTGAAATCACCAATAAGTAAAAGTATACATCTTGAATTGCGTAAAATAGAAGGCCATTCCAATTCCTCAATGATATCAAGCACCCTGTTCCAAACTAAATGATCTTTTTGGTTTTTTGGTTGTATCCATAACCAAACGATCCTTTCGACCTTTCAGCTTGTTAAGCAGTAACTATATTCATTTTATATGGGTTCAATTAGCGTTCACCACACTATCAACTACAATTCTTCACTTGATAAATTTCTTCTCATTATCGTAAAAATTTTGCTTATCAAATGAAATTGTTTTTTATTGAAAAGAGTAGCTAATCAAATTAGTGTCTTCCAAAACACATTTTCCATCAATTCCAATTAGATGTTTGGTGAATAATTAATTTCAGTACTTATATAACTCGTAGTATTTTACATTTAAACTGTTTCTGGGCCAAGGGTTGAACCCAGATCCACCGGAAATGAGTACCCAAACCATTTTCCTGCAGATAAACACCATTAGTTGGCTGTTCGGCAGTTTATCTCTGTCTAAAAACTGCCTTATGAAAGCCACATGTTGCTGCACATCTTCATAAGAAAAAAGGCACACGTGTGTGTGTGGAGACAATCAGCATGTGGGTGTGCTTGCGAGGTGAGAGAAAACCCAAATCACTAGTCCAAATTTAGAATCTGAATCAGTAGTGTTTCCGTGTGTGATTCCAATCCGAGGGCAGATGGAAAGAGTTTGCTTCGTGCTGCTTCCACTTTCATATTTCTGTTAGGAACTTAAGCAAGCCCATTTGTGATAAAGATTTAATCTGTGTTTATTAGAATTTCTTCCAGGTCATGAAATCTATCTGTATTTTGTTCCGGTGAGGATGTGGCCACGTTGTTACATTTACATATGGACATGGTAACTTGAGTTCCAAAACAGGAACACTTCCGGAAACAAGTTAGGAATGTCCTAACTCCTAACTGATACATAGTATTGGGCATACAAAGTACGTTGGTAAAACGACCTCTTTCCCGGTTTAAATGACCACAAATGTTGGGAGATATTATTTATCTTTTTGGGTTGGATGATATTAGTTCCCTTATTCGTTTTGGCAAAATATAGGAGATGTTGGGTTTAGGGTCAAGGTCATATCCAGATTAGGAATTAAGGATGCATTCTTAATTTGTGCCCAACCCATTTGCTTGGAAATAAGATCAATATGGCTGCCATTAGTTGACAGTTATGGCAGTATCTGAATCCAAAAGGCACATATAAGTGCGTGGAGAGTCTGCATATGTGTATATATAATTATATATTTGCACACATACGTAATCTACTATTACTCAATGAATCAATTATACTGGTCAATTTAGATTAGTAAATCCATTTATTTTTCGGATTTAATTTGTGTTTATTAGAGCTCCTTCGAAAACATTTAGAAGTTCTTATCTTTCCCTTTGAGCCAAGGGCCAAACACAGAGTAATGAACTTACTTATTTTAACTTGAAGATAGATAATGCTTCTTGAACTTTTCAAGAAACTGTATTAAATGTAACTACTAAGAAAACATCCTTCTCAAATTCATAGCAACTTAGCAAGTACCATATCAACTTAGCTTACTCAAAGCATGAGGCTTGACTTTCTCTTTGACCATGGCAATCAAAGTTTCAATAATTCGGTATAATACTATCAACGATCCAACACTAAAAGGTACTAAAACTACGTATCAAAGAGTAAGACACAATTAACTATAAAACTAGATTATAAACAACCAAATTTGAATAAATTTCGCTAACAATAAGCACAAAAATCTGAAGCAGAATATCGATAATCATCTAATTTTAATCGAATTATGAGGGTTTCGAACGAATACCCGTCGCCTGAAGGTGTTGAAACTACATTTACAAATGTCGCAGCGTGATGATTCTTGGAAAGGTGGAGGCTCCAACGACATTGTTGACCTAAAATTCTGATTCAGCCTTGGTTCTTAGTAAGCTTGTCGATCGATTAAGTATGCATTTATGCTAGAAGAACCGATTTGGAGTTCAGAGTGAAATGATCAGATTGAGGATATCGAAGATCAAAAAGGAAGAGATGAACGAATCCAATCGGATCCTACCAGACCCGTTTCTCTCAATTGCAGCTGTCTCCCTTGATATATTCCATGGCTTCTTTATGGCCCACCAACTATCATTCTTTGTCAACTTTGGTCCTCTAATTATACAAGCTACCAATTACAGTCCTTCTTCCTTTTTTATCGGCTCAGGTGATAAATAGGCAAAAGGTCTAAAGGACACTACACCAATGGAGATTGGTTTAAGCGTGAAATATTCGTGATTTTTTAGTTATGGACCATTGGCTATAATAACTACTTGGGGTATATTGTTATACCGGAACTATAGACTCGTTTAAAATATTGATTTTATTTGCTCTGGTGAGGAAGGGGCAAAAGGTCTAGAGGACATTGGGCCAATGGAGATCGGTTTAAGCGTGAAACATTCGTGATGTTTAGTTATGGACCATTGGCTATAACAACCAATTGGGGCATGTTGTACTGGGACTACAGACTCCTATAAAATTTTATAACCAATTTAGGAATGGGTTGGGTTTCGGTGAGAAGAAAAGTTAATGTGAGAATCGTAAGAAGAGATCTCCACCCTTGGATGCACGTTAGAATGAAATAAACCGAGATGAGATACACCACGATGCATTGGATCAATCCACAAATGAAGCGCCAATTCATGGGTGGGTTTGAGATTAAAGATGATCAAGGGTCCAGATCCCTTCTTATGCTTTCTCACTTTAACTCTCATTCTCACACGATCTCGTGCCTTTAGGAATTAACAATAAAACAGTGAAATATGGATACTTTTGTCCTACATTGTTATGTGGATAATAGTTTTCTTGTGTACTAAATTCGTGTTGCTTACATGATTAAATAGAAAATGAAGGGAACGTATGAATCTCATTACCAACTATAAACCCTGATGAAATTTGATTTTAAGGGTTTCCATTGCGATTGGGCATATTTGTTGGATGTTTATCGTTAGAATATGGATTGGACAACTATAACATCCTAGAAAGATTGTGGCGAGGATAAACAAAAATGTGATTGAGGTTTAACTAGTTTGACGTGGGGACAATTAAGGTAAATGCCACAAAATGGAGAATGGAGATAAATAGTGTGTGTAGAAGATTTGTGACATTCTATTCAAGAATGTCTATTGCTTCACATCCGAAGGCGATTCAAAATTCATCTGATTCTTAAAAATATGAGCTTCTCTGGTGTAGCATTCACCTAGGGGTACACTATCAAAAACACCATGATTGAAAGCACAACTAATAAACACATGGGTAAAAGGTTACTACACATATAGTACTTTAATCGACAATAGAATATTTTATGCACACTCGTTCAACATCTAAAAGCTTACTTTGCTCACCTTCTCTCTGGTATGTACACATACACACGATTAACATTAAAACATGATAATATTTAGATTTCACACTCATAAACATAACTAGGTTGAATAAACACATTTCAACATGTAAAGTAACATATGTCAGTTTAAAACCTTTTGAGACTTAAGTGATACGACCATCATATCAACTTGTTGAAATACATCTAAAACTGACTCCTAACAGTTCAGTGAAGTAATATTATATGGCTTTTACAAAAATCATAACATACTCATTATCGAGTCCCTATTGAATTGATACAAGTAACCATATCACTAATATCTTAATGCGATAACTGCTAAAAAATATACTTATATAATATTAAATAAGTCATCCAATCGTGACTTGAATCTCTAATTATAATATCCAAATACTCATTACTATATCCCTTTGATATGCCTTTGTAAAAATGTCCAAAAGTACACGGACAATGACCGATGGCACAGACGTGAAATATATTTTCACTCAAACAGGGTGGACCTATGAAGGTAGAATTGTTTTTGAGGTAGGAAATGTGTGTTTGTTAAACTTTGAGGTAAGCTCTGGGATATTAGAAAATACAAGGGACACACACCAAAAACTGAAGATGCCTATTAAAATCAACCAAAAAACCGGAAAAACCAAAAAAACTAAAAGTCTCTTGAAAATAATCAACCAAAAAACTTAACAAATCTCTCGAAACAGTGGAATTAGTCTAAAAACGCATTGAACAAAATTACTGGCCTTTGAACCATCATAAAGGTGCACCCACTCAACAAAAATCATGGGTCCATCGTTGCACTTAAATGCATCCACAATACAATTTTTACGAATTTAGTGGCCAAAACATCAATTAGAACATCTATTGCTAAAACAACAACCACATAAATAAATCCCCAAAACAATGACCAAAGTATGAATTTTAGCAACTTTGTCAAATGATGACTATAACATCAGTGAATCTCAAAATCATGGCCATAATATAGTTTCATAAAGTACAAGGCATTTTTTGTAACTTGTCCAAACTTAAATATTTGAGATAGTGACAAAAGAATGTCACTTTATAAAGTCTATGCCTCTTTCTATAAATTTATGAAAGCTTATTATAATTCAATTGGGACATAACTGCATTTTGTAAAATTTACACATCAGATAAAAAGTGTTGAATTGTGGTTAAAACAAAATTTTCAAGAGTTGAGGGCTAAATTACAATATCTTGAAAGTTTGGGATATTTCTCTTTTCACCTAACAATATGGGAGTTCTATAGCCTCTCAGGCGTGTAGCTCAGTTGGAAACGGGTGGTAAGATTTTGCCCAAAATATGGGTGTTCTATAAAACAATCCGTAAATGGTATCAAATAATAATAGTAATACAAAATAAAATAAAATTTAATATTTTTTATACCACGGCAAACAATATTAATGGTAGCACGGAGCACCTACCAGTATATCCAGGCCTGTTCCTGATATTTTATGGGTCTTGGACGATACGTATAAAAAGGGTCCTCGTTAAGTACGATTTTTTACATATTTTCTTCTCCAATATAATTAGTTAATACATATTTGAGTTTTTAATATAATGCTAAATTCTTTTTGGATCATATTAAATAGTAAAAGACATTGTTTCTCTTTTATTTATTAACTTTTTTGAACTAATAATATATAGTATATAGTATACATTAAAAAATCGGGCCCTTATTTCTTTTGGGCCCTGGGCGTACGCCCGGCCCGCCCTCCCCCAGGGACGACACTGAGTATATCATCCCACATGTACCTAATTTCACCCTGTTGCCGCTTAATGACATTCGAGCAACTCATTTTACGGCCAGGTGGAAAACACTGCCACTGTTACGACTTTGTGCTTGATTTCACTTGTTTTTGCTCATTTTGCCATCGTGGGCTTGTATATTCAAGTTGTTATTAGTGATTATATGAACTGCCATTTGAAGTTATCATAAACTACAAGAAAGTAGTTTTGTATACATAAATTGAGTTGTAACCAAGATACTTGGTTACATTACTTAGGGGAGTAAAGACATAAACGATATTGGAATTCCGACAAGAGTTGGTGAAGGGTAAGGTGCATCTATAAGATTCCTCGTGTGGCTTATGCGGTTTTACCATCAATAATAGTATCAATCCCTTAAGCAACTAATGTTTCAAGAATTACATTCGTAATATTTTATTTTGACCCAGAAAAAACTAAAAGAAATACCTTCACATCTCGTCAAGATTTTTTTTTCAGAACATCTTTCATGAGCATAGAAACACTTTTAGGATTGTTTATAGTCGAAAACACGTATCACAGGTTAAACAAATTATTTAACCATGATGTTCATATAGCAAATATGTAATATAAAGTGAAAGAGGGAAAGCCAAAACTTCAGCTATTGACCCTACGTTAAGACTGATCTTAGACATGATCTCGAAAAAGATAGATTTAATCGGATGGTCTTAGTTTGATCCTTCGATTTGTGTTGAAAGCCTAGGTTTCAGCCGAGTTGGTTACAAGATGAGTTCGTAAAAAGTCTGGTTCTAGGCCTAATATCTGATGCTTAACCTGGTCTCTTAAAATATAAATTTTCATACTATTAACTATTTTCTTTTGTTTTCCATGTAATGTAATAAAATTTATTTATGGTATTTTTAAAATGCTTAACGTTAACTACTAAAAGTTTTATTTCTATTTTGTTGTTTTGACTCAAAGCAATTTTATAATTTAAATTTAAAATTATGATTTCTACCAATATACAAATAGACATTTAAACGATAAAAACAACTAAAAAGTGATATATAAAATAAAAATAAAAAACCAAACGTTGTGTAGCTCTAACCTTGGTTCTTGTTATAAAACAATCTTTTTTTTTTAAATCGTGAATCTAATAACAATCTTCTTTCTATGCCCCAACTGGATAAACTCTGAGATTTCTCACTATTCGTATGAAAATGGGGAAACAGTCTTTCTCATACTCAAATCCTTCTTTGTTTATGTCCAGTAACGCAATTGTTATCAATAACAACTGACTTGTGTTTGTTAAGTTCTTTTTCTTTTTTGTATTTTTTATTCCTTCAAAATTGATATAGTTGGTGATAGTTTCCACAAACCAATGCTCACAAGTATTAAACCAATACATTCAAAATGACCAACGTTGCAACGAAACAATCAATACTGAATATAAGGGCTCAAATATGTTCAAATGTACCAACAAGATATAAATGCAGACCAATATCGATATCTATTTTGGTAAAAAAAAAATATAATTTTTGACATAAACAATATCCAATATCCAACAAATAAACACAAAGAAAATTGAAACAACACAATGATTTAATGTGGAATTGTGGATCCATTATTACGAGATAACGTACATCCAAAAGGGAGAAAAGGAGCTTATATATTGATTGATTAAACAGAGGAAACGTTACAAGTGAGTTTATCTTTAACAAAGTACCTACAATCTCAAGGTAAAAGTTCCAAAATGCACCTACAATGCTTGCCAAAATTGACTAGGAAGAAGTATCTCAAGAACTCAGTAAATCTAGCCAAAGAAGTTTAAAAACCGTCAGAGTGTTTGGATGCCTTTCAACCAATTTGGCATGTTTTATTCTTAGTTTGAATCTTCTTACAGATAATCAAAACAAAACGACTAACTTTTAATAAGTTACAACTGTCAGAAACAAGTTACGTAGACAACAAGTACTAACTATAACAACTTGAAATCACAATATTAAAATCATCAATTCGAAAACACATGTCCAAACACCCTTTATATCAATGTTCTTGGGAAAATTTTATAATAGATGTTTACTTGATCATTGATCGATTTGAATGTTCGAATTGGTACAAGACACACGTTAGCCCTAAAGAAGTATCCAAGCATGATGCATTGCAAATGCAAAGACTCATTTTTGGAGTATGGCAATAAAAGCAAACGGACTGGAAAGAAGCCCAACTTAAAAAGGTCATAACTTTCGATTAGTTTAAAGTTATAGAGTCATCAAGATATGCATGAAAAGCTCGCGTGCGGTTTTGAAATACCTATGGCAATTTGACCCACACTCCAAGCCCAAATTCCTTCATCCGGGGCACTGAATCCAACTCCAAAGGTTTTGCACACGGTACTTTCAAATTTTATTCTGTTATGTTCAATAAAGACCGAATGAAATCGGTAGTTTCTGATTTTCATGTATCTATTTAGAAAAGAATTAATCTCATTTAAGTCTTGATTTTTGAATTTCGAAATTTTGCCCGACATGCCCAAACTAGATTCTCCTATAAAAAGGGCATTTTGTAACCTTGATTATTCATTGAATAATATCGAACCTTTTCTCATATTTGTGTTTTATTTTCACCTCTATTATGTGTCAAAATCTAAAACCACACCAAACATACCTGATAGATCCCACACGAACTTAGGTATGGTAAGCATTCCACTTGAATGATATATATAACTTGGATGACATATATAGAGGGAGGTTCAGAGAATAATTGAAGTTGTTTCTTGGTTTTTATGCATGTGCGCATACTATAAATTGCTTACAAATTACTTGTATGCACATGTGCATACGGTCCAGATAAACAATTACCATAATATTCCTCAATTTTTTTTATTTTTTTTTGCAGTTTTCCCCTGATCCATACCCTATATATATGAACCATATAAATGTTGGATACCTTACAAACCAATCTTAACCGCCCATGCACATTATTAGATCAATGTCAACGATGAAGATTAAATCGATTTATAAATTTCCTCTCAACCTTATCTGCAACTAATTTGATAACCGGCTAAAAATTTCAAAATACACAAAATCAAGGGCCAAGATTGGCTTGTAAGATGTGCAACATTTACATGGTTTGTATTTGATTGTCCTCTCTCTCTCTCTCTCTCTATACATATATATATATACATAGAGAGAGAGAGAGAGAGAGACAGACAGAGGTTGGTTTATTATACAACCTATCCCATTTGTACAACCACTGCAACCCGAATCAATTTTAGGTTCCGTATATCCATCTCCAAGTCGTCATAGTTCATGTAGAATTGAACTTTGAACGATAAATTTTGTGTGCTTCAACTATATAATTACAACATGAATTTTGTGTTATATCAAAATGGAAAACAAAAATTGAATGAAAGATCCTTATTCACTAACCTCTATTTTCTGCAAATGAATGAATAAGAATAAATAGAATCATAACGATGCTTGGATCCCCGTACGGTTTGTGCAGAGGCAAGAACAGAGTTCCCTGTTGAGTACTACTAGCCTTTTATCACGATTGATCATAAGTTTGATAAGCGGAAGTTTCAATGAAACTTGACGCCAAATCTCGTTCACAGTCCCTTTTGGATCATCATACTCGAAGTAGTGCTTCACCTAATCACATTATCAAGAATAAAAAAAAGAACCTTACAAAGATATATACATACATATATATATATATATATAGAGAGAGAGAGAGGGAGGTACAGGGGAAAACCCAAAAAAGAAAGAAAACTGAAGAATACCAGGGAGCCCTCCATCTCGACAGTATGCATTTATGCATAGACGGTATGCACAAATGCATACAAGCGTTTTTTTTTCTATGCACGAATGCATGTTACAAAGTACCAGTATGCATTTGTGCATAACGTCCGGATGGAAAGCTCCCATGGTGTTCTTCAGTTTCTTTTTTTTTTTCCGAGGTTTTCCCCTGAACCTGAACCTGGCCCTATATATATACATATATATATATATATCACAATTTACCAGATGCAAAAAGTGGATATGACCAAAGTTTATACACTAACAAACTCAGGGGATGATAAAAACAAAAACCAAACAGTAAGAGTAAAATGGTCATTTTGGTTATTCAGACAGTTTATTCAGCCAAAATAATGAACTAACAGCTTAGTTAATCTATTAGTAAGGGGCTGTTTGGTTGTTTTCCATTATGTGTTGCATGGAGAAAGTTGTCAGTGTGGATTAATACGTCTCTATAGATTGGGAAGGTTTTTTCATGGACAGAAGGAGCATGTTTTTAAATTGGGAGGGTTTGGTTTGTAAAACAAAAAACTTGGCTTTCAGCATAAAGCACCCCCCTAGAAGCTTACTGAATAAGCCACTTTCTAAATCATTAAGCCACTAGCTCACTACCAAACACAGTCATGTATAGCTTACCCAATAAGCTGTGAATCCCATTAATCTCATTAAGCTGCTAACAGAGCAGAACAGGCCCCAAGTGTACCTCATGTTCTAACAACCTTTTTATCTATGGTTCCATTTTCTAGGGTAATCCAAAACTTTCAACTCCATGGAAGCTCAACCCCCACCATTTTTGGTCTATTAATGTGTCATTTTAAGATAGCTATTATAAATGAGGAAAGGAGAACATGGAGAAAAATGGCCGATGCCCATATCCGCCCTCAGATTAAGCAAGAAAATGAGGTCCGCAAATCTTAAAGACCAAAAAGGGAAAAGACAACTGCTAGTTCCCAAATTTATTTCTAACAGACCGAAGGGCCTTTAAGCCCAATGGTATTCAGTAACTCAACCTTTCTAGAGGTCAGGGTTCCAACATCACTAAAGGTGAGGTGTGTGCATGTATTTTATTTTCCGTAAATAAATATTTTATATATATAGAGGGAGGTTCAGAGGAAAACCTCAAAAAAAAAACTGAAGAACACCCTGGGAGCCCTCCATCCGGACAGTGTGCATACCATCCAGATGGAGGGCTCCCAGGGTGTTCTTAAAAAAAAATTGAGGTTTTCCTCTGAACCTGACCCTGCTTCTATAAACTATATATCTAGTCAAATGTCACAATTTCATGGGACAGATGAAGTTTCGTATTCTGGTATTGCAAAATATTATAGACAGCCAACTTGTTGAGGATAAGTATTAATATGAATAACAAATTAAGTGAATGGACTAATAAATAGAGGAAAGTTCAAATGCGAACTCAAATTTGGTTGTGAACGTGAGGACAAACGAGAGCGCGACACGTATCTGAATGTAAATTATTCAGACTGAATATAGTATTTACTCGGTCTGAATAAATACTATATTCAGTCTGAATATTTCTTTAATTATTCAGTCTGAATATGACACGTGTTGTGCTCTCCTTTGTCCTCACGTTGACAACCAAATTTGAGTTCTCATTTGAACCCACCCCCTAATAAATATAGCTACATATGATCTTATATATGCAACATACCTTATTCAACTCTTGTTGGAATTCCAATATCTTTTCCGTCTTTACTCCCTTAAGCAATCTAACCAAGTATCCTGGCGTTACGGCTGAATCCGTATCTACAAAAATGGCAATTTTCCTGTAGTCTATGATATCTTCAAATGGCAACTCGATATAATCACTTATAACAACTGGTATACATAAGCTCACAATAGCATCAAATAATCGACAAGCCGATGGTGTATCGCCAGCTGGATGTAGACAAAATTTTGAACTATGCATTCCTTGTGTAGCCATTCGACGACTCTCCCTTGATTGAGCACCATGTTTTATAACAACATTTTCTTCATTCTCGAGTAATTTAAAGAGCAAATCACGGATTTTTCCTCCCTGGAAATATCATAATGATCAAAACTAGAAGCAAATGGAAGTATGAAAACCAATGAAATTCCTTCTAGCCAACCCTAGAAGTTAGAAATATTAAATAAAATGATAAAACATTACATATAAACATATTTTTACTATAATATTAATGCATTTATACCATGTTCTTAAAATTTCTTAAATTTCAAGTTTACAACTTATTATTGAACACGTACAACTTCTTAAAGTTGCATGTTTGAAGTCCATAAAACTAACTATTAACCAAATGATAAACATATTCAAATACATAATAAGCGTTGAGCCCTATGAACACGGCACGATACTCCATAAAACTGATAACCACAGTGATAGGTGTTGATTTATTAACCCTAACACACCACCTTTTGAGTCGTTTAGATGTCTTTTATTTGCCCAAATTTAACCTTTGAGTCATTTTTATTCTCTTATTTTACGTTTATTGAGTCATGTCCAACTCCATTATATTATATCTATTTTATGCTTTAAAGGTCTGAAAATTCTGATTTTCCAATGCAGGATTGATGATTTATCGTTGCTGCCAAATACTCTACACACGCAAAACCATAAAAATGAAATCGAGAGGGATGGAGAATAGAATGAAGCAAAAAACAGGATTGAGGGTTCTAGTTATTGGCTTTAGAATCAAGACACCTTGCTCAGATACACAACTAGTACGTGTGTGTGTGTGTGTGTGTGTATATATATATATATTATAGAGAGGGGGGGATCTCCAAAGAAACATTAAAACTCCACTTCACCCATTCCCAATCAGAAACCTTCTCTGACAATGTGTTGTCAGTGTGACTTAAGTAGAGGAAGAAGAAAGACCAATTCTGCTACCATCTAAAAAGATTGTATTCTACTCTTCCAGTTGTACTACCCAGTAATTCATCAATGCCTTCATCTTTTATGTGCCAGACTAAGTTATCTACCCGTCCGCATATATATATATTTAATTATTTCTCAAATGTTGTTGGGGAATATTATTTCAACTTGAGACTCATTGAAAAAACATAAAGGGTGTTCACTAACACACACACGTGCACCAAGATAGATACTCTTGTAGTTGTAATCTTCATGCCTCAAAAGTAGGAAGTATTTGCTGCGAGAAAAGCTCGTGGCCAATGCCACAACAGTTATCTTTAGTTTAACACCATGCAAAGAGGTTTAGTAGAAGCACCAAACAACATAGCCTTTCAAGTTGGCAAACTCAGTTCAGGTCGCATAATAATATAAACTAAATGTTGCTACCGTAGAACAAGACCCGCGTTTATATTGCATAAAAAAGAAATATTTCTGGGATGTGAAAAATTTTCATGGTAAATCATTGGTGGACCAAGGGCAAATTTAGGTTGGGTAACTATGTGACAGGCATAAATAAAGCAAACTTTTGGTTTTTTCACATTTACCCTTAAGCCAAAAGATTTATCAATTAGACACATCACCACTGTAACATTGACCACATCCTTTGCATCCTATTTAAATGGGAATTCACAAATCTAAGAGCCAGATAGTTGACAGTCTATACCTCAGTTCACAAGCAGCTACCTTTCATTATATTGACTAACTAAACTCCCTTAATCTTCACTTTAATTTGTTTGTTTTAGAAAACAAATGAACAAAAAATAAGGCAAGTAATATCAGTTGTGAGAATCTAAGTATGTATACTAATAAATGTTTAGTTTGCATATGAAGCAATGGAACCATGAATTTATATCGACCATTTTATTACCTTCCCTATGACAAAACAATGATGTCCTATTTTCAAGGATGGGGCTAGACCTACAACAAATTAAGGGGCAACCTCTGAATCGCTAAGAGGTGAATCCTGTTTGGCAAAAAATAAGTCTGCCTCTTAATGGTTACAAAACCCTCTGAATCATTTTGTATCCTGGACCTCCCTTAACCATTAAGGGGCTGTTTGGTAGTTGCTGGATGGTATAGAGCTGAATGGTACAGAGGTCTGGATGGTACAGAGGCTCTGGATGGTATAGTGCAGAATGAAAAATGGTTGTTTGGTAGCAGCTCTGAATGGACAGTCTGAATAAGAACAAATTACCATTTTACCCATCAATTTCTTTACCAATGCAACAAGATGAAATTGATAGAAATATTTCGACAAAAACCCCAAACTAAAGCCCTAAATCAGCAATGATCAGTCCTCATAAACCCTACATCTAAAGCCCTAAATCAATACTCAAATTTTCGTTTCAATAGCTGTGAAAACAATACCTACATCATAACATCAAAAAACAGAGCACAATTAGATAATTAAAAAAAAAATCCCATTTTCATAATCAAAAACCCTAAAACAAGATTCTTGAAACCAACTCAAATCAGCAAATCCTAAAACAGAACTAACTCAAGAATTACTTAAAGAAAAGATTATTAAAGATTTTGATTTGGGGTTAAGAATGTTCAAATCCAAGAAAAAAAGAACCTGAAATCTTGAACGATGGCTGTGGGCGGCGGCGATGGCTGTGGACGGCGGCAATGGTCTGGACGGCGGCGAGGGTGTGGACGGCGGCAATGGTCTGGACGGCGGCGAGGGTGTGTGGACGGCGGCGATGGTTTGGACGGCGGCGAGGGTGTGGAAGGCGGCGAGGGTGTGGACGGCAGCGGCTGAAAGAGGGGCTGTGGAGCAGCTCTTGGAAGAAAAGAAATCGTGAAAGAGGGAGGCTGTGGAGGTGAGATAGAGGGTATTTTGGGAACAGACAGTGGTCTGAATGATAACTCAAGGAATTAGGGTCTATATGATGCAGAGGCTTTTTTTCCACTTCAGATGTCAATTTTTTTTGCCAAACAATTTTTCTCTTCTGTGCGATTCAGAGGTACCTCTGGATGGTACCATCCAGAGGTAAACAAACAGCCCCTAAGGCTATGTTTGGCAAACTAGCTGATAAGCTAGCTGATGACTGATAAGCTAGCTGATAGCTTATAAGCTAGCTGATGACTGATAAGCTAGCTGATAGCTTATAAGCTAGCTGATGACTTATAAGCTAACTGGTAGCTGATAAGCTAGCTGATGAACAAATTATGTTTGGCAAAAAGTAGCTGATAACCATTTAAATGACTAAAAAGGACATCTTAAAAAAATAATAATTAATATTAATGAGGGTATAATCGGAAAAAATGACAAAAAGCTCCTCATAAGCTACTCAAAGTAGCTTATCAATAAGTCAGCTTATGTGCATCCAAACATGTACACTGAAAATAAGCTAGCTTATAAGCTAACTTATAAGCTAGCTTATTTTTGCCAAACAATGCCTAAGAGCCCTGATTACATCCTGAACCATTACCAAACAATTATATTTCATTTTAAACTATATCATAAGAGCCTCTTAATCATTCTGACCACTTAATCATTCTGCACCAAACCATTCAGCAACTGCCAAACAACCCCTTACTTAAAGTATGACAAGATCCTTGACCTAAACCCAATCATAAATCTCAAGACAAGCTCATATTTCCAAGAATAAGCTGAATTTAGGACCCTTCGTATGTGAAGAATTAGATGTCCATTAATAGAATGCTACAAGCCTTCACCTTACAACATTTATCTTCATCCTCCATTTTAAGGGGCACATCTCAATCCTTTAATTCTGAAAGTATCTTTTCTTCATAAAAAATTACAGTTTTTTGTATTTCTATTAAATCTTAGTCCATTTTTAAAGGATGGTCAACTTCTTTTAAAGGAATAAAATTATGCTCATTACTCTCTTATCCCATATAGGTGGCAAGAGCCATGTTTTTTTTCACATGTGGTGGGCCCCACATGTCTTCTAATTTCTTCAAGTTTCAAATATATATGTTCCTTTTCGATCGGTTTTGTTTTATTCATCATCAGAGGTTGGGTGAACACCTGAAGGATATACTTCAAAACCGATTTTTTCCAAAGGAATACCATTATTAAAATCGTCACATTGAACAAATTACACCCCACTCACATTTACATTTCTCCTCACCCCAATCTTTTCAGGATCGTCATAGTTGTGTAATCCATCCTCTAATGATCAAACATCCAACAAAAAGGAACATTCCTCTAATGATCGTCATAGGTGTGCAGTCTCTATGAAAACCATTGATGAATCACATTGAGAAAATGAAAATGTTGAATGACCAAAATGAAAAGACAAGTATTGCAAAAAAATAGAGGACTCTTTGACATCAAAGTCGTACTTAAGAGATACCTTATTTGAAATGGAAGTACAAAACCAAAACTCCACATTGGCAAATACACCAAGATTCTCCACACTATAGTAGGTTCCATATACTACGATGACATATTCTCATGAGAATCACTCAACAAGCTCTCAAGGAAAGGTCACTCCAATATCCTGTTAATAAAGTGCAGTCGACAATTAAACATCGTAACCACTGATTCCCGTTCTCTAATAACACATCAAGAATCTTGGTTCTTTTAAGTACAACTTTAATTTGAGATATGTAAGGGGCTCAAAGGTGGAAGTGTACAAGAGGTTGGAGCAGTGAAGGGGTGCATTGGAATCCCAACGCCCATAAATTAGTTGCTGAAAGATTGAATAGTTATGATGTCTTTACAGTAGGGAAGGCATAGACGAGGAGATGGAAGTCAATATAGGGGGACAAAATGGGTACCCCAAAAGGATAGTTTCATGTATCTAGGCTCCATGATTCAGAAGGTCATGCTAAAACTAAAAAGAAAAATTTTATCGTGTAGGCATCAAACCAAATAAATTGTATGGGTCGGAATGTTGGTGTTGGAGTCTCACATCGGCTAGACTTGGATCATGCTCCTGTATATATGTTGGACCTCCCCATTCTCCTCAAGGGCTCTTTTGAAGATTGATCTAGGGGTTCCACATATTCTAACATGGTATCAGAGCCAAGGTCTGCCACTCCCGGGACTCAACACCCTGGCTAACCCCCTCTCGGCACCCTGGGACAATTTGTGTCCATCTAGCCTCCGTTGAAGAGGGCGTGTTGGAGTCCCACATCGGCTAGACTTGGACCATTGCTCCTGTATATATGTTGAAACCTCCCCTTTCTCCTCAAGGGTTCTTTTGGAGATTGATCTAGGGGTTCCACATATTCTAACAGTTGGGCAACAAGGAAGACCCATGAGAAAATTTCGGATATTTGTTGCGGACCCATGTTTGACAAGATTCCAAACAAGGTCTACTAGGAAGTGTTGGGAGTTGTGCACATCACAAATATGCTGAGAGAGGAAAGATTATGGTGGTTTGGCCACATTCATAGGAGACAGAGTCAGGGAGGCCGACTCCAGTGAGGAGGGTAGAAAGTGTGAGGGTCTAGGGAGTGAGAAGGAAGGGCAGGCGTAGAAAAAGGGGATGGATTGCTTCTTTTTGGAAAAAAAGAGTTGAATGAAAAATGAAGGTTAGCGTTGGCGACTTCAAATATTTGTAAGGATATGACCTCTTATAAAAGTTCTTGGAGACGCAAGATTATGGTGGCAAACTAGAGGTGGGGTTTGTATAGTCCACCTAAACGGGAGGCATGGACCTAGCGAGGCATAGCTTATCGATAAAAAGTTAGACCCCTTCAATCCTAGGTTAGACTAGAAGTAGGCAATCCTTCCTACCTTTATTACATTTTCATGTACTTGCTTCTGTTTGTACATCTTGTTTGTTTGTTTGATTTTTGGTTGCTTACTTCTAACTTGTTTTTCAAACTTTAGCATTGCCTTTCTTGTTATCAAGTTCTCTTTTTCAAAAGTCCTTTATTACCCACAAAAGCAGTTGCTCTACTCTTTGGGTGGAAGTCATGTGTGCAAACATTTCACAGCCCCTCTCCCTGTGGTACGGGATATCCGGCCTTATTTGGTTTGGTTATCGTGTGTTTGGTATGCGAATAAGACTGAACAAGACGAGCGAGAGTGAGGTAGGCAGATGAAAAAATTGTGGAAGGTTTTACGGTTTCAATTGGACAGGGCTATTTTAGTTATTTACTAACCCTATCTCGTCTCCTTAACATTTGTTCCACCTATTTTAATGAGACAGAAAAAATGCATTTTTATATGAAGAGGATCATCTGAACTCGATTTATTACTCTAATTTGGAACTTTAATGGCAACCATGAATCACTAGCATACTAGAAAATACACAAAATTATATGCAAATCATATACACTTCTTTTGTCAAGTTTCACCGAGGTTCAAAAGCTAATGATTATATAGACATGTTTCCTTAAGTTTCCATGCAATCATGGGAACAACATGAAACATACAAAGTAAAACTATCATACAAAGAGCAATGTATCAAAGAGATAATGACATATATGATATACCTCCTTCCGGTATCGATTTCCCATGAAGAACATCAACGATTTCCTCTTTTCCACTCCAATATCTCCTTTATAAGGATTAATCCGAGGTGAATACGGCAATATCACATCCTTCACAATCGACCCCTGATTACGACCCAACCTCCCAAAATCAGAAACAAGCAACACTGCATTCTTCACACGATTAACAATCTTGTGGAGCGCATTCGGATCCTGACATATAAACACATGATCCCTCCCATTATTCCTCTTCCAATAAAGCTGCTGATCCAACCACTCCATCAAACCCTCTTGCATCTCCACATCACTATAATGCTCCACTCCATCGATCCCATCACGAACAGGATTTGCCACCAAACTTAATGAAGAAAAGAATGGCACATAGAACAAGTCAGCTTCTTCCGGATCTAAAACCCTAGTAACATACGCACCAGATCGTTCTGGATTATTCAAATCGGAAAACAAGTGCCACTCAGCTGCGTGCTGATTTCCTGGGTACTTGTGGCTAGCTTCTTCTTCTTTATTCATACGAACCCGTTCGTAGCTCTCTATAACGCCATAAGTGAACTTTCTGGGCAGATCGTACATGTAAATTTTCACTGATTTTCCGGGGATTTTAGGGGAACCATTTTCACGGGTTAAGAAAGGGAGATTATTGTAGATAGATGTACTGAAGAAGGCGTAAAGAGCTGTGATTAAAAGGACCGTAGCCACGGTTGGTTTAACGAAGGATTTTCGACCCATCTTAGCTTATCGTTCGATGGAAATTAACGCCATTGGAAGGTAACGGCTAATGAGACAAAGTCAATGACGACGACAGTTGCGTTGGTGGTGGCGGTGGCGGTGGCGGTGGCGGTGGCGGTGGCGGTGGCGGTGTCGGCGGTGGAGGTGGCGGTGGCGGTGTCGGCGGTGGAGGTGGCGACGGAGAAAGCAGAGAGTTCAGTTGTAGCTAACGCTTTCTTTTCTTTTCTTTTTTTTGAATATTTACACAAATTACCCTCCATTTTTGTTTAAATTTAAAAAACACTACAAAAGTTATAGAAAAATCACATCTACCCTTTCATTTATGGACAACTTGAAATGAATAATTAAGAGGCTATTTATTGTTACTAGCAGGCGTACCCGCTGTAACGCAGCGGGATTTAAATGTTTCATCAACCCTAATTTCAGAAGTCTCAAACTCTTTTAAGATATCAAATTGTTTATTGTTATGAATTTAGCGGCCGTTGTGATTGCTTATTTAAAACAACCAATGTTTTTCTGTAAAAGTGTTTATCAACTTATGTGGTGGCATATCAGAGTTTTATAAAATTGTTTGGATTAGCTTATGGCGGTATCACACTGGAATAAGTTAATAAGTTGTTTTTTAGGAGGTGTTTGGGATTGCTTATACATGTAAAAGGGTTAGAAAAAGGATTAAAAGTCATAATGAGATTCTAATAAATTAGGAGTGTTTAACTTTTATCACCGATGTGGAATCGGTATAAGCTTCTTTTTTTCCCAATCCAAATACTCAAAATAATTTATTAGCACCGGAATAAGTCAATAAGTTGTTTTTATAAACAATCCTAAACACCCTCTTACAAACCTTCATCCATTATTTTTACAAAACTCAAGTACAATCATAATTTAAAAAGAATAATTTTGATTTTTGTGGAAAAATTTGAAATCTTTGGTGCGACCGTTTAAATGTATAACTTAAAGTATAGAATGTAATTTTTAAAATTAATCCACTACGTAGTCATGTTATTTATGTTATTTAATAATATGATTTGATCAAAAAATATTCAATATTGGGCTCATTTATAAGATGTCGATGAAACGATTATAATGGTATAATTTGTATAAAAAAAACGTGTTTTTTAAAACATTTTAGTTAATATACGATTATCTATGTTAATACGATAACGGCGTGAAATGAAAATGAAAAAAGAAAGGGATGTAAAATAAATTAAATAACTTATTATAAGGGTGCAAAGTGTAATTTAAAAATTAAAACTAATTTGATTTTTTCCATGTGGAGGTTTTTTAGGGTGGTAGAGCTTTACAAACTTGTACCTTGTGTATAAAAACTTATACCTCTTAAAGATTCCAACTTAACCGTTTAGCATCCTTATATATATATAGTATAGATAATTGATAGATTTTTCAAAATAGAGGGAAATTCGGGAGAAAACTTTCAAAAAAATTAAGGAACATATTGGTAACCAATCATCAGGGACGATATGTATATGTGAATACAAGTAATATAAGCTGTTTTTTAGTTTTTATGTACATGTGCATACCGGATAAATTGCTTATAAAGTACTTGTATTCATATGTCATATCGTCCGGATGAATGGCTACCAATATGTTCCTTAATTTTTTTCATTTTTTTGTAGTGTTCCCCTAAACTTGACCTAGGCTATCTATTGCTATGATTTAAACTATAATGGTCTAATAAAAAATAATTTGATAGTACATTGTTGACTTGTTGTAATAAAAAATGAATAAACAATATTATAATAATGAAATTTTGTAAAAGTTGTTATTTCGTATATTTAACCCGATAACATAGTTTCACTTGATTTTTAATTTGTTTGCTTGTACATTATTATTTTGTTATTAAAAATATTATATTTTTTTGAAGCTGTTAATTTTAATAAGTTTGAGTAAAAAAACTATAAAATGTTGGGAAGGCGAACGCCCTTAAAACTTTTTTTTTCTCAGAAAATTGAATGATTTGTATAATGATTTTAAAAGATCAGATGTTTTTAATGACGATTTTATAAATCCAGTAACCAAATTTGAAATAAAATGAAACTATGTTACTGTTCAATGCATTTTGTCTTTTAACATTACGTTAACTTTTCATAGAATCTATACCTCAAATAAATTGATTTGATCAACGAATACTCGACTTGTTTTGATCTATACCGATAAAATCAAATTTTCATTGTCATGAAACCGATGGATTCACCATTTGCTCAAAAGTCCTTGCTAGAGACATACAGATGGAACTAGGACAGAACCAGTTAGGTTGAGGACCACGCGTGGAGCACGTCTT
The DNA here is from genome assembly GCA_036898165.1 of Silybum marianum. NCBI lineage: Eukaryota > Viridiplantae > Streptophyta > Magnoliopsida > Asterales > Asteraceae > Silybum > Silybum marianum. Next base: position 24,441,000 of record CM072543.1, read on the forward strand.
CAGTTATAACATCAAATTCTTTTAACGTTGAAACAGCTCAAGTAGATAACATCTGAATAGCCGTAAAAAAAAAGTGGACCCACTAAGTGAACCTATAAGCAACTAGTAGGCATAGATCCATTTTGAATCAATCATTATTTCATGGGTATACATTATACCAGTCTCACGACTATCATGGGAGGAAAACTGTAGTACCCTAAGGCAGATGAACGACGCCCAAATTTGAAACCGAAACCTCACTTACAGATTCCCACCTTCCTACCGGTTGTAACATTTAATAATACTACATTAATCATTTTGTAAGATGTCTAAAATATTATTTTTCCAAGAAATTATTCACAATAAATGGATAAACATCCAATTTTGATCATCACGGCATTAAACGACCAATTACTTTCTCCGGATGACCTAATGCACAAAGATGAGTGTCGATACCAACTTGTTACACCTTCAACTTTAGGTTATAGTTTCTAGAGGGAGGTTCAGGAGAAAACGTTAAAAGAAAAACTGAAGAAGACCCTGAGAGTCCGCCATCTGGACGATATTTTTTTCTATGCATCAATGCATAAATATGCATTAGTGCACATATACACGATTGGAGCTCCTTTTTTATATGCATCAATGCATAAATATGCGTTAGTGCATATGCACAAATGCGTGTTACCAGATGGTGGCCTCCCAGGATGTTATTCAGTTTTCTCTTTTTTTAGCGTTTTTTCATGAACCTCCCTCATAATTTCTAATCAACTTTTGTCGTGTGAATTATATATACATACGCACTACGTAGAGCCCAAAAAAATAGTGGGTATTAGCACCACATACAGTAACTAATATTTACAAACATACACAAAAAGGAAGTTAAGAGTTTACAATCAACACAAATCAGGCTCCACTCCAGGTGAGTTCAAGAGTTTACATCATAAAACCCTCATGAGCACCCACATCATACCAGTCCCACAACCATTATGGAAAATGACACTTGTGGATTCCCACCCCCTTACTGATAGGACAATTCAGTAGGGACTATATTAATGATTTTATAAGATGTCTAAAATATTGTTTGCATAATAACAATATAATGAATGAAGAGATAATTACTCAAAACACAAGAAGAAGAAAAGGAAGCATCCAATTTTGATCATCGTTGGCTAAAAACGACCATTTTACTTTTTCTAAGGATGACCATGATGCACCAATGCTTCTTAACCGTGAGTGTCAGCCAGAGCTTATGCAAACTCGACTAAACCCATGGGACCTTGAAGTTAATAGTCGAACAAACCTCTGGTGGCTCTTAGGGGACTCGAACCAGTGACCACTTGGGAGCAAACCCAATGAGACTCGAACCAGTGACCACTAGGGGAGGAAATCCAAAGGGACTCGAACCAGTGACCAATAGGGGAGCAAACCCAAAGGGACTTGAACCAGTGACCACTAGGGAGCAAACCCAAAAGGACTCGAACCAGTGACCCCTGAGGAGCAAACCCAGGTAGAAACAAAGACATTGTGTCCAACATTTTCCTTGCATATTTGACATGAAAACAACAATGAGCTATTTATTTCATTTATCATGGAATACTTGCAATACATTAGGGTTTTGAACATCATTAGACTAAAAATGTACATATTTTCAACATTTTAGCCATTGTTTTTTTTTTTATCAAAAGAACTCTACAATCTAAACAAGTGGTGGACTGAGGTAGGCAACCTTAGCAGCCATATTCATGCCAAGGCCAAAAAAATGATAAAGCAATGAGAATGAAAAATGAATGCAAAAAAAAACTTAGAGAAAATACTTACAGATTCCACAAACGGTTCGTTGGTTTGGTTTTTCATTTCGCGTTTTCATCAGCCAACGAACCACCAAAATGCTTTCTTCTCTTGGCCTCCGGTTCACCCAACTGCAACCCGATAGAAATACCTTCGGACCCATCTCTCAATGTTGACCGACTCTCCAAATTCCCAATTTGATTTGAAGGAAAACTTGATATGAATTGATGTTCTTCGATGGGATGAGTTGAATCGATACCACCTTCAAGATGGACATCCTCATGCAAAAACTTTTCTTCTAAAGGAGGGGTATTTTGGACATTTAGATCAAGTGAACGATGATTCTCTCCGGTTCTTTCGGAAGGTATACACCCTGCTGTCACTGATGCATTCCTTTGTTCTCCAAGTGCAACTATGTTAGAGGAAAAAAGGGGGAGGGGGGATGGGCAAGAAATAATTGGTTACAAATAAATAAATAAAATGGGGATTAAATAACCCCTAAATGGATTATTTAAAAGAATAACTAGACGTATGTTTTTTTTAAATGCATGACCTTCTGACATCTCTGGCTATTAGAGAATTTCTAAGAATGCCTCAAAATCTGTCAGAAAGTCGGAGCATCTCCAACACGTTCTCCGTAATTTTTCTAAAATAGGGAACCAGAAGTTAAAATCTCTAAAAGTAATTACATTCAACTCCAACAGATTCTCTATTTTAAACGTTTCAACATTAATTATATTATTAAAATATTCTGTAATTTTATCATCCCGATACACTTCTTAAAAAAAACTTTATATAAAATGATAATAATTCAATCTCATTGGTGGAAATGAATAAAAAAGCATTTTTCTCTCCTCACATGAAGTTTTAGAGGATTCTCTAAACTTGGAGGTTTTTTCTTGTTTTGTCTACTTTAGAGAACATTATAGAGAATCTGTTGGAGCAATAGAGAACAAAATCTCCATTTTCTCTATTTTAGAGAATCTGTCGGAGATGCTCTCATGCATTTAAAAAAAAATGCCGAAAGGTTATTCTCCTAAATAGGGTCAGGTTCAGGGGAAAACCTCAAAAAAATGAAAAATTGAAGAACACCCTAGTAACCATTCATTTGTACAATATGCACATGTGCATACAAGTAATCTGTAAGTAATTTTCCAATATGCACACGTGCATAGAAACCAGGAAACATCTTCAATTACTTGTATGCACATGTGAATACCGTACAAATGAACAATTATTAAGGATTTCCTTAGTTTTTCATTTTTTGGGGGGTTTTCCCCAGAACTAAATAATGAGTAATCGCTACACAAATCTTTAGCAACAATCACTCAAATCTCACTTCAAATCAATTAAGGTACGTAAAAAAAAGAAGATAAAACATATTCTACACGGATTCAGTGCAAAAAACTACAAACCTTCAAGACTTTCATTGGTTGTGATGAGATCAAGTTCAAGAACATCTAGAAGTCGACCAAGATCAACCCCACTGGTCCAATTCTCCGGAGGTTGACCAACTTTAAGTTTCAACCGACCTCTATTGGCTGTACCACCCCAAATGATTCCAATAGGCCTCGGTTTTTCGCCATTTTGTCCTGTTAAAAGAATGAGACTTCCGCTATCACCTTCAAGATCAAACGTTTTTTGGTTCTCTCCAACCACTAAAAAATCAGTAAGAAAGCATATTCCTTTTTCATTGTTGTATTCTAAGGCATACGCCATTATGGTCCCTGTGGTCAACCCAGAACTTCTTCCAACTTTCGTTACTTGTTGACCAATTACACTGTTGATTGGTGACTGCAAATCTATGACTTTTACATCACCAATCTCGCCAATTCCTGTAACGGATGTCGTCACATTTAAGATATCGAAGTCCTCAGCAAAAGGGATGAAGGCTCCATCTGCTCGAACAAAGGTTTCTGCAGGATTTTGTGTAAAATATATAATTGTTAGTTTGATTATATACGTATTTCCTCCGTTGAAAAAAGATTGTAATGATTTTCGTTTTATGATATTCCATAAAAATTGCAATGTTTCCCTTTTCTGGTGAAAGTTTAAGATAAAAGTTACATATTTGTCCATTCTCATCGGGTTCATGGGTTGGGTAATCGGGTTCAAGGGAAAACCGCAAAAAATGAAAAACTGAGGAACACCCTAGTAACTGTTCATCTGGACGGTATGCACATGTGCATACAAGTAATTTGTAAGCAATTTGTCTGCTATGCACATGTGAATAAACCAAAAAACCGCTTCAATTACTTGTATGCACATGTGCATGCGGTCTAGATGAATGGCTACCAGGGAACCCCAGTTTTTCATTTTCTTGGGGGTTTTCCCTTGAACCTCCCTATACAGATTATTTAGTTGAATGACCTTCCAAAAATAAGTTACTTTTACAAATTAAACTTCTAGTGTTTTCTTTAAGATTTTAGAGTTGCAAGGTGTTTTACACAAGAGGCAAGGTGCTTAATACCAAAGGCACACTCTTTGAAGGTTATTAAATTTTAAAAATAAATATACAAAAGGTAATACTCCTATTAAGAATCATTCAAGGTCATTTAACTAATGACCCAATTATTTATAAATATGGTATTGTTATATGTGGGTTATTTAGTTAGATAAATAACCCTCTGACATTCTTTTGAGGCATTCTTGTATTAGGAAGAGGCATTCTTCTGTTAGGCATAGCCATTCTTAAATCTGTCAGAAGGCCATGCATTTAAAATAAATTCGTCAAAAGGTTATTCTCCCAAATAATCATGCTATTATAGGTCAACAAGATTCTACTATTTATCACTATTGAAGAGTGCATTTGACTAGTAGCCAGATGCATGTTTTATACTACGTATAGAGTCGAATGTTGCAAATTTCATACTGCAAAAAGTCAATACCACTTTATTTCATTACTTAATATGTGAAGGTTGGCACTTTTCATTTAGGCCACGTTTGGTTTGTAGGATTGGAATGGATCTAGAGGGATTTGTAACTGAATTCCAATTCAATCCCATGTTTGGTTTGAAGGATTTCATGGATTTGAAATCCCACGAACATAGGATTTTGAAATCCCAAGGGGGTGGGTGGTATTTCATGGGATTTCATAGGATTTGTATATAATAATGTTTTAAAACATGTTTTTAACATTTGTTTTGTAATAATCAATTAATAGAAGAGTAATTTAATTTTTATAATTTGGTTTTATAAATTATTTATAAGTAATGAAATTCAATTCCATTCCAAATCCTACAAACCAAACACAACAAAGATTCCAAATCCTACAAACCAAACACAACAAAGATTCCAAATCCAAATCCTTCCATGAGTCCAAGTCCCTCAAAACCATTCCATCAAACGAAACACCCCCTTGGGGAATTGGATAACAACGACCCATGGATATATATATATATATATATATAGAGAGAGAGAGAGAGAGTGAGGTGCACTATTTTGTAAACCACCAAAAGATTGTAAACTATGTAAACCGATCTCAACCGTCCATCAAGTCTAACAAATATCTAATTCCATAAATATATCGATTGTTTCCTAATATAAAACGTTAATCATAATTAATAACTCTAATCACATTCCTTAAGTATTCAAATAATAATAAATGAACTACCAAATTTCCATAAATATTGGTTTACATAGTTTACAATCTTTTTATGGTTTACAAATGAATACGCCTCTCTCTCTCTCTCTATATATATATATATATTCCTGACAATCGGCGTCATGGAATCGGGTCTGGCAGTGATTCATGGCTCTCTGCCAATGAGCGTTTGCACCACAAGGAAATTGGATAATAATGACACTCGCTTTACGAAATCTTTGATCATTATATGTAATCCCATTATCCCAATAGCATATATATTACAGTATATCACTTAAAAAACATAATTTGGAACAAATATTACCTGGGTTTGTCCCAGCAAATATGCCATACCAAAGATCATCAGTAATGAATGAGGTCGCCCTCTCAACAGCACCAAGATACACCCCAGGTCCAAGACTCGGTGGCATAGGATGGAACATTTTTTGATTTGGATAATCCAAGTCAACTGCCACATGCCTATTTGTAAGGAACCCAACCTGCCGGTTTCCTGTTCGGCTTTTCACAATGGCACCAATAGTACCACATTTGCTTTGGCTTGCAACCTAAGGAAGCAAGAAGTCACTAGTCTGTTTTCAGATACAAGGAGCGAAATTAAGGATATGAGCATTCGAATTTGAGCAAATTTATAATCACATAACATACAAAGAATTCAAGAGAGTATCTCCAATTTTATTAATCGGAGAATAATTGCTTGTGTGAAGGAAGATGGCAGAGATTAGAGGCGAATCTAGTGGTCATACAAGTTCAATAGTTTCTTTAATGGCTAACAATACATCATTATTAAACCACAAGGGTTCGAATCCATGTGTACACAACAACTGTGGCCACTGAGTTTATCAGGGCTGATGTCTTGCAGTCATAATTTGTCGGGATTAGTCCAGGCATAGACAGGGATACCCTTCACAAAAAAAAAGGACAATACATTATTATAATCACACATCAACCATAAAGTGGTACCGGAAAATGTTTAACAATATATTTTTATAATGATCATTTACGAGGAGGTTGTAAACCAAAATAAATATACTTTTTTTATAAAGGGACACCAAAATAATTAATCTTGTAGTATACTCTAATGTGCAAATAGATATTTGTTTTTGCTTCAAAATTTGACCAAGGGAGAAACACTACAACTAGTATGTAGTCACTGAAAGACACCACTCGATTCTACTGCCTAAGATGTCCCACATTTCATATATGTCTGAGGATCCACATAGCCCTCGATTTATGTGTTATTTAGATAGGTTCACTGATCTCCTATGCTAATATGAGCTGAGTTCTCAAGAAATAAGGCCGAGGTTGGCTCTCTACCTCTCCCTCGTTTGACCAAAAAATATATTATATTGGAAAACTTCCCAATTTGTTTCGGGATGGAGATAATATTATTAATTGAGATCATTTGTCCAATCAAAAGCATTAATTGGATAAATAGTTATTTGTAACAAGTTCCTACCAACAAGACAAACCCAAATGGGCAAATGGACAACACTAAATAATTGTTACGAATAAATCAACTTAATTTTTTCCATATTTCTTCTTGTTACATGGCTTCTCAAATCCAAGATTTTGTGAATAATTTGAAGCAACTATGATGAGATGAGCAGGAAATAAACTTTTACTCGGACCAAAACTGCTAACCATGTCCCGAGAAGATTCAGACATGGGACATGGCTAAATCATAAACGGTCTTTTGAGTGGTAATAGGTGATGAAGATGTGTGGCCCTCTAGTCTAATGTCATTGAATCAATGAGATTAAGGCCTTGTTTGTTTTTTCTAAAACATCTCTTAATAACCTCTTATATCTGATTCGTTAAGAGGTAGGACCATTCAGACTGTTTGTTTTTTTCAAATTTTCAGAAGCACTTATGTCTTATTGTCCTCTTATTTGTTAAGAGGTAAACCAACCTCTTATTTGCCTCTTATTTTTTTCCCAACCCCTCATCAACAACGTTTCTCAATAGATTAACCTTAATTGATCATTTCTCTCAATCGATCCTTAACAAATCTATCCTCACCTATCTCAATTGATGTATTTTAACATAATTTAAATGTGTTAAATACCATCAATGGCATATTTTCGTTTAAATGAATGCTAATTATATAATTTAGATGTAAATTTCGTAATTATGATGAATAAATATGTGAAATTGTACAAATGTATCTATAAATTCAACACTAAATTTTTTTTATTAATGGATAAAATAAACAATTTAAACAAATTCAGACATTTATCAGTTTACAAAAACAAACAGTCTTATTGATTTAGATTTCAGACTTCAACACCACCTCTTATTAATCAGAATGAAATAAGACTTAGACTTCAGCACCTCTTAAAAAACAAACGCCACCTAAGTTAAGTGTTCAACTCATTCTACATTGACCATTTTTGCATCTCACTAGTCATTTCATCCCCTTTCGTTATTCTTGCATTACATTTGCATCATTTATCGCTCGCAAACTCGTGGTTTTCGTTGATTTTTAGATCATTTTGATGCTCGAGAGACATGTTTTAGACGAAGAAACCAGATAGAGTGATGACATCTTTTGATGTGGATTCCAATAAGCATTAATCGCCATGGAAACAAGCCAAAAATGTCGAGTTCCGAGCATATATGGAAGAACCAAGCATGGCTGGACGTGCGCAAGGGTCGAAGCATGCAAAGAGAGCAAAGACTCCCCCCCTCTCTAGGCACATGACATGATCATGTCATATGCTAGGCTTGCCCCGCACTATCGTGCGCGAGGTGCAGAGATGCATTTCTTATGTATTTTCTATAGCATTGGGTGATAAAGCAACACAATTGTGTCTAGGCTCATAAAAGCTGAAAATTGTGAATTTAGGGAGGGGTGTCTAAGCTTTTCATACATTTTCACCCTATGTATAAATATAACTTTTAGGAATGAGTTTGGGGATTTCATCATATTCTAGAGTAGGCTTTCTTTCTCTCTTATTTCCATTATGCCCCCTTCCTATTGAATAACCATGGGAATGCATCCATTGTTGAAGATTTATGCTTGTAATCATCTATACCATGAAATCTTAATGTTTGTAATGTATTTCCGTATTTTATTTTCCCCCTTCATAGATTCATGCTTTATTATGTTTTTACTTATTTACATATCATTTTGGGATTTTGTTTATTTTGATTTTGATTGAATAAGTTGATGTTTGGAATTGGGTTAAACACATTTGTGCAATGGATGAATTATTGAATGTCATTCGGTGTCTCCACGACTTTCCTTTTTTTGGGCTGCTCCTCAAGCTTACAAGCGCCGAATCTTCTCATGAAATCGATGCAACTTTTAACGCCAGACGGTCTTTGCCAGTAGTGCCATCCTCCGTTCCTCGAGTGCCAGCCGCAGAGAGGAATGCCATCAACTAGGGCGCTATTGGCCACTAACCACTCTCGTACTAGGGAAAGGTCCTCTCAATGCTCTAACGCCCACACCGGATATGGACCGAACTGTCTCACGACGTTCTCCAGAATTTAGCTAGGTTGATTGATTTGTTTTGATATTGGTTGGTGTACATGAGAAATTGAATCCCTAAGTGAAAACTATGGTTTAAATTCAGGTTATTGATTAGTATTCGAGAGTTTTTAGTGGTAAAAAATCCATATCTTATTAATGATTATCATAATCACAACGGCTATTTAAGACAAAAGTAACTACCACTTCCTTCTATGTTTCTCTTGTTTTTCTTGAAGAATATCCCATTCCCATGATTTCCTTTCGAGTACCTCAAAATTTTCAACACACTTTTCATATGTGCTTCAGTAGGATTATCATGAATTGAAACTTAAGAACTCGAGATGGCACTTTGTATGAGTGTGTTTGGTACATGGAACAGAACACGACGGGACGGGACATAACTCATTGTCCTACGTTTATCGTAAGGACAACTTCCCCCATAAGTAATTAGGAACATGATAAGAAAAGAGTAAGGTGGCGTTTGGTACACCGAACAAAATCTGTTGCGTTTGGAATCTATCAAAGGAATTGGAGTCTGAAGGAAATGGAATGGAATTTAGTCAAGTTGAACCTTGCATAAGAACTGCACCCAACCCATAGCCAGACACTACGAATGGTTGATGGAAATTTGGTAGGACTGACACTGAAACTGTGGCCATTGCATGTTTCAGCTTTTCAAATGCTTGTTGGGTTTCAGCCCCCACTCGAAATTGTCTTTCTTCAATTGTTCAGTGAGGGGTGATCGTGCGGTAGCCCTTGATGAATTTCCGGTAATACCCCAGAAAGCCCAAACATTGCCGAAGTCCGGTCAAGGTCTTAGGTATCGGCCAATTTAACATGGTTGAGATCTTAGTAAGATCCGCTGAAGCCCCTTCTGACGATACCACGTGGCATAAATATTCCCGCTGAAGCCCCTTCTGACGATACCACGTGGCATAAATATTCCACCCTTTGCTTGTTGGTTGAACGAACATTTCTTCCCATTTGCGTGTAACTCATGTTTCAATAGTTCCCGAAGTACCATTTCCAGTGTCGTACAGGATCTTTCCCATTTTGACTGTATACTAAAGATGTCGTCAAAAAACACGAAAACAAATTTTCAGGGATATAGCCGAAATACGTGATTCATCAAGGATTGGAATGTGGATGGGGCATTGGTTAATCCGAAAGGCATCACCAAAAACTCATAATGCCCCCCATGAGTTCGGAAAGCATCCTTGTGCACATCCCCACCAGGTTGTATTGGGAATTGATGATAACCGAACTTCAAGCGGATCTTTAAAAATATTGTAGCCTCATGCAACTCATCAATTATTGGGATTTGAGATTTGTTCGGTATGATAGCCTTATTGAGTGTGCGGTAGTCAAAACAAAATCATCAACTACCATCTATCTTCTTTACTAGTAGGATTGGGCTCAAGAATGAGCTTGTACTCAAATGTATGAATCCGGCCTCCCTCATCTCGCGTACCAACTTTTTGGATCTCGTCTTTCTGTAACTATGGATATCTATGGGAGCACAAGTTGATTAGGGCTAGGCCTACTTGGAGCATCTGAAAGACATCCTTGGATCTGGTTAGAAGTGATTCAACAACAGTTGGTACAAAACTCCTCATACACCCTCGCTTGGGTGCACAAAGTTCAATTCTACCAAAACCACGCCTTATGCTCCTCGAATTGCTTCCAATGCCACCTATCGATCCCCAGCTTGGAACTCTAGACATAGTAACTTCCAATTTCACGTGCATGTCTCCAAGAGTCTACAACCACTTCATTCCGAGTATGACATCAATGTTTCCCAAGTTCAAAGGGAGGAAGTGGTCAAGTACTTGGGTCCCTTGAACAATCAGTATCAGCCTGAGGCAAACCTGTCTATTCTTCGGTCCCTTGAACAATCAAAAGTCATTTGTCCCTTCATTTGTAACAATGCAAGGCCCTTCCCTCAATACAAACTGCAACAGATAACACTTTTTCTCTTTCGTTGACCCCATTCACCTCAAAGTAGCGTTCGACTAGATATACCTATCCTTCCACATCGTCACCTTCAAAGAGCAGACATCATAATCGTTGTGTGCCTCTTGAGCAGTCCACTTGTAATCTTCTCCTCTATTTCCTAGAAAAATTGACATCCCAACCCAATTCTCATGTTTATAACTCGACTGAAACTAAGATGGTCCAGACCCACCCAAGTTTGGCCTTGTCATCTTCTCGTCCCACCTTAAAATCACATGTTTGCCCATTAAGGCCCACTCCCTGGTGATTCAGCCCTGCCCTGCCAACCAATACCTTATGTCACCCCGTATGGACCACTAAATCCTTGTCCACCAACAAATCCACAAGACCCCCTTTCCCAAGGATTGTCAATTGTTGTTGTTGGCTCCTCTCACCAGACCATGCCACCCGATTCTAGCTACCTTCGTCTGCACTCGATGTTCCCCAGGGTGGCAGTCCTCCAATGACGCCATCCTAGCCTCCCATTAACCCATAGTTTGCACAGATTTCGCCTGAGGCCTTTGGTGGTGATCCCCTCTTTCTTTTGCTCCTCTTGTCTATCACCTCCAACCACACTTTCTTCAGACTTCTTTCCTTCCTTGATCCCGACTTTTCTGGTTCGGCCATGAAGGCGACATTGTTCCTTCTTCCTTCGGTTCGTGTTTGAGCCATTATCATCTCCTCTTGTTTGTGAAAAATCTTCGTGAGCAGTGGTTCCATTGTCGAGAACTTGGATGTGAATCGTTGTTCCACGGCATTTGTCCACGCACGGAGGTCTTCAATTGTAGGACCTTGGTTTTCAACTTCTCCTCTAGCTGATCGTTTTTCTTCGGCGACATGTCGTGAATAGTTCGGATGAGCATTGTTGCATGAAATATTGTCGATGAACAGTACCGTGAATAGTAACCATAAACAGTACTGTGAATAGTGATGTGATGAATAGTTACTGTGATCAATGCTTTGATATCAATTTGATATTGATAGCATAAACAATAAAAATGTAACAAAATCCAGCCTGCTTTCGAGAGGCGATCAACTCCCCCAAAACCCTAGTGAATAAACTATAGGTACTATGAAATTGCTTGCTTGCCTTCTCATGCCCACCCCTACCCTTTATTTATAAGTTATTCTATACAAACTTTCCCTAAGACAAAAGAAAATTATTGAGAATATCAATCAACTTTGATATGCTATCAATCACCCTTTTTGTGACTTTTGTGATCTTTTCCTGAAATAGGTTTTCCAACCCTTACATAAGTCGAAAATCATTATGGCATAGTATTAATGTTTTTATCACTTTGAAATGTTACGAAAGTAAACATGATTTGTAATAGATAGGCTTTTCCCTTCTTGAAAGAGGGTTTTAGGTAATTTAACGCAATTTCTCGCCTTAACCTAGTTAAGTTAATCATCTATGTCTAATTTCATAGATCGAGGATTCCCAATCATAGTTATTTTCATCGTGTTTGTTTTAAGAAGTATTTTAAATGTTCGCCGTCCTTAGATTAGTTGGCCAAAAAAACCCAATCAATCATGTAGGTAACCCATAATCTGACTTGAAGTATAAATGACTACAACTTCTAATGATCATTGAGACATTAAAGCCAACGTCCAGAAATTACAATATTAAAGTAATGATGCAATTTGACATCATCAAGCTTTAGTTGGTGAACCATCTAATGATCTAACGAAAAACTTGTCACTTCTCTTCAAATACAACAGATTTTCCCGAATTTTGTATGTTGGAAAATTATCACATCGTTATAAAATGGCAGTGTGGGTTCATTCAACAAAAGGGGTTGAGTAATCAGATTTAAAGAAGAAACACATTCATGTGGAAAACATCTGCATTGATGATTTCTGAAAGTTAATATCTTGCACGACAACAACATTATTTTTATTTATTTTTGAAGTATATAATATTTATATACAGCAAATGCAACAAAAATGACAACAACATTATTAACATAAAAAACAGACTCGAAACAGCGATGAGGAACAAGAATGGCCATGGAGAGGTACCTGGGAACCAGAACCAATGAACGGAAAACTTCCACGCAAGCCATCAACAAGCTCTGTATAGAATTCTTCTTTCAGAGTTGCTGCCGGTGCACCATAATATGAGAATTCCACAACATCAACATCACACCACACACCCCCAGGTCCCTGTTCAACCTATTGAGTTAGTCTATAAATTTCCATATAATGCTCATGCTCTAGATTTGCAAATAGTACAAGGTTTCTTAGAATAGAAACCAATGGCAATTTACTCACAATAATCATAACCAACTTCAATTGTACACTGAAAGGCTTATTGGATAAACCAAACTAAACAAACCCGGTATATCCCACTTGGAGCTAGGGCTTGGGGCGGGTATGATGTATGCATACCATACCTCAACCCCTAAGGATAGAGAAGTTGTTTCCTTGAAGACTCCTTCTTGTTGAACTTTCTTTTGAATAGCTAATTCGATAAACCAAACAAGCCCGGGATATCCCACTTGTAGGTGGGGTCGGGGAGGGGGGAGGATGTATGCAGATCTGACCTATACCCCCCAAGGAGTTAAGCGTTAAGCGGCTATTTACGTGAAGACGCTGAAAGGCTTATTGGATAATGGACCCTAATACGAACTCCAAACTTTGTAAGAAATGGGTAATAAACAGCTAAGGGTTACAGTCTTCCTGTCTAGTCCTTTTATTATCTGGTTGTGTTTCTTATTATGAGGTTGTCTCTTTTCATGTATCTATACTTATGTCACAACAAAATATTGTGTTTTTCTTCATATATCTATACATGTAAAACCACTTAAAATATGATATGTTCAATCCTAACAAGACTAGGACATGATGAAAGTAAATTGAAAATGCCCATAGAGTTAAAAACCTCAAGAGCACATGGCAGACACTGGATGTGGCTGAGCCACTGCCTGTGAACCTTACGAGCAACAAAGACAAGAATGGCAGGTATATCGGTCAGCAAACCCCTTCGAATCCTGAATCCAATTGCAGTAGCAAGACTAACTTGCTTCAAGATTTTGCTATGGAATGCCCTTATTGTCATGAGTTCAAGCAAAGTAACAGCTCGCTCTCCGGTAGGCAGTTGACCGATCCTTTCAGGCAAAACCCCTTTTAGAAGATTGTCGAAATAATTAGCTCTATCTTCAGCAGCATCGTTCAAACGGCAAGAAGTAGGCCACAAAAAGTATGCTGCATTGGTCTCCGAGAGTTGACCAGCAGATGTGGTGACAAAAGACTCTAATGGTGGTGGAGTTTCCATGTCCAAAGCTGATTCCTCCGATAGCGTTGATCCCGAGATATAAAACCTTAAGTCGATCACAGAAATCCCACCTGAAAAAGAAACCAAAAGTCATAATTTCCCAAAAAAAAAAGTCTCATAAACCCTAGTTTTACTACATTAATCAGTAATCACAATTTGATCATCACCTGTTCTTTTATCACCACCACCACTCTGGTTTTCATTCACAGTAACAACCAATGTGATGAATACTAGTTGATTTCAATGGCTTCTTAGTGGCAGATCCTCAATCCCATCTCAAAAACTACAAAAACAATCCCACCCAAAAACAAATCAAAATTAAAATCCAAAAACTCCCCTAATTACAAATGCAAATTCAATTAATCAAACAGAAAACGATTCGATTCTAAATCCAAAATCCAAAATCCACAACTTCCTGCTACGAATTACACTTCCAAAAAGGTCAAAATAAGAAATGCATCAAAACTCAAATCAGGAAAAACATTGCAGAACCGAAATAAACGAAGAACATCACATCCAATCGACGAATTAGCAGAAAATAAAATCAAAATCAAGTAAGATGAAACACTTACAGTTGACTAGTATTCCTGTAATATAACCACAAGATTTCTCGATAACAACAAATTCTACTAGAAATTCTTCAAATGCGTATTCAAATCACAAACAAAAAAAAAGGCGCCGTTGCACGTCGGAACAACTCAAAATCGGAGTTGTCCTTTTCGCCGGCGGCGAATGAAAAAAAAGGGGGGTGGGGAAGGAAGAAAGCTATATATGGAAACAATTTCTATAAGGGGAAATCCTCTGATTCACAAAATCGGAGATAAAGGGTTTTAGAATAATAAATATTTATGGGGGAAAAAAGTGGCATCATTGTAAAAGGGAAATTTTATCAAATTGGATCATCCAATCATTGATTTTTGACCGATAGTGTTCATCTATTATCATATTATATTTTCTATCTATGATTATTTTAATGTTTTTGATCTTTATTGTAGACGATGAGCAAGTATTCAATCCTTCAAGTATGAACTATCCCTTAATTTACACTTGCAATGCAACCAATTAGCTATAAAATCTCATTTCCAAAATGTAACAAATATAGTGTTTTTTTGTTGGTCTTTTGAACAGTGTCATTTTGATATGATATCTGTATCGCTTAATCTGTTAATCGTTAGGGTAAATACAGATTCGTAGAAGATCTGTTAACTGAAGGATATTTCAATCCCAATAATTTTATTGTGTCAGTTAAATTGGGGGGAATGTCTTGTTATTAAGTGGAAAATTTTGAAAAGAACATTGTTTATGTCTACGAGAGTGTGTGTTTACCGCAGCTACATTGTTCACCTCAATGAGAATTGTGTTGGGAAATCTAGGATTGTGGTTATAGAAAACTTCAATAGATTTCTAGATCATGTATGGAAAGATTAAAAACACCTTCCAAATACTATATATCTCGCCCTTGTGATGCCTTGGGTCTGCACGAAATTAGTATTGGGATGATCCAGAAGAGTGTATACACGAATTAAGGCACAAATTTATGTGTGTGTGTGTGTGTGTATATATATATATAGGCAGAGGATCGTGTGAGAGGAAGAGTTAAGGTGAGAAGCGTAAGTAGAGATCTGGATCATTGATCATTTTTAATCTCATACCCACCCATGAATTGCGCTTTAGAAGGGAGTTGATCTGGTGCATCTCATCCTAATGTGCATCCAATGGTGGAGATCCCTTCTTACGCTTCTCACCTTAACTATTCTTCTCACTGGAACCCAACCATATATATATATATATATATATATATGTATGTTCTGATTGCTTTTATCTCTGATTCAAGCTTACTCAAATTTCTGCCAATTTCAGGAACAACTTTAAGAAGGTTTCCAACTTTCTAAAGACCAGATCATCCCGAAACTAAAATTCCCTAAGTATAACTCTTCTAAAGTCCATAAGCCTTAGGGTGTTGCCCCAAAGCTTGCTAGGGGCGCTGCCCCTTAGACCGGGCAAGGGGACGCAACCCCTTTGAACCCCTCGCCTTATGCATTTATTAGAGTGTACTATGCACTTCCTAACTCACTTTATTTGTCTTATCACCTTAATTGATCTCAAGTAAATCACAATCACACCAAATATTTGATAATACTAAAATCACCAACAATTTGACTATCTAAGAAATAAAAATGTATGTTTGTATGGCTTTATTTTGTGTTTTAGATTAACTCGAGTAGGTCATTAAATGCTCGAATTGTTAATATTCATTGATGACCCATTTGTCTTTTGGAGGGTAATATTCATCATTAAATTTTCAAGTAGCTTGTTATATGCAAGTGTTTGTTCTTGCATTTACAATGGTGAAAAACTCGTAGTTTGCTAAACATTTTGAATTATGGCTCAGATTGGGAGATCTAAATTAGGGTTTAGATTGGTCAACTCCGAATATTGTTTGATTAATTGTCCTTTAATTTTCACTTAATTTTCTTTTGTCTACCACAATTTAGACATAGTAACCTTGCCTCTACTTATTGATTGACTTCAAATTGCAGCAACCCCATCTAGTCAAATAAATGAGCATTTGAAGTTAAAAGTATAAAAATCTGTCAGATTCGTTCGATGATCCTTTGGACGGAAGAGGACGAGCTTAGGACAGTAACAGCAAGAGAATTTGAAGCGCCAAGAAGAACAAGAAACTGCAGAATAATTATGAAACAGAGGGGATCGTGAAGCGGTCGAGAAATCGCATTTGCCACAGCAGCTGTCTGAGACCAAAACGGGACTGCATACGGTAGTTTACTGCTGGTAAACTGTCGACTAAGAGACCGTGTTTGATCACAACAGATTCTGTTTGGTATCGAGTTCGGTTTTGGGGTACATTATTAATTTTTTGAGCTGTTATGCTCTCTATTTAGAGCCACTGTTTTGTGATGCTTGATTGTTGTAACTAATTTTTTGAGTTGTTTTGCTGTTTAAAAAAAAAGTTTAAAGAGTAGTAACTATTTCTTTTAGGGGAAGTTGCATCTAAAAGTATTGTAATTTCATTCGGTAATCATTTTATGAAACATATTTTTAAAGACATGTTTAAATGTCTATAGTTTGAAAAATGTCTAATTTTAAAAAACATATTCAACAAGACACATTAAAATAGACATTTTTTGAACTACATACCCTTAAAATTACACTTTAAAAGCATGTTTTTTAGAATAACAATTAAATAAAATAACTTTATTTTTAGACACATTTTTTGGTTGAATTGTAATACCTTTTTGATTTAAACTTTAGGTACGGCTTCTCAAAAGAAAGAATAGTAAAGTTGTCTAACTTTTATAATAATTGCAATCTTATCTTTGAATCATGACGATTTCTAGTCAAATGAGGTGACTTTATAAATTATTAATATTGGATTCTATGTTTAAAACATTATCTTTATTATAATATTTTTGAATGTTTCTCTTTTTCCCTCCCAACTATTCATAAGTTTCATTTAATAGAGGGAAAATTTCATTGCATACATCTAGGACCTTGAAGTTTAAACAATTTAAGAATCATCTGTAACGGCTATTTATCAACATGTAAGAAAATATCTATCACTTTTAACATTCATTTTCACATAAACCTTGATAATGTCTTTTTTTCGACTTTTACCATAAATATAGATTTAAAGACATTTTATTAAAGAAAATATTGGTTTCAATTAAAAGAGGACGAAATGTGGACACACATTCATAGACAATAAATTGGTGGACGAGTAGACTAGTGATACCGTCATACCGAGCCAAATAATTAATTTCTTTTTAATATTTTAATTTTCAGTTTTCTCTGACTTTAAAATCATTGACCTAAACCAAAGACCGATTTTTTCTTGTTCCATTAACAAAACAATCAACAGTGTTTATCTATTTTCTAATTTTAGATTTTATAAAAAATTTCAATAAATTATAAGTATTATCAATTTCGAGCAAGTACAAAAGTGTCTTTCAATTGAATTATTATGTGACCAAGTAGAGCCCACTTCTCAAGTTGTTATTAAAAATTTAATTGTCATTTATTGATACAATTGTATTATCTTCTCGGTCACATGATGATTGTAAATTTTTTGGTTTTATCTGTATTAATTTAAAGTTTCGATCTTTGTAGAATGTTTCTTTTCTTTTTTACAAAAAGAAATTATTCATTTACTTCAAATATATTACAAAAATATTTGTTTTAAGTTGTTCTTGAAATAGATGTGATGTTTCATTTTCGGTTACTCGGTATGACATTGATTCTGATTATGATTCAAAACATCTCTAATTTGTCAAGCACTTATATTTTTATATATTTCACTAAGTTTTTTTTTAAGAAAACAGAATATGAGAACAATTAAAAACTAAATCAATATAGATGTAGCGCTGACAATGGCTTAGGGTAATCTATCATTTGTTATGTTTTCACCTGTTGAATAAGAGTACAGGGGTAAGAAAAATTTATCCATTTATACACTACTCGCTTACTCGACATTTTAGTGGGTAGGTATGAATAAACAATTTTTCATTATCCATTACCAATTACTATAATAGACTCTGGTTCAGGGGAAACCACAAAAAATGAAACAACCTAATAACCATTCATATGTACGGTATGCACATGTATATATGAGTAATTAAAAATATTTACAAATAAATTGTTATTAAGATGTTTTGTAGTTTTCCATTTTTATGATTCTCCCCTAAACCTGTTAATTCTTTTAGAATATTGTCGTATATGTTGTATATTAATTTTTTTAATATTTATCGAGTAAAATAGTTTATGATGGTTAAATTAAAAAACAAGACAAGGTCGAGAAAATAACTTTCAATTTTTATATTGTTGTGTTTCAAATATTATATTTATAATAATATTACTAGAACAAAATAAATATAAAATAATTAATATTCTGGAAACTTATATGTTTGGGGTTTTAAAATATTTTTGTAGTTGAATTTTCTTTTTCATATCATTTATTCATTACTCTTTTTATTACTAGTCATTTTAATGGATAGGGTATGTATGTAGATAAAATTTTTATGAAATCTATTATCTGTTATTTTAAACGAATGGGATGACGGAATAACCTTATCCTACCTTACCGTATCTGTTGCCAACTATATATAAAGTCAACTTAAAAAGAATAAAATAATCCTCCTTTTGATATAATTTATTTGCTTCAATTTTGATTATATTTCACCGTTCATCAATTAAAAAATAAGGGTTGATAGTTTTTTATTTTTAGGAACATCACATATATTAAATTATCTCAATTTAAAGTATGGATAAGTGTCGTCGCACGAGGTCTCCGAAAACCTTTTTAACGTGTTATAAATAATGAAATTGAAATATATTAAGTATATTAATTTAGACAGGTTGTATTATATTTGGTTTGGTAAATTAATACGGTATCCAGGTTACCAGTAGAGTTTAATATCTTAAGAGGTCAAAGATTCAAACATTATCAAATATGAGAAGTATGTGCATGTGTCTAGCATTTATAAATATTAATACTTCCAAAATAATAAGTAAATTGAAGTGTTATATTTTTTATCCACCTAGGTTCAATTCTTATCTTAATATTAATACATATATATATATATATGTGTGTGTGTGTGCGCGCGCGCTTTCTGTTCTACTCAAGAAAAAACATATGTTGGGTATACATTATGTCTCCAATTTGTTATATTACCATCATAGATTCGTGTAACTCATAATGTATTTCTTTTATATAATCAAAAATTATAAAATAACCTAAAATGTCAATATTCATGTAACCGATATAGTTATAAAATTCATCGGATACAAGATACGAAAATTGAACATTTGTTATAATAACTGATAAAGAAAATTAATTATTACCTTGCATCGAAATTAAGATAAATTTTGTTACAGTTTAACAATTTGTTTGTTTTTATTTGAATATTATTTACAGTTATTTTATGCTATCAAAATATGTTCTTGGACTTTAAAATTTTATTTTTGAACTTAGTAAATGATATAGTTAAAAGAAAAGGTTTACATAATTACATTTTGTAAGACCTAAAAGTTCATTTAATATAAGACGAGTCCAATATTTTGGTTTTACAATAACTAAACAAATTAGTTATTTGATTTTTTTCTATTCGTCAAAGTAACTTTTAGAGATGGAAATATTTGAAATCCAACACACACACACGCGCACGCGCGCACATACACACGCACACACACACACACACAGAGGAGGTCTCGGGTTCGAGCCTCCTCGTGGGGGTTTTCCTCCTGAGGCGTTAAAGGTGTAAGGCGTAGGTTCGGGTCCCGCATACTGCCTGCCCATTTGGATGTCACTGTGGGTTCGAATCTCTAACTACTAACTTGCCGGTTCAAAAAAAAATGATCGTGATTTCGAATGATTGTAATTTTTAGAGTAAACTCTAATTTTGGTCCCCATGGTTTACTGAAACTTTTGAAAGTGAAACCTAAACTTTGATAACTCTAAAATTGGTTTTCGTACTTCGCATTTTGCTCAAAAACTAGTCCATCATTAACTTCGTTAATTTTCTCTGTTAGTATTAGGTCTATTTCTGCTAATTTTGTACATATATTATATATAATGGCTGTATATTATGTGTTTAGTTTTTTAAATAAAATTAGGGAAGTAACCTAAAAAGAAAAAATATCTTTGACACTAACAGAGAAAATTAACGAAGTTAGTATAAGGAACCATTTTCAGAGCAAAATGAGAACTACGTGGACGATTTCTAAAGTTATCAAAAGTTCAGGTGCCAGCTTCAAAGATTTCACTAAACTACAGGGACCAAAATTAACGTTTACGCAATTTTTTATTTTGTTTAAATATAATTTTTTTAACTTTGGTTTTTAACTAGAAATTGCATTAAATTTTCAACTCTCGGTTTACAGTAACATTTTACATTTTGCTAAATCGCACGGATCCACAACTAATGTTTATTACCTTTTTAAATAATCAAAATTTATTGAATATGAAGATATAACATCCCAGAAAAATGTGTATATATAAAAAGGGTAACGGGTCCTATTACTTTTCCTAAAAGTTCAAGGGGGGCCGAATGTTTACACAACTATGGAAAGACCCGAATGTAGGTCCCTTGATGTAAATGGTAGGTGATGGGACGCCTATTATGATACTGTATTTGACCGGAAATTTGATACCCAGATCCAGCTTAACTGGAGAATCCCTGAGTTGATCGATGATGGAAACAACGTTGGGGAATCCTTGAATTTATAAACCCGTGAATGGGGATAACCCTCATTCTTGACCCTGAACCCTACTTCGAATAATAATAATAATAGTGAATTTTTATGTATATATATATATTAATATATATATATATATATTAATAAGAACATCTAATATATATAATATATAAATATAATTAATATAATCAGTTTTCAGTGTTGTAGAATGGTTTATATTGTTGGTTTCATCGTTAATGAAAAACTTTCGGTGTTCAGTTATTAAATATGTAAGTGACATATTTGTATCCGTACTAAATTTATTTGATTTTTCTTTATACAAATGCAAGAATTAATTTTTTTTTGCATAATATGTCATTTAAATATAAAATTGAGAGACACGCACATATATATATACATATATATATATAATGTA
The DNA here is from genome assembly GCA_036898165.1 of Silybum marianum. NCBI lineage: Eukaryota > Viridiplantae > Streptophyta > Magnoliopsida > Asterales > Asteraceae > Silybum > Silybum marianum. The sequence goes on from CM072543.1 coordinate 24,462,742, forward strand.
AATAATTACGTAAAAAATTAAATTATGCAAATATGAAAAAGATCTTTGATTCATAATTTATGTCGGAAGGAGATTGGGGTTCTCACTCACTACTTCTTAATCCTATTACCATCTTTACTGATATCTCTACTGAAGATACATAAATAGGATGGGACAAGTTTTGACTTTTTCTATACTAAATACATGTATAAAAGTGTTGTGACAAACAATGAATCGAGTTATAGACCGAAACTTTGACCCTTGTTTAAGGGTACTTTTTTTTACAGTTTTGATACAGATATGATTGATTTTTAATATTTGTTTGAGTGAATTGTGGATTTGGTCCCTATGATTTGATAAAATTTTTGAGCTATGGTCACTATACTATATTTATTGTAGATATGATCCTTGTGGTATTCAATTTACTTTGGTTATGATCCCTCTAACTAACGGCTTACTAACTCTGTTAAATGAAGGGGTCATTTTTGACATATACTTATTCTTTTGTCTTTTTCATATAAATATAAAAAACAATATTTTTATACATATATATATATATATAAATCAAAATAAATAAATTATGATACTTTGTAGATATTCTTTACTTAATTAAAAAAACTTAACTATATTAAATAAATTAAATTATATTGTTTTAAGAATTAGCTATATTAAATTGGATCTAATTATATTAATTTGTTTAAAGAATTAATTATACAAATAGGTTTTGGCGCAATTAATATTTAAATTAAACAAATTAAATCATAAAATCATATTTTATTTAAAAAAATTATGTTAAACACGATTCAATTTTATTGTTTTTTTTATCATTGCAATAAACAAGTTTATTATCGATATTTTAACACCAAAAATTATTTAAAACCACTAAAATACAAACTCCAATTTTATCCTACTAAAATAAAGTTTTTGATTTTCATGTAATTTTTTATTCAAAGATTCAACGTCAACTATTTAAATTTTCACCAATAAAAAATATATTTTTACAATTCATGTTTCTAACTTAAAATTAAACAAATTCGTATATAAATTCAACAAGTTTTCATACCGAAATAAACAAAAATATTAAAATGATAAAATTATATCGTATTTAATATAATAATGATATCAAAATAAATACGATATCACATTCATTCTATATATAATGATATAAAAATAACTAAAATAATATATTGTTTTATCATTTGATTTGTTTAAATTAAAAAATTGAATACGATATAATCTTATCATTTTAATGTTTTTGTTTATTTCGGTATGAAAACTTGTTGAATTTTTATAGAAATTTGTTTAATTTTAGGTTTTAAAGATGAAAGTAAATATAAATTTTTCATTGGTGAAAATTTAAATAGTTGACGTTGAATTTTTGAATAAAAATTAAATGAAAATCAAAACCTTATTTTAGTATGATAAAATTGAAGTTTATATTTTAGTGGTTTTAAATAGTTTTTAGTGTTAAAATATCGATAATAAACTTGCTTATTGCAATGATAAAAAATAAAAATATTTTTTTATGATTTGATTTGTTTATTTTTAAATATTAATTGTATCAAAATCTATTTATATAATTAATTCTTTAAACAAATTAATATAATTAAATCCAATTTAATATAGTTAATTTTTAAAATAATATAATTTAATCTATTTAATATAGTTAAGTTTTTTTTTTAATTAAACAAATCAAATCTACAATAATATCATAATTTATTTATTTTAATATTATATATATATATATAAAAAAAATATTTTTTTATATTTATACGAAAAAGACAAAAGAATAAGTAGGTGGCAAAAATGACTCATTTATTTAACAGAGTTAGTGAACCGTTAGTTAGGGGACCATGACTAAAGTAAATTGAATACCACAAGTACCATATCCACAATAAATATAGTATAGTGACTATAGCCAAAAAAACTATCAAACCATAAGGACCAAATCCACAATTCACTCTATTTATTTTTATAACCCTACCTCACCCTCCCCCACACCGCGAATAGAAAACCCATATATATATATATATATATATATATATAGAGGAAGATTCAAATCAGAACTTTGTATATATATATTGTATTTTTTTTAAATAAGCGAAGTTATTATTTAAAACCTAGCAATTTTTATAATAAATTTTTTTCCCTAATGGGGATGGTCAAAAAGTTTTCAATTAATTATACATGATAAAGGTTGTCATTACCAAAATCTATGACGACACTTTTTGAATAATTTACTTAATTAAACTAATCATATTTCTAAGATGATAATTCTTATTAGTACAAGGAAGAATCGGAAAAGATTAAGGAAACTCAGTCCCCTCTAGGACCGCAAAATGGCGCTTCTTCATAAAACGAGTTTTTCATTTTAAGAAGTTGATCGTAGAAGGCGCCCCGGGGACTATCGCCGAATAAAGACTGCAGTTTTCCCTCTAATAGACTAAGATGTTTTCATAGACTGGGTGTATTTGAAAAAAACCATATCTTAAATATGTTGCACAAAATTTAATGCATGTTTTTGAATTTGGAAAAAAATGGTTTATTGATGTGAGTCAACTCGAGTATTGTTTTACTTGATAGCAATTTCTCAAGTTCAAGCTCGACTCGAAAACTTACAAGTAGTTAAAATTTGAACTCGATACAAACTCGACAACAATTTTTTAAACTCAAACTCGTTTAAAACTCGAAACAAACTCAAATCTTGCTTATCGAATCAGATTTGATATTTTCCAATCATGTATAATTAATCGAATAAGTTACGAATTCGATTAAGCTAGTAACAAACATGCCATTAGTCCACCAAGGACCATTGGCAATGCATAGGACCATGATAGCCATCTTTGAATATGCACCATTTCATCCATGCCATTTTATGTTTAGATCCTCTATTAACATCTAGTCCTATATCTATGATCTTTGTATATGCACATTCAAATTCCACAACAAATAACAAAGGACTGGTAAAAAGTGACCTAACCCGCTAACCCAACCCAAAATTAGTAGGTTGGATTGAAGATTTTCAACCCATTTAATTTGAAGGGGTCAACTCGCCTTTGGGTTGAGTTGAAATTTTCGATATGTTTTCGACCCATTTACAACATGTTTTCAACATATTAAAATATTACATATTTTTATTTTATTTTTAATTATAATGTTTAATATTATTTCCCAAAAATTGAAAATTTGAAACCCTTTCAGTTTTGTAAGTGTGTAACTCTAATAAAGTAACATCTAATCTAATAAAGTAATATCTAACCCGCCTCTAAGTCTCCCTCTTGACTCTCTCTCTTCTTGTTGTCGGCCTTCAAGGCTCCTTTGGAAATTAAAGTGACTTATGTAGATGGTTAGATATTTGAACAATTTATTGGATTTATGGTTGCGTTTTATTCAAACTTCGAACAATTTTTTTTATTTATGGTTGTGTTTTATTCATAAAATTAAATAGTCTAATCCTTTTTATTTTATTTAAAATTTTAAAATTAAATGGGTCAACCCATTTATTTAAAGCTTGGGTTGAAAAAATCATAACCAAGTCAACCCATTTAAGTAGGGTTGAAAAAATCATAACCATGTCAACCCATTTAAGTAGCAAGTTGGGATGGAATTAAATGAGTTCGATTGAGATTTTCGACCTGTTTAATAAATGGGTTGAACCCGAACCCAACCTGACGCATTGTCACCCCTAAGTAGAACCCAACCTTCCTGAAGTTCCACGGTTCAAACCTCACCAAAAGTTAGAAGTGTCTGTGAGTTTCATCTGTCGTGTATAAAATAATATATACTTAAAAAAAATCTACAACAAATGTCCTAAGAACTAGTTTCAAAGTTGGGTTGACAAAAACACAACACCCAAACCCTATTTTCTGATAAAAAGGTCAAGTCTGTCTACATCATACCCTTCCCAAACACCACCCTAAGAGCCTGTTTGTTAGCAACTTAGGGGGGTGTTTGGATTAGCTTATTAACTTATAATTTACTGACTCCTTGGAAAAGCCCTTATCAAAAATTGATAAGTTAAAGTAAAATTTTTAACTTCCTAAAAAATGACTTATCACCGGTTTGGCACCGGATAAGTTGTTTTTTCCAAACACTCAAAATGACTAATTACAGGTGCCACACCAGAATAAGTCAATAAGTTGTTTTTATAAGCTAATCCAAACACCTCCTTAATGACCTTAATGAGACTCGCCACTTATTCGGTCAGCAATACATGATTGTTTAGTAGTGACTTAACGATACAAGAAGTGGTTAATTCAGTAAGCCGAGTTTTCTCAAAACCTACCCCTCCCAATTAAAAAAACACACACTTTCCATCTATGAAAAAACCCACCAAAACAAAAACCTTCCTTATCCATACAGACAAATTAATCCATACAGACAACTTTATGCATACAAGACTCACAACCGCTAGCCCCTAGGTAGGATATATTAGGATTTAGGATAGTTTAGTTTACAACATGCAAACTCTTTAACAAAAGATAACAACACTTATTGTAACAAAGGAGAGGTAGAGTACATCATAATACACACAAACATATATATATATATATATATATATATATATTATATTTAACTAGAAAACCGATCTCTATCGTGAGGTGAAAGATAATCGATATCAGGGCCAAGGGGGATGATTCCGAACGGATTAATAGAAGGATGACTTCCATAGTAATGTTTCTTGATATGTTCCATGTTAACGGTGCTACTCATACCTGGGATTTGGAACAAGTCTTTCGTATAGTTGAACAAATTCGGATATTCGCGTAGAAGTTTCTTGTTGCACTTGAAGTGAACTGCATAAACCTATATATATATATATTGATTTTGTAAATAAATTATCTTACCAAATAATACAAGAAAAATGGTATATAATAGAACATTGGAACTAGTTAATTTATATAGTAATGGTACCTTATAATAGAACTTAATTAAGAGGCGGCCTCTGAATCATTAAGAGGCAGCCTCTGAATCATTAAGAGGAGGCCTCTGAATCATTTAGAGGCGGCCTTTGAATCATTTACAGGCCACATACTTGTTTGCCAAGGAGCTGTTTGTTTACCTCTTAACAGTTCCATTAAGAGGCAGCCTTTGAATCATTTAGAGGCCACATACTTGTTTGCCAAGGGGCTGTTTTTTTACCTCTTAACAGTTCTATTAACAGGCAGCCTCTGAATCGTTAATTAAGAGGTGAATCCTGTAAATAAGTCTGCCTCTTAATGGTTCCAAAATCCTTTGAATCATTTTGTGTCCTAGACCTGCCTTAACCATTCAAAGCCCTAATTTCATTTTGAATAATTATCAAACAATTATATTTTATTTTGCAGTATATCATAAAAGCCTCTTAATCATTCTTGCCACTTAATCATTCTGCACCAAACCATTTAGCAACTGCCAAACATCCTCTATATTAAGTGAACTGCTTTTGTGTATGCTTAATCATTGTTTGGGAAATTAAGCAGAATAAGGTCATTCAACGGCTTGATTCCGCTTAACGCGTTTTAGAGCAATTTGTCATTTAGGTTCTTTTGAAAGTTGCAAAATTAATAGAATCTGGTTCAGAGGTAAGTTTCAAGATTCACTGATCTCAAATGGGACATCTTTTAAAAGCAAATCACAAAATTTTATGATTTGATACTTCTTTCATTTCGAATTACACAAGCCCTTGCCTTTGTGATTCATTACAAGGAAGGATGCATTTATTTTGAGACAGAGGAGCTTATGTTAAATTCATATAACCACATATCTAATCTCTACCAAAAATATGCTTATACATAATACATTGTTGTTATTATACTCGAAACTAAACCAAATCTAACAAACGTAGCATATCCCACACAGAGATAGTATGCACAGACTTTTCAGTATTTGTAATCGGCGGTTTAAACTAACCAAACCGCTTGTATTTATGTATATAATTATATATATAGAGGCATCTTAAAATACAAACTGGTCAAAGGTTACAAACTCGTACAGACCAATATAAAAATAAATTTTTTAGTGATTTTTTTTTCATCAAGTGCTATGATTTAAGATGTTATTTCACATATGTTTGTTTCATAATATAAAAGTTTTACATGTATTTGTTTTCATAAGGTTAAAGTTTCGTACATATATCTGCTTCATAATGTAAAGGTTTCACATGTGTTCTTTTCACATGTAATTTTTTCACAAGGTGAAACAAACATATGTGTAATAATATCTTAAATCATAGCATTTGATTAAAAAAATCATGAAAAAAGTTTTTTTATATTGGTTTGTACGAGTTTGTAACCTTTGACTGGTTTGTATTTTAAGATGTGTCTATATATATATATATACATATATTTCATAAAATACATTAGGGGGAGATGTGAGTGGGGGTCACTTTAGTAATCGTAATACTGGTTATAGCTATGCATTTGCATTTGCAATACACCTTTACACAAAGAGTAGAGCGGTTGTTCATTTGAACAACCGCCGCTTGTGAAAAGCATGTAAAAAAGAAAGTCAAATAAAAATTTAAAAAGTTGGTTAAATAGGTAAACAAAGAAGCAACATACCTCATCAAACCTTATGAGGGTGACAAATAGACGAATATCTGCCTCGGTTAAAACATTCCCACATAAGTATCGTTGTTTTCCAAGTATTTCTTCACATTTATCCAGAGCTTCATATAATTGTTTAGCAGCCTACATAACCAACATAAAGACAAACCAATGTCCCTTTAATACTTAGTTTCATATATATATCTTTTGCACAACAGCTTAATTTACTGGAAAAAAGGTAAAAAAAAATAAAACATATATATATATATATATACATACCTCCTCATAAGGCCCTTGCTTCTTAGCAAATCCACATTTGTAAACACCATTGTTTATCCCACTATAAATCCAGCCGTTTAATTCGTTGATTTGGCTTTGTAAATGAGAAGGGTAGAGGTCCAAGGTTGGATTCTCTGCTATTTCATTGAATTCAGTATTAATCATGCGAATGATCTCCTCGCTCTCATTATTCACAATAGTCTTTAGTTTCTTATCCCAGAGAACCTATCACCAAAAACCTATGCTGTCATAACGGTGAAAATATAGTATTGCAGTCGGGACCGATATTTGAAATAACGGTTATATCGGCGGTATAACGGTTCAAATAATACTTCGTAGAATTATATATATATATATATAGGGGCGGGATCATACGAGAATGATACCTATTTAAAGAAATAAGAGAACAGTACAAAATCATATATGATTTTGCACTAACGGGCAGCGGATGACTTTTGGGGCCACGTAAGTGGCATGAAAAGTCGCCCAGATTTTTGGGTGATTTAGTACAAAATCATATATGATTTTGTACATGAACGACCATTCTCGTATTCTCGCGAATAAGTTCCATTCTTGTTTGAACCTCCCTCTCTCTCTCTCTCTATATATATATATAGATATAGTTCCCTATTTTTAGCGAACATATCATTTACATTAATAAAAAATATAGTTTCAACATCAAAACATTAACTTAAACAAGTCGTGTGTGTAAAAAACCCAAAACATATCAGACGATAGGAAAAACCTAAGAAAGAAAGGACTTTCTTGTTGGGTTGATAAAAGGAAAATAATTAACAAAAAATAAGCCCAAAACCCAAAAGGATCGAAAATAAGCCCAAAAAATCACCCAAAAAAGATAACATTATATATCGGACTGCAATATGACCTAAATAAATAGATGCTAAATGGAGGAAAAACAAAGTATACATACAGGAACAGTGTATTTTCCAGAGTAGTTTCCACTTGCAAGCTCGTATAGTGCTCTTATGCTCTTTGCTCCATTAAAAGGGTCCGGTTCAGCCCCTTGTTGCTCTGTGTCTGTATCAGGGAAGACCCATCCCATGTGCTCATCACTTTCCTTCGTTCTTTCCCAAATGGGTTTCACTGACTGACATCAGCAAGAAAATTGCGGTTAATTGCTAAATATAATAAATATTTAGATCCATTTGGGGGAAGCCCAACTGCTAAGACCTTGCGTTTGCTCTCCAACAGTCATCGGGTGTTCAAAGAAACCGTTGAACCGCTCAAACCAGTCAAACCGGTCCTTTTTGGCGGTTTGAGTGGTCTGGCGGTCCGGTGTGAAAAATAGCCAAACCGTCCGGTCTAGTCTGCGGTTTGAACATTATTTTGAGCAGTTTGGACCGAACCGCCAAAAAAATGTATTATGTTTTTTTTACTTTTATGGTAGTTATAAAAAATTAGTCACAAACATTATGTTTTTTTTAATTTCCATTTCTAAATTGACAAAATTCTAAAATCCTTCAAAAATCAAATTCCAAACCTTAGTTCGTCTTACTCAATGTATCCAAAATTCCAACTATTGTTGGTGGATTTGTTTAACTTTTCTCATTTGTTCAATGTCTTTTTGTAACTTTAGAGATAGACGTTTTTTTATAATTCCGTGTACGATTTTCTAATAGTGCTATATTGATAGAAATTTCAATTTAGATATAAATGTCATTTTTTAAGTTTAAAGCCCATAAAAGGCTCAAACCACCTAAACCGGTCAAACCGGTTTGGTCACTTGCTTCCAAACCGCCCGGTTTAGAAATTTTCTAAACCGCCGTAGCGGCTTGGTTTGTGGTTTGAGGGGTTAAACCGCCCAAACCGGACCGCAAAAGTTCCCTCAACGTGTGATTGGTGCGTAGAGAGGATAGAGGATAGGACATTCAAGAGTGAGGTAGGCGGGTAAAAAAATTGGGAAGGTTACAGTTTTAATTTGACATGGGTAGTTTAGTAATTTAATCTTGTCCCATCTCCTTGGTTTTTGTTCCACCTATTTTAGTGGGTTAAGGAAAAAGAAGGCTATTTTGTCCCACTCAGTCAAGTCCTATCTTAGTCTTACTGTTGCACCAAACATAGGATAAACATGGGTTTTCGGGTCAGCTTGCGCTTCTCGACTAATCCCATATTTATCCTAAATATTCAAAACTTTTACAAGGGTCCAAAAATTGTAAAGATACCGTGAAACTGATGGCCTTATCAAGTCCTTTGATCTTTAAGTAGGCAAGGCACCTCGAAGCCCAAGGGCAAGCATACGACACATATAGATGATATCTTCCTGGATCAGCTGAAAATGTGGATTTTGGATCTTGAGAGATGAAACTACGGAATGTTGAAGGACTTCTAATAAAGGCACCAGAATCCGACATTTCATCCAATGCAGAACGAGCCATTGAAAGAGTCCACTGCTGAATCAATAAGCACCAAGTTATTACTTGGTATTATAATTCACCACAATTTAGCAAAGCTCACACACACAGATTAATGCTTAGAATGAAACTAAATTCCACCATTCAATTGGTTATTCATCAATTTCGTAAAACTACAAATTTGATCATAAATCAATGTCTACAAACTCCATTTTTCTGTGTGATTCCAAAATATGTATCAATTTTCTTTCTGGTTGACACCTGATATAGCCTCTGATACCATATGCAAAAATTGATACCTAATTGTAACGAATTCAACATCATCACTACTTTATTACTAAATTGAGAATGAATTTCTTCTAGAAAAAAAATAATTAAGATCCGTATGAAGTATGAACATTAACCCTATTTTATAGGAAAAGGAGCGACTACAAAATACTAGTTTGATCCAAATTCAAACCGTAAATAGCCTCATTTGTCCTTGGATTAACTTCTGGCACCAAATAATCTCTTAAATTAAGCCAGAAATAGACTGATCAACCAAAAAACTGATATGAAACACACGAAATTTCAACATCAAAGTGTAAAATTGGAAGAAGAATTGATGATACCTGAAAACGCAATTGAGGAAGATAAGCGACGAGATGATTGTAAGCTGAATTTGAGTGGAATTTGTGAATGAAAGTGATCATGAGTTGTTATTATAGTTCATTTTATGATTCCTCTTTTGGTTTGTATTATATTAAAGCAGCCGCCTCTAAGCTGTGTTCTCGAAAACTCATTTAACGAAGGAAAAGAAAGGAAACCGGAGGAAAGTGAAAAAAACTCGTGTTTCCAAAATTTTTTTAGGAGAGAAAGGAAAGGAATGAGAGGGAAACTAAAGCTTATTTTCCTTCCAAACCTTTCCTCCCAAATGTAGGAGGAAAGGGAAGGAAAGGAAAAAAAAATTAAAATTATTTTAAAAATTAACAGAATTACAAAACTACCCGGTCTTTCATCCTATATTATATTAATTTTAAAAGCATATTAGTAAAATGACAGTTTTCCTTTCCTTTCTCTCCTCTTCGAGAACATTAAAATTATTTTCTTTCATTTCCTTTCCTTCCTTTTACTTCACTTTCGAGAACACAAATAATTTTTTTATTTTTCTTTCCTTTCTTTTCCATCCATTTCTTTCCCTTTCCTTTCTCTCCAAATTCGAGAACACAACATAATGGTGGATTGTCGACAAAGAAGGTGACCTCATTCATTAGGTGCGCGCTAAACTAAAATAATATAAATAATAGAGTAAATTATGTTTTTAGTTCATGAGATTTGTTGAAAATTATTTTTCCTTTTTATGGTTTTAAAAATATGATTTTCATTCCTATAGTTTATAATTTATTATCTTTTTGTTCTTATGATTTATAATTTATTAATTTTTTTATTTTTATGATTTACAATTTATTTCTATCTTAATTTTTCATATTTAAAAGTAGTGTTTTAGTCTCAGAAACGAAAATAAAAATAAATTACAAACTATAGGGATGAAAAACGAAATTTTAAAACCATAAAACGAAATCCGTAATTTTTAATAAACTATAGAGATGAAAAACGTAATTTACTATAAAAAGATAAAATACATTTTCATGTTGTCAAAACAAAGTTTGTTTTGATTTTTAGAGTGAATTATGTTTTTGGTTATTTGTTTGTGGTTGCTTTCTGTTTTTCGTAAAGTATATAGGTAGTTCAAATGTTGTGTTTCAAAGTCTAAACTGGTTCCACCGCTTAACATCTTTAAATGAGGTTTCGTTAAGTCAATCATGGCTCCTCAAGTGGGAGGAATTTTCGTCTTTTTATGCCTAAATTTAGAGTGAATTACATTTTTGGTACATCGTTTATGTTGCTTATTGGTTTTTTGTCTCTACAATTCGTAAGGTACACTGATTATCCATTTTTTTGCAATACTGAAATAGTCTCTTCCTCGATATTGTTTCTTCGGCAAACTCCAGCTCCTCCGTGAAAATTCATGTTTTTGCATATGGGTTTTCACCCTTCTATTTTTGGCAATGGTTGAGAAAACCAGGGACGATGCTTGTGGTAATGTGGGGAGGACAAAAGAGTTTCAAGAACATGGGATTTTATGGAGGGGAGGTTTTCAACGATGTAGGGCACAAGGGCGGTAACATCCCGGGGGGGGGGGGAGGGATTGTGGATGGTATCCCAATCTACTCGAGTTCGAATCCAAGGGGAGTCAATTTGAGGGCATGAGGAGTACCCAGTCCTTGGGCTGGTCCAGTCTTTGACTGGGTTGCCCCCCAGCCAATCTTAGACTGTGGTTGGGCTCTAGGTTCAGCGTAAGCTGGCCGGGACCACGGTGGATTAGTGGGCCCGTGGATGCTCGATACAGCCGGGGATGTGCGTGCCTGTGTTCGTGGTAGTCGTTCGTTGATTCGATGTCGCTATGCCTTTAAAAAAAGGACACAAGGATTCGAAGAACAAGTGTTTTTACCGAGGAGGTAGGGTTTGAGATAGAAACAATATAAAGGGAGGGACCATTTGGGTTTCAAAACATGAAAATGGACTACCAATGTATTTTACGAATTGTAAGGACCAAATTTTTTTTTAACCATAGATGAGGGACCAAAAATGTAATTCACTCTATATTTATGCATAAAAGATGAAAATTCCCATGAACATATGACCGGCTTAATAGAGCCTCCTTTAATAATGTTAAGTGGAGGTACCAGTTTGAGTTCCAAGACACGAAATATACTTTACGAATTGTAAAGATGAAAATCCAAAAACATTCATAAATAAAGGATAAAAAAAAGATATGATGATCTTTATTAATATTTGAGTTTCTGTCTAAAGTAAACGTTTCTTTCACACAAAAAAGTTTCTAAGTACCATGTGTGTTGAACATCCATTTTATCTTTCCCATGGTTGTTTTTGCAAATATGTTTAAAATGAAACTCAACATTAATAAAAGAAATGGAAAGAATAATGTTTTTAGAAGTGAAAAAAAGAAAAACATAATCATGGAATGAAAATGATGACGATATTTTGACCAAAAAAGAGTCAAAAAATGGTTACCTTCACCTTGAGCTTATCCCATCTCCTATCATCACCCACACCACCGAACTAACTTACACCTGTCTTTAACGGGACGTTAAGCTATTTCTTGACGTTTTTTAGACTCTAGTAAGATCTTGGGGATTAAAGTAAGTAGGGTTTATACTGTTGGTGATTTTAGTGTTCCGGTCTATTTATGTGATTGAAAATAACATGATGTCTATATGGGTTTATACTGTGATCTAATTCAAGTTAGGTGGTGTGGAGTGCACGCTTGTTATAAGACGAGTATGAACCCGGTAACAACTGAATACAACAAGGTTCGACTGGAACCCAGTCAAGCTCGACCGGTTCCAATCAACCTCTGTGAATTTGGTGTTGGCATCCTCTTGAAGACTCGACTGGGCCAGTCGAGTCTAAACTGGTTTCGATGTTGAAATCCTCTAAAAGACTCGAATAGGCCAGTCGAGATTTTACTGGACTTAGAGTAAAGTGGGAAATATGATTCAGAAGATAGGTTATACAGAACTTCTGAATGTTTATACAGAAGCTTCTGTATGAACAACCAGAAGTTTTGGTCTGGTCTTCTGGACTTGGGTTTTCTGCATGAAAGACCAGAAGCTCTGTATGGTTTATACAGAAGCTCTGGTTTGGTCTTCTGGACTTAGAGTTTCTGAATGAAAAACCAGAAGCTCTGGTCTGGTCTTCTCGACTTTGATCAGTTACTTCTGAATGGTTACTGTGCATTAAATGTGCAGTTATTGAGCAGTTACTAGAAATTGTGTAACTGACCACTACTTCTAACTTTCAGTCATGATTAACATTTCAGTTATATTATTATGAGTATAAATAAGGATTTATACTCATGTATTTGACACGGTTTTTGAACAATCCTACAATACTCTCCAGAAAATTGCTTAATTGAGTCTTATCCTAGATTGAAACCCAGGCATAGGGTCGAAATATCAATTCGGAAAGTGTCTCACACGATTCTCAATATAATCCAGTGATCGATTTACTCTTGTTTGCCTACCGTTCCTACATATACGGGTTTGGGTTGAACAGTTTTTGACATTTTTACAAATCGAATTTAATTATGCCGGTTTCGAAAATCTCAACTTAATCCAACTTATTCAAAAGTACAACCCAAATCTAACCCACCCCTTGCGGGTTGTGGCGGGTTGGACAGGTTGAACGGTTTTTTAGTATACATAAAATTGATGAATGAAATACGATAAATGCTACTAAAAATATACAAAGAGTTTCATGAGACGATTTCTATGTTTTCGTTGTATATATTTAAATTGTTTTTGGATCCCTTCACATTTATCAAAAAAAAACCTATAAAAAATCCTATCGGAAATTAGATGAAATCATCTACCGATTGCTAAGATCTTCATGTAGACAAGATTTCATATGATTTCATGTATGAGTGTATCTATGTACATATTATTTATTTATACATGTATCATTTTGTATATATGTGTGTGATTTTGTTATATTGTGTTGCCATTAGACAAGTTTCCTTTAATATATTGACATTGATTTATGGTGTTGCAGGACTAAATTTAGATGGTATTGCTACGTTGATAGAAGAAGTTGTATTCATATAAACGAATTAAACACACACACATATATATATATATATATATACACCAGTTATTCTTTATTCACATCCATTGATCCGACCAATTAACTTCAAATTTATATGGATTTATCGTGTTCACTTGTAAATGTTGATAGAAACATAACTTAAAAACCAGTATTACTTAAGCTCAAGTGTTCAAACCCTAATCTACAATAGAAAATTTGTTAGTCCCCAAAAAGAGATGGCTAACCAAGTGAGGGTTTTGTAGAAGGGGGAGGGGGGGGGGGGTTGAATATAAAACACACAGAATATACTCTTTTTAAATTTTTTAATATAAATATCAAAAATTTACACACAGGAAGTTTGATGCGGAAAAGAATAGACACACTATTCTATCAAACTTAACACAAAGATAACAGTAATTAACTTATACACTAAGGAAGTTAAAACAAGACTGTTATAACACACAGGATTGCCGGAGTCAAACAAATAATCACTTTGAAGAATTGTTGAAAGCGTGAGATTTATGGGAAGGACTTCATCTCCTTTTATAGTGCCCATGCATGGGATGCATGTAGACAGCTGTCAAGGATTCATTAGCTGGAAGTTTATCTGATGGACAAAGGAAGAGGCCACTCCCTTTGTACTAGGTTAATGGATGAATCATTCTTTGTAGCATGTAATGTCATATAACTTTATCTTCTTTTCTTCATGCTCTGTGAAGTCCCATCAAACCTTTTAGCTAAAAGACAAATATTCCTTTTATAAGAATAAAAGAGAATGTCTTTAATTAAGGTTTAATGCCCAAGTTCTTGCTGCTCACGTGTCTTGCATTTGTTGTGAGTCAAGAACTTACCTCTTGAAAATTGCTAAGTGATACATGAACCTATGTATCACATCGGTGGATACCTTGTAAGGCTGGAATTGATAAGTGTACACATTGCTTAGTGATCCTCAAATCTCACTAAGTGTTGAGAGTGTACACCCTTGTAGTTGTGACTTGATATCACAGCCTTAGAAAATATACCTGCAATTTCGGTGACCAAGGTACATAGTGTCGGTGGATGGGTACTAACTTGATGACCTCATCTTGTACTGATGACCCAATACTTTGATGACTTAAATGTGTACCATCGGTGACCCACTATGTTGGTGACCCAATCTTGACTTTGGCAATTTGATCTGAATATTGAAGTTAGTTGGTACATCCAAAATTCCACTTTTTGATGTACAACCCTTGATTGAATAGTCTTTTGACTTTTCAATACTTGAAGCATATTTCAGACCTTCAAAAGAACCTATAAAGAATCAATCATACAAAGGAAGGTGGTTCATCACCAAATCATCGGTGACCCAACAATCTCCCCCTATTTGATGATGATACCTGTAAGTTAGAAAAGAATTCTTTTTGACCCTTTCTATTTCTTTTGGGTTCTTTTGACTCAGATATATATATATATATATATATATATTTTAAACTGAGTATGAGTATATACAGTATAAGTATAAATATGTGCAAGAAAAATAAAGATATTAACAAGAATTTTTAAAGAAGAAGAGTATGAACTTTTATTAATCAACACACAACATTGTACAACACACAAAGTACATGATTAATAAAGTTCACACTATATGAAGACTATTCAAGGAGTGGGTTCTCTTCTTTTTAGCTCATCCAAGATAAGCCTTGTGATTCCATGGTCTTCAACCGGAGGTACTCCTAGAATAGCAGAGAGGAAGGATCTGTGAGCCCTTGGGATATCAGAGGCTCTAAAGAAACCGCTGTTTCCAAAGATGTCCTCAAAGAAAACCCCAAGCTCAGGAGTAGTCAGCATAGTTTGCTCCAGGTAAGCAATAGGAGTAGGAGTGGAAAGATCTATACCCGAGGCATTTATCTTGATGCCTCTTTCATGAAGCATGGCAAAATGTCCCTTCTTTCTATTTTTAGGAGCTGTGATGACCTCTCCTTTAAGACCTTGTTGTATAAGGTACATTTGCTGTGCTTCAAGGCAAGTCGCAAGAATATCATTCTTCTTTTGGATGTTGAGCATCTTAATGAATAACTTTATGAGAATATTGAGTACCAGCTCTTTGTACTTGCTTTTGCTCTTTGAGATACATTTACCAACTTCCATCCATTCAGTTATCCCAAGAACTTCCAACCATTCAGCTTCATAAACCTTTGAGAGAGTGTCAGCTCTCTTAAGGGTGACAAGTAACTTGGGAGAATTTTTGGTTGGAGGTTGGATGGTGGCATTGATAATCTTGGACTCATCCTTTCTTGTTTTCAACCTTCTCTTGAACCACTCCACTTCCTTGGTCTTCTTGGCCTCATCAACCATTTTCATAGCATCAGATTTTTTCTTTAAGTTCTCAAGCTCATATTTCTGAGCCTGATTAGCATCTGGTATCATGGCATGGGTGGCCTCATCTTGAGCCAGTTTGAGTACATTAGTCTGATCATACTCAAGCTGAGCTCTAATGGCTTCCTCCTTTTCTGCTTCAGTCAAAATTACCCCAAGAGGGTCGGTGAGTAACGAAGCTGGCTACAATCTCAGAGTGTCAGCTTCTGGACCTCTGTTAATTTTCTTCTTTTTCTTTCTCTCCTCTTGCTGTTCTTCAAAAGAGAGAGGCTTCTTCCTTTGGCTTTTTCTCTTCTTTTCTTCTCTTCTTCAGTTTCAAGGGGTTGAGCACTGATACTCTCCCCCTCAACAGCTGCTTCAGGTATCTCGGTGACCAGGGGGTCAGTGACAGTGGTGACCACGTGAGGAGTCACCTCGGTGACCAGAGGGAGAGTCTCCTCGGTGACCGTGGCCACACCACCATCGGTGGCTGAAGGAGCCATATCGGTGGCTGGCTTGGCAGCGTCGGCGGCTGCTGTCTTGGCGGCGTCGGCGGCTGTGGAGGTGGTAGCATTTGAATTCTTATTTTTCTCCCCCTCAGTGGTTGAACCCTTGAAACCAACTGAAGAGAGAAAAGCCTTGATTCTTTCTATATCAGAAGCCATAGTATCAACTTTTCTTTCAATCCTTTGAAGAACAAATCTGTCTCGATCTTGGAAGAAAGAACCATCCACATCAAGTTCAACCGTTGGAGAAGAGATTGGAATCTTGTCAATTTTTGTAATAATAGTGGCAAGAGATTCCATGATGTTCTGTTGAGTAGAGAAAAGAGAGGCCATTCTTTCCATTTCTTTGGCTGCTTGTTCTTCCAAAACTTCCACCCGGCTAACAGTGTCACGAGTGAAACTGGTGAAAGCTTGGAGAAGATCATCTCCCTGTTTAGAGGACATAGGAGCAGACGGTTGAGGCTTTGGTGATTGATCAGCATCATCATCACTAGAAGAAGAATAATCCACCAAACCTGTAGGTTTACTTGGGGGGGATTTAGCAGATGTGGGGGAGACACATTTAGGAGAGTGTCTATGAGGGGATTCCTCAGTAATGGGTTCCTGAACACCCTTGGCCTGTACGGGAGACGTACGTGTCCATGGTGTAGTATCGGAAAATAAAAAGTCTGTAAATTGGGATGCTCCATCAAATGCACCTAGTTGTGATGCACTCTCTTGTGGAGTGTGGAAAGGGAGCTGTGAGAGCTCACGGGGTGGAGAAGAGGCACCTTGGATGGGAGACTCCAAGTCTTCTTCATCAACTAAAGAGAAAGTTGATGAAGGAATAATAGGGATGTCCCTTTGTACAACCATGTCCTTTTGAGAGGGCATGGAGGAGCTTGGTTGGGTTAACTGCTCCTTGGGTCGGGTAGGAATATTTTCAACACTTACTAACTTTTGGGAGTTAGTAGGTGGCTTTTGAGTTGAGACCCTTTGGGTACCCTTAGACTTCTTTGAGGAAGTCTTTGAGGGGCTTTTTGAGTGTCTCCGCTTTTGGGTTTTAGATGCTTCGGTAGAAGCCAAAGGTTCTTTTGGCTTCGTAGCATCAGTGGGTGCGGAGGTAGATGTGCCCGACGGTTTGGATCTCTTACGAGATTTGGGCACATCAGTTACTCGAGGTGCAGTAGAGATAGAAGACATACATGAGGTCCTTTGAAGACGGAGTTCATTTTCTCCCCAAGAGAGAGTTGCATTTCTTGCAAATTCAACCATAGAAGGTCGGAGAGGGTTGTCGGATGCTAGGACTGCCTTTTTCATAATTTGATTTCCCACTTGATGAAGAGGGAGATCATATAGAATATCATCCCTTTTCTCAAGTTTATCAGCCAATTTATCATTAATAATAAGTGAGAAAAGGCGCTGGAGGGGTACCTGAGGTCGTCGGAGAGTAGTGAAAGAAGAGATCATTTCATTGAAGAAATAGCTTGCAAAGTCTATCCTTCTTTGAAATATCAGAGCATGAGCTAGTTCGGTTATCTGAGATGGTGACTGATCAGGACCTCCCGTCTTTTTGCTTAAGAAAAGAATAAGATGAGCAAATAAAAAGTTCCAGATGCTCCTCATATTCTTTCTTAGAAGTGTACTTGGACCCTTTGACTTTTGACCCTTTTTCTCTTCCAAGTAATTCATAACAGATACCACCATTTCATGTTCATTTCCAAGAGGAAAAGGTTCATAGGAGTCATAGGAAGGAAGCTTAAGAATATTTCGAACATCTTCCACATTAAAAACCACATCATGTTCATCATTACTAAGAACAGATGCCAGAATCTGATCTGATGAAGCATCAAATGTGCATGTCAACCAAAAGTTTCCTAAGAGAAACTTACACATTTTGGGTTTTGCTGTAAGAGCATACTGGAGAGGGCATCTTTGAAGGAACCAACAGATGTCATTGTACTCAGGATGAGCATTATCAATTCCAATACGTCCAAAGTAATTGCATGCAGGAAAAGAGAGAGATCCAAAGGTCATTGTTTGTTCTTCTGAGGATTTTGAAGGAGATGCCATTGAAGAAGGATGAGAAGTTGCAGGTTTGCTCTTGTAAGATGAGAGAGAGAGAGTGCGAGAAAGGTGGTAAGGTAATGGGGGAAGTGGTTATATATGAGAGGGAATTTCAATTTTCAAAAATTAATGATGACCTTAGGTGATTGAAAAGTCAGAATTCTAAGGGTTTGAAGGTTGAATTTGGCGCATGCTCTCTGACATTAATGACGTTGATGATGTCATTTGAGATAAGAACAAGGAATCTTGCTCACCAAGAATGGTAAGTCAAGGGTTATCTTTAAGGGGTTAAGAAAGTGAAGGGTCTTAGAGATACCTCGGTGAGTGGTTTGAACGTCAGTGGATGTATCTGAGAGAGAGAACCGTCGGTGGCTAGTCAGAGAGAGAGACGATCGTCGATGGCTTGTAGAGGGTGCGTCTCTCGGTGGGTGACGTCGGTTGATGACGTCGGTGGCTCGTGAGTGGGTGTGATCGTCGGAAAGTGACGTCAGCGGAGAAGGATGATGTCAGCGTCGGTGGATGACGTCAGTGGATGACATCGGTGGTTGGGGCAACTGTCGGTGGCTCAATAGAGAGGTCGACGTCGGTGGCTAGGAGAAGTAAACGTCGGTGGCTCAATAGAGAGGTCGACGTCGGTGGCTCGTGAGAGTGGGTAGTTGCACGGTGGTTAGACGTCGGTGATGTCGGTGGTTAGGGCAGCAAAGGATTACGGTGGATGACGTCGGCAACGTCGGTGGACGGTGGTTCGATGGTGGTTTGTCGGAAAGTGGACCGTCGGCGGCTTGGAACGTCGGCGGCTGGTGGCTGTGGAAAGATGGTGTCGGTGATGGTGTGATTTTTAGGGTTAGGGTTTTATGAGAGAGGTGAGAGAGATGTGTATGGTTTTAGGGTTAGGGTTTAGGTTAAAATATAGAGAGAGAGGAGTTGCCACGTTGGTTCTTACCGACTATATAAATATATAATATACATGAATGTATATAATATATATACATATAATATATAAAACATATATAAAACATATAAATATATAACATATATATATATAATATACTTAAATGTATATCATATATACATACACATAATATATAAATATATATATATATATATATATATATATGTTAGTCTATATTTATCATACCTCACCGATGAGGAACCTGAACCTTGCTTCATCAAGGGGCTTTGTGAACAGATCAGCTAATTGATAATCAATTGGAATGAAATGAAGTTCCACATCACCTTTAGAGACATGATCTCTTATAAAGTGATACCTGATATCAATGTGCTTAGATCTTGAATGAAGCACAAGGTTGTTGGTAATGGCTATTGCACTTGAGTTGTCACACAATATTGGGATCTTTGAGAAAATTTTATTGTAATCACACAGCTGATTTTTCATCCACAATATCTGTGCACAACAACTTCCAGCAGCCACATATTCTGCTTCAGCAGTAGAAGTAGACACAGAATGTTGTTTCTTACTTGACCAGCTCACAAGCTTTCCACCAAGTAACTGACAACTTCCCGTTGTACTTTTTCTGTCTATTTTTGAACCTGCAAAATCAGAATCAGAGTACCCGATGAGATCGAAACCTAAGTCTTTGGGATACCAAAGACCCAGATTTATGGTACCTTTTAGATACCGAAAAATCCTTTTCACAGCAGTCAGATGTGATTCTTTAGGATTTGCTTGGTATCGAGCACACAGACAAGTAGCAAACATAATATCAGGTCTACTTGCAGTAAGATAGAGAAGAGATCCTATCATGTCTCTATAATTTGTAATATTAACAGAAATGCCATCAGGATCAGAAAAGAGTCTAACAGGAGGAGCCATAGGAGTTTTCATGGTAGATCAAGTATCAAATTGAAACTTTTTCAGAAGATCTTTAATGTATTTACTTTGATTAATGAAAATACCTTCTGGAGACTGTTTTACTTGCAAACCAAGAAAGAAAGTTAACTCCCCCATCATGCTCATTTCATACTCTTTTTGCATGAGGGAGCTAAACTCATCACACAAGAATTCATCGGTGGCTCCAAAAGTAATATCATCAACATAGATTTGAACAAGAATGATATTACGTTGTGATTTCTTGAAGAAGAGGGTGTTGTCAACCTTGCCTCGTATATACTTATTTCTAATTAGATATTCTGAGAGAGTATCATACCAGGCACGAGGAGCTTGCTTCAGTCCATACAAAGCTTTATCCAACCGATACACATGATATGGATGGACTGTATCTTCAAACCCAGGTGGTTGCTTCACATACACTTCTTCAGCTAGTTCACCATTCAGGAAGGCACTTTTGACATCCATTTGGAATACCCGAAAATTCTTGTAAGCTGCATGGCAAGAAATATTCGGATAGCTTCCAATCTGGCAACAAGAGCAAAAGTTTCATCATAATCAATTCCTTCCTCTTGCCGATATCCTTGAGCAACCAACCTTGCTTTATTCCTTATGACAGTTCCTTCTTCATCCATCTTGTTTCGAAACACCCACTTTGTTTCGATAATGGTTTTGTTGGATGGACGAGGAACTAACTTCCAGACTTTGTTTCTCTCAAATTGTGAGAGTTCTTCTTGCATGGCAATTACCCAGCTAGGATCAGCTAGGGCTTCATTTACCAGCTTAGGCTCAACAATAGAAACAAAGTTGACATATAAGCACAGATTGCTTATGCCTCTTCTTGTTTTTACACCAACTTGTGGATCACCTATGATTTGATCTATTGGATGATCCATGGTCCACTTTAGTGCAGGAGGCAAGGGAGGAGGTAGAGAAGAGGATGAGGTAGGAATTTGAGATGGTGAAGGTAGGTTAGTGGGAGATATGGTGTTTTGGTGGGTAAGGTCTTCTGTAGAGTTAGTTTCAGGAGGTGAAGAAGAAAGAGAGGGTTCTGAAGATAAGGTGGTGTTTATAGGAGGCTGAGAAGGGTTGTTATCTGGAGGATTGGGTTGAGAGGAAGATGGAATTTCACCAACACATGAGTTTATCCATAGGTTTAGTTCTTCTTCATTACAAGATAATGAAGATGTTTCAAACTCATCAAACTTCACATGCATGGATTCATCTATGCATTGCCTTCTTAGGTTGTAGATTCTGAAGGCTCTTGAGGAGAGAGAATAGCCCCTGAAAATTCCATCATCAGACTTCGGATCAAATTTTCCAAGTTGTTCCCTGTCATTTAGCATGTGACAAGCACATCCAAATACATGGAAGAAGTCAACTGCAGGTTTCCTACCATGGAAAACCTCATAAGGAGTCTTGTCATGACTTTTGACTATGATAGACCTATTTTGAGTAAAGCATGCAGTGTTAACTGCTTCTACCCAAAAATAGGTTGGCAACTTGGATTCACTCAGCATTGATCTTGCAGCTTCACACAGCGTCCGGTTTTTTCTTTCAACAACACCATTTTGTTGAGGAGTACGAACAACAGAGAAGTTCTGAGAGATTCCTTTTAGGTCAAAGAAATCTTCCAGAGCAGCATTTTTGAATTCTGTGCCATTGTCACTTCTGAAGAACTTCACCAGTTTACCATTCATATTTTCAATTTTTCTTGTAAACCTGATGATTTCTTCAGCAGCATCACTCTTGTGTTTTAGAAAGAACACCCAAGTATATCTAGAGAATTCATCGACAATTACTAGCATATACTTTTTACCATCCAGACTAGGTGTGCTTACTGGACCACACAGATCCATGTGAAGCATTTGAAGAGGTTGAGAGATAGATGAACATTGTTTTGTTTTAAAGGAAGTTCTGGTGAGTTTTCCTTTTTCACATGCTCCACACAGCTTTTCTTTTTCAAAAACTATTTTTGGCATTCCAACAACCAGCTCTTTGTTGGAAAGTTTGTTCAAGGTTTTAAAGTTTAGATGAGAGAACCTTTTATGCCACAGCCAACTTTGTTTGGCTATTTCTTGAGAGAGGAGACACACAGCTTCTCCAATTGCACTTTCCTTCATGTTGATTATGTATACATCGTTCAGTTGGGTTCCTGCTAGTACAATCTTATTCTGTACATCAAAGACCAAGCACACACATAGCTGAAACATGACCTTATAGCCCAAATCACATATTTGGATGATGCTTAGAAGATTGTACATTAGCCCTTCAACATGAGCTACTTTAGAGAAAGTGATGGTTCCATTTGATATGGTACCATATCCTTTGGTGATCCCTTTTCCATTTCCTCCAAAGGAAACAGTGGGTCCCTTTTCTTTTGAGAAGTTAGAGAGAAGAAGTTTGTTTCCGGTCATGTGTCTTGAACACCCGCTGTCCATGTACCATATGTGATCTTTGTTTGGTACCTGCACCCAAAAACAAATTTAGACTTTTGGTACCCATTTTGAGGTGGGTCCTTTGGGATTAGAAGGCATTTTATTTCTGCGAAGATCCAAATCTTTTGGGCAATTTTTAGCAAGATGAAGAGTATTGCCACAATTATAGCACTTCTTTAAAGAAAAGGCCCTTTTAAAATCCATATCATCAAAACTTTGGACAGAAGTTGATGACTGAGAAGAGGAGGGGTGACCGACACCTGGTCTTGGTCCAAGAATACCTTTACTAGGATTTCTTGATTTCTTCAAGTTTACTGACCGAGGAATAAGATCAGTAACTATTTGAGATTTCATTTTAGATGAAAATTTTGATTTAGAAAATTTTTTCTTTTGAGGAGAAAATCTTTTTGGAGAGGGATACTCAGGAACATTTGAAGGTTGTTCCTGGGAGTACCTTGACTCATGAAGACTTAGAGAATTTAAAAGTATTTGAATAGGTTTGGGAGAAGAAGAAGAGGAGCTTGGAAGAGTTGAAACTTTTGAAGATTCAGGAGAGGGTTCTTTAGCTTTAACAAAGACTCCAAACTTTTTGGCATTGGACTCTACTTTTAGCATATCTAACAAATCTATTGAATGGACAGAAGTAGAATCATCTGATGAGTAATCTAAAAGATCATCATCGTCATCAGAGAAGAAACCAGCAGGAAAGCCTTGACACTCAGATGATGGAAGTGGAAGGTCGGAAGGTTGAGGATCATCTTTTCCATATCCAAGTCCAGACTTGTCCTTACAAGAGATTTGATCTAGAAGAATCTTTTCTAGATTTTTCGAAGATTTAGTCCACTTAGAAAGAACCTTTTGTTCCTTTTCAAGAGTGTTGGATATCTTTATTTTCTCTTCAGAAAGACTGTCATTTAAGTACATTAGGTTTTCTAGATCAGCTTTCCTTTTGTCAAAGTCCTTGAGTTTGGAAAAACAGGAAAGAAGTTGATCATTTAAACATTTAATGTGCATGTCAGCCTTTTTCTTTTGATCCTTTAAATTGCAAAAGTCAATAGTTAAAGAATCAAAGGCATCAACCTTTTGACCATCAGAGAGAAAGGTAAAGGGATGTACCTGGGGCTTTATTCCTGAAGTGGATCCCTCAGCAGATACAACGGTAGTGTAGAGTGACTTTTCCATGTCTTCCAGCTCATCGATTTTGGCCATGAGGCATTTTGTGACATACTCACTCTCACTCTCAGAGGTTTGCTCATCCTCCCAACAATGAGCCTCAGCAATCAAAGTTTTACTTTTACTTTGGTTTCTTTCTTTTTCCCTCTTGTATTTAGCTTTGTACTTCTTATATCTAGAGGTTTCTTTTGATTCAGAATTTTCTTTAGAGGAGTGGCTATTTCTCTCTTCATGCTTCCTAGAAGCTGATTTTGAGAAGTCATGGCCATAAGAAGAAGAAGGTTTGAGAGTAGAGGAAGCTTTTGATCTGCACTCAGAAGCAAAATAACCTTTCTTTCCGCAATTGAAGCATTCTTCATTTGCTTTGTCAGAAGAGGGTTTTTGAGAAAAAGTTTTCTTATGAAATTTAGAGCGGTTTGAAGAAAATATTTTGTTCTTAAGGTTTCCAACAATCATTGCCGTACTATCAGAAAGTATGTCAATGGCTGATTCTTCACCTTCATCATCAGCCGCACGATAGTATGCATCTGATAGATGAGAAGAATCTTCCTTAATATCGTTTTCAGATTCTGAAGAAGGATAGGTGATTCTAGGGACACAAGAAGAAGATTTTGAATCACCTATTAAAGCAATAGAAGAGGATTTGATATCCTTTATAAGAGATTTTCTCTGGTTCTTAGTTTGTTCATAGTGGAGAAGAGTTCCATAGAGAGCAGTTAAAGGCATTATTTCTAAGTCCTTGGTTTGCTTGATGCAAGTACAAATAGTTTCCCAGAAGTCTGGGAGACAATCCATGAACTTGCAGAGAACTTCTTCATTATCATAAACTCGTCCAATAACTTTGAGATCATTGAGAAGACAGTTAAAACGATTAGAGTAGGTAGAGAGAGATTCTCCTTTTTCATGGGAGAAAAGTTCATACTTTCTAACAAGACAGATCCTGTTAGATTTCTTGACTTCTTTGGTGCCTTCATATAAGACACTCAAAGTATCCCACATTTCTTTAGCAGTGGGGAGGTTATGAAGAGAGTGATACACTTCATCAGGAAGAGATACATCAAGAGCAGATTTGACTTTAGTGTCTAGAGCAACTAGGCGTTTATCATCTTCACTAAATTTATTTGAAGGTTTGATGATATATCTGCCAGTTTTATCACTTCTTTCATCATCTGACTCTATGTCTTTTCCTTCAGCGTCTTTTTGTGGGCCAAAGCGAGCCCATATTTTAGGAACAATAGGTCCCTCACTTAGAATGTTGGGATACCTGCAATCAATCTCTTCCAAGAATAATAGCATACGATTTTTCCATAACCCAAAGTTACTTGTGTTGAACCTTGGAGGTTTGGCCAAGGATCCTAAATCATATGTATTACTAGAGGAGGTCTGCAAAGTACCATCAACATTTGAAGTAGTAGCCATCACAGATCTGGTTTATTGAATTAAACTAACTGCTCTGATACCACTTGTTTGTCCCCAAAGAGAGATGGCTAACCAAGTGAGGGTTTTGTAGAAGGGGGGTTGAATATAAAACACACAGAATATACTCTTTTTAAATTTTTTAATATAA
The DNA here is from genome assembly GCA_036898165.1 of Silybum marianum. Lineage (NCBI taxonomy): Eukaryota > Viridiplantae > Streptophyta > Magnoliopsida > Asterales > Asteraceae > Silybum > Silybum marianum. The sequence continues at coordinate 24,488,462 of CM072543.1, forward strand.
ATATCAAAAATTTACACACAGGAAGTTTGATGCGGAAAAGAATAGACACACTATTCTATCAAACTAAACACAAAGATAACAGTAATTAACTTATACACTAAGGAAGTTAAAATAAGACTGTTATAACACACAGGATTGCCGGAGTCAAACAAATAATCACTTTGAAGATTTGTTGAAAGCGTGAGATTTATGGGAAAGACTTCATCTCCTTTTATAGTGCCCATGCATGGGATGCATGTGGACAGCTGTCAAGGATTCATTAGCTGGAAGTTTATCTGATGGACAAAGGAAGAGGCCACTTCCTTTGTACTAGGTTAATGGATGAACCATTCTTTGTAGCACGTAATATCAGATAACTTTATCTTCTTTTCTTCATGCTCTGTGAAGTCCCATCAAACCTTTTAGCTAAAAGACAAATATTCCTTTTATAAGAATAAAAGAGAATGTCTTTAATTAAGGTTTAATGCCCAAGTTCTTGCTGCTCACGTGTCTTGCATTTGTTGTGAGTCAAGAACTTATCTCTTGAAAATTGCTAAGTGGTACATGAACCTATGTATCACATCGGTGGATACCTTGTAAGGCTGGAATTGATAAGTGTACACATTGCTTAGTGATCCTCAAATCTCACTAAGTGTTGAGAGTGTACACCCTTGTAGTTGTGACTTGATATCACAGCCTTAGAAAATATACCTGCAATTTCGGTGACCAAGGTACATAGTGTCGGTGGATGGGTACTAACTTGATGACCTCATCTTGTATTGATGACCCAATACTTTGATGACTTAAATGTGTACCATCGGTGACCCACTATGTTGGTGACCCAATCTTGACTTTGGCAATTTGATCTGAATATTGAAGTTAGTTGGTACATCCAAAATTCCACTTTTTGATGTACAACCCTTGATTGAATAGTCTTTTGACTTTTCAATACTTGAAGCATATTTCAGACCTTTAAAAGAACCTATAAAGAATCAATCATACAAAGGAAGGTGGTTCATCACCAAATCATCGGTGACCCAACAAAATTAACTCTTATCCAATAACACATGCTTACCTCTTATGGAAATCCTTGAATTCAATATATCCAAGAACAAATACTTATCGACAGAAATCAAGTAAAAAACGAGTAGAAGCAAACGGCATAAGCAAACTATCGACATAGATCAAGTAAAACGAGCAAGGGTCCAACAAGTAGAACTGAATTTGGGAAATACACTCTTGTAGTCGTGTTAAGGGAATAAGGGCGTAGAATCAGAATCAAATTGAGTTTGATTTACCGTTTACCTAGTTGGATTAAGTTTTGACTTTGGACTCTAAATTGGACTAATAATATATGTATTTATTTTTTGGATGTAAATTGGAATAAATATATACATATTTTTGGGATGTAAATTATAATGTTATAAATATTAGACATATATATATATATAACATTTTCGAAATAATATATATTAGCAGCGGTTTGACGTTTTAGCGGTTTGCGGGTTGGGTTTAATTGGGTTGTTAGCGGGTTGGTTTGGTTAGGCGGGTTTCGCGAGTTGACGATTTTTCGTACACCCTTAAAAGTAAGATTCAATTCATAGTTTTTTTTTTGATATAGAGGTGGGCGACCTCTCCAATCAAGAAAAAAATTATTCATAAAAGATTACGATTTTGATTTTTGATTTTTTTGTATTTTAAAGATTTTTACGATTTTCTTTTTAAAAGCAAAACCATGAACCAGACACACAAAGAAAGAAGAGAACAGAAAAGAAGGGAGAGGAGGAGTGGGAAAGAAAAGGAACAACCCCTAGGGGAGGTTCCAGACACACCTGGCCCGAAAAACATTCGGACAAGGCTTAAGATTCAGGCTAAGGAGCCTAGACTGGACATCATCAGAGATGGTCTTGATCACCATATCATACGATCTTCTCTTATCCTTGAAGATGCGATCATTCCGTTCAGACCAGAGGTGGTAAACGGTTCCAGCAAGCACTAATCTACGAATAATAGACTAGATGGTTTTGCCTTTGGTGGCTTGCTGGAAAACACTGATGATATCATCCCAGTTGTCCGGGACAACAGGAAGGTTCATCTTAGGATTTATCCCATTCCAAACCTGATTGGGGAACGGGCACTCAAAGAAAAGGTGATGATGAGAATCAGGACCATTATGACAAAACCCACAAGACAGATTAGGATAGGCTTCCAAAAACCGAAGCTTATCATGCGTCTTAAGACGCTGTTTCATGGCAACCCAAAAAACAAAAGCATGTCTAGGAATGTTCTGCGAGAACCAGACTATGTGCTGCCGATCGATGTCCGGCTCATTGGGACGAATAGAGAGTCAAACCTCATGAACCGAGAAAGGAGTGAGAATGTGAGATGGCCATCCCTCTTCCTCCAGAGGAGTTTGTCAGGGATGGAAGGGGAGAGAACCGGGGGGAGGAATCACGGAGAACGGGGTTGGGACTATCCCGCATTTGGAGACAGGTCCAGCAACCACTAGCAAAGATATCCTTGACCCGAGCATCAAGTGAAAGGTTCGTATTAAAGATATTGCGAGGGGTAATAAGTCGGCACAAGGGGCCAGCAGGGTGCCAGTTATCAAACCAGGCAGAAGTGGAAGAACCATTACCAATTTGGAAGACAACAAAGTCTCTTGTTTTATCCCGCATGCCCAAGATCTTCCTCCAATCCCAACCAACATCACTGCGGATCGAGGTATCCCAGAAGTTACGCTCTTTAAGCCTGTAGGAGTGGATCCATTTAACCCACAAAGAGCCCTTATTGGAAAAGATTCTTCATGAGGAGGAGGCCATTAGGGCAAGATTCCAGGTGGCCAGACTCTTAATGCCAAGCCCGCCTTGAGATTTAGGTAGGCACACGGTCTTCCAGGACACCTTGGCTTTCCCTCTTTTTAGCTCACCATGGCACCAAAGATAACCCCTCACAATCAAACAAACTAAGAGGTTGTTCGACGGTTGTTAAATGATTTGATACAAAATGATTAAGAGACTTTTATGACATAATACAAAATGAAATATGCTTATTCAGTAATTGTTCAAAATGAAATTAAGGCTCTAAATAGTTAAGGGAGATTCATAATGCAAAATGATTCAAAGAGTTGAAACCATTAATAGAAAAACTTATTTTTATGCCAAATGACACATTTTGGCTTGGTGATTTCAACACCAACCAACCATTTGGTTACACCTTTTTTTTTAAATACATATAATATTTATATACAACAAATGAAAATCTATAAGGTTTTGAAACACTGAACCCTAAGAAGATTAGATTACCAAATACCGTTAGACCAAATGCCGCAAATTTCAGGTTTCATGTCCATCGAAAACAAGCAAAAAAACCAATAACTACCAACTTGTGCAACAAATTACGGAACAAAATTATATCGATAGTACATAAAATTAACGAGTTCCAACATCTGTTCCTATCAAACTACTCGTTTTACCACAATTCCCGGTTCAAAATCTCAACAATAAGTTCATAAAGAAATAAACAAGGATCTGCCCATTTGCTCAACCTCAAAAAACACGAAAAATAAGTGAAATAATAAGTCAAAATACGCAGAATCATCGAGCAGCTTGTGGCTGAGCGCTTTCCAAGAGCTGGCTAACTAACTTGTAAGTTCTTACCGAAAGTCCTTTCGTGTGGTCAATAAGTTGCTCGTACCTGTGAATAAATAGAAAGATGAAATGATATATATAAATATACACAATAAAAGATGAAAGTCGTCATGAATTGATAAATCATTACAAGAAAATGGGTCTTTTAGAACACTAAGCTGTCTTAATGGAGTGCTTAATGAGACTTTTTTAAGTTTTAGAACCAATTTCTATACATCCTATCCAATGCAATTACAATAAGTAGTTAAGACAAAGTTAGGCAACTTAATGAATTGGGCAATGTAATAAGACAGAGATAAATCGTCTTATTAACCTTATTTATAGGACAATTTCAAAAATGGCATGAAAAATCTAATAAGCCACTTTATATATCATTAAGCCACTTAATGAATGGGACTCATAGCTTATTCGGTCAGCTATACATGACTGTTTGGTAGTGGCTTAATGATATACAAAATGGCTCATTCAGTAAGCTTCTAGAGGGTAGCTTTATGTAGAAAGCCAAGTTTTTTTCATACCTGCTACTCAATTAAAAAACACATTCCTTCCATCTATGAATAAACCCTCCTAAAGAAAAACCTTCCCAATCTATACAGACAAATTAATACACAAAAAACAACTTTATCCATGCAGGACTTAATGAAAAACCAACTAAACACTTAACACCCCTCTCAGAGTTGATGCTCTTGTAAACTTAAGTCCATTAAAATACTCTATTAGGTTGTCCAAGGACGGTTAGACGTCACATAAAGCCATTTTGTCTTAGTAAATAAGCACAAAATTTGAAATTATCGAAAGCTCTCGTGAAATATGTATCTATACTTACACGTTGGGATGATTGGGTTCCATAACAACCGTTCCAGTTTGGGTGTCGATCTTAGCATCCAGCTTGGAGGTTCGGATGAGATTCAGAATCCACCTCTCAGCATCTTCATAGTTTAGGTTTAGTTTCTCAGCAAGCACCCTGGAAAAACATTAATCCAATTTATAACAAAATTCACAAATTTACATTTGCCCTAAAACATAATACTCTAAAACAAAGCAGGCATTTGATCTATGAGACGAAAATTAATCATCTTTTCAGAGGTTATGGATGGATATCAGTCTCTAGTCAAGAACACAATACTTGGGGTTTTTGGGTTAAATTCAAAATTTATAATCTCTTCATCCCATGAAAAATGCAACCCTTTTTGAAAAGTTTTTGTGTTCAACTTACAAATTTACCCATTACCGATTATAGGCATGGGATCATGTGAGAAGTGGAGTTAACGTGAGAAGCGTAAAAAGAGATCTTGACCCTTGATCACTTTTAATCTCAAACCCACCCATGAACTGCGCTTGGTATGGGGATTGATCCGGTGCATCTCGGTGTATCTCACCTCCGTGCATCTCATCCTAATATGCATCCAAGGGTGGAGATCCCTTCTTACCCTTCTCATCATAACCTCACTTCTCATTGGAACCCAACCCTACCATTATATATATATAAGATGATAGTATTGATTTCAACATACATGATTCCTTTAGCCCGTCTTTGTTAAGAGGGTACTTTAGGTATATAACAAATAGCTAAACAATTTTCTTAATCTATATATCTTCATTTTCTTCAAAAGACCAATATCCTTATCCCTATAGGTTCCTAATCCCTGAAGAATTGCACCCCAAACCATCCAAACGCTGATGCACCTTGAACCCTAAAAGGTAATCAAACCCACCCTCACCCTCAAAAAGAAAAATTGAAAAGAAAAAAGGATTTCTAGAATATAATCGAATAGAGTTTGTACCCCATGTTAATGCGCTCGTGTATTCTGCAGTAGGTCTCAAATATGAAAAGACGAGCATTCTCAAGAAACTCATCCTTCAATGGCACGACCGTGTAGTTGCTTTCTTCAACTCGTTTGCCCAAAAACGGGTCATTTAGTATCACCTGTACAGTACAGCATCCAAGGTTTAGCAAGAATCACTTCTTTATGATAAGTAAAAACAAACACAGCAACCTTAATGTTCTAAAAAGAAATAACTCCAAATACATATATATAGGGGCGGGATCAAATGAGAAACTCAAATTTGGTTGTGAACGTGAGGACAAATGAGAGGGCGACATGTGTCATATTCAGACCGAATAATCAAAGAATTATTCAGACCGAATAAATACTATATTCAGTATGAATATTTCTTTGATTATTCAGTCTGAATAATCTACATTTAGACACGTGTCGTGCTCTCATTTGTCCTTGCGTTCACAACCAAATTTGAGTTCGCATTTGAACTTTCCTCATATATTATATTATATATATATACAACACATAAAGAAAAAAAGAAAAAGGGAAGGAAAGAAAAAGGCATCTTACGTCCTCACACTCTTTCATCTTCTTTTGAGCACCCTCAAAGTCAAAATTGACGTAAACACATGCCAAAAACTCTGTAATCGGATCGGCAAAAGAGTGCTGCTCTTGCTGAATGACTTTAATGAACTCTTTAAATTGAGGCCTTCTCTTCTTGTTGACGATGAATGCAGTAGCAAGGTAGCGCAAAAGATGTGGAGCATTTGTTTGAATGGCATTTAAATACCTAAAAGAGATAAATTCTATATTAGAAACAGCTAGGTCATGCCCAACACAGTTATCAAGAATTTTATTAAGCTCAGAAGACATACTTGTCCTGATTAAATAAGTCAATGATTTGTGTTCTGCCATTATCATGGTTGAAGAAGATGAATAAACTCCAATGCATCAGCCATATCCGACTTTGAACTTGATTCAACGAAGAGCTAAAGTTCTGAACGAAGTAATCTTATTAGATTCTCTAAAGAGGAAGCAAACAAATCAACAAAAAAGAGAGAGAATGAAACAGACCTTTGAGTCTATTATTTCCTTCAATCGATTCAGCTCTTCAAGAGCTATGTCCCAGTTCTGCATCAATATTTCAGCTGCTAACTTTCCCCATAAAGCACTCAGACTCCTTTCAGCATTAGTGCACAAGCCACGGTATTGGTACAAGTAATCAGCTGCTCCTGAGTAGTTCCCGCACTCGAACTGAAATTTGGCATACTGATACAATGCTTCTATCTGCTCTGGACCAATCTGATTGGACATAAAAAGTTATAAATATATATAACACAGTAAGCAAAAAGGCTTCGAAAATCAATAACAAAAACATTCAGTCTGTAACTGAAAAATGTTGCACAGTAGTAGCAGGGCACTTCAAATATGCATTATGCACATAATGCTAAGCTAGTGAACAGTTAGACAAGTTTATGGGAAACTCGAATAAAATGCATTTGAAATCACATGTATCTATTTATAATGTTATAGACTATTTAAAAAGTTGAACCTCTTAAACGTACAGAAAGAGTGTATTGTCAACTTATATGAAGCATTCTTATTACAATAATTTTGGCACTTAAAGGTCACCGAAAAATGCAGAAATCCAACCTGAAAATAAAATAATCAAGAGAATCCAAAAGTTCATCTAAAATATGCAGATGGGAAATCCCATAAAACGAATTTAGCAGGTCCATTCTGTACTCCCTCAAATTAGCCTACAGAATTCTCTCCTAATTTATAGAATCATATAATCTTCAGCAACCAAGTAGAAAGCACGCAGCACAGAAATCCGAAAAACTTCTGGGAATGATGTAACAAATTACCTATAATGCAAGAAATACAGTTTCCATCTAGTAGAAAACTGTACAAATTCCAGTGAAGAGGTACCTGATAGTGATCATTGAGCATCTGAAGGTTATACTGCTTGTCGGTCCTCAACTCCTGAACTGCCTTTGGATTTTGCAAAAATGTGACCAATGGAGCTGCTGCCTCCTCCAGAGACTTCAATCTTGCAACTACCTCTACTCTCCTGTCCACCATATCTTATAACAAGTACCCAAAACATCAAAAAAAAGCCATATGTAAGTTGCTAAAAACATCCACTCATTAGTTCAAGATAAATATCAAAATTGAGCCCCAAATACACACTCAACAGCTTGCAAGCGAGCCTGATATAGTTGATAACAAGTTCAATAAGAGCATACTCACATACATACAACTAAAACCAAGGGGATGTCTCTTAGCAGCTTAATGGGACTTAGGGGCAGTTATGTTGGCTTTTCATCAAGTCTTGAAAGAATAAAGTTGTAACTGTCGCTTAATCTGTTATATAGATTGGGAAGCTTTTTGTTTGGGAGGGCTGTTTCATAGATGGAATTTTTTATTGGCTTTCTGCATAAAAAACCCCCTAGAAGCTTACTGACTAAGCCACTTTCTATATGATTATACCAACAGTCGTTGTAGCTGTGAATCCCGTTAAGCTCATTACGCTGCTTACAAACAGGCCCTTAATGGAAAGCCAACCAAACATCCCCTAACACAAATTGCATATAGAACCTCAAAAACAAAAACCCATAAAACCCTGAGGTCAAACTAAAACAATCCACATAAATTACATTAACTTGATAACAAACAGCCTCTGCTCAATTTATAGCAAAATCGATTGACTGTTGGACTTTGAAAAATCAACCAATATTACTTCAACTTGTTTGGACTGAATTGAATAAATCTTTTTACAAACGCCACATTCAAAGATGCTAGTGCATATCAAACAAATTAACTGATATAAATAACCCCTTGTTCAACAAAAGTGCTACAATTTACCATTATAATTTGGACGCCCTTTAGACAAGCATTCTAAATTTCCACAGAAATAGTTTCTTCACATACATTTAACTTTATGGCAAGTATAAAGATGGAATAACATTGGTATTGATTTGAAGCAACCAATTTTATAGTTCAAAATAGATTAGACATCTAAAAAAAATCAAACTGTAACACTTCTCGTTGTTTCAACCAAGGGATTCACGAAAACCACAACTCAGCACATACAACAAAAGAAGAAATCTGTAAAACACCAACAAAAAACCATATGAAAATAGAAACTTCACTACCTTGGGGAACATCTTCGGTGTGGTAAAGAGACTTATGAATATCCATGGCGTAGTCAACCATATTAGTATTGTTCAAAAGCTCGATCTTCGCTTTGAGGATTTGATCGTTTGGGTAAAGCTCGCGTTCTTGAGTGAATTCCAAAAGCGGAAACACTAGATGCCTGTCGAGATTCGGAGCAATCCGAGGTGTCAGATCGTACTTTGCCATCGCCATTAATGGATTCTTGAAGCTTTTTCTTTAGGTTTTTCCTTCGATTATGGATTTATGAAGATAACTTGTGGTGTTCTATCGAAGGTTTTCGAGATGGGGGGATCTGATAGCTTCTTCTGGCGCTAGGGTTTTGTAACTCACCCTCTTCCTTCTTTTTCATTATTGGCTTTTTGTTTCATTGTATGCAACATTTAGCCCTCCATCTTTATTAACGTTACATTTCAGTCCTCTATCTCTTTAAAGGATAAAAAAGGAGCTTGAAACCCTACCATTTAGAGAAAAATTTATATTCTTATTTCAAAGTAATTTGGTTTAAAAAAAAATTAACGGGAAATATTAGTAATCTAGTCTAAACAGATAAAAATACCCTTGATACTAACAAGAAAAATTAACGGAGTTAATGATTGAGTACCACTTTTAGCGTAAAATAAGAACTATAAACAATGTTTTAAAACCCGGGTTAACCTGGTCGGTCGAACCGAGACCGGGGTTAGTGACCGGGTTAACTAATGTCGGGTTAATGCATATGACCTGCCCGTTTCAATTCGGCCGGGTTTCTCAAAAACCCGGTTAAACCGGTGGTAAACTCGTTTCTCAAGCCCGGTTAACCCATTTTTATATTAAAATTCAAAAAAATGTGTGTTATGTGTGTTTTTTAATGTATTTGGATTGATGTAGAACTTATTGTTTATGTATTTTTAATGTTGGAACTTGTAGACATCAAATATTACTTTATATATATATGTATGTACGCATGAAAATGAAAAAAATACAAGGGATTAAAAAAATTATTGAAACCGGTTAACCCGGTGGTTGGACCGGTTGAACCACTTAACCCGGTTCACCACACCGGGTCAACTAAAAACCCGGGTTTTAAAACATTGACTATAAAGATGATTTCTAGAGTTATCAAAGTTTAAGTCTCACTTTTAAAGATTTTAGTAAACTACATGGACCAAAATTTAATTTGCTCTATACCTTTTTCAAGAGTATCACATTCCCTAAATAAAGTTTTGAGCAAATTACATGTTTCATCTCTATAGTTAGGTGTTTTTAATGGTTATTGTCTTATTTTTGGTGATTTAATAGGCAGTATCCTTCTCGTAGCGTTTTTTAATGAGTTACATCTATATAGTACATTTTTTTAATGATCCAGTTTATGTTGTTGTAGTTTTTTAATGAGTTTGGTTTATAAATAAATCAACAACATGATTCCCTATAACTTATTTAAAAAAGAATAAGGACCATTAAAAATATATAACTATAAGGACTAAACATGTAATTTACTTTAAAGTTTTTAAAATAGGTTTCCTAAAATATAAATTAGAATAAAATATATTTTCTTTTTATTCGATTTACCTTAAAGGATTCTATGGATAATTAGTAATCAATTAAATGGTAAATTATATGTCAAATTTCAAATATACCAATATGTTAAGAGGATAGTGAAGAATTTTTTTAATATTAAAATTGATTATTGACACGTATTATTTAAAAATAATTAAAGCTTAACATTAAAATCATATATAAATAAAAATAATATAAGGGAAGTGTCTTTCAATTAATAAATTTGTATAACATTAAATATAAATAGTTTAAAATAGTGTTGGACTTGTATAAAGATTTTATTTAAGATCAAATAAACAATTATAAATAATTAATTATTTTTATGATAAATCAAAACGGTTATCAGTAAGAGAGTAACCCAAATCAAATGGGAGTCTAAACCATATTGGGAGTTAAAACTATTTGGGATTATCAAATCATATTTTGATAACTATACTATTTTTCTAATAGAAAATATTAAAAATTAAAATCTTTAAAAAAAATTGTTTTTAACTATAACAATTATTTTATTTTAGAAAATATCGTATTAAATATATTATTAAAATAATCAATACATTAATAAAATATTAAAATAATCAATACATTAATAAAGATTTTATCTCTTATTGGTGGAAAGGTTAAAATATTATCATTGTTTATCAAAAAGTAGATTTTAGAATAAAAAAAATTATTTTAACATACAAGATCGTTGTTGGATTTTTTTTTTGTTAAAATCTCGTTTTTTACATTTTTAACATAGATTTTGAAGATGCTTTAAACATCAAGTTTTACATTATCTACATCTATATCTATACTTTAAACATCAAGTTTTACATTATCTATATCTATATCTATACTAGTTAGAGCACGAGAAGGAATTAGCTATCCGGGAACATCTTTCATTCATTGGAGATATCGACCGTTGTTGGATTTTAATAACATTTGTCCCTAAATATAGACTTGTGTAAGGTTTAGAATATATCATATTGATGTTAAATCTTAGAGCACCATTATTTAGAAAGGGATGAAATCATTATTTGATGTATTATCGAATTTGTTTAATTAGTCACTATTTTCAAATTTGAGGGCCTTATACCAAATATTCCAAATCTCTCCATTTCTGAATTCTTCTATGAATTCCAAATCCTCAAAACTGTTCCATAAAACAAACGGTTCCTAAGGGTTAACCCCTCAAAAGTTATTGTTAGATATTGATCGTTAATTGTTAGGTTTAGGGTTTGTTAGATGATACCTAATTGTTATTTATTTTGTACATTGTTAATTGTTAGAAAAATCTAAAGATTTTGAACAGAATGTACCGGCATCTTTAACTGTTTGCAGTGGTAATGATTTTCGTAATATTACCTACCTAACACTACTCATTCGATGCTTAGAGAAGTTTGTGATGTTACAGGGTGTACATGATGAAGCTTGTAAAGTTGTATTTGCACTTGTCATTTTTACAAATTAAAATGTGAGAAATTGCTTACAAAGATGACACTCGTAGATAACAATTGTAGTTAGCAAATTGTTTCTCATTTTTGACTCCTATCATCAAAATCTTGGATACGCCACTACATATAGATATAGATTTGTGAATAATTCCTCAACACTTTTACAAATATTTCACTTTCTTACCAATAAATTTGATCGATTGCTTCAAAAAGAGGTGGTAAATGTTTTATAGAATTTATTTACAGAACGACTGAAAGACCATTAAAAACCCAATCATACGATTTTGGGTTTTTGTTTTCTTATTAAACATGATAAACAAATAACGAGAAATCTAGAAAACCATTGTCCATTGTAGGCGGCTTTGTAGCGGCCTTAGAATTTCTACTGAATAGTATAAAATTGAAGCTAACACCCCATAATCATCAGGGATTTTAAAAATTAAGTTTAGTTTGGTTAGTAGAAAAATGTAAACCCGAACAGTATGAGGCGGAAACCAGATTATCCAAATCTGAATACGAAACTAAAATAAGGCGGTTACCCGCAGTTCCATTCACGGTTACTCGAATTTATAAAATATCATTTACAATATAAAAATTGTATAAAAATATAACATTTAAAACAATGACACAACAACTAAATAAAGAATTATTCAAGCACTATAATTTAAAATAAGTTTAATTGTTTAAAGACATCATTTTCAGTTAATGTCAACTCTTTCACGATTTCATACCACTAAATTTAATTTATCTACCGTAACGGTTGGCACCAAAACGTAAATAATATAAGTATTTAATTGTATTATTTATATTATATTCGGTCTGATTTGGGTACTAGCGGGTACCTATAACTCAAAACCGAAACCGACCTGTAAATACCTGATTTTTTCAATTTTCATTTTTTTGACTTCCAGACTTTTTTGTTACCGGTTTTCACGGGTTCAGATTAAATTGTTCGGCTCAGTTCTTGGTTTTTCTCACTTTTTCAAATTTTTGAACACCTCTAATAATCACAGATAATAAAACGCCCATCAGATATAGACAATCGGATCGTCGCATGTTTGAGCCCAACATATATCAATTTAGTTCAGATAACATCAAATCATACACCAAATTATAAAAATAGGTAATAGCGATGATCATACACCAAGTTATAAAAATATTTACCGCTATAATGGTATTTATGATTACCTATAATGGCAATCTAAGATTTAGCATCAATCTGATACATTCTAAACCTCACACAAGCCTATATTTAGGGACAAATGTTATTAAAATCCAACAACGGTCGCTATCTCCAATGAGTGAAAGATGTCCCCGGATAGCTAATTCCTTCTCGACTTCTCGTGCCTCTAACTGACACTCATCTCATCACAGTGTCGCTAGTACCATTCTCATCTCATCGCTCGTTTATTTGGTTATCAACAACATTCAGAGGAGAACCTATTAAGGGGTCCCATGCATCCACTCAACTTATTTTCGTAAATAGATTTTTTTTGAGATATGAAAGATGCACCCAACAAACTTTGAAAGTGCCCTGGGATACTAAAAATACAAGAAACATCAATAACACCCAAAAACGTTGCTCGAAATCAACCAAACACGTGTTGGTGATTTTAATGTCATCAAATATTTTGGTGTAATTGTGAGTTACTTGAGATTGATTAAAGTGATAAGGCAAACATAAGTGAGTTAGGAACTTCGGAGGTGCGGAGTGCACACTGCACCCTCACAAATGTTTCCCTTGTCACCTTAGATTGCTATAAGGCGAGGGTCAAATGGGTCGCGCCCCCTAGCAGGTTCCAAGGGGCAGTGCCCCGAGGTTTATGAATTTTAAGAAGAGTTAGATTTGTAGAATTTAAGCTTCAGGATGATGTGTGGACGAATTTCAGAAGGTTAGAAACCTTCTTGAAATTGTTCCCCAAGTTGGAAGAATTTTGATTAAGTCTAAAATCTCATCAATCAGGCTTGGACCGAAGGAGGAAGAAGAACGACCAACGATCTAGATGAAGAAACAAGGTTGGACTGAAGGAGGAAGAAGCAACGATGCAATGGAGAGAACCTGGGATTTTGGGGGTTATAGAATGTGAAGGGGTAAACTTGGTATAAGTGGGTGAATAAATGGCTGAGTCTATATGACTCTATTTTTCCGGCTGACCGAATAAGCCACAACCGAACAGCAAGATATGGCTGAGCGAATAAGCCATATAGGCTATACAGCCTATTAAGCAACAACCAAACAACCCCTTAGAGTTTGTGCAACAGAGTTATAGTCTTTGCAACAGGGGTGAGCAAAAACCGAACCCAAAAACCAAACCGAAAAACAGAAACCGAAAACCCCCCGAAAAAACTGAACTGAAAACCGAAAAACTAAACGGTTCGGTTTCGGTTTCCAAACCGCACCGAAAAAACCGAACCGCACCGAAAGCTATCGGTTTCTCCAAAAACCGAATCGAACCGACATAAATATAATTATTTTTAATATATATATATATTATCTTATAATTAATTTTATATATTAGTAAACATGATTTTTAACAAATGAGATATTATAATGATTTTTAAACATGATTTTTTAAACATGATTTTTATATTATAATGTGTTTTCGTAAACATGATTTTTATATTATAATGTGTTTTCGTAAACATACATGAGATTTGCATTATGATATATGATATTATGATATATTGATATGTTTCGTAGACATGATTTTGAACAAATTAAAAGAAATTTACAAATTGGAAAATAGGGAAGAATTATAGAACCAAAAACCGAAAACCAAAAACCATTCGGTTTTAAAACCGAACCGAAAACCAAAAACCGAAAACCATTCGCTTTTAAAACCGAACCGAACCGAAAAAAAACCCTGAAAACTGAACGGTTTGGGTTTTCAGAAACCGAATGGTTCGGTTTTGGATAAAAATCGCATCGTGCTCACCCCTACTTTGCAACCAGACTTAGACTCGGTACAATCAGAGTTCAGATACATGTGTAATTATTCTCTAATCTCATCCATTAATGGTTATAACCACTCTTAACTGTCGATCTCTCATATAAATATGTAAACGAGAATTTGGGTACATATAAGGACCCGATCTCACATCCTTTGAGATAGAGAGTTTCTCTTAGATTAGCCTGATACGAAATTCGTGATACCCAAGGCAGTGAGGGACAAATTATTGTATTTGGAAAGTGACCATTCACGATTCAAAGAGATTATCCGGTTCACAAATCATCTCGGAATCCCCTCTCTCTAACAAAAATTCTCTTAAAAACCAAACAGAAAACCGAAAAAATTCCCTCGAAATCAACCAAAACCCCGAAAATGTCCTTCAAATCAACCAAAAAAACTTTAAAAATCCCTCAAAACGGTGGAATTCAGCTGAAAACACATCGGACAACTTTACTAACTCTTGATGCACCCACTCAGCAAACATTAACATCAAATCTTCCTAGTTACTTTCTATGTTGCAGATTGATAAAATTGCATACTCCCATATGAACATCACCACCATATAGTTCTAAAGTTGTGTAAGATTATAAGATTCTAGTTAACATGTTTGCATCTATCAAACAACATGCCTCTCAACCCTTGGATAGTCGCAGATCCTGGAATTTTGATAATGGGGTCGGAATTTGAATTTCTAGATTTTTGGGATTAAAAAAAGAAATATATTTATAAAAAACAAAATTATAATATTAAAAAACCCAGGAAGATTTGTGGGGTTTACTTGACCCCCCTATAACTCACGGTTATAGAAAAAATAGCCTCTGAGGAATGTTTCAAAGAACGGATCGTCTTATATATATATATATAGGGTTGGGTTCTGGTGAGAAGTGAAGTTATGGTGAGAAGGATAAGAAGGGATCTCCACCCTTGGATGCACTGGATCAATCCTCCATGGGTTGGTTTGAGATTAAAAACGATCAAGAGTCAAGATCCCATCTTACGCTTCTCACCTTAACTTCACTTCTCACAAATAGGCATGGGATCATGTGAGAAGTGAAGTTAAGGTGAGAAGCAAAGGGATCTTGACCCTTGATCGCTTTTAATCTCAAGCCCACCCATGAATCCCGCTTCATACGGGGATTGATCCAGTGCATCTCGGTGTATCTCATCCTAATGTGCATCCAAGGGTGGAGATCCCTTCTTTACCCTTCTGACCATAACTTCACTTTTCACCAGAACCCAACCCTATATAGGCATAGGATCGTGTGAGAAGGAGAGTTAAGGTGAGAAACGTAAGAAGGGATCTAGACCCTTGATCACCTTTAATCTCAAACCAACCCATAAATTGCGCTTTAGAAGGGAGTTGATCCGGTACATCCCCGTGCACCTCATCTCGGTGCATCTCATCCTAATATGCATCCAAGGGTGGAAACCTCTTCTTATGCTTCTCACCTTAACTTTCCTTCTCACCGAAACCCAACCCTATATATATATATATATCCTGGAATTGAGTCTTGCAGTCAATCGCTTGCATAACCAGCTCATTGGGTTCAAAGCATTTGAATGGAATTCATTTTCACAGAACGATCCAACCGCGCTTAACATCTGTTCTCAGCGTAGATGGAAACTGATCCATTAATCTCATGTTCTTGATCAGAAGAACCAAGTGTCAGATCTGAATCCATCTTTTGTCCATGTGCTCAGATGACATTGCTTAATTTACATGGTAAACAGAACAACCATTTATCATAAGGTCTGAATATCTTCCAGATGAAATAAGAGCTCATAAAGCTGTCCATTTTGAGCAAATCTTGGATACAAATGTGGAAAACCTCAAAGCATGATATACCTAATTTATAAGCTGTCCATTATGAGACCTTGTGTATCGTTAAGATCACAATTAAGAACCTAATTTATAAAAATGCATGAAAGCATTGCATACATTGGTTAATTAACTTAACAGGAAATGACTAACCACTTACACTTTACCACTTAATAATGAAATTTTCTATTTGGTTCATCACCACCGTCTTCATATCAGACGTGCTGCTAAGGGGCTGTTTGGTTGGTTTTCCATTAAGTCGTGTATGGATAAAGTTGTCTGTGTGGATTAATCTGTTTGTATAGAGTGGGAAGGTTTTTCATAGATGGAAGGACCATGTGTTTTAATTGGGAGGGGCACGTTTGCAAAAAAACTTGGCTTTCTGTATAAAGCTCCCTCCTAGAAGCTCATTCAATAAGACACTTTCTATATCATTAAGTCACTACCAAACAGTCATGTATAGCTGTTTGTTTACCTCTTAACAGTTCCATTAAGAGACAACATCTGAATCGCTACGAGGTGACTCCTGTTTGGCAAAAAATAAGTCTGCCTCTTAATGGTTCCAAAACCATCTGAATCATTTTGTATCATGGACCTCCCTTAACCATTAAGAGCCCTAATTACATCCTGAATAATTACCAAACAATTATATTTCATTTTGCGCTATATCATAAGAGCCTCTTAATCATTCTGCACCAAACCATTCAGAAACTGCCAAACAGCCTCACGTGAGTCTCATTAAGCATCTAACAAACAGGCCCTAAGCCTCAATAGAGAAATTTATACATCACTTGTCAATATTTTTGGATAACTGTGTTCATGCCAGCTTACCCACACCTCGACTAATTCCATAGGGCTCTGAAGGCAAACCTCTAGTGGCCCTAAGGGACTTGAATTTTCTTAACAATTGTTGTATTACTGCCACTGTCAAAACTAAGCAACACCGACTAGTTCTTAATTTGAATCTCACTTATTGTGGTTGAACACTCGTACTCAATCTAAAAATAAAAACAAAACCAAACTAACACAGTATATTCCATTCAGAGGTAGGGTCCGGGGAGGATGAGATGTATGCATACCTGACCTCTACTCCAAATACCAGAGCAACTGTTTCCGTGAAGACCCCTGACTTTTGTAAAAGTGTATGTGAGAAAAAAGATTGACCTACAATTTACGGAAAGTTTGCCACAAAGTTTGACAAAAAAAAAGGACGAAAAGAGTTTAAATGAGAATATCATAGAAAGAACTAGCTAAAAGATATTAAGCAACAACATAAAAACAGATGAACAAAGCAAAGGTTTGAAAGACTACCCACCACCTGGTCTAACATAGGACCATGGTAACCTATTAATTTCTCCCCTCCTACCGTCTACCTTTCCTCCCGTTTACACTAGCTGCAGGTCCTCAACCCTAGTCCACTACTCTAATCTCGTGTCTTCAATAATTCCTATCAAAGGTCATGTCCTCAAAGTCTACAGACGTGATAATTGTATGTGAGAAAAAGGGAGAAGTAGATTTTTTTTTTTGACAATTTACCCTTGTTTGCCAGGAAGACGATGATAATTACTTGAGCAAAGGGAGGTTCAGGGGAAAACGCTAAAAGAAGAGAAAACTGAAGAACACCCTGGGAGCCCTACATCCGCATGGTATGCACAAATGCATACACGCGATTGAAGCTGTTTTTTTTTTCTATGCACAAATGCATGGTACAAATTACCAGTATGCATTTGTGCATACCGTCCGGATGGAGGGCTCCCAGGGTGTTCTTCCTTTCTCTTTTTTTGGCGTTTTCCCCTGAAACTAACCCTACTTGAGCATACAAATTTGTTTCGATAAGTGATTTTAGTTTCTCACACATCACTAGTTATGTTGGTGATTGTTTATAGTTCATCATATGAGCTATATTCAGTTATTTTGTCGTATTTTATCCCCATATTTGAGACTTAATTATACTTACTTAAAATGATGAATTAAAATAGAAACAGAACTAGTGTCCTTGGTGTTGTCTTCCTATTGAATATGTGTTAAATTTTGTGTTAATGAGCTTGTATAGAGCCATGTCGTGAAGAGGTGTTGGAAAAATAAAAAAGGAGAGAAGGCACTCTGATTTTTGCTTCTTCATCAAACTCTCTCAAGTTCTCCATTGAAGGCATTTTTGAAGAGCTCAATTAGGCAAAGACAAAAGGGAACCTACACAAAATCTGATTTCAACCTCCTACACATTATTCAGGGAGCTTTAATTTAAACTATTTTTAAATTAATTTGTTGTTTGGGTTGTATTTGGACTTTTGTATTGTAACTCTTGAACAATGAACATGAACTTGAGCTTATTGTGCTATTTTGTTATCAACATGATTATGTAATTTACTTTGTGATTTGGTTAGAATGATGAACTAATGAGTGAAATTTCATAACTGAGTTGAGATTATAGCTAGTCTTTTGAATGACAACTTTTGACTAATGTATCTTCTTAGAATTGTGACCGTAAGGTCGATCTAGGGTGTGCTCATAATGAAATGCACGGGGCCCACATTGACAATTCCCTGGCGGGTGATTTCAGGTGTCAAACAGCTGTATTTTTTTTACATACCAAAATCCATTGTGTACATACCTAACATATTCATCCAGGTCTTATGATAGTTTGTGTGTCAATTTGTTTGCGTGTAGTGTTTCAAAACATGTTCACAATAGCAGTTAGCCAGTTACAGCCTGCCTTCAAATGCAGGACAGCCCAGTTGGGGACTCTGCTTTGGGGTTTTAGGCATTTTATCTAGGGTTTATTTTTGTAGGATAGTTGGTTAACATCCTAATACAGGTTTTAGATATTTTTTTCATATCCTTTTAGGCTATTTGGTGCAACTGTTTTGACACATTGTTTTTTGACAGCAATATTAACTTCCAGTTTTTTGTGTTTAATTGCATGTTTGAGTAGTAAATCATGACACTTTCTTTTTGCATAATAATCTAGTATGTGTGTGCATCCTAATTATCGACTCCCTAAGAAGAACGATCCTGAGCTACCTTATACTAGTATAATTTGGTTAAACAAACTTTACACGTATACATGCAAAACATGTTTTCGGCGCCTTTGCTAGGGAGTTGTGCACTTAGGTTCATATTGGCATTAGTTTTTTTGATATTGGAATAAATCAGTACACATTGTATGATTATATTCTTGATAGGTTTCTTGATGACGCATATCTGGTGGTGTTAGGAAGCAAGTAAGACGAACAAATTATTATTTGTTCAAGTTAGTTAGGGCCTGTTTGTTTTTTCAATTTTACCTCTTAATCCCGACTTATGTCTGAATCATTCAGACATTTCATGATTCAGACTGTTTTTTTTTTTGTGTTTTTCAGAGGTTCTTATCACTTAATATGGTCTAGAAAAAAATAGGTAAGCTGTCCTCTTAAATCCCTCTTATTTGCTTACCAGACCTCTTTTTCTTACCACGCCTCTTCCTCTTTCAAGCTTCCATGTCCTTCTCCATTAACACACACACACACACACACACACACACACATATATATATATAATATTATTCCTGAGCTTCATATCATCAAAAAGCTCAAATTTATGATTCAGATTTCAGACTTCAGACGTAAAAACAAAAGGCCTTCTTGATTCAAATTTCAGACTTCAGCACCACCTCTTATAAATCAGAAGTGAAACCAGACTTCAGACTTCAGCACCTCTTAGAAAACAAACGCCACCTTAGTCTCCGTTGTAGTTCCACTTCTGTTTGATTTGGGTATTCATTGCTTTATTTGATTTCTAGCATAGTTTTAGCATGGTTTAGCCGATAAGCCTATAGTTAGATGTTGCATACTTTATGGTTCCTTTAACTCTTTAAATCATAATTAGCATATTCCTAAACCTAGTCATATTTGTGTCAGTTCAAATTGTATGCTGAAATGTTCTTCTGCTTTCGCTATTTTTGGCATAATCTGTTCGGTAATAGTATTTGAGTTAGGCTATTTGATGTACCTTTAAGGAATCACTTTTTCTTCTAATCACTCTTTGGATAAGCCTGTTTTTTATCCCTCACACTAGATTTAAGAAAGACAAACTAGTATTTTATGAGAGGTAAGGCTTAGGATCGTGTGAGAAAAGGTGAGAAGTGTAAGAAGAGATCTGAACCCTTGATCACTTTTAATCTCATACCCACTCATGAATTGCACTTTAGAAGGGAGTTGATCCGGTGCGTCTTGGTGCACCTCATCTTGATGCATCTCATCCTAATGTGCATCCAAGGGTGGAGATCGCTTCTTACGCTTCTCACCTTAACTCTCCTTCTCACCGGAACACAACCCTATGAGGTAAATCTTGAAAGAACCTTTAAGCAATCTAGAACAAAATAGAACAAACGAAAACGACCAAAATGTGGATCATCCTGAACTAAAGATCGAGAATAATACAATGGATGACTGGGAAAACCCAACACTTCGTCCTCTACTTGAAACCCATACCCCGTTGCTTATCTAACAAACGAGGAATAATATGAGATTTTGTCTAAATCTAATTCATTTGTTACCCAATTTTCACGACATTTCTAAAGAAGAACCATATGATCACTTGTATGAATTTATGACCATTTTATCATACCATCAACATGCATGGTATAACGAAAAGAATCTCTATAATCATAATTGTTTCCCTTTTTCTGAAAGGGAGAGTGAATCAATGGTTTGTATCTTTAGAGCCAAGGAGCTTAAATATTTGGAGTTGATCACAAGTGCAATTTAGGAGCAATGCAAAAAATCATAACAGCACCATTTCTGTTCTTTATCTATAGACAATTTTTGATCTAGGCAGTATTATGTTGAATTTCAAAATTAGAAGTGTAATACTACTTATTTCCTGTTTCGAACATTCAATGACAATTTGGCAGAATTAGCTGCTAAGTATACAAGTTGAATTTATAATGCGATAGATTGCCACTTCATTGGCAAAAAAAGGAGGTCCACACTTCTCGTGGATCTCCTATCTAGTCGGTTTGGGTACATTCAAAAAGATCAAGTTGCATACATTTTATTGAAGCCTCTATGTGGATCATTGATCATCACTATATGTGACAATTTGGCATGCTCGACATAAATGTTCCAATTTGTGTAGTGTTACAGATAGGGCATGCGTGTTGTTATCTATACTCCATATATTCCTAGGTTCTTTATTGAATAAAACACACATTTTTTTTATAAGCACTTTATCAGTATAAAAAAGAAGAACAATTATGCTCTCTGTGCCAACGAAAATTTCCATCAACTAGCAAAGAGAAACATGATGATTTCGAGCAGCTAAAAAGGCCTACAAGAATACATGAGAAGCAAAAGCCACAGAATTACCTGCACTTTCTGAATGCAATCTCCGAGCCATATAAATGAGTTCCCGATATAATCCATCCTCCAGGCTCAAAGTACTAGATAACCAATGCCAATGTCTTAGCAGTTTTATATATAATCAAGAAAAATACCATCATATACGCTAACATTAGAGAATGCAACAATCTGTGATAACTGATAAGTAATCAAACTAAATAAGCTATTTGAGTACCAACTTGTTAACCAATAGCATTTGGGCTGCAAATAGCAGCAGAGACAAAAAAAAATATAAGAATCTAAAAACCAAACCAAACTAACCCAGTAAATCCCACTGGAAAGTAGGGTCTAGGAGAGGTGAGACATACGCAGACCTGACCTCCACCCCAAAAGGTAAAGTGGCTGTTTTCGTGGAAGAACACCCCTACCCCCACACCCCACCCCCGTTGGGGGGATTTAGCACGAGTGTGGGTGGGCAAACAGGTATAAAGAATACAGACTAACATATGGTGAACGAATCACGGGAAAAAATTAATTTTACAAATAGATAGCAATACATTCAAAATAATTGGCTCATAAAGAATAAAGGGTTCAAACCCATGCCTCCTACAAATATTCATACGAGTTTGTATTTGAGATATGTTAAAAGAGTTCCTCTATATATGTTGGAACTTCCCTTCTCTCCTGAAGGTCTCCTTTTGAAGAGTAATCTAATGGGGTTCCACATATATCCTTACAAACTACATATGCCTTGTGTAATATGTTAAGCATCAAGTATCTTTTTGCAAGCCTTTTTCAGAATAAAAATTATGAGTGGCATGGATTCAAACCCCAAAAGCCATGTAATATAATGTTTGGATTTTTTTTCCACTTTAAGTCTTGAACCAAATTATTATTTGTTACCTGTTAACCATGTTATCTATTTAAAGTCAAACAAGTTTATCTAACAAACAAATAATTAACAATGGACATAAGTTAAGTTAATGGAACACATGTGATATCATAAAAGAGATAGCCCACCGCAAATAATGATGAAATCTATCACTAGTTATTTCTTCAACAATCATCCCTAAGAGTCTTACATTACATATGCTATACTGTACTGTCACTTCCCATTATGTCTACTCTTACTTCCCTATACACACACACATATATCTATATATATGCATGTATTACATTTTATAAATGGCTAAACATTTTATATTTATTCTAATTATGCTTTGTCAACATCACCTATAAATACACATAAAGGAGTTATGAGTGAGTGGTCAATATTTTCTCAAGGCTAATCTTTCATGTATAATATGTTACCATATCTATACATGATATAACTTCTAGTAAAGAAAACTTTACTATTTTGATGCATCCTTTCTGATGAACCAAGTTCCATCAGATCCGATAGGATTTTTTTTGTGGACAAGCCTCCGTAATTAATTGCCTTCAAAAATATATTTTACTAATGTTGGCACTATTAAAATTGACCGGGTTTTTTTCGGACCTATATACCCATCGGAAATGATAAATATAGAGGAAATAAAGAGGGCCCACTTCCATATAAAAACCGACAGACCTCTTCCATCGAAAATGCATATATAAATAAAAGATAGGCCAAAGTAACTCCGCCATCATACAGAGTAAAAAAAAAAAATCTCCTGTGAGCTCCGGCGGTTCCCTGCCGAAGCTCCATTTCGTCAATCTTGGTTCTCTGGCATGCCCCTCTCTCCTACTCAGATTTGTGTTACCATTTCTCACAAACTTTCTGAATTTCAAAGAATCTGGTAGTTTTCTTGACGCAATTTTCTCCCGAAACAATCTAAAGGTAGATATTCGATATATTAACTTAAATATTTACTTCTATAGACTAGGTCTTCGTTTATTTACTTAATGCTTGTTGTATGTGTTGATTTTTTAATTAGGGATTATAGTGTGAATCAAATTGGGGAAGTACAATTTTAGGGTTCTAAATTAACTAGTTCTGACCGATTCAATCAAAGTTACGGTTAATAATGCAATATAAAATTAGGGTTTATAGTTTGAAATGGAATTGGGGATGCACGGTGTTAAATGATGCAATCCAAATCAGGCTTAGTGACATTCTATATAAATTTAGGGTTTCATACTTTAAAATGAAATTGAGGATATCTGTATGGCGTTTAACTAATTACTGGTTTGGAATATGTAAACGCACTTAAAGTAGGGATTTAATGCCCCTCAACATTGAGGCCTACTAGTTTGAAAGTTAGTACATATATATATATATATATATATATATATCCGCTCAAAGTTTACTAGTTTGATTTGAATTAGTCTGAAACAATGAGAGGATTTGATGATTTTATTCTTCAGCTTAGGATTTAGAAAGTAACAAACAAGTTTGATTTGTTATATCTTGTTAAGAAAATGAACATCTTTTTAAGGTGATTGGTTTTCTAGAGAGGTAATTCCCAAAACTAACACAATACTAATGGGGTAGGCTAAATGTTCCCCTATATATATTGCTAAATGCACCTCTACCAGCTAATTTTCTCCTCACCACATCAACATCAATACTCTTTATATTTTCAATGTATGATTTGACTTGATTCTGACATAAATAGCGGTGCATATAGCCATCGACTGTCACTACCAATCAACAAGTTTGATGCTTCATTCAACAAGTTTGATATGATGGCATATTTGTGAGTACTTGTGTTTTTCCTATAGATATGATAAGTATATTACTGTATGGGGGTTAAAATCTATGATGCCCAGTTGCGTATTTGTTTTAGAGAATAACATGTGGGCCATACTTTGATGTATACAGTGTAAATAAACTTTAGAGACCCACTCAAGATTCACTTAGCACAAAATGACCTCAAATAGTCCCAGTTTCTGGACATTTCTTACATGCTCTATTCTCATTTAGGTTGATGCTAGTGACATGGACACATTTTTGTACTCTATAAATTCTCATCTTCAAGAAGTTCTCCATATTATATTTAAACTGTATTCTTGGCTATTGTGAGCTGTGTACTGATGAATATGCTCTGCTACAACAACAAAGATATCGTTGTATCATCAGCATAAGTGAGAAGATGCATATAACAACGAGATAGAAGCATAACTATACGAAGAGATGCTGTGTTTTGGGTTGCATTTGTCTTATAAATCAATTCATGATTAAAATTCAACGATCTATGAGCTTGACATAGTGATGTGTTTGCCATATGTTTCCTCTCTAATTAAGATGATAACTGATCTAACGGGCTGTTTGATTTTTTATCCATTAAGTTCTGAAGCTATTAAGTTGTATTTAAGCATTAATCTGTCTGTATAAATTAAGATAAGTTGTTTGATTTTTGTTCTGAATAGTAGTATGAACAACAAAAATTACCATTTTAACCTTGTGTCTACATAATAAATATTTAAAATGACAAAATTTGAATAATATGAATTATTTAAAATAACATAAATAATATGAGTTAAACGAGTTCATAAGTCATATACTTAATAACTTAAAATACATTTAAAACAATAAAGTATTATTTGTTTGATTACAATATTTTTTAATTTATGCATGTTAGTAAACTATTTACTTTTTAATGAGACGTATGATTAAAAATTGTAGGACAAGGGTAATTATGGAAAAACGTTTCTAACTTAATGCATTAAGATAGGATGGCTAACTTAACATGTTAAGTCAATCTCTTAGTGTTAAATTAAAATCAAACACCTTAATATAACTTAACCAATTAAGCTAACCACCCATTAAGTTTATTAAGTTGAAAACAAACACCCCTAAGGGCTAAGGTAGCTCTATATAGTAGGTATTTAGATGAGTAGCTAGATGTGTTTTTTAGGTTGGCAACTGACATTCCCATGAACTAAAATTGAGTGCTTTGGTATCCTTGTATGGATTGTAGAAACATCAAATGGATGCAACACGATGAAGTGTTAAGATTGGTTCCACTAATGAATTAAATGAGGTAAGAAATATGGGAGCAATAAGAACATAATGACACAAATCAGATGAAATGGTTACAAAAGGGTGTTGTTTGTATATATATATATAGGTGAAGCAGGAACATGCAAGGTCAAAGAACAAATAAAGATAGGTGCATATGGAGAAGCATTTGGTGGGGGAAAGAAGCAGTGTCTGTCCATGATCCTAAAATTGTATCTTTATATCTACTTATCATGTTAGAAGTTACACTATATATGCAACCCGTCAACTTAAGATGTTTTCATCTCGTCAAACATTTACTTAACATGAAATTAACAAGTTCCAAAATATCAGAGAATATGAATAAGAAATGTAGATGTTACTAGACGCGTATCTTTGCATCTAACTAAATATCATGTTTTTAGAATCGCACTGAAGCAGTGATATGGCACGAAAACGACGGGCCCCTGGCCAACGTAATGGTGATGATCATGACCAACCAGGTGTGTTTATGCAACTTACATACACTATGGCTTAAATATATATATATATATATATATATATATCAATATATGCTTATGTAAGTTTATATGGATGTCATTCAGCTCCAAGGGTACGAAGTCATTCTATTGGAGAGTACGGTAATCCTCCTAGGTTTCCTAGACCTATACAAGTTAGCAGTACACAGTGAGTAGCATGTTTTTGATTTTAACTTACTTATACATACTTAAATATTTCATTATTTTAACTCTATTATCTTTAATATGCAGTATTCTTGACAACACTGCTACGAAGACCTTGTTAGCTATACTCCGTGCTCATTGGCCTGAAGGAGTATTCTCATTTAATGAAGCACCTGAGGGATTTTGGCCATCTGTTCTCTCAGAGTTCCGAGTAAATAAATTATCCTTGTCTGGTTTATGTTTAGCATCAATAACTAATACTTGACTAATAATTCACATATGAAGGTGAATAATTCATATGTGATTCATTGGTAAAAGGATTTTTTACATGAATAAATCCATTTGAAGATGCATATGTAAACCCACATTTGCTTACCTTTTACCAATTATTCACATATGAAGATCATATGTGAACCCACGTTTCCTTTTACCAATGATTCACATGTGAATCATTGGCCTTTCTGGTTTGGACCTTCCGTTACTTGACTAATATTAATATGATTTTTTTTCTTCATGTGTTATGAAAGAGCTACTATCACTATTGTGATGGTGTATCTGATGCTGAGGGCGATGCGGTTGTGAAACAACATGTCGCCCGTACGATGACCCAAGCCCTATACGAGGACAGAAATAGGGCAGAGTTGCGGGCTGAACGAGACGGGACGTCACTTGTTGAACAGTGCCCAATATACTATAACAGTAGGGTGTGGACTTCTTTTTGCCGTCATTGGCTTAAGGAGTCTTTCCGCAAGAAATCAGCAATCAATAAACAGAACAGGAAAAAGCTTCGAGTGGTTCATACAACTGGGGCAAAGTCCTTTAATAAGTTCAAAAAGGTAAATATTAGATATCTTAATATTAGATATAAGATATCAAATTCAAATTAAGTAAGTAGTTCATACAAGGGTGCTGACATTCTATGTTGTTATATTTTTAGGAACTGACTGATGAGAACCAGGGGCCTCCTACCCCGGTACAGTTCTGGGACAAGTCGCATAAGAAGAAAGACACAAATGAGTGGGCATCTGAGGAGGGTCGGTTGATTGGGGTAAGTTTTTGCATATAAGATCAAATGTACTCTCTCCAGCCCAAAATAAATGTCCACAATGAAAAAGGCACATAGTTTTGAACAAGTGTAATTATTAACTTGTTAATAAACTAAATGACAATTTTACCCTTAATAATAGAGAGAGAGTAATGAATTTCTCCATCTCATTATTAAGGGTAGAATCAGGAAGTAGGCAAGTGGAAACTTACTCTAGGAGAAACTAAAATAGAAATAGGGGTGAGCATCGGAACCCGGTACCCGCCTTTAGAACCGGAACCGATGTGATTGGTTCTGTTTATGGTTCCTAAAATACGGAACCGATCAGGACTAGTTCCGGTTCGCTGGGTACCCAGAACCGGAACCAATTGGTACCCGCTACTTTTAAATAAAAAATATTTTATATATTTATTAATAAAATTATATTACCTTTTAGGTTAGAGTTACACGAGTTATGTAGGTTTATAATAGACTTAAAATTATATTTTTATCGGATTAATTTTGACCATTTGTTGTATTTATTACTTTAACTTGATACTTTGTAGTTTATAAATAGACTTAAAATTACATTTTTATTGTATGCAATGTAAAAAAGTAAAAAAAAAGTGAAACAGGGTACCCGGTACCGGAACCGGTTCCAGTGGTTTCGGTTCCAAAATATAAAGAACCAATGTTAGCAGTTCCAGTTCCAAAATATAAAGAACCCATGTTAGCGGTTCCGGTTCCGGTTCCATGAAATTTGGCCGGGTACCCGGTTATGCTCACCCCTAAATAGAAACATGGACCCTTATTTTGGGACAGAAGGGGTAATAAATATTGTAAAATTATAAACATCAAGTTGTTTTGTTGTTCATCAGGAGCGTATGCGAGCAATAATAGCATCACGACAAACCCCAGAGGAGTCGACTCCTGATTGGGATTCTGGGATTTCAGCTTTACTCGAGGCCCAAGGACCCATTAAAAAAAACAGGGTGCTTGGTCTCCCTCGAGTACGGGCTAACTCAATTGTCCTAGGTGGACAGCATCCTCAGGGGACCCACATGATTCAGTCCAACAGTAGTGGTGGTGCTGGGCCATCCAGATCAGGACCTGGGATCCCCAGTGATATATTAATTGAGCTTGTTCAAAACGTATTGGAGGCATTACGCTCAGATCCTTCATTTGATGGATCCAAACATCCTAGTCAGGAACAACTTCACCTACTTGCTCAAGAAGTCCTCAGTGGATCAGACTTAAGCTCCGCACCACAGATCTACGAGATGATGCGAACTGAGATGGTGCGCCTTATGGTCCGTATCTTTGAGGATCTCTTTCGAGATCTCGTGCAGACGTTATCAGTCAAGGATCGTAAAGATGATCATGAGGAGCCCAATAGTCGACGAGCCTAGGACTTCTCTTCATTATATTTGCAAGACTTTTATACGTTTCTGTTATCTTAAAAAGATTAAGTGGCAACTGTTCCATTGCAAAGTAACTTTTTTTTATATTTGAGACGCATTTTGGTTTACTGATTGCTTTGGCTTGCAATGTGCTATTGAATAGTAGTATTATCATAGACAATTTCTTTGCTCGTTGAACAAGCAAACAAAATGAAAAAGTAACAGTGATCTTTCAACATATATGACAAATTCTGATAGATGGGGTTCGCCAAATTTGTATCTTTGTTTTTTATTTGGCTTGCGACCAACTTAACTAAATCAGAATATCAGATAGGTATCCACAATTTTAGTTACATCTATATGACTATTTCTGACTTATTTTTTAGTTACATCTATATGACTATTACTTTTATAAGCCAAGCCATTTCAGACAAAATCGTGTCTATTCTGATGGACGTGTCTTTTTGAATTGCTCTCTTATTGTTGTATTATTCTTGGTGATGTATAGTATTAATATGAAGAGTGGTCAATATCCCCAAAATACTTGTGGTCTACTATACTTGTACTAAATTTTTGATAAAGTACTTACATATACTGCTGCCTGCTGCATTGCCCTTTTTGACTTTTAAATATTACTTTTGATGGGGATATCAAAGTTAGGGTAAAAACATTATTAATAATTTAGAATCTCTCTCTTTGCCAACTATTTTTAATGTTTATCTAATATCCAACTCATAAATAATTCATTTTACTCCCTTGTAGGCATTGGTCTTAAACAGTATCACTACATCACTCTCTACAGGGCAACAAAAACATTGTTATGTATTACATGTGAATTTGAGTTATAATTACCAGACCAAAATAATACCATAAGATAACCAAGTTCTGTGTTGCCCAAATAGAATATATATATATATATATATATCACATTCACTTTGACCATAAAGCAAATTGGAATTAGTCATGAGTCCAAATTTTAGGTACATATTCAACATACTCGGTTAGGAATGATTTTTCCTCTTGTAGTACAAGGTTTCTATTAGGGTTGTAATGCAAACCAAACCAGCTTAATGTCACCAGCCACTTTCTTAGGCATGACGTTTTTCCACGTATGTAGACACATGCATGGTTTTTAAGCTCACTCAACGTCTCAACCACAAACAAAGCATCCACCAAGGCAAAACACTTGAATGCACTAGAATTCTATAGGAACATGTATCTTTCTCCGAAATGTTTTAGCATTTTTCATGTATCTTGTACTATTGCCGAGATTAATTCAGTTTCCTAGATACTTGTAGAGTTGGGATATTTTTATATATGAGCCTAGAAGCTCCTAGGCCAATGTTGTATCGAGTCTTATCGTATCTAGGATGTTCCAAGACTCGCTATAAATATGTATCACTTCTATTAATCAAGACTTTATTGAGATATGTTTGATATTACTACTTTTTGGAAACTAAAATTGAACTATATACTTTATATAATGGTATTTGAGTTGATATTACTACTTTTTATATAATGGTATTTCATAGTTGAGTTGTGTGTCACTACTTGTGTGTGTGTATATATATATATATTAAATTTTTGTATGATGCGCCTCGTATTCATGAGGCCCGCGCCTCGCGCCTAGTCCCCAGGACCCCTTTGCGCCTAAGTGTGCCTTGCCCCTTTAACAACTTTGATCTCATCCAAGAAACAAACAAGTAATACAAGAAACAAACAAGTAATACAAGAAAACCTTTCACATAATTCCCTCGACAAACCCTTCCAAAGTTATTGTCTTCATCATTCATCCAAGTCCCATTCTAAGCAATCAAGGCTGGATTTGCACTTCTTAGTTGCAAAGTACTAGTCGCATGGGCTGTTAAGCCATAAACAAATAATCTGGTGTCATGACAAGTGGTATCACAGCGAAGGTCGACAGTCAGCAACGAGCTATGGATGAATGAGAAACAAACTAAGAACAAACCGCCCCTATTGGGAGGACATCACTCTTAGTGAAGCCGTAAAAGGAAATAAAAAACTTTTGGGTGAACTTAGAAAGGAGCTCCAAGTAATGACCGATGTAAGCTCACCATGAGGAGGACATATGAGCCATGCAACAACAAATAGAAGACATAATGGCACAAATCAACACACCAAGGATTGATTTTCCCGAACCCAAAGCCATTTACAGGCAATAGGAATGCATGGGAGGTAGTATGGGGCATGTTGGAAGAGGCCAACAAAATACAAACAACCTTTTACATCAATCATAGGAACTCTATGGTGGCACAGACGCCTAGGAGACATGGACAGGAACACATTCCATCAGTACATGGGAAGATTCCAAGCAATGAAAAATGTCAAGCATGAGGCCCAATGACAACTTGGTCGACTCAAACACTCAGGAATGATCCATCAATATGTTTTACTTTGCTATCACTGGAAATTTCATACATGTCCAATAATGATACATTGTTTTACTTCTTGGACGATCTTAAATCTTGGCCAAGGCCAAGCTTCATCATTGATGTTGCATCCACGATAGTCATATAGGTCCTAGGAAGGAGCTATCAAAGAAAGAGAATTTGAAGATTCCCAAGCTAACTATGAAAAAAATGGGCGAGACAAGAACAACAAACCCCATCAAGACAAACGATATTTAGATGAAGGAAGCACATCAAATAATCCACTCTAGATGGCAAAACGAGATTTAATTTTCATTCGATGGTTGCTCACTTCAGAAAAGAAAAAGGTACAATGACAAACACCACAAACATAAAAGGTTAAAGGAAGGATCAATTCAATCTAACTCCACAACACTATAGTTGCCAGCCAAGCACAAGATGCTGAAGACGGGTCTCAAGTTTGTGGGTGCTCGATTCAACGACCCACAAAAAAGAGCTTAGAGGACACATCCACGTCACATTTATTTATCAAGGAGACTAAACTCAAGACCATCAACTCAAAGACAAAAGAATCTAAGCATAGTTAGAAGAGCGATCGTCTTCGTTGGTTCATGTAGGGGTGACATTATTCCACTTGATGAATGATGACTATTAACTTTATTCTCGGGTTGGAATTCTTTGACAAGGAAACTCTGTTCTCTTACCATCTCTGAACTTTTTATGCATCATGCAAGACACTAGACAAGGTAAAAATCATGATCCCACTTAAGACGGATGCATGATGCTGGGTATAGGTGGTCTGGAAAAAGATCACAACGAGGGGGTCGTGATCCCAGTAGAGGAGTGTGCCAGGGGCTACTTGTTTCAACATGGGATTTTCCCACATCTATGGACTGCAAAAACATGTATGAGGCTTACTGGACTGCCAACAAATCATCCGCCAATGTAAAAAACACTTGAAGGCACTATAACTCCAGGGACTTGTCTGTTTTCCAAAATGTTTTAGCATTTTCACGTATCTTGTAGTATCCTCGAGGATGGTCTAGTGTACTCTTAATGCTTGTAGATTTAGGTCAATATTTTATATGGAGTTTTCTTGTATCTAGGTTGTTCCAAGACTTCGTGTAAATAGGTCGAGCACTTCCTTTACATCTCATCCAAGAAACAAGCAAGAAATACAAACAAGCCTTTCTCATAACCTTTCTCCACAGATCCTCTCAGAATTCTTGTGTTCATCCTCCATGTAAGTCCCTTTCCAAGAAAATCAAGGTTGACTTGGTAGTTCCGAGGTGCAATGTACTAAGGCCACACAGGTCATCAAGCCAAGAAGATACAACCCCATGACATTAAACTCAAACTCAATATTCTGTATACACTATGACCGGCTAGAATTTGTACTTGAGCTCAATTTCTGTCATTAAGCTCCAACTCATTAACTCAACGGTTTAAAGGTACCCTCTCTCTCACTATCTCTTTTATCTTATTTATTTTTCTTTGGTGGTGGTGTGGGAAAGAAAAAGCAAGAAAGAAAATTTTGAATCACAAATCAAATAGATGGAATGACTAAATAAAGTGGTGTGCAGAAGCACAATAGAGAAGCTTACTATTGATAAACCTTAAATCCTTCAATAGTAGAGCCGCCAGATTTGTTTACTTGTAAAGAGCGTCAAGGAAAACCGTTTCTGGTAAGAGAAACATTGCCATCTTCACTCAAAAACAACACAGAATCAAATTCATGTGTTATATCGTCAGGCAACTCATCCAGATTGGGCAAGATGACAGCAAGACTACAACTGCAGGAACAGGTTAAAATGTCTCATGTCAACATCTTCACACAGCACTCGCATATAAAATAATATCAAATAAATATCCTTAAATCAAATAAAGAAGAGATACAAAGCTAGAGCATACTAACACTATATACTTACTGACAAAATGACCTGAACTAAATTCAATTTTCTTTTATATGTGATTAAAAGCAACCACATTGACAAGCATAAGCAAACACACACAAACAGTCAATAAAGGGGACTAGGCCATGTAGTGAGAAATTACCCCTCTATAAAACATATCAAGATATTGAGCCCCATCGGTTCGGTATCTAAGTGGTGGAAGAGCTGTCAAGAGCAGGTTTCCAAGGCCCAACTGCCGTGAAATATCAAACATCACAGTACAGCAGCCTCCATATCGAACCGGTTCCTCCAAGAAGTGGTAGACTATGAATTTGAAGTAGGCAAATGACATTCTGATTCTATGGTTCAAGAGCAGGACAACATATTTAGAGGTGTTTATATCAAAGGAAACAGAAAATTTTCAGTTGCAGTTCCCCCAGAATGCATCCATGAATAAGGAGAAAGATAACAGAAGAGTTACCACGTTTCTTGCCAACAGCATATTGACCTGAAAACTCGGATTTCATTCTAACATTATCATTCAAAAGCAAAATCTACTGAACCAAACGCCAGTTTAATACATTTTAGATGAAACTCGCATGATTCTCCCACCGATCAGTTAAACAATTGCTGAAATTGACGCATCGTACGTCATGAAACCAGCAATCGGAAACCTAGACTGATTTTTTTTTTTTCCGTTTCCACCTCCGTAGATTTCGTCCTGCTTCTTTAACCCTAGAATCAGAACCGTCATTTACCTATTTCAAATTCATCGTCCACTTTTCAGAGGATTTAACTGAGATCGTCCGATCGATGGTTGGAACGATGGTCGCCGACGCCGAAGGTGAGAGGCGGAGAGGAGTCGGAGGAGGGTGGAGGGCGGCGGCCGGTATGGTTGTAGCCGTGGATCACCGTAGCCATTTCCGTTACGTTGGTTCATTTTATTTTTGTTTTTTACCTTCTTGTTTTGATTTATGTCAAAAGGAACCCCATACTTTCTTACGCTGTGTTCTCGAATTTGAAGAGAAAGGAAAGGGAAAGAAAGGGATGGAAAAGAAAGGGAAGGAAAAGAAAGGAAAGGAAAATAAAAAAATTATTTGTGTTCTTAAAAGTGAAGTAAAAGAAAGGAAAGGAAAGAAAATAATTTTTATGTTCTTAAAGAGGAGAGAAAGGAAAGGAAAACTGTCATTTTTACTAATATGCCCTTAAAATTAATATAATATAGGATGAAAAACTGGGTAGTTTTGTAATTTTATTAATTTTTTAAATAATTTTAATTTTTTTCTTTCCTTTCCTTCCCTTTCCTTCCCTTTCCTCCCACATTTGGGAGGAAAGGTTTTGAAGGAAAATAAGTTTTAGTTTCCCTCCCTTTCCTTTCCTTTCTCTCCTAAAAAAGTTTCGAGAACACGAGGTTTTTTCACTTTCCTCCGCTTTCCCTCGCTTTCCTTTCTTTCGTTAAATGAGTTTCGAGAACACAACGTTAGGGTTAGATTCCCGGGGTTGGGTTCCGGTGAGAATGAGAGTTAAGGTGATAAACGTAAGAAGGGATCTCCACCTTTGGATGCCCATTAGGATGAGATGCACCGAGATGAGGTGTATCGTGATACACGGGATCAACTCCCTTATGAAACGCAATTCATGGATGAGTATGAGATTAAAAGTGATCAAGGGTATAGATTTCTTCTTACGCTTCTTATTTTAACTCTCATTCTCACATGATCCTATGCTTAGATTTCGGTGAGAAGATAAGTTATGATGAGAATGATAAGAAAAGATTTGCATCATTGGATCATTTGTAATCGTAGATCGACACCAATGAGATGCACCAGATCAATTCTCGTAAGGAGCACAGTTAATTAGTGGGTGAGATTAAACGATCCTACGTTGGAATTGGGTTACGGCCATTTGAACCTAACACGACAATCGAATGCTTTTTTATACAATATATTTAATATGATTGTTATGTATTTAATTAATATATGTACATTAGACATTAGACCAACCTTCATAATTATATCATAATTTCAACTGTAATTTAACTTTCTTATTTGAGTTTGTTAGTGTTATTCATATGTTGTCATTTTGATTTTACTTCGTTTAAACACAATCACTTATCTGGATTGTAGAATGATGTATCAAAGTTTCAACCCGACCAACCCAACTCAATCCGTACGGTTTGGTTTAAGCATGGGAATGGGGCGGGGACCCCAATCCTCATCCCCGTTCCCATCCCCGCCAGGGAATATGATCACATCCTCATTTCCCCCCGTTAATATATGTTAAACACCACACTCGATCGACAATGATTCATGTTTAAATCTCATATATTTTCAAAAAAAAAAAATACAAAGCATCACATATTAATATGTGAACAAAATCAAAACATCATACGTAATTGTTTGATCAAACGTTTTTCGTTTTTAACATTTTTGATCTAAATAAAGTAAAAAATGTATATACGATGAAATGTTAAAATAGTATTTGTAAATCTATTAGATATAAATAATATCTCTAATAACAAAAATATGTAATATATTTAACAATTGGGGACGCGATGGGTCAGGGACCACGTTACCCGTCTCCATCCCCCATTTTTAACTTTCGAGGATCTCCGTCCTTTTTCCTGGTCCCCGGGTACATCAAATTCCCCAATGGGACGGGTCTCATTCCCATGCCTACTTTGAGTTGTGTAACACTCTAAAAATAGGAGAGAATTTAAACCTAAACAATCTATGAGATAAAGCCTAATTGCATAAAGATCACCCAACGAAAGAGGAAATAATATAAGAGTTTACATTAATAAATGGATACTAAACAACAACCTAATAATCTATACTAAATCGAAACACATATTACATTCGGGTGTTGCTGATGTCCTCAAAAGAAATGTATCTAGTAACTCCAAAAATACAGTTAACAGTTGATTCCCAACAATGCCTCAATCGGCCATAACGCTCCGCTCAAACCTTGGGAACCCCTCTGATATTAGAACCTGATATACATGTCATTTGAGAAAAAATGTTAGGCTTACGCTAGTGAGAACAAACAGTTAACGGATAAAGCTATAAAGCTTTAAAATAGAAAACATAGATTTAGACAATTTATTTCATACAATTAACTCATGTTTGCCCATGGAAGGGTGTAAAATATCTAAATGCTACGGGGGAGATCCGAGTTACCATTAATAATGACGGAGCACAAAAGTGAGTCACATCTCAATATTATAACAACGATATCATTGGATTACTAAAATAACAAGCTCAACTCCTCGAGTCTTTTGCTCGTATAGCATCAAGTTCAACTCCTCGAGTCTTTACCTTGGAAACCCCTAATCCAATTTAGGCTAATTCACTTAGAAAATTACACTACATGAACATTGACCGATGTCTGACTTCAAGAGCCCACACCTTAACACATATTTAAGACCCATTGCCTATTTCAAGTTACAAATGGGAAAATATCATCCCTAATGCGTTAAAGGAAACTCGACTTATATACTTATGGATCCATTACATTCTAGTCTTACATATGGGTACATCTATGTAGATATACCAAGTTTTTACTCAATATCAAAATGTTATACGCAAACCTGTCAAGTGATAAAACTCATTTTTGCTAGTGGAATGACATAATATAAAGGTATAAACATTTTGGGGTTCCAAACCCATGAATACTTTGAAATAAACTTTTCCCAAGTGTCTAAAATCATTCTTTATACTCCTTTCATCAAGATATGCAAAATCCCCAATTCACCCAAATTTGACGTAATTGTCAAAATCATAAAAATGTGTAAATACTTGAAATATAAACATAAAGGAAGTAAAATACAATCATTTTGACATGTATATATTTTTGTAAAAATATAGGATGAACTCACAATACTAGGATTTGAAAAAAAAAACTCCTGAATACCTCAAGAAAGCTTGATGGGGAAGATGAATAGTTAAACCCTTGGTCTTGGAGCTTGGATCTAGAAGTGTAACCTTCAATCTCTAGGCTAAAGGATGAGTGATAGTGCTTGGAATACACCTACAGACTTAGCAATTAAGACCAAAAGCAAGTATACTTTCAATCCTAATGTCGCCTTTCAAGTAATAAATGGTACAGAGTACCGAGTATCGTCCACAACGATTGTAGCAAAAGTTTAATGAAAGTAACAGAAAAGAAATGAATTCAGATGGCGAATTTGAAGCCTTGAATTGGTTTGAGTTAACACTGAATTATAATAACAGATAATAAAGCAAGCAAGGGTGTAAGACTTGTGGTAAGACTTAAACACAAATTCCAGCAGACCAATGTTATAGCAATGCTACGGCATGAAGCATACCATAACTAGTTCCACCAACTATTTTGAGGTATCCTTTCGGACTTCACCATTGCACTAATATTATAGCTTTAAACCTGTATCTCTATGTGATATTCAAACTAGTGAAAGTGACAAATGATGTTCTCAAAATATATGGACAACAAATCTCTTTGTATAAATAACTCTCTCGAGTGGATTCCCATATCATCCAAGTTGGGGTTAGGGCTGTAAACGAACCGAACGTTCAGCGAACCGTTCGGTTTGGGAAGTACATTTATGTTCGTTTATTTAATAAACGAACGAAGATGAACAAGTTTTTTGTTCGTTTAGCTAAACAAACGAACATGAACAAAGGTCTCGTTCGTTCATTTATATTCGTGAACGTTCGTTCATTTATGTTCATTTACTTGTGTTCGATTACGTTCGTTTATGTTCGTTTACTCATGTTCGATTATGTTTGTTAATGTTTGTTAACTTTCAATATTAAGATTAAAAATTAAATGTTAAAGAAATTAACATTTGAAAAACTACTAATAACATTAAAGAAATAATTAATAATTAACAAAGAACTTGTGGATTCAGATTAACAATCAAGTATGATAATATCAAAATATAAGAATAATATACGAAGAATATGAAGCATAAAATACGTCGTATATCTCACTTGAAGGTTTGATTACAATGATAATAACAACTATCTCTCTCTCTAGATTACCCTTTTTCTTTTACCCCATGACCTCTACTTATATTGCTAGGAATTCTATTGTGATAAGGAAAGTAGAGTTTAAGGCATTATAGACTTGCCTTAATTACAAGATACAATTAATATATATTCCTAACAATCTCCCCCTTTGTGTCAAAATAAGCCTTCACTTTCTTAGCTCGAACATGCCTTCGAATCTTCATAAAGTCTGGCGATAAATCAGGCGTTTATCGATGATATCCAAAGCATCCATGATGTTCTTCCGTTGATCAGACTTTAACTTTATGTGCTTCTTCATTTCTGAATTTATCTCTGTAGTCAACCTCTTTCGAATTCCCAAAGAGTTCCATTCGAGTAAGCAGCAACCTCGGAGAATCTTAGAAATCTTTTCTCCCCAGTATCTTTCATGTAGACCATATCGCGAGCAGGCATGGTAAGAAAGGTTAGCACACTCAACTTTTCCAGGTCGGGAACAGACTGATTCGCTTTCGTCAAGTATACCTTCTTTTGCTTACTTTCAAGACCTCTTTATAAGTCGTGAAGATAGCTGAATCTTAGTTATTTCTGAATATGTCTCACGATCGCTCTTAAAGCTCTTTGTTCATCAAATGTCCTCCTTTGTTTGTCTCGCAGCTCAATATATAATGTCTTCATGTCAATCACATCAATGTTAGCAAAGTCAGCTTCAATAAAGAAGTATTCTTTGCCATTTTCTCGCAACACTCTGAAAGTAGGAAACATTACTTGAAACACCTTGTCATAGCTTATTTCTTTGATGACTACGATCTTGTGTCTTGACATGACTTCCTCCGGTTTCAACGCTTTCATTTTCAACAGCCATACATATTCCTTTACTTGTTCAACATTCATCTCACTGACGAGATGAATGTGAGAAAGATCATCCAGTTTCTTCCTTTCGACGAATATCTTATCTATGGTTTCTTCAAGATAGGGCACTTTGATCTGCTGATTTA
The DNA here is from genome assembly GCA_036898165.1 of Silybum marianum. Classification (NCBI taxonomy): domain Eukaryota; kingdom Viridiplantae; phylum Streptophyta; class Magnoliopsida; order Asterales; family Asteraceae; genus Silybum; species Silybum marianum. The sequence continues at coordinate 24,527,403 of CM072543.1, forward strand.
CCCATCTTGAGTTACGACTTTTAAGCATTCTTTCCTACCGTATTTGATGAGGCAGTAACCCTGTAGTGATATTCGATCCCGGTTGATAGTTCAGGCTTGTATGTTGTAGGTGCACGTAATCTTCTTCAGTTAAAACCGGAGCATATGGATCCTTGAACCAAATTTTCACTTGAGTTCGTAGATTCTGAACATCTACGAGTTCATCATTGATGGATTCTGGTTCTACCGCACGAGACATGCTCCCATAGTCAAAATCGGCCGCGGGCTTTTCAACCGTTGGCTGATTTGGTTGTTGTTGTATGGGAGGAGGTTGAGCTTGTTGGCGAGTTGGTGGAGCAGATGATGAAGTACCCAGAGCTTGAGAAGATGCTTGTATTACCGGAGGTTGAGCTCTTGTAACCTGACGACGTATCTCCCCCTCAGGGCGATTAGGGAATCCGGATCGTCCTGATCAGGTTGACGACGTCTAAAGCGTTCGCCTGGCTGACATGACTCTTGTATATCTAGGCGAAGAGCTGCAATTGAGCCAAGAACGGTCTGTTCACTTCTCTTGATTTGAGTTTGAATGGAATCAAGTCTGTTGTCAACGTGCGCTTTGAATCCATCAAACTCATGTCTTGTGACCGTTGGAATTACGAGATTTCGGCGAAGAAGGCCAGTTAGTTCATCTTCAGGGAGACCACGGGCTTCAGCTTCGGCTAGTAGGTTGGCCAATAGCATAAACATCAGTTCATCATTATTGAACTGAGTTTGGCGTGGGGAGTGTGGCCTAGCTCGGGGCTCGGATTCGGATCGAGGTTCGGACTCGGAAGAAGAATCAGGTGGCGAATCATGAGGCGGAGAGTGACTAGTACTCGGGCCACTGGCTTGTGAAGCTTGAGCAGGTCTCGTATTGGAACCTAATGAAGCAACGAATTGATGCATGCATTCCTCATGTACCACCATAGAAATCTGTGCTCATTGAAAGTGGGCATCAACATATGCTTGCATAGAATGAGGAACATTGAAGGACTGTGAAGCAGGACCTGTAAGGGTAACACCGGGGTCACCTAGAGCACCCGTTGACACCACAGTTGAATCAACCGTGGGACCTACGTTCAGTGTTGGCATGATGGTAGCACTGGTAGGATTTCCTTCCAATCCTCGTGGAATGTCAATAGATGACATCACTATGGAAGTTCCGACCGAGTCACGAAGATCCACGGTGTGTAATGACTCAAGTGTCCTAGGTGGTTCTAGACTCGTTGTGCTTTGAAATGAAGTCGAAGTAGGCGGGACACTACTTCTGGTTTCAATAGCTATGCCTCCCGAAAGGAGGGGAGCTAGATAGGGAGCTAAACCCGCAGCAAGTGATGAAACCATATCTTGTTGTGAGGCTACGGAGTGGGCAGTTGAGGCGTGCACTTGCGTTGCTTGGTCCACAACGTCTTGTCCAATGGTGGTACCCAACGGATGAGTATCAACAGAGGACTCGGTTACCCGGTCAGTGGGGATTGGACTCTCACTCTCATGCATATGTATCTCCCCTTCACTCATTCTTATATCAACTTTTTCAACTTGAACACCCTCCTTTCTCCTTATTTCTCCAAAAGTTGGCTCAGAATCATGTTTAAATATGGGATCGGTTAAGGGTTCGGTTTGGTAGGGTTCATTTATGGAGGTTGGGTCGGTTGCATTGGATGATGACTCATGGATGGATGGTTGCCGGCCTATCCGGTTAAGAGCGGTATCCTTAGTGTCAAGTCTTCGACGTCGGCTTGGACGTAGTTCTTCAGAACTGTCATTTAGCTCAAGTGAGTCGTCAGTTTCGGTGTCGGAAGGTGATCTTTGGCGAGTGATGCGGCTGCGATTAACAAGTAATTTTATCATTGGGATGCGGGCAGAAGTGCTCGTATGAGGTTGAGGTGGAATGGGGATAGTGGGTTCAACAGTAGTAGGGATAGGTTGATCAGACGGACCTCCCTCGTCAATTCCCCCCACCTCGTCTATTCTCTCAACGCCCTATTCAGGATCCCCTTGATCCTGAACCTGCTCGTCTATTCTAATACCCTCACCCATCTCAATGTTTACCTCATGGTTTGGCTCTTGGGCAGGCTCATCCGATATTAGAGGAGCCATTAAGCCGTTTCGCTCCCTATATGCTATCACACTAGGTGCGTGCTGATCAACAAGGGCTAATAAGGCTACCTAGAGTTATGTCGAGTCTATATGGGTCGATATAAATAAACGTCAAATGAGATAGGTTCGAGATAAATACTTAATATTTTCTAAGAAAGATTAAGTGGGTATGTCGAGCCTATAGGGGTCGAGATAAATTTAAATCGGGCCTAACGGGGTCGACATAAAGTCTTGTAGAATTGCAGTTCATGTACGGTCGAGAAAAATCTTGTCGATTGAGAAGGACTCGACATAAAGCCTTAGGCAAATATGTCGATGGTGGGACTCGACAAGAACACATGTCGTCTTATTTTGGATGCGACCAAAACACTTGGTGAATGTTGTCGATCCTTTTGGACTCGACAAGAATGGGCATGTCGGACTTAAGGGACTCGACAAGTCACCAAAAAGTTCATAAAAAATCTAAGTGTCGAGTTTAGCGACAAATATGAACAGTGATCTACACGGATTTTTAAGTTCAAGATTAGAGAGATGTATGCCTAGATCTATGGTCGATGGGCATCTCCTAACAGTTTTAACACTACTCCTATAGTCTGATTCGTATCAGAAACATCCAAAATCATTGAAATCGGAAAACCCCAAGGGTTTTGGGAACCGAACAGTCGAACACTAAATAGACAAGCATGCAGTGATTAAAACAACAAAAAGCAAGGATTAAAGATGATCAAGAAGTGATTACAAACCTGATGGTGTGATCGGAGTTTCAAAAATTGAAGAATTTGAAAAAGAATTAGATTGCTGTGCTCGGGTGTGGTTTAGAGAGGAAAAGAGGGAAGTTTGATTTTGCAAAAAGTGAACAGTGATTATGGGTCCTCGAGTTTAAATAGTGGGCCAGGGACACGTGGCATGTCCTGATTGGGCTAAGGAAAACTGTAGGTCGGCTTGTCGAGCCTTAGTAATTCGACATCCTCAGATGTCGAGTCCTATAGATCCGACAAGTAGGGGATGGTGATCCCTTAGGGTGCGTTTGGTATGCAGACTACATGGGACGGGACGAGATAAAAAAAAATAGTCCCATGTTTGGCATGCCATGGGACAAGGACAGGGTTGGTCAAGATAGGACAAAATCTAATTTTCATGGGACAAAACTTGGGTATTTTTGTTCCACCAAAATAGGTGGAACAACATGGGACAAAGCACAAAATTACCAAATTGCCCTCTTATCCTAACACATCTAAACCAAAAAAAAATGCATCCATCGGCTTTCTAAATCCCCGATTATCATTTCCAAATATCGAATCCATAACTTCTTTTGAAATCGAACCCAGGCATAACACACTACAATTTTTCGTAATCGATTGCTTTGCAAATCGATTTCTTCCACAAATCGATTTCTTTCTATCAAATTGACTGTTGTTCTTCAAGATGATGAGATGAAACTTCAGGGTTGCTCTGCGACAATGGTGATAGGATTAGATGAACTGATGAAGCTTCGTGGTTGCAGTGTGGCGGCAATTAGACGACCAGATGAAGCTTTGTGGTTGTTGTACGGCGACAAGGAGACGATAAGATGGAGCTTTGTGTTGTTGTGCGACGGCAAGGAGACGATGAGATGAAGATCTATGGTGGTTGTGCGGCGGGAAGGAGATGACGTTAAGGCGGAAGAAAACCTATTTCTCCTGTTATGGGCTTGCAACTATGCATATTAAAAATAAAAAGATAACAATTCTTATATAGTTGATTTGTATAAAATTAGTTAAATATTGGTAATAAACTTAATTTTTTATATAATTTTAAAGAAAAAATGTCATTTATTTTAATTTTCATAATGATGTTATTTAAATATTTATTTAATTTTATCATATATATATAACTATTATAAGGGAAAAAAGACATTAAACAGTATTTTAGGGGTATTCTGGTCATTTTAACAGTTTTTTCCAGTCCTGTTTTAGTTGTACCAAACATATGACAGACAATTAGTCATGTCCAGTCCTATCCCGTCCCATCTTGTCCCGTCCAGTCCAGTCCCATTCAGTCTGCGTACCAAACGCTAAGGTGCGAGATGAGTGAAATTTTGGAAAAAAAATCTAAGTGCTCCTCCTTGATCCGTGCCTAAGAGAAGAAAGACTTAGCTCCCCCTAGGATGATGCGAGTTTAAGAAAAAACTTACCTTTACCGCTCCCCCTCGAAAGCTGAAATATTAGTAAAACAAACATCGAGATATCTAAAAATTAAAGACACATGCATGACGAAAAGTGTACTAAAACGAAACAAACTATGAAAATAGAGAACTTTTGAAAGTCATTAAAATATATTGATTTAGGATCAGGTTTTGAGATTTAGCATCCCCAATTTGGACACTAGGAATTGGAAGCGTTTCTCATCCAATGCTTTTGTGAACAAGTCGGCAAGCTGTAGTTCCGTATTAACAAAGTATAATTCGATTGTACCTCTTTCAACATGGTCTTTAATGAAATGGTACCGGACATCGATGTGCTTTGTCTTGGTGTGTTGTACTAGATTGCTGGATATGGCGATTGCGTTCTTCTAGTCACAATAGATTGGAATTTTGTCGAACCAAAAGCCATAGTCTTTGAGTTGCTTGCACATTCAAATTACTTGTGAGCAGCAGCTTGCTGCATCGATGTATTCGGCTTCCGTAGTGGATGTGGAGATGAACGGTTGTTTCTTGGATGACTAGCTGACCAGTTTATCTCCCAAGAACTGAATATGGCCCGTCGTGCTTTTTCGATCAAGCATGCAGCCAACATGATCAACATCTGAAAAGCAGTTAACTCGAAGCTCGTATCCTTAGAATACCATAGGCCAAGATCAGTAGTACCTTTTAAATAACGAAAAATTCTTTTAATAGCACTAAGGTAGGATTCTTTGGGGGAGGCTTGATATCTAGCACATAGGCATGGAGCAAACATTATGTCCGGTCGACTAGCCGTTAAGTACATTAACGATCAAACCATTCCCCGATAGGTTTTAGAATCAACCGATTTTCCCAAAGGATCAGCGTGTAATTTTGAACCTGGAGACATGGGAGTGCCAATCGAAGTACAGGTCGTCATTTTATATTTATGTAACATATCCGAGATGTATTTCGATTGGTTAATGAAAATTCCCGTTGAAAATTGTTTTAGTTGAAGACCGAGGAAAAAATTCAGCACTCCCATCATGCTCATATTGAACTTGGCAATCATGAGTTCGAAGAAGTTTTTGCATTGTTGTGGGTTAGTCAAACCGAAGATAATGTCGTCTACATAAATCTGTATAAGCATGATATCACCATCTTCCTTTGTAATGAAAAGTGTAGGATCGATCTTACCTTTGGAGTACCCGTTTTTGACCAAATAAGCAGATAGACTTTCATACCATGCGCGAGGAGCTTGTTTGAGGTCATAAAGAGCTTTGTCGAGAATGTATACATGATTTGGTTTTGATGGGTTGACAAATCCATCAGGGTGAGAAACATATATTTCTTCTCGTAGAACACCATTTAGAAAGGCAGACTTGACATCCATTTGAAAAACAACAAAATTTTTGTGAGCCGCGTATGCCAAGAACATGCGAATGGCTTCAATTCAAGCAACTGGTGCGAGCGTTTCTTCATAGTCTAAGCCTTCTTGATGACGGTGGCCTTTGGCGACAAGCCGTGCTTTGTTGCATATGACAATTCCATTCTTGTTCTGTTTATTCTTGAAGATCCATTCGGTGCCAATGATGGTTTTGTTCTTCGGTCGGGGAACGAGGCGCCATACTTTTAGACTTTCAAACTGATTGAGTTCTTCCTTCATGGCCACAATCCAATCTGGATCAGACATGGCTTCGGTAATAGTGTTGGGTTCGATTTTGCTTAGGAAGGAAGAAAACAAGCAATCGTTGGCCGAGCCAGATCTCGTTGGGACCGGTGTTGAAGGGTCTCCAATAATTTGTTCGGGTGGGTGAGATCAGATCCACTTACGAGCATGAGGAAGCGGTTGTAGTGGCGGAAGTTCGGGATGGTCATCCACATACGTGCCAAGTGGAAGATTTTGAACGGATTCTAGGGCTTGAGCCACTTCGGAATGACGAGCGGAAGTTGAAACATCCTTTTGAGCGAGATTCGTTGGTGGGGGAGAGGATGTCGGTTCCGGATTCGTAGGTGTAGGGATTTAGCTTTGAGGAAGTAGGTCCGTTGGAAAGGGGTGGTAGTTGAGGGAGCAACTGGATTTGTAACGCTGATGGTTTCTTTGTGGGTTTGTGCAGTTGCAGGAATGGTAGATGTACTTGAAGTAGCAGATGGTGAGATTGTTTCCGTTGATAAAGGCGGTCTAGAAGGAGTCGTGGTCTCGCCTACTTCCAAGATAGGGGTAGAGGTGGTTTTCAGCATTTCAGTGTAAGGACCGAAGTAATCTGAGTAAAAATGCTCGAATAAATCATCCAAATCAGAAGAGGCGTTTTTGGACGTGGAGGCTTGATTTGGATTAGCTGAGTTAGGAACAGGTTCCAGACGGAGGTGTTCGGAAGCTAATACGCAGTGAGTGCGGGTGCGGAACTGATGGGTTTGGGAGCCATTTCGGCCTTTGTATCGAATTGGACATTGACGTTTTCGGTGACACATCTTGCATTCTTCATATAAACCCGATAAGCAGTGGCGTTTGGAGAATACCGAGAGAGTACGCTTCGTTAGCTTTGACATGAAGCTTGCCATGATCTCCGTTATCTTTCAGAATAAAGCACCGACTTCCAAACGTACGGAAGTGATGAATGGAAGGAACACGTTTGTTGATCAGCTCATATGGGGTTTTGGTAAACCGCTTGTTGATAATTGAACGATTTTGAGTGTGGCTAGCGTTATTGATGGTTTTGGCCCAAAGATAGTGTGGTAATTTGGAATGAGCGAGCATGTTGTGAGCAGCTTCGACCAACGTATGGTTACGTCGCTCGACCACACCATTTGTTGTGGGGTTCGAGCAGCAGAAAACGTATGAGAGATGCCAATGGAGGTGAGAAGTGAGTCGAGCGTGCGGTTTTTGAACTCGGTTCCATTATCCGTGTGAAGAGTTTGGACGGAAAGCTCCAACTTAACTTGGATGTTCTTCAAGAAGGCAATGATTGTCTCGAGGGCTTCGTCCTTTGTGCGAAGAAATTTAACCCATGTATAGGGAGAATAGTCATCCACCATATCAAGAATGTACTTCTTGCCGTGAGTACTTTGAGTTCTCATGGGGCCGCACATATCCATGTGATTGAGCTAAAGAGGACTAGTCGTGTTGTGTTCCACTTTGGGACTTGTGTGAAACTTTCTTCATCTTGCCCTTATCGCAAGCTCCACATAAATGAGTCTTCTCATACTTAATCTTGGGCAAACCGGTGACCAACCCTCCACTTACGAGTCGATTGATGTTTTTGAGGTTCAAATGGAAAAGTTGGTGATGCCATAACCAGGTTTTGTCAGTTGAGACTTTTGAGACGAGACACACATCGGTTGGTGGATTAACTTTTGACAGATCGATGGTGTAGAGATTCGACTTGCGAGATCCAGCTAATATTTCACTCCCTTCGTAGGTTCTAACACATCATCTTTCGGATCTAAAATTCACTTCAAGTTCTTTGTCACTGATTTGACTAATACTTAGTAGATTGTGACTAAGGCCTTGAACATATGAAACTTTGGAGATTGTGAGATTATGGTTGATAATGTCTCCGTGTCCTCGAATCAGTGAGAAATTATTGCTCTCGCAGCGTACAGATCCGCCCATGTTTTTCAACATATTTGTCGAGAAGCTCCTTTCTTCCAGTCATGTGTTTGGAGCATCTAGAGTCTAAGTACCACACTTGACCGTTCTGCAAAAACAATTAAGCAGATTTAGGTACCCATTTGTAAATGGGTCCTTCGGGGTTAGTTGACTTGACAACCTTTGGTACCCATTTGAATCGGAACATAGGTGTCGTAGCCACGAGCATCTTGGGAATCCATTTATAAATAGGATAATGCAGAAAATAATTTTCTTGATGATAGTTGTATGAATTATGCATATAAGAATGGTAATCATAACCATAAGAATTTAGGCGCGCAAAGTCATTCACACCACAATTTGAGCAACAAATTTTATTTATTGAAAATCGAATTAAATGTTTAACAGAATGAATAGTAGCAGGAAATTTAGAACTATGATCTGAGTTTTTGAAATTAAAAGTGTTTCTTTTATTGCGGAATGTAGACTTTGCTAGATTTGCGCCTTTTCAATCCAAACTTGCTTTAGAGGGCGTACAACTGAAACAGGAAATGGATGTTTGTTAGAATGGTTTGGTTGATTTCTAGTCTTTCCAGAAAAATCGGTTTGTTCCTTTTGTTGAAATGAGTTGGGTTGTGAAGAACTAGTGGAGCATTGTTGACTAAAAACCGTTCGTTTAAACACAGTGGCGGTGCAAGTGCACGCCGACACTATGGTCGCCTACAAGTAATAAAGTGGTAAAATACCAGTATCGTTCCCTCAGGGACTGGAACTTCTGAGAATTTGAGATTTTTATGAACTTCTTGGTTTTTGGTTTTGATTTGATTTTAAAATGATTTTGAGAGTTGGTGAAATTGTAAATAACGATTTTAAACAATAATAAAAAGAATGGGTATGGGTGCAAGTTCTCCTTAAGATAAATATAATAACATGGTCGGAAAGTTATAAACAATCTACAGAGCCTCCCTACCCTCTCAAGAGTGAGGTTCTTAAAGACGACTTATAAATTTACTTAAAGTTCCCAAATTTTTAGAGTTTTTTTTTTATTTAGTTTCAGATTAAATTGACCACACGAAATATATCCAAATCTCTTTGTGATATAAAGTATGACTTCCAATAAAATCCTAGCTAAATACATACAAAGTCCGCATCTCTGCGTGACTATTCAAAGTTCTCTCGAATCTTTGTGCATCACTTAAACCGTATTTCGGATCCGCCCATTTCTGGGTCTAAGATCTTATATTAACACTTCAAGGTGATCGGCTTATCCGCGTCGAGTTTAAGTCCCAATTTAAGTGACCACACTTTTAAAGTATTAAAAACGGGAACACCCACATATTATACGAACACTTAAGTTAAACTCACACCCACACCCATAGAGACAATTAGCTACTACGAGACATGGAAAACAGTAAATAAACAACAATAAACTGAAATATAACTTGCATTAATATAAATAAGATAAAACTGTCACCACTGTGTCGAGGTTGTGGTGACATGATACAATGCATAAAATAAAAGACAATAAAATAAAACTACAACTAAAAAATAAAAAAGAACCAGCAAGTGCTGGAAGGAGAAAAAGAGAAAGAGTTCTAAAAACTCTAGAATGGGGTAATGAATAAGGAGACCCAATGTTCTTATTTATACTAAAATGAAAATATTAACCAAAGGCCTTTATCCATTATACAAAGATTACACCATACCCTATCTAGACTAACCCTTAACTCTAAAAAGTCTTCATATCCAGCTGGTATTTTCTTCATAATTTCCAGGAAACGTCACTGAAATAATCACTGGAATTCTGCAGCTTAATCAATCAGCACTTGACACGCCACAGTGGTGAGATTGTGGTGACTTTTCAGCAAAAAGAGTAATAAAAGCTAGAAATTTATCTTTTGGTACCAAATTGTCGTTTGAAACAGATTTATAAGAAAAGAAGGCATAAAAGCCTAAAAGGATGAGAAATAAGGGAAATAAAGTGAGGAAAATACTATAAAATAACTCTCATTTCTGAGAGTTATCATACCCTCGAACTTGAACTGTTACTTGTCCTCAAGTAAAAAGAAGAGAAGAAAAAGAATCTTACGGGAAGATGGTGTTTGCTCAAGTCTTGAAGGGTGCACAACTTCGTTTCATGAATCTTGAAGCGTCAAAATTGATCGATAGGACTTTTCCGGGTTAGTGTATCACTCAACTTTCTTTCCCTCGAACTTGTCTTAAACCAAAAAAAATCTTTGAAATCATTCATAATGAGCAATTTTGGTTTGTCAATTTTTGAAACCCCTATTTAAGGATCTTTTTGGGTTTATAAATTTTTTATTTTGTTTTCTTCCAATTTTACGAAGAAAACATTTTTTGTAGAACAAAAAGTGTTCTAATACTTTTTATAACTAAAACCGAATAATTATATATCGGTTTTCCTCACTCCCAAACATAGAAATGAACTATGTCCTTATTGTTCAAGAAATGGGTTGTAAAAAGGATAATTTAGGGAAACAAATGGAGTATGTGTTTGGTCAAAACAAAAGATGGCCTACGTCTTTTCAACTTGACACACAAAATTCATGAAATAAGTTTGCACCTGTTAAGATATCACCAAGATGAACAAAAACACCAAAGATTAAGAAAGCATCGTTAATGCATAAAGATACAACAACTTGCAAGAACAATAAGCAAGTTGAGCGATATTTAAGAACCAACAATCCCATACGATAATTACCAAAAGAAAGTTAAATCCCAAAATAAGATTGTTCACAAACGATGATTTTTTAACCAAGAGACATCTAGTTCACATTATCCCTTTTGGTGAGGTTCGAAGCAGACGATGGAGCGGTAAAATCAACAGGGGCTGAAACCGTGGCTGAAGTTGTGGCTATCTCGGTTGGAATGGTGACTGATGTAGCGGTTGTCATGACAGGAGGTGCGAACGGAGATGCAATGGAAGGTAGTCTGACTTGAGGTGGGACGACACCGAATAGAAATCGAGGTATCGTGGCAGCCATCATCGGGACTTGTGGTGGGCAAACTCCGGCTGGAAAGCGAGAAATTCCAGCGGCCATCATCGGGATCGAAATATTCAAGAGCCGGTTATGAACCCGATTGTGATTGGGTGTATACATCCAAAAAAATATCCGAAAGAGTTACAAACAATGTGGTATTCGACGTAGGAGATCACGGTGGTGCTTGGTGGCGAAAAACGGTCGCCGGAGCAATAGAGGTGTCGACAGAAGACGTTATGGAAAGTTATCTTGCAGAATGCTTCGTGATGGGATTGGATCTTCATTAGCCACAAGAGCGATTGGATCAGAAGGCTTTTTGAGCTTGTTGTTTGTTGCCATTACTTCCAGAACTTCCTCTTCGTCTTGTTTCAAGGTTTCAAAGACTTCATGTAGATTGAGTTCCGCGAGAAGCTTGTTATGTTTTATTTGATTGGCAAAGCGACGCCATTCAGATTGAAGATTACTAACAAGTTTCACATTATTCTCGATTTTCGTCTTACGGATATCATTTTTGCTAAGTTCATTTTGCAAATGAACAAATCGTTCATTGGTATCCGTAAGACTTTCTCCTTCCTTAGCCTTGAATTCCTCATATTGTGAGATGCAATTAGTGATTTTCATTTGAGTGCCGATCTTTGTCCCAAGCATGATCTTTTCTATTTGTTCCCACATTCCTTTAGCCGTTCTACAATGGCTATCAATGCTCATGTAAATATCATTAGGGTTACTCATCAATAGGTATGATATTAACTTTGGCTCTTTTTGTTTCTTTAGGAGTATACTTGGATTTTGGCTTGATTTCTTGTCTTACTAGTAAAGGAGGAGTATTGTTTGGCATAGCTGAACATTCTTGGTATAAAACAGGTGGCGGACCTTCATTGATGGAAAACATGATTTATTCAACAAAGTCATTCCTATCAATGAAGTCGAGGAACCGACTTTTCCATTGTGAGTATTCTCCTCGGAAGAGAATTGGTGGTTTTTTGTCGGAACCAATGGCCATAGCTTCGCGTGTAGTTATTTGTACTTGATTGTTATGATCTCGATCGGTGAGTTTTAAATAAATTCTAAGATTTCAATGAACTTAGGTGCGAGAACAAATTATGTCGAGTAAGGCGGACTCGATAAGACAAGATGTCGACTGAAAGAGAATCAACAAGATGCGGGAAAAAATTAATTGACTTCTTGTTAGGTTTGACGGGCTCGACAAAAATTTATGTCGAGTCTTAAAGGCCTGATAAAAATTAATGTCGAGTAATACGGGCACAAGAAAACTTAACTAAAGAAAGAAAAACCTATCTTAACTTGATAAAAAGATGTCGACCTAAAGAGAGTCGATAAGTATTCAAAGAGATGAATTCCTGATTTTTCTTTAATCGATAAATCAGAAAGCAAGAACGAAGGATTCTTGATTAAAAAGATCTAGAATAACAAAGTTATCTAGTCTTTTTATTGACAAGAACTGCTAAGTTCTCGGGTTCCTAATTTTCTTAATTAAGTTTAAAGTAAACTTACTCAGAATTATGATGTTTACTTGAGAATTCTTGAACCAAAAAAGCTGCAGGAGTCACTAGATCCTGAGTTTTATATTGCAAGAGAACAACAAATGTAACGCAAAATAATCGAAAGTAATTTAGTTTTAAAAAAAATTAGAATTTGACGAACAGATTGAATACTTGTCGGGTAAGATAAGTGCGACAAGTCTTCAACAAGTTTATAAATATGATTTCTTAGAAACAAATGTAACACAAGGATTTTTTGATTTTAACTGACACAGATTAATTCGACAATTACTTTTGATTATCTAAAGATAAATAACATAAATTGATAAAAAACGCAGAATAACTAGATTGATCTTAAATCGATTGAAACTACTGTATGACGACTCGATGAAAGATTTTTTTTTTGGTTTTTGAATGTATGTCGATAAGTACTACTATTACTGAGACTCGATAATAATTCAAACAAACAGGGGTTTGAGTGCTTATCAATTATTATTGCTATTGCTAAGACCCGATAAAAAAAGGTAACCAAACAAAGTATGAAGATATGTCGATTGAAGCGATAGCTGCTAGACCCGTTAAACATGCAAAACAGAAAAAAATCGAGATTTTTTACCTAGAAATCCAGAAATCAAATAGATGCAGTCCAAAACTCAGATCGTCGGCTCTGATACCAATTGTGGATCCCAGATTCACAATCAAGTACGATAATATCAGAATATAAGAATAATATAAGAAGAATATGAAGAATAAAATACGTCGTATATCTCACTTTGAAGGTTTGATTACAATGATAATAACAGTTATCTCTCTCTCTAGATTTCCTTTTTTCTTTTACCCCATGACCTCTACTTATATTGCTAGGAATTCTATTGTGATAAGGAAAGTAGAGTTTAAGGCATTATAGACTTGCCATAATTACAAGATAATTATCCTTTCCTTATTTTGATACAATTAATTTATATTCCTAACAGAACTAACATTTAAAAAAAAGTAATAAGAACTGATGGGGGAATCCGTCTTAAGTAAGTGTAGTCATTTTCTTTTAATTTAAGTATATACCGATATGGGACAATCACTAGTTAGGCTTGTTGAATGCTAATGAGTGAGGACTCCTTTTAATTTCATCCCACATCGGTGCAATTTTCAAACCAAGAAACCTTCCACTAGTATAAATAAGCCTCACCCCTCCCCCTTACTTGCCATTCCATAGCTTAATGCCTGCTTTGTTTTATTGAGTCTAGTGGCTCGAGCCCCCTGACTTAACTGTAGGCGTCGAGTTTGACTGGAGAACCCTATTGAAGTTGGTACTCCCTTAGTTCGTTTTTGAGTATATTTTTGTGTTCATTTAGTATCTAAACGAACAAACATAAACGAACACGAACACACTAATTTTTTAAACGAATGAACACGAATCAAAGTTTTTGTTCGTTTATTGTTCATGTTCGTTCGTTTGTTTGTTTAAGTTAAACGAACGAACGTGAACAAGCCTTTGTTCGTGTTCGTTCGATTCGTTTACAGCCCTAATTGGGGTATTCAACATGGTTCATCTCTGAGTCCATTGCACTTTAACACTTTGACAAGTGACCAACCCATCGAGAATAAATCAATTTAAATAATAAAGATAACAAATCTCTTTGTCAGTAATTCTCTCAAATCTACTTCCCGTATCATTCAAATTGACGTGCATTCAAGTGGCTCATCTCTGAGTCCACAACACTTTAACACTCTTAAAATTGATCAACCCGTCAACAAGTGTCATTGGTATTATAAAACTTAGAATGAAATAGTGGAATGTCGGTATTGCGAAGCAACGTCCACTAGAGTTTGGTTTAAAATTTTACATTTTCGTCTCACACCCGAGCTAATAAATTTAGTTACTCATAACGGTAAATGAAATTTAAGAAATGGAAAGGACAAATTATAAATGCATAAGTGTAAATGACGAAATATAAATGACGAAAATTAAATAACGTAATGTAAAGAACATAAAACGTAAATAAGTAAATGGCGTAAAGTAAGCAACGTACAATGAAGAACATGAAATACTAAAAATACGCTTAATATTAGAAGTCTTAATGTAGAATACTTCTAAACCATCATCATATAGAGAGTTGTGTACAAAATAAGAAGCCTTAACCCCATTTATATACTAAACGATGAGTGGGATTTTCTTCCTTCCGGTGTACCGATCCACCATCAGGTACAATTGCGCAAAAACATTACACATGTTAAGTTGGCCGCTTATTTTCAGAAAAAAATGTGAAATCGATACTTATGGCGGGGAAATGAAGATAGTGCACAAGACAAATGGTGAAATTTATCAGATAGTTGACGATGAAGGTGTTCGTTGGTTCATATATTACGCAACAGAGTGCGAGAGACCGCCTCCACTCTATGTGCATTTTGATTAACCGACGTGCGGTGGAGGCGATATCTGTAGTAGTTCCAACGTTGAAGAGTCACAAGAAGAAGAAGAAGAGGGTGAAGAAGAAGAAATGAGTGAAGAGGAGGGTGATGAAGAAGAAGTGGACGAAGACGAAAAAAGACGTTTTGCTGGCTTTGATGATGATGAAGCTTTTGTTTTTGAATTGACTGATACCGATGAACAGGAAGCAAGTGTAAAAACAGTAACTCCAGCCAAAAAATCATTTGGCAGGATAAATGAATTTTTTGATATGTCCCCTCCTTTTGAAACACCAGAGTCGTCTATCACGTCCAACGACCCGGTACCTTATAATCGTAGCAACAGAATAACGTTACACCAGATGTTTCAGACGAAAGACGAGATAATTGTACAGTTGGGAACAAAGTTTCTTGAAGAGGGCTTCCAATATAAAACGCCGACATCTTCAAAAAGCAGGTACGAGGTCAGATGTCTTAAAAAAGATTGTTCTTGGTGTATGATGGCATACCCCGTAGGAGGGGCAAACTCAATGTTCCAAATACGAACGTTGGTGGACGTACACACTAGTTCAGAGACCCAATTGAACCCCAACCACCGTCAAGCGAACACAAAGATCTTGGGTAATTTATTGATTTTTTTTTTCATAGATGCTAGCAGGACATGTCGACCAAAGACATTATGAGTGATCTACAATAGACATACGGTGTTACGATTGGGTACTATCAAGGTTGGCGTGCTAGATGGAGTGCAATACGAATGGTTAGGGGCACGTCCAAGGATTCCTTCACCCAACTACCTACGCATTTTTATAACATGAAGTACCACAATCCAGGTAGCTTCACCAGAATAAAGACAGATTCAGCAGGACGTTTTCAAAATTGTTTTGCTGCCCTTGGTCCCACGGTACACATAACTCTGTCATTTACTAAAGTATTATAGACTATATCATTTACATACGTAAACCACATTATGATTTGTAGATCGTGTCTTTTAAGACAAAGTTGCGGCGTGTCCTTGTAATAAACGATGCACATCTGAAGGGACGATTCTTGGGGTACAATATTCTTGGCCGTTGCCATGGATGGCAATAACAACATTGTGCCCATTGCTTTCAGAGTAGGTAGATCTGAGACATCGGACGAGTGGATTTGGTTTCTTGCCATGTTGAGGGAATGTATTGGAGAATTGCCAGTTTTGGTGTTTATGTACGATCGGCTGCTTCTATAAGTGCCGGTATTACAGTCGTGTTCCCAATGGCCCATCAGACTCTATTTATCGACATCTAGAGATGAACGTGAAAACCAGGGACGTAAACATCAACCACTATAAGAATCAATTCTGGAAGGCATGCAAAGCTTATACACCACATGAATTCACCCGATTGATGAATACTCTACGAGTCCATGTACCTGTCGGAACTCAACTGATGGATGAGCTTGACCCGAAGTTGGTGAATGCGTTGTCCCGTTTTTCCCGCAGATTATCGATCGTCATGCTTATGGAGTGCTTCAGAGATTTTCAACAAAGGTGGTACTTTCTACGTTGGCAAAAAAGAGGTTCATAAGATCACAATATTTTATTTATACAATATATATATATATATATATATTTCTTTTGGTAATTCTAACACAATTAATCAATTTTTTGTAGACCAAAAGATTCACACTCTGACACCATGCGCGCAGACAAAGATTAAAAGAAGGGCGGGTAAGTCTGCAAGATGGACCGTCCACGACATCATAGATGGTTGGTATCAGGTTCGGGATGGGTATAGGGATGCAAAGATCGATATACGTACAGGTGAATGTACATGTCTAAAATGGTAAGTATCTGAGTTACCTTGTGGTCATGCCATCACCATTGCCAAATATCTCGGATGTACAGATTGTAGCGGTTTGGCTTCACCCTTCTTTAATGCATTAGTATGCCGAGAAACATATGAAGGTGTAATTCTTCCGGTTGAACCTACAGAAACATGGTTGTCTCTAGATAACCCTCTACCAACCGTCTATCCACCCCTAATAACAAGGAACCGCGTCGGCAAACCCCGTAACAACAATCGAAAACCACATCGCGGCCAAGGTACGATACAGAGAAAGTGTAGTTTGTGTGGCAAAACCGGTCATAGTCGTACAAACTGCCTAACTCCTACCCCATCAAGCGAGCCTACAAGCAAGGCTTCAGGTAGCCAAAGAAGGCAGTCTTAGTCATCAACGTCGTTGGAACCACATGGAACTCTGTACTATAATAATATTGACCTTAATGTTGATTTTTAGATACCAAAGTTTGCTCCTAAATAATGTAGTTGTGTTTTTCTTTTATTGAGGTTCAAGTGTTTCTTAATTATTATTGTGTGTTAAATAAATTAAACGTTGGCGTTTGTTAAACCATCATTTCATCTAGTAAGGATAGTGCAAACATCTTAGACATTGGGAAGGGTAACAGTGCAAAGGGCCTTTGGCCTAGCGATGGTGAGCTCCTTGTCTCCTAGGAGGTCGGGGGTTCAAACCTCACCATAGGTGAGGAGGGTGTGTGAGTTTGTTTGTTCTATTTTGTCGTATATAAATATTATATACTTAAAAAACATTCAACATGGAGAAATTAAGTAAGGATAGATATCATGGCACTGATGATCCAGTGAGCCTTTTCGTTGATCATGTCCTCCAAAACGTCGTATTCTTCTTTGATTTCCCTTATCATATACTCCTCGGCACTGATTTCTTGTTGGAGGACTTTAACCTTTGATTTTTTTTCTCGTTAAAATCAGCGCCTCTTTTTTAAGTTGTATCTGCCTGTTCTTGTTCCATTTCTCCCCAAGCGTTGTGATCTCATTCGCCTCCATAACCGCGACGTTCAATTTCCCCGACATTACTTGAGTTGCTGGAGGGTTTGAGTCTGGGTTAACAAACCTGTCATTATACGTTGGTGGTTCATTGTATGAAGGTGTGTCCATGTAGCTATACCATGCATCCAACCAATCTTCTTGTTCCTCTTCAGTTATTGGTCGGTCGGCGAAAGTTCTCCGATGCATTGCCCACTCCTCTTCTGTTAAAGGCACTGTCCAGGTACGCCTGGACATTCCATCATTCAATGTTCGTAATGGTTGTTTTTGTGCAGATCGAGAACTTCCAGCCTAGAAAGTTGTTCTCTTCTTGTCAGATCAGTTGCTTCCAGACATAGTTTGTTGAAAGTTAGCTAAATTTACGAAATGTTATAGAATGTATGAAATTGTAGATAGCAAGTTGTGAGTTAGTACTTCTTCAGGACCATTTATTTATAGTCGTAAACTTCAAAGAAAATACCTGTTGCCTTGGCCCCTAGACTCCTAACAAACAATCAGAAATCATAGATAGGAATAGGGTCGCCAACGATGACCTTACATATCCCTATGGCGACCCTGAAACACTTTGTATGTGGATTTTGGACATTTTGACGAGTATTTTGGACATTTTGTATGTAGATTTGGTCAATATATACATGCAAAGAAAGCCTGAAAAAAGATTCAAGATTAGTCTGAAAAAGTGTACATATTGTATAACATAGCCTGTAATGTTTGTACAGTGGAAATTGATGGATGGTTTGATGTTTCAATAAGTGTAGTGGCACTATAGTTTGTATATAAATTAGCTACGTTTCTAGGTTGAAGATATACCAAAAAACGTTTTCCTTCTTAAATATCTTTCTTTCTTCAATCCAAACATATGGCTGGAAACGCATCCTCGGCATACTTCAAGCGTAAGTAACCGAGAAACATAGTTGGATAGATCAATGTAATGCACGCTATCCTTAGAGTGATTCTATGTTGTTCATCTTCGAACTCTGTTGATGTAATTTGCTTTTTAATAAAATGGTTTGATTTATTTTGTGCTCTATAAAGTGACATAAAAACATAATTATTGGTCCCTTATGGCCATGTCGACCCCCCCTACCAACAAAAATATGAAATTTTTGTCTCTGGTCGCCATATCGACCCTACCTACTGATGGGTAAGTACACAATTGTCAATTATCACGTGATTTATGCACTATTTTTTTCAACAAACACTGCCAAAAAGTGTACCTGACTTAGCTAATTGACACAATATTTTGTGTATAAAATAGGTAGGTTTCCAGGATGAAGTTATACCTAAACACATTTGTTCCAATTTATTTCTTTGTTCCAACTTACATTTCCCTCTTCGTTTCATTTGAAAATGTGTTCCGATGGGGAGAAAATTAAGCTACATATTGTTTCATGTGGTGAATGGGTGCAAGGTGACGATGGGTGGGAGTTTATTCGTTCTGCCCAAAGGGTGGACCATGTAGTTCAGTTGCGCACAAACATTACATATGATGAGCCGAGCGCTTATTGTCATAAAAAATGTGTTATCCAAAGTTCTGTTCGTCAAATGAAGATGACCCACAAGCTTGATGGTGCACTTTATCAGCTAGCTGATTGTTAATGCCAAAAAATGACTTAACGGCAACCGGATGATTCAGACCTTAATCAAATAAAGAAAGGAAAATCACTTCTAAAAACCAATAACGGAAAATAGACAACACAGAGAATTGTTGACGCGGAAAACCCTCTTCGAAGGGAAAAAACCGCGGACGACCGTAAAGAGGATAGTCGGTGTACTATGGGCGTCAAACAGGGACGCCGACCTTTAGAACAAGTAAATAGAGTTACAAAGCGAAAGTGTGTGAATATGCAGTCAAGAGTCTAAGACTAGTGTCGTGACTTGTGCTACAGTTGTCGAGACTGTTGATGACGTTGTCGTGAGCTTGTATGAATGTTCTCAGAATGCTTTCTCCGTTATTCTTTTTCTAATCAGTCGTCCTATCCTGCTTGTTTAATCTTCCTTTTGTACTTGATCTTGAGATTCCATCTATAACGGTCGTATCTTGATGATTTAGTCTTCATGGCTGCCATAATGTCGTTGACCTGTAACTGAAAATAACATAAATATATACGTAACGGACATAACGATCGTCTGTGTTGCCGTTAACTAATGTTCCGTTAGTTAAGTTATGTTAACTTCTGACGAGACTAACGATAGTAACGGAAGAATCCTTAACGAGTTAATGAAGTTAACGGTATAAATTTTGGGTATACCAGTTTGCCCCTGAATTTTTGAAAAAGTTTTTTGGCGGAAGATTTTTCAAGAATTTATTTTGGTCATATGATCGATTCTTCGGTAACCATATCGATCAAATGTATTAACTGATTTAGTTAGGAGTCGCAACCAGTTTCAGTTAAAGGATAAGAATTCGGATGATGTCATACGCGTGGTATGCGGATGACATAGGCGTGGGACAGGTGTCGAAGATCCCTTGGTTGCATGATAAACCTTGGCTCAACAGATGTCGACTTAGGGGTGGACGAATCGTCCTTTATACCTGATATAAATGGAAACGATTTCCTTTCCGATCTTAAGCTTCTTGCAACTTTTTATTCCAAAGTGTAATATCTTCTTCTGTCGAAAATGTCAAACTTCCTTAGTTCTGTCTCTTCTCCGAATGATCTTCCGGCCTTCAAGGATCTTGCCTGGATTCCCGATTATATCCTTTTGGATAGTCCAGGATCTTGTCCGGCTGATCGTTTTGTCCTTTACGAATACCCATTCAAGATTATACTTACGTGGCAGTTCTCTGCTTTAGTGAGAGACTTCTTGGGTCGATTCAAGATTTCTCCGGGGCAAATGATGCCCTAGTTTTGGAGAATCGCTCTGACCATTGAGCGATTAACAAGTGATTGAGTTTCACCCTTCACTGT
Source organism: Silybum marianum (assembly GCA_036898165.1). Lineage (NCBI taxonomy): Eukaryota > Viridiplantae > Streptophyta > Magnoliopsida > Asterales > Asteraceae > Silybum > Silybum marianum. The sequence continues at coordinate 24,547,915 of CM072543.1, forward strand.
CCACGAGCTGCCTTTGGCCTATCAGGTCAAGGCTGATTCTGGCCACCGTTTCAGTCCTTACACTAAGGGCCGTACGGATCAAGCTTTGGTCCCTGGTACGACGGTGAATGACCGTGGCCGGGGAAAGCGTTTTGTCTTCTGCAGCCTGTCCTCCATCGCTCCAACCATGGACTGGATTGTCTATGGTTGGCCTACGCAAGGTAAGAATTTTTCCCCTACGCTTGTCATGTAGATATGACTTTATTTTAATCTTTTCTATGATTTGTTTTCAGAGATGTCGTGCGAACTCGCGCCTCTGCCTAATTCTTCTGCCAAACTGGCACTTTTCCGGCAAATCCCAAATCGGAGATTCCGGGTTTACGACCCCACAGGAGAGAGTGAAGATCCTGTGGATGAGAAGGATGAGGGTGCGGAAGCTATGGATGAGGAGGATGAGGGTGCTACCTTCATCAGATCATATTTGTCGTCCTCAGGTCGGATGGGAGAGGAAACATGTATGTTTATTTCTTTTTCGTCTGTTTCTACTGAATCCTTTGATCCTTAACTTTTGTTTTTCTTGTTTCTAGGGCTGTCAGGGGATTTTCCCTATGGTCGGAGGATTTTGCCTGCCCGGAAAGGCATAAATCGTCGAGGCACTTCAGAGACTCCCTTGAATTGGAACCGCCTTTTAGAACTTTTAGTTCCAAGAAGGCAAAGACGTCGATGGTCGTGAGGCCATCGTTCGTAGCTGGGTCCTCTATCCCGTCTAGGGATAAAGAAAAAATGCCTACGGAAGAGGAGCCTTTCATTTTTGGTGATGACTTCGAACCTACCACTTTTCAGGTAACGACGTTTCTTTCGTCATCATGCGTCATGCGTTTTGGCAGTCGTGCGTTTTTTCTGACGTTTTTCCGGTTGATGTCTTATCCAGGCTCTCCAGGCGTTTTTGAGCCAAGCCCTAGCGACTGCTTCCGTTTTGGATGAAAAAGTCTGTGACCGGGAGAAATCTCTGTTGATGTCAGAGGAAAGGGTGTCGGGCGACGCGACAAGGCTCTTTCATCGTCTTGAGGAGACCCAAGAGGACCTCTATCAAGAGAGGAGCGCCAACCTCGATCTTCAACAGCGCTTGGACGCTGCCATGGAGAAAATCAAGTCCCTGGAGGAGGAGTTGGAGGCTGCCCTCATCGGGAAGATGACCGAGGTCAATGGCCTTAAGTCTCAGCTAAGTGAGGCTTAAGCAAAGATCGTCGACCTAAATGGTCAACGGGTGAAGCCCGCTTCTTCCAACTCCTTGATTTTTCTTTTCCTCTTTCTTTTTTTATTTTTTTTATGGGCGACACTTTAGGTTAGACCATTTTTTCTAAGAACTTTTAATTTATATATTAATCACCTTTCGTTAATTTCTTTTGTTTCGTGCGTTCTTGCGACCTTTGGCGTACATGCGTTCGAAAGAAAACGTTAGAGGTGGTCGTTGGTTTGACCAACGACCCTCTGACGCTCAAGTTAGTAATCGTGATAAAAAAAATCGTGCGAAAAAGACTTGCGAATTTTAAAAGAAATACTTCCTGAGATGAGTTGCATTCCAGCTTCGTGGGATATCTTGACCATCCATGCCTTGCAGGCGATAGGCTCCTTTTCCTATGATCTGGGTGATTTTGTAGGGCCCTTCCCATTTAGTCGCTAGCTTTCATGCATTAAGTTCTTGAGTGTTTTGGATGACTCGTCGTAAAACATAGCCTCCTTCTTGAAAGGTTTTGATCTTCACATTTTTATTAAAATGCCTGGCGACAGCCTGCTGCTGGGATGCCATTCTGATAAGTGTAGTTCCTCTTAGCTCTTCCGGACTATCTACGTCATAGCTTAAGTCGACTAAATTTTGTTCGACTGTTGTATGTCGGGCGACAGGTAATCTGACTTCAATTGGAAATACCGCCTCACACCCATAAACCAAAGAGAAAGGAGTCTGTTCGGTAGTTGTTCTAGGTGTCGTTCGATTTGCCCATAAGACAGTCAGGAGTTGTTCCACCCATTTTCGTTTTGCCGAGCTGAAGCGTCGTTTGATGTTGTTGATGATGGTTTTGTTGCTTGACTCAGCTAACCCGTTCGACTGTGGATATCTAGGCGTCGATGTTATGAGTTTGACGATCTTCACAGAACTTCCTGGTCCTTTCACTGATGAATTGTGACCCATTGTTGCACATGATTTCTGACGAAATTCCAAACCTATAGATTTTATTTGTTTGTATAAAGGTGATCACTTCCTTGTCCCTTATCTGGGAGAAGGCTGCGGCCTCGATCCATTTGGAGAAATAATCTGTAAGTACTAAGAGGTACACTTTTTGTTGCTTCGTCCAGGGATGCCCCTAGAAATACTGTTCGTTCTGGCCTGGCAGGATCCAAGGCAATTTCTTGAAGTCCTTAATCGTCAGGGGACGCATCGTCCGCCTGGCTCTGTAATTGCTAGATGTTCTACTTCCGGGGCTTCATTGCTACTTTGTAGCATTCTCTAGCGTCCTTTGGCTCGCTTTTTATCTCTTGAATTCCCCATGGAGTGGGAAATTTTATCATTTGATGAAAGGTCGAGGGGACTGCTTTCGTGTCGTGTATCCAAGGTCTTCCCAAGATAACGTTGTAGGCTAAGGAACACTCGACCACATTAAAACGAGTTGATCGATTAACTCCTTTTGCAAAGATTGGCAGTGTGATCTCCCCTACTGTTGTGGAAGCGTCGCCATTGAAGCCGACTAGGACTGTCGAGCGTCGTACGATCTCTTTCTCGCTTATCCCTATTGCTTTGAGTGTGTTAAGAAAGATAATGTTGGTTGAGCTGCCTCCGTCAACAAGGATCCTTTTGGTCAGACAATTCCCGATAGTTAGTTGGATGACAAGACCATCATGGTGTCGTCGTCTGACGTCGCCGAGATCTTCATCACCGAACGTTATCGTCATGGAATTGAGCTTTTCGTCGTCTTCTTTTTGGCGGTCGACGGGAATGCTGGATTTATCGTACTTTTAGCCCGCGTGTCTCTTTGCGGCAGAATATGTCAATCCACAGACGTCGGATCCTCCTGTCACACAATTCACGACTTTAGTATGTGCAGGAGATGTGGGTCTAGAGATCTTACCTGGATTTTGCGTCGAAAGCAAATCACTAAGATAACCCTTCTGTGATAGCCATGCGACTTCTTTCTTCAGAGCCTGGCAGTTGTCTGTGTCATGTCCATGGTCACTGTGGAAGTCGCTCCATGGTCACTGTGGAAGTCGCACCATTTCATCATGTTTTTCTGATCGTTCGGTCGATCGCTTTTCTTGGGCCATCGAATCATGGTTTGAGCATTCTTTAGTATTTTAACCAATTCCTTGGGGGTACCTGCTTTCAGCCTTTCTCTTGTCGGATATTGGGTGAATTTAGAGATTTTCGGATATTGGGTGAATTTAGGTTCTACCTTGCTTTCAGCCTTTCTCTTGTCGAATAGGACGTTAGAGACGACTTTCGAGTTCTTGAAGTCTGGCTTCTTGACCCCATGAATCTTTTTATCAGTCGAAGTTCTTTGTCGGAACGCAGTGTCGTCTTCGACTCTCATGTGAGCGAGAGTCCTAGCTCTCACGTCCTCAAATGTATCAACCGGGTATTTTGTGAGATCCAGGTATAATCCTGAGCTATTATTCAACCCCGCTTGTAGGCTTCGATCGCTGTCCTGGTGTCACAGTTGCGAATTCCGATCATTTCCATGTTGAACCTGTTGAAGTAACTTCTAACGGATTCGCCTTCCTTCTGAATCACGTAATAAATATCGCCTGTTTGTTTCTCCATCTTGCGACTACTAGCGAATTGCTGAAAAATTTGATTAATTAGATCGGCGAAGGAGTGTATTGACTTGGCTTGAGGTTGATTAACCATTGCAATGCAGCACCAGTGAGAGACGCTCCGAAACTTTTGCACATGCAAACCTCTTGGAAGTTATGGGGTATCGACGCTATCCACATAAGCTGTTTATATTGTGCGACGTGCTCATTGGGATCTGTCATACCCGAATATTTTGGCGTGAATGTAGGGATGTTGTATTTCTTGGGAACGTGTATTGGGGCGATCGAATCTGCGAATGGTGAGGCTTGGAATCCTGTTGGAGGCTCGACGTCGATCGGAACTGCTGCTCCAGGAAGTTTTGCAAGTATCGACAACATTCTTTCATTTTGTTCTTCAAGTTGTCTAAATTTTCTGGCGACAGAGCCGTCGAATGGAATTTCGAAGGTATTGAATGAATTATTCACGTTCGTCATTGGGATCGACGTGTGGTTGGTCGAAAATGGTATGCTACGATGAGTAGAATCATGACTTTCACCATTAATAGTCATGTTCGGATTAACGGTGTACGTGTATATGGTTGATAACTCTATATTTTAGAGTTATTACATGCCTTTTATTTGCATTTTATTTAAGCAATTTCGGCCATTTTGTTTCCTAAATCCCCATTTTTGGTCTAAAACATTTTCTTGAGCCATTTGTGAGTGTTTTCATATCTTAGAACCATTTAAGGCGTTTTTATGCCTAAAAGACGAGTTTTCATCAAACTGGTATCCGGAGTGTCCACTCCGAGTGACGAACAACTGATTCATTAAGCCAAATGGCTGGAGGCCAAGATGGTGCTGACTGGGGAACACAAAAGCAGGATTAGAAAGCTCCTTTGCATGTTTTCTGCTGGTGGTTGAAAAACAAAAGTAAAAGAATGGCTATAAATGTTATTTTATTCCTTAGCCCCATTTTAGGGAAAAACTTCATTATCCAAGGGATCTTTGTGCTTTCTCCATGGTCTTTACCCTCAAGGTGGTGTGTTTCTCCTTGGTCCTTACCTTCCAGACGCAGTGCTCCCTCCTGGACCTTGCCTTGAAGACATTACATGGAAGACCCTAGGCCTTCTATATAAAGGCCAAGGCATTCATATCATTCAACAACCAAGTAGAGATAGAATTTCTTAGAGAGCATAATTTAGTTCTTAGCATTTATTTTCATGTTCTTAGCTAGAAGCATTTAATTTTCAGTAGTAGTATTTAATTTTCTGCAGTAGTTAAGTTTTACTTTCGGTATTGTACTCCGGTGAACACGACAGTGGGCACTGTTCTTGCAGTAAGTAAATCTTTCGATATGTTTACTTGCAAACTTTTAATTTCCGTTTTCTACTCCTTCTTAGCTATGAACTAAACTCTTTTTGAAGATGTAGAAAATGAGAAGTACCCGGACTTTATGTAAAATTCTTGAGTAGTTTTTATATATACCTTTTTACCCCTTTTTGATTTGGTCATTCATTGTTCGATAATGACAATGATGCGGACAAGCTAATAACTTGAAAGTGTTTACTGTCTAGTTCGAGACCCAGACCTGGGCGGAACGTAGTGACACGAGCTTGGATGATGATAGGAATTTGAAAGAATTCTTTACATAGTAAGTTTTCACCATATAGAGAAGGAGCAACCATTTGGGCATTAAAAATACTTATGGCTTTTTGCTTATTGCGTAGACACCATCGAAACTCGACCGAGTTCAGAAAACTTACTAACAAATCAAAGAAGGTTAATTATATATATAAAGCTTTAGTTAGAAAAGATGCGAGTGCTAGATGAGCCGGCATTCTGGACAGAGAGTGGCCACTGCTCCAGTACCATGACCATTTTTATAAATCAAGTATTTTATGTAAAATCCGGGGAAAATCACAACTACATCTCTCCTTTTAATTATTAGAACTTTGTTAAATTACTTTCAACAAACCAACTCAAAATATTGCTTCCTCTCTAATCGAAACTTGTAAAAGGAAGTTCATGAAATAATAGTGTCTTGATTTAAGTTCCAGTCCTTGAGGATACGATATTTGGTTCTTACCACTTTATTACTTGATAAACGATCATAGTGACCAGTGTATACTTGCGCTGTCCACTATGGACTGAGTTGCTAACCTCACTGCGATTACATATTTCGATATCACGTTTCGTACGTACCATGTTTTTGGCGCCGCTGCCGGGGACTGGCGTTATTTTCATTTCAAGACATTAGTTTTCATTCGAGCCCGAGTAACTTGTTTTTCTAAGCTTTTTGTTTGCGTGTTGTATGCCAAGGCTACAACACGGACCACTTTTTACACCCGATCCCGAAATTGAACAAACTTTTAGGAGAAGGCGTAGAGGTGTTAACGTTAATCGGTCAACTCAAATACCTCAAACTCCGATCGAGAACATGGCGGATGCAAATCCTCCTCCACCTCCGGAGAACACGGTACATGTTGCCGATGACAAAAATCGTAAAATACGGGATTATGCAACTCCGAGACTTAATTAATTACTTTCCGGAATTACCCCTCCCAACATTACCGCAACGCATTTTAAACTTAAACCGGTGATGTTCCAAATGATCCAAACCATTGGTCTATTTGGAGGTCTACCGTCCGAAGATCCACATTCTCACTTAAAGTCATTTTTGGAGATTGCGGATGCTTTTTCATTCAATGGTGTACCCGAAGAAGCCTTAAGACTGAAACTCTTCCCTTTTTCATTAAGGGATAGAGCCAAAGCTTGGCTAAATTCACAAGCACCCAACTCAATCACTACTTGGAAAGATCTTGCGGAAAAGTTTTTACAAAAATACTTTCCTCCCACAAGAAATGTTAAATTGCGAAATGATATTTTGTTGTTTAGGCAAGAGACGGACGAGGCAGTCTCGGATGCGTGGGAACGTTTTAAGGAAATTTTGCGGAAGTGTCCACATCACGGTATCCCACATTGTATCCAATTGGAAACCTTTTACAATGGTATCTCCAATGCTGCCAAAATCATCCTAGATGCAACAGCGGGTGGAGCCTTTACGGTAAGACTTATAATGAAGCTCACCAAATTTTGGAAAAAGTCACTAATAACAACACCGAATGGTCAGATCCAAGAGCACTTCCAGCTAAGAGCTCTCCTGTCGATTCGGATGCACTTAAAGCTATGAATGCACAATTAGTTGCTTTAACTAAACTGGTTTTAAATGGAAACAAAAATCAGGTGAATTCTGTAGTGGCCACTCCACAACTCCCAGAAAATTGTTCTTTCTGTGGAGAAGAGCACAGTTATGACTTTTGTCCTGGTAACCCCGAAGCTGTCAATGCCATAGGAACTCAGTCTAGAAACAACCCATTTTCGCAGACTTACAATTCCAATTGGAGAAATCACCCGAATTTCTCTTGGACTGCAAATCAAGGACTCCAACCCCCTGAGTTGAGTCAAGGACCTACACGTGCACAAAATCCTCCTGGATTTAATCAAACTCAGTTTCAAAATAGTTAGTCTAATTTTCAAAGTGGACACTCCCCACAGAACTTCCATGGTGGGTAGTCTTCACAAAGTTTTCAAAGTGGACACCCTCCACAAAATTTTCACACGAGTCAACCTCCACAGAATTATCAACCTAGGCAACAACAACACATGCATGATGTACCACCTTCACTTGAGTCTATGCTCAAAGGTTTCATGAACCAAACCCAAGCCGCGATGCAGAATTTTGAGACCCAATTAGGACAATTAGCCGCTGAGGTTAAGAATCGACCACAATGTAGTTTACCTAGTGACACCGAGCATCCTAAGGGGGTACCAAAGGAGCAGGTTAAGGCCATATCGCTTAGGAGTGGTAGAGATACTACGATCCAGCCTGACCCCAAGTTAGATAGTCCGGAGACCGTAGCAACAACTTTGCCTAAAACCATAGTGCCCACTCCAATAAGCAGTGATGTGACTACTCCTTCTGTAGAAGTAAGCACTCCTATTCCACCTACTTATGAGGTTCCAAAAGACTCATCCAGCAAAGTCAAAACCACTAGTACTCCACATCCCAAGGGTACACCACCAATCGATCCAAGACATCTTCCATTTCCGGAAAGATTGAAAAACAAAAATGTCGATAATCAATTTAAAAAGTTTTTGGACATTTTCAAACAACTCCATATCAACATTCCATTGGTAGAGGCTTTAGAGCAAATGCCAAGTTATGTGAAGTTTTTGAAAGATATTTTGAACAAAAAACGGAGACTGGAAGAATATGAGACCGTGGCGTTAACCAAGGAATGTAGTGCTATTCTTACCAACAATATTCCGCCTAAGATGAAAGATCCGGGTAGTTTTACTATCCCTTGCATTATTGGAGGTCAAGAAGTTGGTCATGCTCTTTGCGACTTAGGGGCGAGTATTAATTTGATTCCTTTGTCCATGTTTAATAAGCTTGGTATCGGAGAGGCTAGACCCACAACCGTGACTTTACAACTAGCGGACCGATCCATAGCTTATCCAAAAGGTAAGATAGAAGATGTGTGCTTGTTCAAGTGGACAAACTAGTTTTCCCCGCTGATTTTATAATTTTGGATTATGAAGCGGATAAAAAAGTGCCACTCATTTTTGGACGTCCATTCCTTGCGACCGGACGAACTTTAATTGATGTGCAAAAAGGGGAACTTACTATGAGAGTCCATGACCAAGAAGTCACCTTCAATGTCTTCAAATCCCTTAAGTACATCGAAACAGAAGAGTGTTCGTCCATTAGTTGTTTAAGCAGTGATTGTGTGAAGGAGATAGTGAGTATTGAGAGTGACCACTCTGACACTGAGGATGAGGATATTTTTGAGGATGAGTGTAGCCCTGTTCTGGCAGCTTTTGAGCAGCTAGATTTCACCGATAGGAATGTCCAGAAACCATCTATAGAGCAACCCCCTGATTTAGAGCTAAAACCTTTGCCTTCCCACTTAAAATATGCCTATCTCGCTAAAAATGACAAACTTCCCGTCATTATTTCATCTAAGTTGAGTGAGGAACAAGAGAAACAATTGGTAGATCTTCTAACAAGACATAAAAAGGCATTAGGTTGGACTATAGCTGATATCAAGGGAATTAGTCCCTCTTTGTGCCAACATAAGATTAATCTTGAGAGTGACCACTCTGGAAAGGTACAGCCTCAAAGAAGGTTGAATCCAATCATGAAGGAGGTGGTTAAGAAAAAGATATTGAAGTGGTTAGACGCAGGAATCATATACCCTATTGCAAGTAGTAGTTGGGTGAGTCCTGTTCAATGCATCCCTAAAAAGGGAGGCACAACCGTCATCACAAACGAGAAGAATGAGCTCATTCCAACTAGGACTGTGACCGGGTGGCGTATTTGCATGGATTATAGACAACTTAACCTAGCCACCAAAAAGGACCATTTCCCCTTGCCTTTTATCGACCAAATGCTTGATAGACTAGCCGGAAATGAATTCTATTGCTTTTTGGATGGATATTCCGATTATAACCAAATCCATATAGCCCCCGAGGACCAACAGAAGACCACCTTCACTTGTCCTTATGGCACCTTTGCTTTCTAAAGGATGCCTTTTGGGTTGTGCAATGCCCCCGCAACATTCCAACGTTGCATGATGGCAATCTTTTTTGATATGATAGAGGACACTATAGAGGTGTTTATGGATGACTTTTCGGTGATAGGACCTTCATTTGAGGAATGCCTTAAGAGATGTGAGATGCATGACCTTATCCTAAATTGGGAGAAGTGTCATTTCATGGTCTAAGAAGGTATAGTCCTAGGTCATCTTGTGTCCAAGAGAGGATTAGAGGTAGATCGAGCCAAGCTAGAAGTGATTGAACAACTTCCCGAGCCCACTACCGTTAAGGGTATTCGTAGCTTTTTAGGACATGCCGGGTTCTATATGAGGTTCATTAAGGATTTTTCGAAAATAACCAAAACTTTGTGCACCCTTTTACAACATGACCAGAAGTTTGAATTTACCCAAGACTGTAGGAAGGCATTTGAAACCATAAAGAAAGCTATCATTACTGCACCCATAGTGACCACTCCAGACTGGACTCTTCCATTTGAAATTATGTGCGATACCAGTGAGTGGGCTGTTGGGGCTGTTTTAGGACAGCGAAAAGATAAAGTATTTCATCCCATATACTATGCAAATAAGACTCTAATTGAAGCCTAAATTAATTATACTGTCACGGAAAAAGAGTTGCTTGCCGTGGTGTTTGCTTTTGATCGTTTTAGATCCTATTTGATAGGCACGAAAGTCATAGTGCACACTGACCATGCAGCAATCAAGTATCTTATAAGCAAGGCTGATTCTAAGCCTAGACTAATCCGTTGGGTACTTTTGTTGCAGGAATTCGACCTTGAAATTGTTGATAGAAAAGGGATCAACAATCAAATTGCAGATCATTTATCCCGACTTGAGAAGATAGTGACCACTCAGGAACCAACTCCGGTTCAAGAAAGATTTCCCGATGAACAATTGCTAGCTATTCATCATCATGACCCAGGTGCTCCTTGGTATGCCGATATAGCTAATTTTTTGGCATGTGACCTAAAACCTCATGGCATGCGTGGTCAACCTTTTAAGAAATTTTTAAAAGATTGTAGACAATATGTTTGGGACGACCCATACTTATATAGAGTGGGGACAGATCAAATATTGAGAAGGTGTGTTCACGGAAACGAGATACACCAAATTCTACAAGATTGCCACACAGCCCAATACGGTGGCCACTCCGGTGGAAAGCGTACCAGTGCTAAAGTATTGCAATGCGGATTTTATTGGCCCACAATTTTCAAAGATTCTAATGAATTTGTAAAACATTGTGAACAATGCCAAAGAACCGGAAATATCTCTCAAAAGAACGAAATGCCACTTAATAACATCTTAGAAGTGGAACTTTTTGATGTGTGGGGAATAGACTTTATGGGTCCTTTCCCAAACTCCAACAACAACCAATACATATTAGTCGCGGTGGATTACGTTTCGAAATGGGTCGAAGCCATTGCATGCTCTTCTAACGATGCAAATACCATGGTGAAATTTTTGCACAAAAATATTTTCACTTGTTTTGGAACACCACGGGCTTTGATAAGTGACGAAGGAACCCATTTCGTAAATAAGCTAATGAGCTCGGTACTCGCGAAGTATGATATACATCACAGAGTGGCCACTGCTTATCATCCGCAGACCAATGGGTTGGTCGAACTCTCAAATCGAGAGATTAAAGGCATTTTGGAGAAAGTTGTTAAACCTCACCGTAAGGATTGGTCAACAAAGCTCGATGACGCTCTTTGGGCCTATAGAACGGCCTATAAAACTCCTTTGGGCATGTCTCCTTTTAAATTGGTTTTTGGCAAAGCTTGCCATTTACCAATCGAATTAGAACAAAAAGCCTTTTGGGCCCTAAAGGAGCTTAACATGAGCGAAGATGCGGCGGGAACCAAAAGGTTTTTGCAATTGCACGAGTTAGATGAGCTTCGTTACCATTCTTACGAAAACGCAAAGCTCTACAAGGAAAATACTAAGATGTGGCATGATCGGAGAATAAATCACAGAAAGTTTGAGGAAGGATAACAAGTGCTCTTATTTAATTCCCGACTCAAACTCTTCCCGGGTAAGTTAAAATCTCGTTGGACGGGGCCATTCACTGTGGTCAAGGTAAGCCCTTTTGGAACCATCGATCTCATGGCACCGGATGATGGACAAATTTTTAAAGTTAATGGACATCGGGTAAAACACTTTTTAAGTGAGAGTGCCCACTCTACCCCTGTTCAGCCCAACTGAGAAAAATCCATGTAAAGGTGCAAGTAAATATTTTATTTCATTTATTTTTCACCCCTTTGTTGTTATTTTTGGTATTTTTTTTCAGCTCTTGTAGGAAAGCTAAAGTATGCTCCAAAAAGAATTTTGAGTTCTGAATGTTCATAATGGCCACTCTGGTTGCTTGACAGCTGGCCTGGTTGATTTGATGAATGTTCATAATGGCCACTCCTGCTTTATAGCTTCACCCAAGCTTTCAACTTTTAGTCACCTTTTCTGCCAAAAAGCATGCACTCAAGTGCTTGTATTTTCAAGACAAAATACCTTTGGTTAATTTTTTCCCTCCCATTTCTTAAAACCGGTTATCAAGATAACCCTTAGGATTCTTTTTTTTTTTAAATTTTTAAATATAAAGATTACTTTTTGGTCCCCATAATTAAGCTATTAACCGGTTAATTCCTTAACCCGGTTGGTTTTATTTTTGGGATTTGAAAAAAAAAATTAGTTTTCTTTTTATTTTTCAATTTTAAGAAAAAGTTTTCTTTTTCAAATTTTCAAAATCTTATCCTAATCTCCTCTATAACCGTTCCCACCAAAACCCTTTTACATTCCAAACAAAACCTTTAACCACCATACTTCTTCTTCTTCATTTCTCCCTAGGACAAAACCCTTTTTCTCTAAAAGACACCTTTTCATCTTCATCCATGGCTAGATCAAAACGGCTAGCCCAAACACCATTTCCTCCCACCCGTTTCTCTCGCCGACGACTTACTGCCACCGACACAACGTCCGTCACGTCGCCGGAACCGATGGAAACAACCCATGCAGAACGGCAAGCCGCTCGCATTCTCACCGACGACCTCAACAAACTTCCGACGAACACAGAAATCATCGGCGAGGATGTTCTGGACGCCGGTGAAGACACCATGAACGCTGGCGAAGGTCTTTCAAGCCCTAAAACTATGATGAGTACTGAAGCTACTTCCTCCGAAATCGATGCTCTTGAGCGAGAGAGACTCGATACTGAGGAGGAATTAGCCCGCATGAATGAAAGACTCAAAGAAAGAATAAGGGTGATCGAAGAAAGACAGCAACTTGCAATCAAGAAACAGCAAGAAGATGAGGAACGGTTGAGAAAGGAGGCTGAGGAACGGGCAAGAAGGGAAGAAGAAGAAAGATTGAGAAGGGAAGAAGAAGAAAGGTTGAAGAAAGAGGAAGAAGAGCGGTTGAGAAAGATACAAGAAAAAAAACTCCAAAAGGAGTTGGAAGAAAAGAAAAAGGTTGTGGAAAAGGTTAGGAAAATGGAAGAAAAGAGGAAGAATATGGAAGAAAACAGAAAGAAAGGAGAAGGATCGGCAAAGAAGAAAGAAAGTTCGAAAAAAGATGGAGAAAGGGAACCTAATCAAGAAGAAATAACCATGGAAGAAGAGTCGAGTTTGAAAGCTGATGAAGAAAGAATGAGGAAAGGTAAAGGGAAGAAGAAGCCAAAAACCAAGAAGGAGTTGGTTGATGAAGGAAAGGCAAGAAAGAAGGGTAAAACTGTTGGTGCTTCCGGAGTGTCCACTCCACAATCTGCTACAACCACTGGTTCCCGAATGAAAGGTACGAGCCCCTCTTATGACTCTGATGATGTCTCTCTCCAACCCCTGGATGGTTCTGAGGAGAGTGGAAGTAGCTCTGCTACTCCTCTTGGGGATTTGGTGGTTGGTAAGCCACGACAGTTTACTACGGAGGCCGCGGCTCGCCAATATACCATTTTTAGTCCTCAAAAACTTCATATGGAGAGAGGGTTCGACAAGAAATTTCTGAAGGCGCAAGTTTTTATTCAAAAGCAAATAGAGGAGTGTGGTTGGTCAAAACTTGCAGTCCCGGTCCGAAAAGCGAATGCTTCGGTGGTCCGAGAGTTCTATGTCGAGGCTGCAGGTTCATCAAGGACTAAGGTACGTGTTCGTGGTTTGGTGATTAATTATGATGCTACTACTATCAGAAGAGTTCTCGGTCTTAAACAACCGGACTCTTGTGCATTTACCACTTGCATGCAAGGAATAGACTCCGATGAATATAGGACAGAGATTTGTGCCCCTCTTGTCATAGAGGGTAAGAATTGGGAACAAAAAGTTGATCGGAAATTCTTGCCAGCGCCTTATCTTACTATTGAGGCTGCGGTTTGGTTCCATTTCTTACGTCACAATCTCTGGCCCACCACTCACGACAGTACTTTATCCATGGACAAATGTTGCTTACTCCATTGCATCATCAAGAATCTGCCCATAGACCTCGGTTATCTCATGAGCATGGCTATCTTTCAAGCCCGGAAGAAGAACAAGGTAAATCTCCCACTCCCCTGCCTTATCACGGCACTAACCCAAGATGCAGGTATGCCACATGATGAAGGTGATATTTCGATGAGCACAGTCACGTCCATTAGTGCACTCACTGTGAAAAAGATGAAGCGTGCAAAGCCCGCTCCCCTTGGAGAATCCTCTTCTGCTGGCCAACCTGATTTGTTAGCTAAAATCCTTAGCGAAGTCAAGAAGGGGAATTATGAGGTGAAGGAGATCAAAGACAGGATGAGGCAATTGGAGAAGTCCATAGAGTCTGTTTGGAGTTATGAATGTGAGCGTGACCTTACGCTCAAAATCTACTTGGCAACTAAGGATCCGGATATTGCAAACCTCCTGCTCGTGTTCCCCGTTGGTATCTGCCCTACGTATGGTGAAGACTCATTTGCTGATGATGACCTCCTGGATGATCCCAATGATGAAAATAACTCTGGTTCGTAGTTTATGATTGTGCCCACTATGGCTCTGAAAACAATTTTATTTTCTTTGTTGGTTTGATGTTTTAACTCTTTTAAGGTCGTTTGGCATTGCTTATCTTTTGGTTTAAATATTTGAATGCATTGCTTGCCATACTAACTATTTAGTATGTGCTTTGGTACTAACTTTTGTTGTTTGAATGTTGCTTGATGTCACTAACAATTTTGATGCCCACAGTTTTGAATTGCATAGCCAAAGGACCCATTTTCTTCAAAAGATTCCAAAAAGTCCAATTTTGTCACTTTGAAATGATGTAGGCCCTTTTTGCTATACACAAAGCCTAAACACTTACCTTTTGCACCCATAGCCCACTTGTTGTGTTTACTATCACAACGAGGACTTTGTGAAGTTTAAGTTTGGGGGGGTGACTTGATCATGGCCTTTCTGTTAAAAAAATCTAGAGTGTCCACTCCAGCACTATCCGAGTAACACTCCCAAAAAAAATAATGAAGAAAAATCACAGAAAACCTTGAGCGTCCACTTCAGAGTGCCCACTCCAAAAAAAAAGATATTCCAAAAGAAAACCTAGAAGTGCACAATTGTAACTTTTGTACCTATTCAAAAGCCAAAAGTGACAAACTTCTCAAAAAAAAAAAATAAGAGAAATTTTTCGTTCTCTTAAATAAAATAGCATGATCTAAGTTCAAAACAAGTTTGGGGGAAAAACAATGCATAGCAATGAGAAGGGAAAAACATTGCATAGCAATGAAAAGGGACTTCAAAAACCCATCAAAAGTCCTATTGATCAAATTTTGGCAAATAAGTGATGATTTTGGAATATTGGAAAAAGTGGCCACTTCGCTCATGAAATCAAAAGTGCATCTTTGGTGATATCAAGGTTCATTCATCCACAACATCTTTGGTAAGTTCCTTCAAGCCTTATGCATTTTCTTTTCAACCTTGAGTCTTTTCTATTTGTCATTTTTATTACTTGTGGACAAGTAATGATTTAAGTTTGGGGGTGTGATAACTCTATATTTTAGAGTTATTACATGCCTTTTATTTGCATTTTATTTAAGCAATTTCGGCCATTTTGTTTCCTAAATCCCCATTTTTGGTCTAAAACATTTTCTTGAGCCATTTGTGAGTGTTTTCATATCTTAGACCATTTAAGGCGTTTTTATGCCTAAAAGACGAGTTTTCATCAAATTGGTATCCGGAGTGTCCACTCCGAGTGACGAACAGCTGATTCATTAAGCCAAACGGCTGGAGGCCAAGATGGTGCTGACTGGGGAACACAAAAGCAGGATTAGGAAGCTCCTTTGCATGCTTTCTACTGGTGGTTGAAAAGCAAAAGTAAAAGAATGGCTATAAATGTTATTTTATTCCTTAGCCCCATTTTAGGGAAAAGCTTCATTATCCAAGGGATCTTTGTGCTTTCTCCATGGTCCTTACCCTCAAGGTGGTGTGTTTGTCCTTGGTCCTTACCTTCCAGACGCAGTGCTCCCTCCTGGACCTTGCCTTGAAGACATTACATGGAAGACCCTTGGCCTTCTATATAAAGGCCAAGGCATTCATATCATTCAACAACCAAGTAGAGATAGAATTTCTTAGAGAGCATAATTTAGTTCTTAGCATTTATTTTCATGTTCTTAGCTAGAAGCATTTAATTTTTAGTAATAGTATTTAATTTTCTGCAGTAGTTAAGTTTTACTTTCGGTATTGTACTCCGGTGAGCACGACAGTGGGCACTGTTCTTGCAGTAAGTAAATCTTTCGGTATGTTTTCTTGCAAACTTTTAATTTCCATTTTCTACTCCTTCTTAGCTATGAACTAAACTCTTTTTGAGATGTAGAAAATGAGAAGTACCCGGACTTTATGTAAAATTCTTGAGTAGTTTTTATATATACCTTTTACCCCTTTTTGATTTGGTCATTCATTGTTCGATAATGCCAATGATGCGAACAAGCTAATAACTTGAAAGTGTTTACTGTCTAGTTCGAGACCCAGACCTGGGCGGAACGTAGTGACACGAGCTTGGATGATGCTAGGAATTTGAAAGAATTCTTTACATAGTAAGTTTTCACCATATGGAGTAGGAGCAACCATTTGGGCATTAAAAATACTTATTGCTTTTTGCTTACTGCGTAGACACCATCGAAACTCGACCGAGTTCAGAAAACTTACTAACAAATCAAAGAAGGTTAATTATATATATAAATCTTTAGTTAGAAAAGATGCGAGTGCTAGATGAGCCGGCATTCTGGACAGAGAGTGGCTACTGCTCCAGTACCATGACCATTTTTATAAATCAAGTATTTAATGTAAAATCCGGGGAAAATCACAACTGCATCTCTCCTTTTAATTATTAGAACTTTGTTAAATTACTTTCAACAAACCAACTCAAAATATTGCTTCCTCTCTAATCGAAACTTGTAAAAGGAAGTTCATGAAATAATAGTGTCTTGATTTAAGTTCCAGTCCTTGAGGATATGATATTTGGTTCTTACCACTTTATTACTTGGTAAATGATCATAGTGACCAGTGTATACTTGCACTGTCCACTATGGACTGAGTTGCTAACCTCACTGCGATTACATATTTCGATTTCACGTTTCGCACGTACCAATGGTGTTTTTTTGGGATGGGAGTGGGTACGTATGTTTGTCCTAAGAAAGGATTATCTGGTTGAGAGGGCGGTACATATGGCGTATATGGTTGTTCTGTAACAGAGTTATTCGGTGCGGGTGTATGTGTTTGTGAGGTATTCTGAGGAGCTGATGTGGTCGTGAACAAATGTTCAAGCAACGGTGGGATCGGAATGGTCACAGATGCTTGCGAAGTCGCTTGAGAAATTGGTGTGTATGTTAGCGGAGCAGATGAAGGAATTGGAATAGACAGATATGCCTGCGGGGAGGATCGAGGCAGTGGCGGTGGTGGTGTTACGACCAGAAACGACGAGGGTGTGGTACTTTGAGGCGGAGGCGGTGGCAAAGGAGTTTGAGATCTGGTCCCAGGTACCAATGTCGACGTCGAAGCGCCATTTGTGTTTCTTAGAGTCTGGATTTCTTGGTTAGCTCTTCGGTTTTGTTCTTCCAAGAAAAATGGGACAATGAACATATGAGTTCTAACTTCTTTAAAAACCTTAACTACTCACTGACATTACACTTTGTAATTTAATCAGTGAATGCACTTTATAGCCTCTACTCCATCTAGGGGAAGATTGTTGATCCAAACTCATTTCAGTGATTTGAATACGATTCCTCTTATACTTAGTGAAATGTCCATCTATAGGATAATGTACAGAAATCAGCCACAACACACACTGACTGTGTCCAGTCATCGCTGATGATCAGGAACAATATCCTATCCCTGAAGATCTGAAGAACAACTCTCACACCACAAGAACTTTCAGCGAAAGTCGAAGATCAAAGCTGAAGAAAGAGATGATTAGCTAAATGGCCTGAAGCGGTTCAGCGATAGCAACAGTCATCTATACAAGTTTGAGATCTTGCAAAAGCCTCAGTGATACATGTAGTCTTAATCCTTGAAGTCTTCATCCTTGAAGTCTCTGGTTCAGCAATCAAAGTGAGGACTATACAGCAAGATCAAAGTTGATCTTATTCTCGATGCACAAAAGTCAAAACCTCCATGCCTTGTCAGAAAAGGACGTACAGATTGTACCTTAAGTCCCCATCAAATCTGATTTGGTTACTATTCAAATACGGCCAAAAGTATGGGTGTCTTTTGGACAAAGGACAAGTCTCTATTAAAAACTTGACACGTTACATATACCTTTTGCTTTGCATTTAATGCAACAGGTATAAATAGATGAAGAACCCTTTTTCATCTTCATGCATGCTACTTTCTATTCCCTAAATCTCTATTGGTTTTCTCTCCTGTTCTTGTGCATCATCTTCGTGAATTCTTAGTTGTAATAGAATAGGTTTTGTATTTGTTCTAATTCCGCTTAATTTGTTTATTCAATATAAACTCATTTAAAAACCCCAAAAGCTTGTGTTTGTATTCAACCCCCCCCCCCCCCCTTCTACAATCTGTTTCTATATCCATTGAACTCTTGTAGACTCCTTTGGGACCAACAAGTGGTATCAGAGCAGTGTTTATTGCTTTCTAATCTTTAAAACAACTAATATCTTGTTATTTTAAAATGGCTAATGTTAGGACTAAAATATAAAGTAAGAAATTTAAGAAAGAAGATGGTGATATTATGCTTATACAAATTTATGTGGACGACATCATTTTCGGCTCGACTAACCCGAATCAATGTAAGGCCTTCTCCGAACTCATGATTGCCAAGTTCAATATGAGTATGATGGGAGTGATGAATTTTTTCCTAGGACTTCATGTCAAACAATTTTCGACAGGAATATTCATCAACCAGTCCTGGATTTTAAATTTTTCCTTGGACTTCATGACAAATGCTCTGATTGGTATAGGAAGGAAAGTAGTTGTTAGGAAGAGTTTCTTTAAAAGTTTCTTTAGAAGTTTCTTTAGAAGTTTCTTGTTCCACTTGCGTTGGATAGCAAAATGGAATTTGATGATACTTTTTATTCTTCCTATTCCAATCAACTTGTCACTCGACTTTGGGATTTGACTTCATGAATTGAATTTTGTATTCCGGGCCAAGGCCAAGATACTCAAATTTGTATAAAGTCGGTGTATTGTAAATTGATTTTTCTAAACATTTGGGATTATTTGATCCCAATCCGGCTTTACAACCTAAATCTTTTGGAGTATTTAGATGAATGGTTTGTTCCGTTTGACCAATTTTATACAGCTTGAGTTCCAAGTTTTTGAGTTTTTCTAAAAGATCATTTCTTTGAATCATGCAAAACTCATATTTTTGAGAAAAATCTTCGGTCTCACTTTTGGTTTTATGAAGTTGAGTTGTTAGATCCGAGATTTGTTGTTTTAGCATAACATTCTCATCATGAAGTGTGGCTTTTTTCGATTGTAAATTTTTCGCAATGTTTTGTGAAGTAGCAAGTTCCGATGAAGTAATCAAAAGTTGGTTGTGATTATTATCTAGACGCACTTCTAATTTGGAAACCAAGAGTTGTGTAAGGACTTGCAGAGTTGATTTCCAAATTTGTGTAAGGACTTGCAGATTTTAGAATGTTCAAGGAGTTGTGCTTTCGTGAAAGAAATAAAGAGAGAAGTCAAATGATGAAGACAAGGAAGATGAGGACAAACAAGATGAAGCCAAAGAGGAAGAAGACAACCATGAGAGATCTCTTTCTCCTCAAACATCACCATCACCATGGATTTGTCCCTTTCAACCCTTCTCTCTTCTTCCATTATAAAAGAGAGCTCTTGGGACTTCATTTCATCTATCCATCTATCAAGCTTGAGAGCATTCAGCTGATAATTCAAACTCTATCTTTTTATTTTCTTGTAATTTAAATTTCTATAATTTACTTTACTGACCACTGTGGCCAATTACAATTAATGCAATTTCTGTTTTCGTATTTCTACTTCTGTGATATTTCTTTACTTATGTATCATAGCTAAACCCCTCCTTTGGGTGTGGGTGTAAGCCGAACCCGAGAGTCCAAAATGTAACACTTGGGTGTTATTACTTTTTGCTAACTCTTAGGTTTGGTCATTCGACTCGAAGCTTCAACTCAACGCGGACAAGCTGATCACTTTAAGTGTTAATATTAGATCTTAGACCTCGAGAGGGGCGGATCCGAAATACGACTTGAATGATGCAAGAAGGTTTAAGAAAATTTTCAATAGTCGCATAGAGATATGGGTTTTTGCATAATCATACTAAGGTTCAGATGTCGGTCGAGTGGGTGTGTTATAGAGATATGCGCATCCCTCCACACCCGGTGGAACTAAGATCTTCGAGATCTACTTATGTACGATTGGCAAACCGAAGGTTAGCATTTGTGGCGACTTTATAATAAACTCGTTTTCACAACCTATATGACGTAGCTTCGAGAGGAGGAAATTGTATGGGACTACATTGTGACCAGCTTTATTAACCATTTAAGTTATTAAAATACTCTCGGGGGAAAACTTACACCCATACCCGGTTTTTATTTAATTGTTATTTTTTAAAAGTTATTAAATATTCCACCAATAACAAATCAATTTTATAACTCTAAACTTTGCACCGGAAGCTCGTAAGAAAATCTCCGATTCTTAGTAGTCAATCCCTGTGGAAAATGATCTTTGGATTTACCATTGTATTACCTGAAAAACGAACGCAATAGTGGTGTGCACTTGCACTACTATTATGCCACATTTCACGTGTGTTATTTTGTTATCATCTAGAATGACTATTTCAACAAAATTCTCTTTATTTATATAACATTTTAAGAGTTTTATTTAAGATTTTCCTTTTACCATTCTAAAGTGATTAAATTTTTTATTTAATTTTTTTTCTATTTAAGGCATTTGAAATAAAGGTAATTTAATTTTCATTTAAAGAATTTTGTTTTTATTTAAAGCAATACTTAAAAAAATTACAATTTTTGTCAAAATCGTATGTGATTTACAATTAAATGACTGTTTTTCAAATTCTTTTTCCTAATTACATGTGATTTATAACGTGAAAAACAATTATTCAAATCAAATACTGAAAAAAGAAATTATTGGAAACATAATCATATTATATTTAATATGTATAAGATCATATGTGATTTACAATTAAATTATTGTTTTTCAAATTCTTTTTTCTAATCACATGTGATTTATAACGTGAAAAACAATGATTCAAATTAAATATTGAAAAAAGAAATTATTGGAAACATAATCATATTTTTTTTGAAAGACAAAGATTTTATATCAACCAACCATTACTTACAACCAACTTACAAAGCAAAACCATGAAACAACAACCTCATCACAGTGAGACACAACCAACACCAAACAAACCTTGAGAAAGAAAGAATACAAACAATAACATGTTACCACTACCTCCAGCATGACCTTTATAAAACCATTACCATCACCTCATGACTGGTTTTGCGAGGGGCAAAACTAGGTCTCGGGGTTACTGTATTTTAATCTCTTCCTTGCGAAACCTGTTACCTCGATCTGTATGTCCGTTGTGGGTCTTCTATCCACCTTGCACTTTCCGTCAACGACTTTTTACTTATTCACAAGGGTTCTCAAGCTACTCCTGCCAACCGATCTTGATGTCTCCACCTCTTGCCGAAATCCATTCGAAAACTTCAATTTGCAACTCGAATAATTGCTCCTCTATGTTCCTGCAAACTTTGTCAAATACATGTTTGTTCCTATTCCCCCAAATAAAATATAAAGAGCACCGTACCAACGCCAACCACCTCCGAGCACCCTTCGTATTCCGATCACCTCGAGACCCGACCTCCTCTAAGTCGGCTAAATTATTTACCCCTCCCACATCTATATTCCACCATCTCCCCACTTGTTGCCATAATATTTTAACCTTGGGACATGTCACAAGAGCATGATCTATTGACTCTACTTCTTCTCCACATCTAGGACAAAGTATGGTATCTAAGTCAACCCCCATCTTGTCTAGAATTTCTCTTGATGGCAATCTTCCGAGCTTTACCCGCCAAAAGAAAATACTTACCTTTTTCGGGATTTCTTTTGTCCATTTCGTTTCCACATTATTCCCCGTCACTAAAATCCTCCTCTCCTCTATCAATCCTCTCACATCTTTTACCGTATAAGTACCATGTGTATTTAACTTCCATACCAATTTATCGCTCACTCCTTCCTTAGGTCTACACTCCTCGACCACCCTCAAAAAATCATCTAACTCTCCTAACTCTCGACCTCTCTGCTCTCTTCTCCAAACCCAATTCCACACCCACCTCCCCTCTTGAAACTCACCTTTTTCCTCTACCGTTGCTTCTTTGTTTGAGTCAAGATGAAACAATCTATTAAATCTCTCCTTTAGTCTCCCTCCCGAAACCCAACAATCCTCCCAAAACTTTATTTTAGAGCCTTCCCCTAACTCTTTACCAAAAGAATCCAAGAATTCAACTCCCTCTTTTTCCAAATCGAACCCAACTCTTGTAATATTTCCCCACACCGAATTGCCACTCCCTCTTCTCCCATCCCTCTCCAATAAGCCCCCACCCATACCATAGATGCTTTGAATCACTCTTTTCCAAAGACTCTCCTCCTCACTATGAAACCTCCACCACCATTTCCCAAGTAACCCTCAATTTAGATCCCTAAGCCCCCCAATATTTAGCCCACCCCTCTCGAAAGAACCTAACACTCTTTCCCATCTCACCCACGCCTTCCCCCGTTTGACAATCTTTTCCCCCTCTACCCCCCCTTCGCAAAAGAAATGAGATCGGATACGCTCGAGTTACATTTAATATGTATAATATCATATATGATATAAATTGTAATTCAGAATTATAAATGTCAAATTTGATGTTATAGATAACTTATATTTCTTTTTTATTTTGGATTTACTATGATTAAAATTAAATATGATAAGTAACGATTTATTTAAAAAAAATCGATTAATTATGGATATAAGATATCATTTTTGACAAAAAATGTAATAATATTAAATAAGTTATTTTAATAAAAAAATATTTTGATTGAAAAACAAAATTATGCTTATTTTAAATATAAAACAACAAAAAAAAGGAAAATTATTATTATAACCATTTCAGAAAATTGTATACCCAAAAATAACCAAAATCTCTCCCAACTTACTAAAATAACCAAAATTTTCAATAAAGCATTTAGTATGATACTAAATGCCTTTTAGATTTCGTATGGATTAATTATTTTAAATATAAAACAACAAAAAAAAGGGAAAATTATTATTATAACCATTTCAGAAAATTGTATACCCAAAATAACCAAAATCTCTCCCAACTTACTAAAATAACCAAAATTTTCAATAAAGCATTTAGTATGATACTAAATGCCTTTTAGATTTCGTATGGATTAATTACCTACACACATACATACGAAATTGAATTCGTATGCATTTGATTTCGTACTAAACTGATTTTCAAATTATATGAAATTTCGTATGTTTTTTATTTCGTATGACTTACTTTGGATTAATGCACACACACACACACACAACATCTATTTAGTACGAAATGGTTATACAAAAAGAAACATACGAAATGTGTGTGTGTGTGTGTGCATTAATATGATTTCGTATGCTATACAAAAAGAAACATACGAAATGTGTGTGTGTGTGTGTGTGCATCAATTTAGTACGAAATGGTTATACGAAAAGAAAAAAGAAACTCATTAATTCCATAGCTAGCCAGCCTGACATGCCAGCTATGAGTTGGTGGGATTTAACTTTTCTGAGGAAGACAATGATATGTGGCAGATATCACCTTATCCCAATGCATTTCCACATAGCATACGAAATGTGTGTGTGTGTGCATCAATTCGTATGTTTCTTTTTGTATAAACATTTCGTACTAAATTGATGCTATGTGTGTGTGCACGCATTAATCCAAAGTAAGCCATACGAAATAAAAAACATACGAAATTCCATATAATACGAGAATCAGTTTAGTACGAAATCAAATGCATACGAAATCAATTTCGTATGTATGTGTGTGGGTAATTAATCCATATGAAATCTAAAAGACATTTAGTATCATACTAAATGTTTTATTGAAAATTTTGGTTATTTTAGTAAGTTGGGAGAGATTTTGGTTATTTTGGATATACAATTTTCTGAAATGGTTATAATAATAATTTTCCTAAAAAAAGCATTATAAATCTTTATAGAAATAATTGAAATTCCATATATAATCCATATAAATGACCCATATACCCTTTTAGACAATTTGTAAAAAAAAGTTTTACTTAAAAGTTAAAACATGATTCAAATAAATAATTTATTGATATTTATCATTTTATATATAGATAGATAGATAGATAGATAGATAGATAGATAGGAAAAATGAGAGAGGGATCAAACTAGAACCTTAATCAAATAAGAAAATAAATGATAAATATCAACCAGTCATATTTTAAATAAAATCTTTTATATACATAAAAGCAAGAACCTCAAACAATGACATGACATCATGGTTGATTAGTAATCTTCTAAGAAATTTTTTCAATTTTTTGAATTCTTAAAATATTTAATTTGTTAATGACATTGAAACCCCTATATGAAATCTATTTTTTGCTTATGAGTGGGTCGTTTTGGTAATTTTACATATCATCATTTATGTCTTGGATTTAACTTCAAACTTTTCATTTGTCCATGTACACCTTCCAACTTCCTTAATCTCCTTCATAAATCAAAATTTCTACATATTGTCATTTATGTCTTGGATTTAACTCCAAACTTTTCATTTGTCCATGTACACTTTCCAACTTCCTTAATCTCCTTCATAAATCAAAATTTTCACAAGTTTTTCAATCACAAATCAAACTTTCCACATCTCATATTCATATTTTTCTTAATAATCACACACCACAACTTTATTTTTAAGGAATGACTTAAGTTAACAACATTATGAAGAAGAGTTGTCGTTGTAGTCGTTCTCTCCGCACCATTCACCATTTTAGCACCTTCTCTCAAAGTAGGTTTGGCAACTGTTTCAGCTTCTAAAGTTGTCATCTTATCGTTTATGCTTTTATATTTCGTTGCTCTATTCAAGAACTAAGTTTGTTTTTCATTCTCGAGAATTCAATGAGCGAGATATGGTAATTACTTGATTTTTTGTTTATATTTGTTTCAATATCTCAAATTTGATGTTAAAGAGTTTGTTATCGAGATCGGGATGCTACGATGGTTGTTTGAAGACATAATGACATTGAAACCTATGTAGATCAATGCTATAATGATGATGTATTTTTATTTTTGCGCCTATTTTTCTCTAGCATGTGAATGAAGTTGTTGTTGGTTCATGTTGAGATATTGTTGTGTTTAACTGTTTTTAGCAAATTAACTACTTGGATCAAGGAGGTCTCAATTGATGGTGTAGATGAGTATAGTATTGACTTCTAAATATTAGGTATTGGTTTTGTTTGTTGTGTTAGTGGTGTTGTTGCTTTGGATAAGATTTTGTAGAAGTTGATGTATCGGTTGTGGTTGTTGGCAATGTGGTTTTGGCCATTGATGTTTGTATTGATAAGGCTATGTACATGTTCAAGTCTTTTTGTCCCAAGATATTATTTCACATTGTGAAGTACATACAAATAAAATGATAACAATCCAAATAATGTGAAAAAACATACGTGCTCATTTTTTCACATTCGAAAACATATACAAATGAAAACATGCATCAGGATATAATAAATATAATTAGTGATATAGTATATGATCTATATGACCCTATTTTGAGAAATGATAAAAACCATGGATTAGGCATTCATGATGAGGTGATAATATTAGATGGTATATTAAGGTTTGATTATGAAATGGTCTTAGCAATATATATTATTTATTTTTCCCGTTCACTGGTTATATAAAGAGAGATGATTTTGGGGGAATTAGGTATAAAAACGTAGATGATTACAATATTGGTTCATTGTTAATGTTCTTCCCAAAACAAAAACTTTGGAAATCTATGTCATTTGTTTTAAATAAAATTATACAACGGGGAAAATGATTTGACAATTTGTTTTCAAAAAGTTCAGGTTCAGTTCCAAATAATTTTTATTGTGTGAATTAGATCAATAATGACCATTAAACCAAAATATATAAAGATTATAGAACCATCCATATTGCATTTGGCATTCTCAATGTTCAACGTATTGGAAAATAATTTGTGATTACTGATTCTTGATAATCTGTGATTATTGATATTTAGTTAACACATGTAAAAACACATTTTCGTATTTGGTTGATTTGTTTATATGATTCTCGAGTGTATTATAGATACAACAAAGTTGAATTCAATGTCAAACAAGTTTTGTAATATTAACTTTGCGTATAATGTACAGTTACCGTAATGCTTAATATATTGCGTCTATACAAATTCAACGAACTTCAACATTTGAACATTATTTATGTAATTCAAGTGTCTACCAAAATAATTTACATCTAAAACACCCTCCAATATATTTGTTATATTACATTGCATTTTAGTTGTTAATTAACGAATTACATTTCACCTTAAAATAATTACACATTTATTAACAAAATAATTTGTCACTGCGCAACGCACAGTGCCGCACACTAGTTTTCTTAAAAATTGCTCAAAATGACATGTGTCATTTGTTGCATATTGATTGTATATGAATTTCATTTATTTCTTTAGGGTTATTTAATGCATTTTTTATATTTTTTATGACATTTCATTTTAAGAAAATTACTAGAGTAAATTATTTAAAGTTTTTAACAATTCGTTAAAAATGACATTTGATATACATAATTAATCGCCTTTTTTTCTTCCAAAAATTGTTAATTTTTGTTAACATATCGAATGCGATATTAATTAGAGTAAATGTAAATGAAAAAGATGTAAATTATCTACAAGATTACAATATCAAATGTCATATTTATAATTAAAAAATCATGTTTTTAATCATATATAATCTTATACATATTAAATATAATATGTTTTTGTTTTCATTAATTTTCTTTTTCAGTATTTAATTTAAATCATTGTTGTTCTATGTTGTAAATTATATGTCATTATGAATTTGATTTTTGGAAAAAAATAAGTCAATATGATTTTGACAAAATTGTAATTTTTCTTGATTATTCCTTTAAATAGAAACTGAATTCTTTAAACGGAAATTGAACTATGTTTATTTTAAACGCCTTAAATAAGAAATAAAATTTTTAAATAAAAAATAAGATCATACCAAAATCATTGAAATATTAAAAGTAAAATCTTAGATAAATGTATTAAATAATTTATATATAAATAAATGATTTTTATATCCTTATGTATTTATTTTTGTAATTTTTGATCCAAACTCATCTTCTTATTTTCATATTATGTTATTTTTTTACTTGGTTAGTGTTTTTGTTTAAATATCTCTATCTCTATACACACACATATAGAAGGAGGTTAATATGAGAATGATGTATGTTTAAAAAAAGAGAATAATTTTGTACCAATTATTTATTTAAATAATGCTTAAAATAAAACTTTCTACAAAATGGTCCAAAAGGATATATGTGTCATTTACTGTATTCAGGTTATAAATGAAAATTTAGTTATTTCTATTATGCATTTAATTAAAATTTTTATTCAAAATTTTTATTGTATTCGTGATTTAAGCATTATTAATTTTTTATTTTTACAACATTTAAAATAATTGAAATAGTTTATTTAAAAATCTTTTACAATTTTCGTAAAAAAACACAATTAATTGATGTTTATTTTTCCAAAAAAAAATCGTTAAATTTCGTCAATGTATCATATGTGATATTGATTATAGTAAAAAAAATATCACTTATCTATAATATTATATGTGATATGTTTATATTATGAATCAATCTTATACATTTTAAATGTATCACATGTGATTTTGTTTTAATTGTGTTTCTTTTTCAAGTTTTTAAATTACATATGATAAGGAAAACATTTAAATTTTTTTAGGTAATTGTGAATCAGATGTGATTTCGACGAAGATTGTATTATTTGTAAATATTTTATTAAATAAAAAATGAATTTTTTAAAAAGAATAGCATTATCCGAGTACATAGAGTTAGGGTGTCTTGAAGTTAAGAAAAGGTAGTGACTCACAATCACCTATTTTCTTATCCTGACTCGGGAGCCGCTTAACTCGGGCTATAAATACGATAAAAAAATATGTTTTCTAAATAAAAAATTAAATAATATTAAAATCATAAATATGGTAAAAATAGAATATTTAATATATGCCTGAAATAACTTTTGTATAACTAAATTAGGTTTATGCCCTTATTTATTTTATAATCAATTACTTAAGGTATTATTCAATGAAATGAATGGTTAATGTTCAACTTTTTTTTTTTAAATACGTACAATTCTCATATGAACCTGATTCCACACAAACACACGTATATAAACTACTAAATGTAATAAAGAATGAAAAAGTAAAAAACGGAATCTACAATTTTGGTCCAAGCGGTTTTCGATCGGGTAAAAAGACATTAAAACAGTAAAAGGATGAAAATACTCCTCATTATTTTTTAACAACCGCTAGAGAAAGAAACCAAACGCTGTCGTTTTGATGACCACGATAGCCATCTTGTAATTTTAAAACCGTAGAAACAGAAAACCTAATTTTTGACAAACAACATGGACCAAATTTATAGTTTACTCTTAATTTTATTATTTTACATAAGATAACAATATACTTTAAATTTGTCATATCTTAATTAAATATATTGCATAAAATAACAAAAACCTTATCTAACATAGAGATTTTGATGATCTTTTACTCCAATAGAATCCATAAAATCTTATTTAAAATGGAAAAAGTAGAAAGAGGGTGAAACTCTCCAAATTTAGAGAATTTTCCAAAAACGATTAACTATAAAAAATTATTTTCCATTTTCCTACCAATAAAAATCTTTGAAATTAAATATATAGAAAAAATAAAATAATATTTTATTAAAAATATTAAATATCTTAATAATATAATTTTTATTGTAATTTTAAAAAGGAAGAATATTAAAAATAAATATAAATAATTTTAGAAGATTTTGACTTATAACTTTCCATCTTAATTTTTTTTTGTTAAAGATACTCTTAATAACTTGTTCTAAAAGTAAACATTCCTCTTTAAGGGGTAAAAAGTGTCAGATCAATGGATATTGAGGGACTAAATCTGTAAATTTGTATTTCGGTTGCAAGTATTAAAACCTTGTTTTCTCGGCTCATCTTCTGGCATGTTAATGTTAAGTTCATCATTGTGTGTTTGATACCCTAGGGTTCTTTCGTTTCGCTCATCCAATTGATGGAAACAACAACTTCTTCAGAGGAGGTTTGTAGTCTTGAATTCCAGTAATTTAATCGATTCTTACTATTTCAATCGATTTTTCATAACCTGATTGTTCTCATTCTTGTTTGATCGCTCATAATTTTGATTGTTAATTATAGCAAAAAGCACATGTTTTTTGGTATTTAGGGTTTTTGGTTTGAAGATTGAGTTAGTAGGTCATTATGATTCTTTGCTCTAAGCCCTCAATCAGCCCACAATTTCTACTCTTCTTGTAAAAAAAGTGGAATGTATTTTAATATTGACGATCAAAGGGGTTACCTTTCGAATTTAAAGTTGATATTGACTTTGCAAGTCTTGATTATTGCGTTTGATTTTAATTTTGATGTCAATTTTGATTTCTAAATTGGTGAGGATAATCGTAGAAGTTATAATTCAAAACATGACTTCTGCAATTAACTTTTATACTACATTCATACACATATATATACACACATATATATTTGTGTTAAATTGATTTGCTTGGGAAGATTCATCTTTGTCTTGTAGATGATGTGCCTGGGCCCTGGATGTTTAATTTTATGGCAACTCATGTAGCTTATTATTATTCTTCTAAGATTAGTTCCTAAGGATTAGATGAGTTTTCAAGAACTTCCCTGTTATATTGTTAAAGCTTGCGGGTGGGGGTGGGGTGGCTTGGAAGTGGTATGTGTGCATTGTTTTTGGAAAAGGAAGAACTTAATTCGGTGGATTTTTCGCTGAATTTAAAGTTGTTCCAGATTGTAAAAATGTCTATAAGTATAATACACACTTACACCGTGGTTAAAGTACTAATGTGAGGGTTCAAGTCCTAAATATGGAAGTGATAAACTTTTTTGAGTTTTTCTAGTGTTAAAGACACGAGTATCATGTGGGAAGTTACATTAAACGAAATGCTAAGTATGGCAGAACCGAAAAATTGATCGAATAAGTAATATAATTTATAAAGACTTAATCGCATCTATCATATTGTGTATCTTACAAGTTTGTTTCCTTGTATCTTTAAGGAGACAACTTCTAATATCTATTTTCAAAGTTTAAATTTTGTTTTTATACCATGCATCTATTGTATAATATAGGTGCGCCTCGCCTTGAACTTGTTTTTAGACCCTCACGTCACCCTTTGTGGCTTTCGGTTTCAATACAATGGTATATCTATTACTAAATATTGCAATCTTTAATGATTATGATATGATGGCTTTGTTTTTTCTGTTTTGTAGGTTTTGGTATGCCAAACATGTGGTGACAAAGGATACACCAATGCTTTTGTTTATTGTGTCAAGTGTCTTGGATTTGTTATTCACAGGTACACACCGTACTTGCCAGTTTTAGCTCTCTATGGTTCTGTCAAATTTTTGCAAATCATGTATATGTTAACTACGTACGTGGTACTTGTGTTAATAATTGCTCAAATATTCCATCTTAAGCAATAGAGACTTAGTTTCATCTTGTGTTCCATTCCATGTAAAGACGAATCCATTTTCGGAATGATTAAAAGAATCATAACGTGTTAATTGCGGTATATAATTTTGAATCAACCATCGTTGCATGTAGAAGTTGTATGTAAACCTAAAGTTGTATGTAGAAGTCAACGAGTTAGGCCTTGTCTCTTTCTTCGGTAATCAAGTTATATCATTATTTGTACTTTAGATTGTTGTTTGTATGCATTGAAAGAACAAAAAAGTTTATTCACTACAAAAACATATCGAGAATATTGTAAGGTAAACAATTACTTATATTGGTTAAAAGGTGTTTACAGCAAATATGCATACATAGATATGTATACGAAGTTACAAACTAGTTGTCCTTGCTCCTTGAATTTAGGTAAGGGTTCAAACTTTTCAAAACCAACCACAAACATTCCCGTAGGCTCCAAAATATTGGGATTCAAAATCATGTAAACCACCAACAACAAATGCATAAATTTGTCGGGTCTAGCAACAAGTAAATGGATATCCAAGCATACAAAATCAAACACAATTATTAAGAAGAAGAAGCTTCTGAAATCTTAAAGAAGTTAAAAGATGTTGGTTGGAACAATTTTTAAGACATTGGGAACATGGGTCTTCTATTATTGCTAGTTTGATACGTGTGACTATTTATAGGCCAGACTATTTCATTTATAGTTGAGTTTAGACGTTGCTTTTGGTTATATATATTGTGCTCATCAAATGCGAAATATCTTATTAGTCTCTTAAAAACTATTTTCCCAATTTCATCCTACATTAAAAAAAAGTAGAAAGAATTACACACAAGAATGAAATAAACTACAAACCTACTGTCCAACATACTTTTTTTTTTTGTTATTCAGGTACTGCCTAGATGTAATACCAAAGACATTTGATGAGTTTGTCCCTTGGTTTTGTGAAGATTGCAACCCAACAGTTCCATATCAGTTAGCTTTACCGAAACTTTTGTCTTCACGGTCTCAAAAAGAGTATGCTACAACTTCAGCAAGTGTTAAAAAGTCTAATGGTAAGAAGAAACAAAAGAAGAAACAAAAAAAGAAAACGAAAACGGTTCCTTTGGTAGCAGTGAAAGATGTGGTCAGTTGTCAAGAGGAGGCCATAGAGCCACTAAAAGAAGCATCAGTGAAAGATGTGGTCAGTTGTCAAGAGGAGGCCATAGAGCCACTAAACAAAGCATCAGTGAAAGATGTGGTCAGTTGTCAAGAGGAGGCCATAGAGCCACTAAAAGAAGCATCAGTGAAAGATGTGGTCAGCTGTCAAGAGGAGGCCATAGAGCCACTAAAAGAAGCATCAGTGAAAAATGTGGTCAGTTGTCAAGAGGAGGCCATAGAGCCACTAAAAGAAGCATCAGTGAAGTCAGATTCACCAACAAATTCTCAGATAAAAGAAGCATCAGTGAAGTCAGATTCAGGATGCAATGAAATCACTCCACCTGTAGGTTCTCAGTTAGAAAAGGGTGTTTCCCAGAAACAGATTTTGGAGTCTTCTGAATTGGATAACAACCCTTCTCCACCGAAAAGAAGTCCAAAAAAGAAAAGAAATCCAACTTCATCAAAGCAGTCAGATTCAGTACAAAATCAAATCCCTTCGTGTGTGGTTTCTCGGATGGAAAAGGGAGATCTTCAGAAGCAGGCTTCAGAGTCTGCTCATTTGGACAAAGGAAAAAGGAAAAAACCTGCAACTCCCTTGGCTGTGAAAACAAAGGAGCATAAAACTCAAAAGATGGATCATTCAGTTGAGCCTTCTGTGTGTGATTCCAGTTGTACAAATCTAACTTCAATGGACAAAGAGGAGCAGAGATGTGAAATTGAACAGTCTCAGATCGATCATGAAAAGTTGGTTTCTGAATCTTCGTCCATTGAGTTAACCAAGAAGAGTAAGGACTTCGATGGCCAAATCGAAACAGCAAACCAGATGCAATACAAGCAAGAAATGAGTGGTGCTGATGCTTATATGTTAACGACTATTGAAAATAATGAACAATACATCCATTATCCACCTGCAAGACCGCTTCTGGATCCAGTATGGAGGTAATGTAATGTACTTTTGTTGTTCACTTTTGACTATTAAAGCATCTCCAACCGCTATGTTAAAATAGAGAAAAAAAATGGATTTTAGCATTTTACTCCAACAGCTATGCTAAAATAGAGAAAAGAGGAGAGAGAAATGATATTTTATTAAATATATTGAATATTTTATTAATATAGTTAAAGTTAGAATTGCTAAAATAGAGTAGCCGTTGGAGTTGGATGCAATTTTTTTTAGAGATTTTGACTTTTCATACACTATTATAGAAAAATTATAGCATAGCTGTTGGAGTTGGATGCATATTTTTTAGAGATTTTGACTGTTCATACACTATTATAGAAAAATTATAGCATAGCTGTTGGAGTTGGATGCAATTTTTTTTAGAGATTTTGACTTTTCATACTGTATTATAGTAAAATTATAGCGTAGCTGTTGGAACAACCATGGATACCACTTGTTAGAAACTTAATGAGCTTAATTGGACTCACAGCTTAGTCGGTCAGCTATACATGACTGTTTGGTAGTGGCTTAATGATATAGAAAGTGGCTTATTCAGTAAGCTTTCAGGGGGGAGCTTTATGCAAAGCAGGCTCCTTCTATCTAGGAAAAACCCTCCCGAACAAAAACCTTCACAATCTATACAGACAGATTAATTCACACGGACAGCTTTATCCAGCCAAACAGCCCCTAACTTATCTATTGTCTATTTTCTTGAAATTGCAGGGGAAGCTTTAATATTACTGAAACAGATTATGCTCTATTTGAAGGATTTGTTGGCCATTTATCAACTAAAGCTTGTTACAGAGTGTGTGAGGAGGCATCTACACTTCCTTCATTGCTTTGCTTGGAAATGCAACCAAAAACCGCTCTATGGCCGAAAAGCTTCTTGGAGTCTCAGCCATCTGATGAACATATTGCTCTGTACTTTTTTCCAGGCGACACAAAGTAATGCTATTACCCTGATTTGTTTTTATACTTTCCGATTTCGTTTTATTTTATTTATACTAATATTCTAATTTTGACCCCAGAAATGAAAGGGCTTTCGAGCGATTGGTAATTGATATGATAGATGAAGAGCTTGCCATGAGAGCCACAGCCAAAAACGCGGAGCTATTGATATTCACTTCTACAGTTCTGCCTCAGTCACATTGGAGTGAGTCCTTATAAGATTATTTTACCAATAAACATGATTATTTTCCTAATTAAATTGAAAGTTGGATTATCGTAGTATCTAAATGATTCTAATAAAATCGATTTAGATTCAATTTAATATTAGATAGTTCAGTTTGGTACCGCAGTTGGTTTGCAAATACGTACTATGAATAATCAAATCTCCCAAAAAAACAAAAAACAAAGCAGCTTCCCCTTTATTATTCACCAGAATGAAATGATTTCATTTGCAGGGTTCCAAGGGAATTATTATCTCTGGGGAGTTTTTAGAGCTAAATTGAAGGATTCTTCATCACATGTGAATCAAGATCTTGCAGTCTCAAATAACAGTGTTGATCATTACCTGTCTGAAAATTCTTTGAACGAAGTAACAAGTGGAAAGAAAATTCACGCAAGCATGAAACATTTTGATTCTCGGAGTCCTCAAAGTCCTTTGTGCAATTACAGGTAATATTCCTTCTGTACGATCTTTCTTTTTTGCTTCTATAACACTAGGATCTTCTCCACTGCATAACTATTCCATGTTAAAAAAAGAAACATATGATTGGCACAAACCGATAATGGAAGGTCTTGATCCCTTTTTACTAGAACTAGTTTTTTTGTTAGTATTTTCATGGGCTTTAGGGTTAAAAACATTTCAAGACTTATTTATGTTGAACTTTCAATATCTTGCACATGAATAATTTAAGCAATAAATAGGTTATAATAACAATGTTGATCAAGCCGATATTATAACTTGTACAACATTGAAAATGGCTCGTGTATTTATTCTTGTTGGATAACAACACTACGGATTGAATTGATATTATAACTTGTATAACACTATACATTGAGCTGATATCATAATTAGGCTCTGGTACCATTGTTGAACTGTCAATATCCATATGGCAAGAAGATTGATGTCTCAGTTGAGATATAAAGGACCGTCAATCTTGTGTGATAAGGATCTTAGTAATCTTCTCATGATTTATTATTAAAGAGAGAATGATAAGATCAAACTAACTTAAATCCCTCACCAAAATATTAAGTTTGAGATGCCTTTTAATATGGCCTTATCAAAGCTTTGATCACCAAGGTTAGGTTATGCTAAAGTTTGGGTGCTTTCTTTAATCGTAGGAAGACAAGGTTGGAATATGATTCCTACATGTTATATGGGGTCGGAATTAACCGAATTAAGCTTAATAGGATTAGGGACTTGGAGATTCATTGGATGAAATGAGTAAAAAGGTATTCATCCAACTGGAGATGTAATTTGCAAGATTGTTGCTTTTTCCTAAAAACATAATTGGTTTCTTATCAAACAAAATACTTTCGTGACACTAAAACATTGCATTTTCTATTGTAGATTACCAATGGCTCAAAACAACACTGAAAAACCGAACACCTTACTATCCATCCTTGAGAAGGAAAAACTCAACAATATGAATTTCATTGAGTGGTATCATTCTTTGAGGATTGTACTTAGAGCGGAAAACAAGCTTTACGTTCTAGAGCAACCTATTCCCGAAGAGCCTGATACTAATGCTCCAAGTATGGAAAGGGATGCTTTCAAAAAGCATGAAAAGGATGCATGTGAGGTCTCATGCCTAATGCTAATATCCATGGAACCTGAGCTTCAGAAGCAACTTGAGGACATGTTGCCATTTGATATGATCGAACACCTTAAGTTGCTATTTCGAGAACAAGTTAGACATGAGAGGTGCGGGATATCAAAAAAATTGTTGGGCTGTAAGTTAGCCGAGGGAAGTCCTGTTGGACCTCATGTACTTGAGATGATTGGGTATACTGAGCAACTCAAGGGGCTAGGTTTTCCTATAGCAAATGGATTAGCCATAGATTTTGTTTTGCAATCATTGCCAAACAGCTACAACCAGTTCGTTATGAACTACAAAATGCAAGATCTTGAGAGCTCCCTTCATGAATTGCTCAACATGTTACAAACAGTTGAACAAAATCTTTCAAGAAGTAAGTTCACCATTTCGATGGTTCCTTTGGACAAACGGATGAAAGGCAAAGGAAAGTTCATTGCCAAGTCTTCTTATATAGCTTTAAGGCCTAAAGGAGCTATAAAAAAGAAACCTAAGGGTAACATACCCAGGGTAGGCGAGTGCTTTCACTGCAACAAGCCAGGGCATTTTAGGAGGCACTGCCCTCTTTATCTCGAGGAAAAGAAGAAGGCTAATATGACTTATACTCCAGGTATCTATGTTATTAAAGTTGACATTAGTTGTTCATATACATAACGAGTATTTGATACAGGATTGATTCTTATATTTGTCGAAATATACAGGAATTAAAAAAAGACTAAGAGGTTGAGCAAATGTGAAGTCCATATGTGTGTGGGAAATGGAGCAAGAGTTGATGTTGTATGATCTATTTTGTTAACTTTACTGTCTAGATTAAGTTTAGAACTTAATTGTTTTGCCATACCATTTGTTAGAAGTTTGATTCTTGTTTCATGTTTGGACAAGATTTTTTTTAGTTTTATGGTTAAGAACACATGTTGTTCATTGTGTTTTGGTAATATATTATAGCGATGCGTGTTTGATTAATGGTCTATATATTATAATTTGGATGATTCAATTTATAACATCAATAAAAAGAGGTCAAATCGAATAGTTGGGATTTGACATGGTCTTTTTGCCATACGGACAAGGCTTAGCGGCGTTTGGTTTGCTGGAATCCGATGAAATCTGAAGGAATTGGAATGGTCAGTTCCATGGACCAAATTCCATTCCCGCGTTTGGTTCATTTTTTCAGTTTTGGTAAGGAATTAATATTCCACATACGGTGGAATGTAAATTCTTTTGGGTTATAGGAAGGAACTCCAATTCCTTCGTACCATCTTTAAAAAAAACCATCCTTACCACTATCTCCCTCACCCCCACCACCGTCATCGTCATCACCATCCCCGCCGCCACCACTACAGCCATTGTCGCCACCACCACCGCAAAATTTGTCTTGGTCTTCTTCGATGACATATTGGTATATAGTCGCACGACACCACAACATGTGGAGCACCTGTCAACAGTGTTGAGCGTGCAGGCAGATTGTATGCGAACCCGAATAAGTGTGAGTTGGGAAAAACTGAGGTGGCTTACCTGGGCAATGGACAAAGAAAAGATCAAGGCTATGCTTGATTGGCCAATTCCGAAGAACTTAAGAGACTTGCGAGGGTTTCTCGGACTAACCGGCTATTATCGACGGTTCATCGCTGGTTATGCCCGGATAGCAGCACCGCTCACGGATCAGCTCAGAAAAGATTGTTTGGGTGGACCACACTGGCCACGGAGGCATTCCAGCAGCTAAAAGAGGCTTTGACCCAAGCCCCCATATTAGCTATGGCTGATTTCTTCCAACCTTTTGTGTTGGAAACCGATGCATCGGTCGTTGGATTGGGAGCTGTGTTACTACAGAATTCACACCCTATCGCTTTTTATAGCCAAGTTTTAGGGCCCCGCAACCGTCTGAAACCAGTCTATGAACGTGAATTGATGGCGATCGTCTTGTCCGTCCAAAAATGGAGGCATTATCTGTTGGGACGCCACTTCGTTATCCACACCGATCAACGGAGCCTGAAATATTTGATGGAACAAAGGGAAGTGGGTGCAGAATACCAAAAGTGGATGAGTAAACTAATGGGATATGATTTTGACATCCGGTACAAGCCCGGAGCTTTGAATCAAGTCGCAGATGCCCTATCCAGGGAGTTCACATCAGAAGCGGAATTGAGTACCATGATCTCGTCATGGTCAGTCCCTATGGCTGAACTGGACAAAGAAAGCGAAGCGGACTCTTTCATTTAACAATTACCGAAGGATATTGAAACCGAAGGTAAAACACATGTTGGATATTCGATGGTCAGTGGTCGAATGTTGTATAAGGGACGAATAGTCATTCTGCATACCTCGGTTTTCATTCCCAAATTATTGCACGAATAACATGATTCGGTTTTTGGGGGGCATTCGGGTGAACTCGAGACTTATCAGCGATTGGCATCTGAGTGGTTTTGGGTGGGCATGAGACGATCCGTGACGAAGTATGTGCGGGCCTGTCATATCTGTCAGCAACAAAAGACAACTACCACCCATCCCGCTGGTCTATTGCAACCTTTACCGATTCCATTGTTAGTTTGGGAGGACATAACAATGGACTTCACTGAGGGTCTCCCTCGTTCTCTTGGTATCGACACGATTTTGGTCGTGGTTGACCGTTTGACTAAGTATGCCCACTTCTTGGGATTGAAACACCCATTTACTGCACCTTCTGTCGCAGCCTTGTGTGTTCGGGAGGTAGTTCGCCTCCATGGATTTCCGTCATCAATCGTGTCGGACAGAGATAAGGTCTTCATGAGCCTGTTTTGGAGAGAGTTATTTTGCCTCCAAGGAACAACACTTCGATGCATCACGGCCTACCACCCTCAGACTGACGGGCAGCCTGAAGTGGGCGAAATGGCTTCCGTGGGCAGAATTCTGGTATAACACTTCCCATCATCTATCAACGCAATGTACACCATTCAAGGCTCTGTATGGCCGTGATCCACCCCGGCTTCGTCGTTTTTAGTTGAGCGAAACAGGAGTGTCCACACTGGAGGAGCAATTATTAGAACGGGATGCGGTGTTGGACGAGCTTAAGGCCCATTTATTGCGTGCTCAACAACGCATGAAGTTGTATGCTGATAAGGCTAGGATACCCCTCACCTTTAAAGTTGGCGACTGGTCTATTTGAAACTCCAACCACATCGCTAGAAGTCGTTGGCCACACGTCCTTTCCATAAATTGGCAGCCCGCTTTTATGGACCGTTTGAGATTGTCAACGCATTGGTTCCGTGGCGTATAAATTGCAGCTGCCACCAACTACGAAGATCCACCCGGTGTTTCATGTCTTACAACTTAAACGAGCGGTTGGAGATCAACCAACATCACCAACCATACCCCCTAATATCAATGTTGATTTCGAATGGGAGGCTGAACCACAAGCTCTGTTGGGAGTGCGAGCAATTGAAACTAAGAACGGGATGCGAACAGAGGTTTTGCTGAAATGGAAGAACCTACCAGAATTTGAAGCCACTTGGGAAGATATGCTACGATGCTCCAAGTCTTTCCGGACTTCCACCTTGAGGACAAGGTGGCCCTTTGGGGAGGGGGTAATGCAATGCTTCCACCAATTCGTTTTACCTACAATAGAAGAAAGACCCAGCAGAAAAAGGTTGGGTGACGCGGCCACGTGTGATGGAAATTAAAGCAGGGAATAGTTTCTGTTGTAGGGGATTATTCCCTGAGGGCATTTGAGGAATTTTACTTATCTTTCTCTTGGACGTCATGTTAAATAGGCGGTAGTGTGCGAAGGTGAGGTAGGCAGAAATTGGTTACGATTTGGGAGATCCCTAGCTTCTCGAATTGCTAGTATCCTTCTTGTTTTCCTTTCAATTTAATCATATAAGCAGCCTTTTGCTTCCTGTGATCTGTTCGTTCACTTTTGTGTAGTTTGATTCATAACAAATTCATTGGTTTATAGGAAGGAATTCCAATTTCTTTGTACCATCTTTAAAGAAAAACCATAATATGCTTTTATTTTACTCAATTCCATTCCATCCCACCATGATGGATGTCACCACTATCGTTGCAACCAACGCCGCCGTCATGATCACCACTACTACTGTCATTGTCGCCTCCAACACTACCATTACCATCATTACCATTGTCTCCTTCACCAACACAACCGCAGTTAGAGGTGCTCACGGGTTGGGTTGATCGGGTTGAAGGCATTTGATCAACCCAACCCAATGCTTTCGGTTTGAAAAATCTCAACCCAACCCAACCCAAACCAAAGTGTAACCCAACCTAACCCAAACCGTACGGGTTAGTCGGGTTGATACTTTGGTACATTAAAATATTCTTCTAACCTTGAATACGTTGTTTTTTCTACTAATAGTTTCTTTTTCATAATTAACCATTTGCTATATCTTATCCATATTTCTTAAATCTTAAGTATATAACATTAATTGATTTTCTCAATTTGTGTATATATATTATATATATATATATATGTTCACATAGGAAAGTTCAAATGCAAACTCAAATTTGGTTGTGAACGTGAGAACAAATGAGAGCACGACACGTGTGAATGTATATTATTCAGACGACTGAATAAGCATTATTCAGACCGAATAGATATTATATTCAGTTTTATTGGGTCTGAATATTTCTTTAATTATTCGGTCTGAATATGGCACGTGTCACGCTCTCATTCGTTCTCACGTTCACAACCAAATTTGAGTTCTCATTTGAACCTGCCCCTATGTTCACAATAGTAAATATATATACAAAGGCGTTATATAGAGATGAAGAATAGATTGAAAATATATGTATATGAACAAGGTACGTGATGGTGTAATTAACTATGGACATATTAATAGAGACTCAATAATCATATAAAATCCAAAAAATAAAAGGATGTCGGGTTCGTCGGTTTGGGTTGGGTTCAAATAAACGTAACCCGACATCAACCCAATACCTACGGTTTGAAAATTTTACAACTTGATTAGACATCAGGTTGTTTCGGGTTGAGCTATTTTATGTTAGGTTGGGTTGGGTTGGGTTGATTGGGTTTTTGAGCACCCCTAACCACAATTGTCACCACCATTATCACCTCCAACACCATCATCACCATCATTACCACTATCTCCCCCGCCCCCACCACCACCACCATCAGCATCCCCGCCGCCGATACTACCGCCATTGTCGCCACCACCATCGCCGCTACCGTCTCTGCTACCACCACTGCCACTACTGTTGTCCTTGTTACTTCCGACACTGCCGTTACCATCGTTACCAATGTCTCCTTCACCAACCCAATAACAATCGTCACCACCTCATCCATCACCACTACCGCCACTACTACCGTTGTCGTCGTCACCACAACTACTGTCATCGCTACTACCTCAACACCACCATCACCATCGTTACCATTATCTCCGTCACCCCACTACCACCATTATTGTCAACCACCCCTGCCGCCGTCATTGCCGTCACCACCGCCACTACCATCTACACCACTATTGCCTCTAGGGGTGCCAGTTGTGTCGTGTTCGGGTTGGCGGGTCAGAAAGGCTCAACCCAGACACAACTCATTTAACTAATTGTGTCGAAATGTTCCACCCTAACCCACACGCTTGGGTTGGCAGGTCATAAATGGGTTGGCGGGTCATAAACGGGTTGGCGGGTTGATGGAAATAAGGAAAAGTTGCAAAATACACATCTCAAAATAGAAATTTTAGGGTTTATGGTGCGTAGGAATTAACATATTGCTGGTCCAATTTCATCAATACCATCGATTATAGAATTTGAGAGTTGAGTGAGAGCGATTTAGGGTTAATACATTTGAGAATTGAGATGATGAGATCGATCGATTGAGCCGAGGAGCGTCCAAGCGTGAATGTATGAGAACGTGCATTAGGTTTTAGGCATTTTACATTTAGGTAGCGTTTGGTACGCAGACATGAATGGAAAGGACAAGAGGGTGGGACAGGACTGGACTGGACAGGACATGACAGACGAAGTGTATGTTTGGTACACCTAGGACTGGATAGGATGGGACAGAACAAGACAAGTTGTCACATAAGTTATTTGACGATTTTATATATTATATAATAGTTATAATTACACAAAAAAACCAAAAATTTAATGATTTATTTGTAAGCATTTTTACTCAACTTTCATATATATATATATATATGCATACATACATATATATATATGTATTAGTATAAAATTTGAATGAGAATTTTGTTATAATTGATGGTTGTTTGAAAAATCCGATTCACACAATTAAGAAATTATGTTTTATTCTGATGGTAGTATTGGTGGCGGGGATGGGCGCTGGTGATCAGTGGCCGATGTTGATTATAGCTGACTTAAGATGGCAGTGGTGGTCGGCGATGGTGGTGGTGGTTATGGTGGAGGTGAGGTGTCCCACAGTGGTGGTGGTTGAGATCGGACGGTGGTGGTCGGTGGCCAACGATGGTTGTGGAGGTGGAAGAGAAGGTTGGTGTAGTAGAGGAGGAGGTGGAGGTGGCCAACGGTGGTAGTGGTGGTTGCGATGCATGGTGGTTGTGAAGGAGGTGAAGATGGTAGATAACGGTGACGGTGGTGGTCGACAGTGGTAGTGGTTATGGTGGAGGTGAGGTGGCCACGGTGGTGGTGGTGGTAGCGATGAACGGTGGTGGTTGGTGGCCGACTGTGGTTGTAGAGGTAGTGGAGGAGGTTGTTGTTCTAGAGGAGAAGGTGGAGGTGGCCAACGGTGGTGGTGGTAGTGGCAATGGATGATGGTGGTTGGTGGCCGACTGTGGCTACCGGTGGTCGCCGACGGTAACAGCGGTCGTGACTAGTGGTGTTGACCATTAAACAAGTACCATATTAGGATTATATATCAAATGAGGGTAGATTAGTTATATTTACTTTTTGGTCCCGTTCTTGTCCCATCTAGGTGGAACAAGAAAAAGCCTTTTTTGTCCCATTCTGTCGCACATTGTCCCAGTCCTGTCCCTGTCCTATGTCGCGCCAAACGTGGGACAGTGAATTCTTGTCCTGTCCCATGTTGCACCAAACGTGGGACAGGGAGTTCTCCCATGTACCAAATGCACCCTTAGCGTCTTACTTATTGTCTTAGCCGGTTAAAGAATAACGAGGATTAATAAAATAAATTTTTTAAAACTTTATATTTTAAACGGGTTAGCGGGTCAACCCGCTACCCGTATGTGTAAACCTGAACACGACCCATTTAATAAACGGGTTGGCTGGGTCAGAAACTTCAACCCAAACCCGTTTATTTCCGTGTCGAGTTCGTGTCGTATTGAAAATTGCCACCCCTAACTGCCTCCACCCTAACATCTATTATATTCAACGAACCAAACATACATATTCAAATTTTTTGGACATTCCATTCCAATTGCTGCCAACCAAACGTATGGTCAAATATGATTAGATTCCATTCCAATTTCTTTGCCAGATTCCATTATGTGAACCAAACGCCATCTTATATTTTCGAACTCCATGAGATTGGAATGGTAGACTCATTTGATTTTGAATCTCATATATGTGGAACACGTTTATTAGGCAAGATCACAAAGACTCATTTTGTTGGACAAAGTGAGAGAACAAGTGAATGAGTGATGTCTTGGGCATAATGATGGAACCATCAGCGATCACCATAAGTAGTTGTTGATCCATAAGGGGTTGTGAGAAGGTAGTTTGATGCACTAACATAAACTAATAGATTTGGTAGGACACATGATGAGCCTAAGGGGTACAAAGTTCTCGTTACTCATAGTATGGATGATGAGCCACTATCTACCAAGAAATTTTGACAACCACAAAATCTTATGAATTACTAGATACTATGAGAACTGAGATGGATTCCATTTATGAAAACCAAGTTTAGAACTTGGTTGGTCACCCAATGAGGTAAGACCTATATAGGGTGCAAATGGGCTTTCAAGAAGAAGACAACATGTTTGGTAATGTGATTATCTACAAAACACAATTAGTTGTGAAGGGTTTAAAACAGATTAA
This sequence comes from Silybum marianum, assembly GCA_036898165.1. Lineage (NCBI taxonomy): Eukaryota > Viridiplantae > Streptophyta > Magnoliopsida > Asterales > Asteraceae > Silybum > Silybum marianum. Next base: position 24,591,372 of record CM072543.1, read on the forward strand.
ATGTGTTCACTATAATTAAACCTTCACTTCAGTCGCAATGATAAAGTCTATAAGGATTCTACCAGCCATTGTAGGTACCATGAATATGAGATCGCAGTAGATGTCAAAACAATTTTCCTTATTGGAAGTTACTTGAGGCTGTGTATATGATAGAATCGAAATTTTTGTTACTCCAGAAAACTCTCATAAGGTATTCAAGTTGCAACACTCTATTTGTGGATTGAAACAAGCTTCGAGGAGTTGGAATAATTGTTTTAGTGAATCAATCAAAGAGTTTGTTTTCTTAAAAGATGAGGAGGAACATAGTATCTACAAGAAGGTTGGCGAAAGTGCAATATAGTTCCTTTTGTTGAATGTGGATGACATACTACTAATTGGAATATTCCGATGCTCGAGTCTCCAAAGGCTTAGCTAGGGAATTGTTGTTCGATAGATTGAGGAAATTGTTTGTCTTGAATCGGAGTACATATATAAATAATGTGTTAAAATAGTTTAGCATGCATCGCAACAAGAACAGTTCTTGTCTGTCTTATTGGCATATCTCTTTTTGCGGCTTGGTATCTTACTATGCCTAATAGAGTAAACGAATGAGTGAGATTTCAGATGCTTCAACAATTGGATCTATTATGTATGTCGTGATATGTACTTGACCTAATGTATTGTATAGATGGTCATTTGGGTTGTCGACAAAAACATCTTAAAAGTAATTGAGAAGAACAAAGGAATCATTCTTGGTATACGACATTGTGGAGTTGAGTTTAAAGGGTTACATTAATGCATACATTCAAATCGATAAAGATGATTTTTGATCGCGATCTGATTTTGTTTTTTGCGTGAATGGTGAAGCTGTGAGCTGGAAGCTAGAGTTGCAAGCAAGAGACAATAACTAATCTATAATGGAAGCCGAGTATAAAACAACATTAGATGCAACTAAGGAAGTAGTTGGATGAAGTTCATTTTTGATCTTATAGTGTTTTTTTTAGTTCTACTGATAATGATAGTCTTCCTCTAATGTCCTTGAGGTAGATCATAGAATCGATATGGCTTCACAGCAACACGCACCAAAAAGACGAGGGAGAGGGATATACTTTATTTTTGTAATCACCAAAATGTTTAGGGAGGGTGCTCCGAGCAGTAGATACCTCATAGGACCTCGACCCTCCACAATTGCGTAGGCCGGAAGCCAGAAAGATGGATCCCCTCAATAATAATAAGAGTAGTAGAATCGAGCACAATGGAAACTACACAACTACTACCATGGTTGTTGCCAACGGGGATCCCAACGATGTCTGTATCAGGCCTACTTTTTACCTCCTAGTAGTGAAGGGCCTATAAAGTAGTTTTGTGATATCGATGGAGCTATAACACATGCAAATGAACTCTTGTCTCACAATGGTCAAAACATATCCTTAGATGAGGTCATCTCATCCGAGAGATTATTGAGAAGCTGATATTAGCATATGTAGATTACCCACTGACGTAAACATTGTTTATCCAATAACAAAGCCTTGAACACAAAGAAGCATGATGACCATTGTAGCTTTATTCGAAACAGGTTTATTGGCTTTAGCATGAGTTGGAGATTTTTAATGTATGCGTAAAAGCCAATTCTCGAATGATTGTATATTTGGACATTTTAGCATGATATTTATTAAGTGTTATATTATATTAGTTATGTGCTCTAATTTAAATATAACAATATTTTTTCTGGTAAAGTATTTTAATTCTCCTTGATGAATAATACTTTGATCACGAGGTTGAAGTAATATGGTAATAGGCTAATAGCTTAGGAATTCATATGGAGACATACAATTCACTATAGGTACATGATATGTATATCGTGTATAGGTTGTGACTCATTTTTAGAACTTTGCATTGGATGTCATAAATGTTTCTGTAGTCATTGTAGATTTAGTTATTTGACTAGAGAAATATAGTGTTTATTATGTGTGAGTGGTGTACTCTGATACTATTTCTAATCATTCTGTAATTGGTTACAACATGGTATTACTAGCGTTTATTTAAGATATGATTTGTTTCTTTTATATGACTAGAGTGCATATCTCTCTAGGTCCCTTGATTGAATGGTACGGAGGAAACGTATGCATGCTCACATGATTGCTATAAGGATATCAATATCTACTTTATTAGTGCCTTTGGGTGGAGGTGGAGGTGGCCGACAGTGGCAGTGGTAGTGGTTGTGGAGGTGGCCGGCAGTGGCAGTGGTTGTGGAGGTGGTGGAGACCATTAAAACAAAAACACTATATTAAGGTTATCTATCAAACCAAGATAGATTATAATATTTTAGTTTATGTCTCATTCTTGACCTTAAATAGGTGGAACAAAAAAAAGCCTTTTTTGTCACACCCTGGCCCATGTCGCATTGACCGTGGAACAATGGGTTCTTGTCTTGTCCCATGCCGTGCCAAACATGGGACAATGAATTTTGTTCAGTCTTGTCCTGGCCCTGGCCTAAGAAAGTAGGGATTGGATATAACAGGGATGACATGCCCATGTATGGTGTCCAATCTAGATATTGAGGACATAGAGACATAACATGGATACTAATAATGACTATAGGTTTGTTGATTGACTGAATTACCAAAATTTATCATTTGGGTTAGATGTTTTTCGTTTATGATTAGAAATATGATTTATCATTATTACCAACATGATAAAGTCTCAATTGGTCACGTAACTGAAAAAGGTCGGATGACACAAGTGTTTTTATAATTATTATATCTGATTTATAATTTGATGGGATTGAATTTAATTAGATAACATAATGTCTAGTATTGATTAGATATAAAAGGGAATGGTGAAAGTTGTCATTGCTTGAAACTTATCACGGTTGTTGTTCGTTGAGATTGGAACACCTATCCTACCCTTTTTCATATCGATAATTGGAGGAATATGGTTATTTTTGTTGAATATATGGCTCCCGTATTCCAGTAGTGGTATTAGAATCATCTGCAATGATATTATACACCAGTAGAGCCAAAACATTACCAAAGATGAAGAGTGTGCGTGAGTATTTTCATATATAAATATTATTACTTAAAAAATGCATGATTGAATTTTTGATATGTGGTAGGTGTATATTTCTCAGAGTAACAATATCACTTAATTGTGGAAAATGTTATTAGCTTCATTCTCAATGGGTAAAACAAATGTAAAGTAACCCAAAGTGTACTCTCTACAACTTGCTAAGTTGTTTTATTAAAGAAATTTGATCATTATTTTAATAGTAGTTTTGTCTTGAGTTTGGCTGAATGGTAAAATGTTAGCTGTTTGGCAGTTGCTGAATGGTTTCGTGCAAAATGATTTAAGTGGTTAGAATGATTAAGAGGCTCTTATGATATGGTTTGATTACAACTTGCTAAGTTGTTTTATTAAAGAAATTTGATCTTTATTTTAATATTAGTTTTGTCTTGAGTAAGAAACTTGGCTGAATGGTAAAATGTTAGCTGTTTGGCAGTTGCTGAGTGGTTTGGTGCAAAATGATTAAGTGGTTAGAATGATTAAGAGGCTCTTATGATATATAGTGCAAAATGAAATATAATTGTTTGGTAATTGTTTAGGATGTAATTATGGCTCTTAATGGTTAAGGGAGGTCCATGGTACAAAATGATTAAGAGGGTTTTGAAACCATTAAGAGGCAAACTTATTTTTTGCCAAACATGATCAACCTCTTAGTGATTTAGATGTTGCCTCTTAATGGAACTGTTAAGAGGTAAACAAACAGCCCTTAGTGAGAAATCATCCAATGGTTAGGATTCGACTTTCTACAATAGAAAGAGTATTAGTATCATCTAACATGCTAAGAGGCTGTTTGGTTGGTTTTCCATTAAGTCCTGTATGGATAAAGCTGCTGTATGGATTAATAGTCTGTATAGATTGGGAAGGTTTTCGTTTAGGAGTGCTTTTTCATAGATGGAAGGAGTGTGTTCTTTAATTGGGAAGGACAGATTTGTAAAGAACTTGGCTTTTCGCATAAAGCTCCCCCATAGAAGCTTACTGAAGAAGCCACTTTCTATATCATTAAGCCACTACCAAACAGTTATCTATAGCTGACTGAATAAGCTGTGATTTCCATTAAGCTCATTAAGCTGCTAACAAACAGGCCCTAAATATGGTTGTTATTTGATAATCAGAAACACCTTTTTGAAACATAAGTAAAGTCTGCATACATTCTACTCCTTGAACCTTATCTTTAGGTGAAATATATCGAGTTTGGTAATCATCTAATTATGACACTTGATGTTATATAAACCATATTAGTCGAAACATAACAACATTTTTCTCCCATTATTCCTCTCTTAAGATGATTCCATGTTAATTCTCATAATGAATCATGAATTCTTGGTTATTGACTAGAAATTAGTAGGAAAAGATGATCAAAATATAGTGGCTACAAACTATTATTCTTTTTTTTTTTTGGAAGGGTGTCCCAGGCATAGCCTGGACTAATCCCGACAAATTATGACTGTAAGACATCTGTCCTGATAAACTCAGTGGCCACAATTGTTTTGTACGTCTGGATTCGAATCCTGGACAGATGTGATATATCCCATCCACCAGGGTCTTAACCACTACGCCACAACCTTGCGGTTCAAACTAGTTTTCTTGCTAATACAGAGTCAAACAAGTACTTCTTTACTAAAGAAGAAACTAAACGAATCTAGTATATACTTTCCAAAAACAGTATAACTATGTCCTTTACCTCAAAAGGATAGAAAATATATGTTTATTGTGTTTTTTTATATAAAAATTGAGTGATATCGCAAAATTCTATCCAAATGAAAGGAATTGTTAATACCGAGTTGTCTTCCAGGTGACCGTGGCAATCTGAGGGTTTCGATGAAACAGTATCGTGTTAAAGATGGAGACAACTTCTATCACGATTTGCTGTGGAGAATGGCGAGCAACTTCATGTGAGCGGTTAAGTAAGTGTCGATCTATGCTTAATTAATATATCTTTCCACTCTTTTTGGAAGTTTTCAGTTATTGTGAAAAAGTGTAACAGTTTTTTGAGGTGTCGTTCTGTTTCTAACGTTTCGTTTTTGGAGATTTTTCAAAACATTTTCTTGTTTATTGTATCGCTTGTTTTTTTTTTCAGATGTGGGTTAATAGGTGGTTATAACTATCTTTGAAAATATATATATAAAAAGTATCTACCTCTGTTTTGTTAATTGAAAAATGGTCGAAATTTAACCAAAATTGGAGCGAAACAAATGACACAAAAACGGTCATTTTATTATCTTTAGACATATAGTGGTATATTTTTTCATCTTTTTTTGGGTTCTCTCTTGATATCACACAGACATATATATAGTTTCATGTGAGAACCTGTATGTTCCATGATGCCATTAATGAGCATATTCATCCATGCATATCTACTCTGTGAAATTCCTTAATGTACATGTATCAATTAATATACTAGTTCTCAAGTTTTTTGTGGTTCTCATATGAACCGACATACACACACATGTATGTATATATAAGAGAGGAAAGTTCAAATGCGAACTCAAATTTGGTTGCGAACATGAGGACAAAGGAGAGCGCGATAGGTGTCCTTTCAATCTGAATAATGAAGGGAATTCGGTATGAATAACGAAGGTGAAGATCATACATTATTCAGTATGAATAACACAACATTCAGTCTGCATATATTCGGACTGAATGGGACACGCTTCGCGCTCTACTTTGTGTGTGGGTGTGTGTGGGAGGTTGCTTATTCATTCCTCCTTACTCCCTCGGATAAATTTTAATTGATCATCAAGGTAGCGTTTGGTACGCAGACATGATTGGACTGGATACGACGGAACTGGACCAGGGCAATACAAGAGGGTGGGACAGGACTGGACAGGACAGAACAAGTATATGTTTGGTAAAACTAGGACTGGACAGGACAGAACAAGTATATGTTTGGTACAACTAGGACTGGACTGGACAGGACAGAACTAGACAAGTGGAAGTGGATTCACGTGAGACCCGTGATACCACATATTTACACTTGAAACTTCACAGCAAATCATTATGAAAGTAAAAAAAATTGTACCTTAACAACAAAAACACTATGAATGATACCTTCACGGTTTTTGCTTTGAAGTTCCAAGTATAAAAAAATGGTCTCACGAAAACATCGAATTTTTTTTACAGTGATTGGCTGTGAAGTTTCAAGTGTAAAAATATGGTCTCACTGGTCTCACGAAAACAGGTTGGTCTCACGTGATCCCAAGTGAGAAATTATATAAATGCATACATATATAATAGTATAAAATTTGAATGAGAATTTTGTTATAATTGATGAAAGTTTGAAAAAATCCGATTCACACAAATGAGAAATTATGCTTTATTCTGATGGTAGTATTGGTGGCGGCGATGGGCGGTGGTGATCAATGGCCGATGTTGATTATAGATGATGTTAAGACTTAAGATGGTGGTGGTGGTGGTTATGGTGGAGGGGAGGTGGCCCACAGTGGTGGTGGTGGAGGATATGGACGGTGGTGGTCGGTGGCCAACATGGTTGTGGAGGTGGAAGAGAAGTTTGGTGTAGTAGAGGAGGTGGAGATGGCCAACGGTGGTAGTGGTGGTGGCGATGGATGGCGGTTGTAAGGAGGTGAAGATGGTAGATAGAGGTGACGGTGGTGGTCGGTAATGGTAGTGGTTATGGTGGAGATAAGGTGGCCACGGTGGTGGCGGTAGCGATGAACGGTGGTGGTTGGTGGCCGATGGCGGTTGTAGAGGTAGTAAAGGAGGTTGTTCTATAGGAGAAGGTGGAGGTGGCCAACGGTGGTGGTGGTAGTGGCAATGGATGATGGTGGTTGGTGGCTGGTGGCTGACTGTGGCTACCAGTGGTTGTCGGCAGTACCAACGGTCGTGACTGGTGGTGTTGACTATTAAAGCAAGTACCATATTAAGGTTATATATATCAAATGAGGGTAGATTAGTGATATTTGTCTTGTCCCATCTTGTTCCACCTATTTTGGTGGAACAAGAAAAAGCCTTTTTTTGTCCGAATCTATCCCACCTTGTCCCAATCCTATCTCTGTCCCATGTCGTGTCAAACGTGGGACAGTAAATTCCTTTCCTGTCCCATGTTGCACCAAACGTGGGACAGTGAGTTCTGTCACGTCCTGTCCTGTCCCATGTACCAAAAGAGGTTACACGTAAGTGAATTAATTTAATGAAAATTACGTTATTATGGTCCTGTCCCATGTACGATGAAGATTCGATAAACCTTTAATTTTTAAAGTAAATTGAATTAATTTGTTTAAGTCTCAAAATTGAAAATTTTCAATTAACCATATAAAAAAAAACGAGTTTTTAGCCTCTTTAGTTTGATATCCATTATATTACACCTTTTTTCCCCTTTTGCTTATCATCTTTATAAGTAACAACTTAACCTTTGTTTTATATCATATCATTATTTCTTGTGAGTTCTGATTCATGTTTAATAAATACTTGTTATATTTACATTAAATAAATGAACATTCAGATTGCAATATATGAATGTTCTATTACTTCATGTGAAAGTTTAATTAGGATTCAAAATTCACTATCTTCACATAAAATAACGCTAGCCGGTTATGTTATTTTTTGAAAAAAAAGTTTTTGGTTTATGTTTAATAAATACTTGTTATATCAACATTAAATAATTGGATCATCACAGGAAGATATGTGAATGTTGCATTTGTATATTTTAAAGTTTATTTAAGACTCAAAATTCGTCACCTTAACGCGAACTAACCCAACATTTGTTATGTAGATTATGGCTATGTTTGGTAAACTAACTGATAAGTTAACTGGTAGCTAGTTGATTAAAAAAAATCATGTTTGGCAAAACTAACGTATAAGAATCTAAAATGACTAAAAAGGGTATATTGAAAAATAATAATAATTGATAATTAATATTAATGAGAGTTATAATTGGAAAAAATGACAATAAGCTTCCAAAACGCTACTCCAAGTAGCGTTTCAATAAGTTAGCTTAGAAGCTAGCTTATGGTTTATCAAACGTGTACACCGAAAATAAACTAGCTTATTTTTGCCAAACATATGTCATGTGAAAGTTCTATGTACCATGATGTATGTCAAATCAAATCAAATAAAAGTTTCGTCTTTTTGATATAATTTGTTTGAGTTCAATTTTGATTTTATTACATAAAATTATAGTTTTAACAAGAGCAGGGAAATTGAATTTATTTTAACAATAAAGATATATTCAATTAAGATTTATCTGTACACCATATTTGACAAGGTAACTTTTAAAATCACTAAATAATGAATTGGTGGTCTGAAAGTGTTGGATTCGGGATGGTTTCATCGAAAGTGATCTAACGGCCGAGAATCCTTCTCAAAATTCTCACAATATCTCTTCTTTTCTCAAATAATTCTGACGTATACTGAAATGTTCAAATAAGAAGGTTAAACTTAAATATCAGATAAGTAGAAGTAAATTGAATGGCTTTAGATTTGACATAAGTTTTAATATATGTAGTAATACATTCTTTTTAAGTTTAAAAAAGATATACAACTTCTTAAACCTGAAGGTCGTTTCAACTGATAAGTAAATATCAAGTCTTCTGACTTCAACCCCAGTAATGAATTTTTTGCCTTCAACCTTCGCAACCGAAAAGAATTGGGCGAAGTGAACACGGTTACTCAATAAAAACATATGTGGATATTTTGCCTGTTTAAATGCTTAAGAGTTCCAATAATATACAAAGCAAGTAGAAACTCGCAAATCCTTGACTTTTATTCAACCTATTTTGAGGGATAGAAAACTGCAATTTTGTCCCACTCAGGCTCGTAATGTTTTAGTTTGATGTCATACCATACATGGGACAAAAGATACTAATAACACCTAAAAAATATTGGATCGAGTTTTATATCACATAATGTTTTAATTTAGTTATCCGACATACCAAATGCACCCTAATAAAAGAATGCAACTTTCAAAAGATACTGATAACACCTAAAAAATATTGAATTGAGTTTTATATCACATTAACTACAAGACGATATGAGATTAACTGTTATATCAATATGAACTAAAACTATATGCTATAACAATGAAATATTTTAATTTATGGGCCATTTACCATACGCTTACTCTGTGAGCCTTTACTGGTTCACTCATCATACCAGATTTGCTTACAATATTTGCATGATAATGATTAATAACTTTAAATTGTAATTTTTTTTAATATTTGGATTTATAAAGGTTTGACACTTTTTTATGTTACCATTAAAAACATATGACATATGAACACTTTTTTTTGGAATAATTAGGGGGTGGTTACAGATTTGGTCTCTGAGAGCATCTTCAACAGCATTGCTAAAATAGAAAAAATTATGTTTTTTTTACTCTAAACATCTCCAACAGCTTTGCTATATGGGTTTCTATATTTAAGAATTGGAATTTTTCTAAATTTAGAGAAATCTCTAAAAATTGATGGTGGAAAAAGTAATGAATATTTTATTAAATCCTACCAATAAGATTAATTTATTATCATTTTACATTAAGTTTTTTTTTAAATGTATTGAAATGATAAATTAAATAATATTATATTAATATAATTTGTGTTAAAATTTCTAAAATAGAAAATCTGTTGGAGATGAATGTAAGTTTTTTTTAGAGATTTTAACTTTTGGTTTTCTATTTTAGAAAAACTTTAGAAAACCTGTTGGAGATGCTCTGAGGTTTCCAAAATGTCTTGGATTTAGTTCCCACAATTTGTTTATTACAAGATAGACCCCATAATTTGCATTTTTGTAACACATTGGTCCCTGCCACTAACGGCTGTTAACTGTCATCCGTTAAGTAAAGGGCTTTTTGGTCCTTTCCCATGTTCTTTCATTTTTCTCATTTAAATAAATATATATTAATTACATATTATATTAATATTAATTATATATACATATATATATAAAGGCGGGTTCATGTGAGGACGATAACAATTTACGAGAATGCGAGGACAATCCTTAGCCAATCATTTTGTACATGAAAGTTTTTTCATGTACAAAATCATATGTGATTTTGTACTAGCATCAAAAATGACACGTGCGACTTTTGTTGCGGAAAAAATCTCGGCTAATCATATATGATTTTGTATCTGAATTATATGTGATTTTGTACATGAATCATATGTAATTTTGTACATAAAAATTTCATGTACAAAACGATTGGCTGAGGATTGTCCTTGCATTCTCGTAAATTGTTATCGTCCTCGTATGAACCTCTTTCTATATATATATATGGTTGGGTTCACGTACGTGAGACCAACATGTTTCCGTGAGACCCGTGAGACCACATTTTTACACTTGAAACTTCACAGCAAAAACACTGTGAAGGTTCATATTTTTTTTTACCTTCACAGTGTTTTGCTGTGAAGTTTCAAGTGTAAAAAGGCCCTATCACGAGTCTCACGGAAACAGATTGGTATCACGTGATCCCAAGTCTATAAACCCTATATATATATATATATATGCACACACCACCCCTTCCAAGACGTGTATATATATATATATACATATATATAGGGGAGGGATCATATGAGAACACTACCAATTTAAAGGAACAAAGGAACTCATTTGAGACCACATATGATGTGGGTCCCACATAATATTAAATCATATTAAATCATAAATGCTTTAATATTATGTGGGACCCACATCATATGTGATCCACAATTGCCCCTTTGTTCCTTTAAAAATGCAAAGTTCTCATTTGAACCTTTCTCTCTCTCTATATATATATATATACACACACCACCCCTTCCAAGACGTGGCCGACCATCGTTCCTTTCAAGATCTCGCCGACCACTTTCGTCGGCTGCCAACGTCACCTCCGGCCCAACAAAAACCCAACCCTTCGATGGTGATTATGTGTTTGTGGAAATCACTTCGATGGTGGTGGACGGTGGTTTACATGGTTTCGATGGTGGTGGACGGGGAGTGAGTTAACCATCCCTGTCGTTGGCACCTCGTTTCCAGGCTCTCCGGTTGCCTCCTTTCTCCGGCCTCTACCCCACGCCCAAATCCCAAATAAAAACACAGGCCACGAAGACCTCCCACCAATTCCACGACCTTTTTTCTCTACTAAACCCCTTCGTCTTCCCATCTCGATGAACCACCCATCCTACTCCTTAGCTATTCTCCTTCCCCACCAAATCCAATCAAATCTCAATCGATTTAGGATTGAATGGGTTTTGGGTATTGATTTTTATTTATTTATGGTTTTTAATTTTCGATTTTGTAGACAGTGGGTTTGAGAGCAAAAACGACGATAGTATGACTCAATGAAACAAGGGTGGTGGCGGCCAGTAGGCTTCAAAGAACAGATGCAACATTGAGTATGTAAAGAAGGTGGTTTATGGTTGTGGTTTTGGTGATACAAGAGGGAGGCAGCCACCGCTGCTGGAAAAGTGGGAAGAAAGGTGGAAGGGACGGTGGTCGGAGAAGAGGGAGACGTGGAGAAAGGGTATATGGGTTGTGGAGAAGGGGAAATAGAGGGTGGTTGTGTGGTGGTGGAAGGCGACGACGGAGGAGGAACACTGGTGTCCGGAAAGAAGGGTTGATGAAGAATCCGGTGGGTTTGGCCGGAGTTGCAGGTGAAGGGAGAGAAAGGGGGGGGGGGGGGTTATAGTTTAATAAGATAAATTGGAAAAAGGGGGAAAATGTGAAAGGACTAAAATGCCCCCCATTTAACGGATGTTGGTTAACGGCTGTTAGTGGCAGGGACCAATGTGTTACAAAAATTAAAACTCTGGGGTCTATCTTGTTATAAACAAATTGTGGGGACTAAATCCAAGACATTTTTAAAACATCGGGGACCAAATCCGTAATTTACTCTAAAAACAACTTATTGACTTACTCCGGTGTAACACCGGTAATAAGTCATTTTGAGTGTTCGAGAAAAACAACTTATCCGATGCCAAATCGATGATAAGTCATTTTTCAAGAAGTTAAAACTTTTAACTTATCAACTTTTGATAAACACTTTTCCAGGAAGTCAATTAGTTAGTTTCAGATAAGTAATCCTAAACACCCCTTAATATATTAGATTAGTTGATGAACTAACTGTCATGAGAAGCTAAACTATTAACATATATATTAATTCTATTTACTAAATTAAATTAAATTAAATTGATAAACCAAATGATAATGTAAAATAACTTTAAAAAATGTTAAAAATATAAGAAACATAACTATGACGATATAAGGTACTTAATAGAAATAGACAAATTTAATACATAGTACATTAGTCAACAATAAGATATCATACGGTATATGACGTCATCCTCTGAAACGTTCTCGGTTCTCACTGCACCAGTCCCACAACCATAATGGGTATAAAATACCCACAGGTTGGGTTCATCTGAGACTATGCCTTTTTTGAAACCCGTAAGACTATAAAATAACACTGAAACTTCACAGTAAAACACTGTAAAGGTCCAAAAAAACACCAAACCTTCACAGCAAAAACACTGTAAAAGTTCACCTTCACAATATTTTACTGGTCTCACGTAATCCCAAATCTATACTGTAATGTAATTCAAGTACAATGGCAACGGCGTGGGACCGATGCACCAACCGGTTTTCGTTTCTCTCGAACCACTGCCTCTTTAACCATCGGCAACTTTTCATGAACCTTTCGCCATATATGGTTAACCGCACCATCAACCGGGATCGGACCCACACCACCCGGATATCCATTATCGTATTCAAAAAACGACTGAACCTTAGCCATATTTGCTCTAAACTCACTTTTCTCCATATCCGTATAGCTTCGAAGATGGTTCACGAGCCAATTTGGCCGTAAAGCTTCACTCACGGCTACAAAAACGGAAAATTTGGTGTAGTCCAACGTGCCTTCGAATGGGAGCTCGATATTGTCGCTAATAATAACAGGAATACAAAGACTTTGGATAGCGTCAAAAAGACGGCATGAAGTCGGAGTATCGCCAGCTGGATGTAAACAGAATTCGGAAGTTCTCATTCCTTTTATCGATTGTTGTTTTCCGGTTGCATTTGGGAACCCTTCTTCCATTATAACTCCCGGTTTATCGATTAATAAATCCCATAACTTTTCTCGTATTAAACCACCCTATAGAGGTTTACCCGGTGAATATAGAGAAATTTTAAATTAGAAAAATGGATATAAAAACTTTAAAGTTTAGCTCAAAAAGGAGTTAAGAATGTAAAAACTTTATGAAAAGGTAATGTACTTTTATCTGATTCCTAATTTGTTGGACCCACTTCCAAAACCTTCAGTTTGGTACCTCATATGTAACATCTCAAACGTTTTTAGACCTAAGTATGTTACACAAAATAGGAATCGGGCCACAATACGTTGCCATTTCATCAATTCTCATATGTAAACTAGATACCTAAATGTTTGTATGCCATGTATAGAATTATATAAATACATATATGTTTTCTATATGTTATTCAATCAGATAATGATATTAAAAAATTTAAACTCGTATTAGAAAAAGAAAAATCATACAGATTATTATTATATATATGGTCTTTGATTAAATATTCAAAATAGAACTTAGAAAGGTAATTTTACAAGTGAGTCCATGACGTGTATGAATTCTTGAAACTGTGAGTGACGTGATTAGATAGAACTATAAAACTGTAAAAATCTAAAGTTAAAAATGTAAAAACACATAAGCTAAAAATCACACCCGGTAAAAAACGCACGTTGTGTCACGTCTTACAGACACACCATAGGGCTTATTGTAAAAAAACGCACATCATGTCTTTGACAAAAATATTTGAACGGAGATTGGAATACAATGATCATATGGAGTCTTTTATTTACATAGGAGCAGGTTCAAATGCAAACTCAAATTTGGTTGTGAACGTGAGGACAAAGGAGAGCGCGACACGTGTCCCATTCAGTCTGCATATATTCAGACTGAATGTTGTGTTATTCACTCTGAATGCGTGTGTTATTCATACTAAATAATGAATGAACTTCACCTTCGTTATTCATATCGAATACCCTTCATTATTCAGACTGAACGCGACACGTGTCGCGCTCTCCTTTGTCCTCATGTTCGCAACCAAATTTGAGTTCGCATTTGAACTTTCCTCTGTTTAAAATACATAATAATTAACTTTATAAATAGGCCAGATAAATGTTTACTTTATTGCGTTAAAATGCGGGAATTATAAATGCTTACCCGATGCCGATGTTTAGCTCCTTTGAAATAAAGAAGAGTTTGGCGTTTCTGGTCTTCAGATAGATGCAATCTCGGTAGCAAATAAGTATAGGGAATTATAACATCTTTTAGCAACGAAACTTGGGTATGTTGTATCACAATATCAGATATGTTGCCATTAGAAGCTTTAGAGTCAACCCTATACCACCCACCAAAGTCAACAACGAGCAGAATGGCAGGGGCGATTTCGTCTTTAACGTGCGACATTGCAACAGGGTCTGCCAAAGAAAGCTTCAAGTTTTAACATAACCTGAGAATCCAGACATATTTATGATTTATAAATCATAAATGTAAACAAAAGATAAACGGATAATGAGTGGCAGTTGCTGAATGGTTTGGTGCAGAATGATTAAGAGGCTCTAATGATATAGTGCAAAATGAAATATAATTGTTTGGTAATTGTTCAGGATGTAATTAGGGATCTTAATGGTTCAGGAGGTTTAGGATACAAAATGATTCAGAGGGTTTTGGAACCATTAAAAGGCAGACTTATTTTTTGCCAAACATGATTCACCTCTTAACGATTCAAAGGTTGCCTCTAAATGACCTAGTTGTTAAATATTCAGGAATTGCATATTGCCTAGTTAGTTTGATCCATTTTTTGCATCTTATACTAACAGTGCGATGTTGTTCTCCGTATCCTGAGGTGCCTAAAGGGGTCCCAAAGGATGTATAATAAGAGTAAAAGGGGTCGATTGTTTACCTCTTTACAGTTCCATTAAGAGGCAGCCTCCGAATCGCGGTGAATCCTGTTTGGCAAAAATATAAGTCTCTATCTTAATGGTTCCAAAACCCTCTGAATCATTTTGTATCTTGGACTTCCCTTAACTATTCAGAGCCCTGATTTCAATTTTAATAATTACCAAACAATTATATCTCATCTTGTACTATATCGTAAGAGCCTCTTAATCACTCTGACCACTTAATCATTCTGCACCAAACCATTCAGCAACTGCCGAACAGCCCCTTAAGGGCATTACAGAATAAGTGCATTGCATTTGCATCCAAATCAATCTAGTCCATAACTATGTTCGACAAGCATACAAATTCATAACATGGACTTAGAGAACCCGCTAACACACACAAATGAATTCTTTTAGCAAAAGAAAATGATATTTAACACCCTATTTGGCAGTTGCTAAACGGTTTGGTGCAGAATGATTAAATGGTCAGAAGGCTCTTATGATATAGTGCAAAATGAAATATAATTGTTTGGTAATTGTTCAGGATGTAATTAGGGATCTTAGTGGTTCAGGAAGGTCCAGGATACAAAATGATTCAGAGGGTTTTGGAACCATTAAGAGGCAGACTTATTTTTTGCCAAACAGGATTCACCTCTTAGCGATTCAGAGGCTGCCTCTTAATGGAACTGTTAAGAGGTAAACAAACAGTCAACAAAATAAGAAGCAAGTACCTGTAAGAACAAAGACATGATCTCTACCACCAGAACGTTTCCAAGCCTCGGTCCCTTTCACAAAATTCAAAACCTCCCTCTGTCTTGCATAGTCATCATTCCCCACCTTCTTTCTGAAAACCCCTTTGGCAATACCAAGCTGCAATTCAGCACTTATTGTCGCAAAGAAAGGCACAAAAATGACATCAGCCTGTTCAGCAGTAAAAACCCGCCTTGCAAAAGAATTACTTCTTAACTCTTGTGGAGTTATCAGATCACCCATGATCCAGTATTCAGCACTGTATTGTTTGATCAATGGGCTCTCAGGATACCGAGGAACATTTTTACTATTCCAAGAATGGGTCGATCTGATTTCATTATCTACTTCACTGCCCAATCTTGAATCATGGGATAGAGACCAATAGTTTTCTAAAAGACCATAGTTAAGTGATTTAGGTAGATCTGAAACATATACGTTGATTGAATTGCTGATAGCTTTGTTGTTGAGTAAATCGGTGGCAGTGGTAGAGATGAGACATGAAGAAGATGCCAATTTGGATGTGTGATTAGATGATAGAAGGAAAAGAGAGAGTAAAAGGGCAAAGAGCACAGAGATTGAGAGAAACAAAGTAGAAATTGAGCATCCAGAAGCTTTATTGTTGTTGTTATACTTGGGGGCCATAGTCTCACTTGCAATTAGCCGCAATACTTTTTGCATACAAGAAACACTTCCCTCATATTTCGCCAAACACAACTCGTATTAGAGTATGCGCTCCTGCAAGATTGGTTTCCAGAATAACGAGATTAGGAATTAGGATTTATAGTAATGTTGAACATTGCACACCATAAGAAATGATATATGATTCTTTGTTCTATTTATAATGTCCATTTGAATATATTGAAAACAAATGTATTAGTTGCAATTCTGCAAATATCTCTGAATAAAGAGCTAAAGAAAAGGTGAATAACTGAAAATAATCCTACGTCCAAGAAGATTTTATTCCATTTCCTTTGACCAATTTACTGATTGTGGTTACACCATCTGAAACTTTTTGCAAACTGTGTTAAAGTCTAAAAGATAAATACCATGTGCGCCTGGCTTCAGACAAGTACGTTTTGGTAGAAACCTCTAATTTACAGAAAAAAGATGTCTCCATAATGTTTCTGATACTGATCCAGTGCCATTAACTAGGATGTATTAAGCAGAAACATCCACAAAGAAACAGCACAATGGAGTTCATCTTCAACCTGGTAAATCTATCTATTTACATAATCCAAGTTTAGCCATTCACTGTTGAAAGAAAGAAAGAAAGCGATCCAATTGCCACACTCTCAAACCACAAAGCTCGCCAGATTAAAAAACAAATGCACTCAGGAAGTAACTTTGTGGCTTTGGGTGCATCAATAGAGAAATCAAGAAAGGACTTGATCAAAAGTTGATACTGCAAGGACATAATCCCATATAAAGTTCATAACCAACCAGAACATATAATATACGGAGTAAAACCTAGAAATGGAGTATGGAGGAGCTATCATCAGGGCGGAACACGGGCATCATAACTCAAGAGGCCGAAACTAATCTTTGATGTAGTTCAATTTCAATGTTTCCCTATGTAGTTGAAATTCAATGTTTGAATCAAGTTTAAAAGCCATGGAAAGCTGTAAGGGTGCGTTTGGTACGGTGGACAGGATGGGACAGGACACACTTGTCCTATGTTTGGTGTGACAATATGTGGAACAAGGTGGAACTAACTAGCACAAGTGTGGAACACGCTTGTTCCCTCATAACCCCCTGGAACTAAATGGAACAAGAACTTATGGACCAATATACCCTTTACCAAAATAGATGCCCCTCTTCTCCAAGTCGTATTCTCCGGATCGCTTCCCCTCTCCGGATCGCCTCCCCAAATTGTTTTCTCCAGATCGCATCAATAGATTCCCTACCAAACTCCTTAAGAAAAGTTCTTTTTAACTCTTGTTTTGTTTGCTGTCAACCCCTCTTACTGTCACTTTACATCTTTTGATTGCTTGTGTTATGCATATACTCTAAAAGCAGGCAGGGCCAAGTGTCATGCTAGAACAGTCTCTTGCATTTTTCTTGGATATCCTATTGACAAGAAGGCTTAAAAGTTATGCAACTTTGACACCAAGAAGATTCAGATTTTCAGGGATGTTGTATGATGTATCAAGAAACAACTTTCACTTACCTCAAACAAAACTCCACATTGCCTCTTCCTACAAGATTCACATCCTTTCACAGATCCTTCACTCACTACATTTATATAAACTCTTAATCCTCTTCTCCTCTTACCATCTCAAACATCCCTTTTCCTCATACATATTCTTCCATAGTGATAGTAGTGGCATAGTCAGATAGCCTACCAAATCCCACCTCTAAATCCTACAACTGCTTGCTAAATGGCAACCTAAAGAACTAACATTGACAATTCTTCATTCAAGTCATGAAAGCTCCAGGGAACTACACTGGTAAAAATCCTCATTTCTAATTTCCAAGTTATCTATTCTCCCCAAGCAAAAACCAGCATTCAAACAATCAAACATTGTTCTTCAAATAGCAGATCTAATCAAACATTGAAGAATCATGAATAAAGAACTTAAATCTAAAACTCTAAATACCTGTAAACCATAAACCGTCAAACAAATCAATTTGGTGAGTGGTGTGACTTTGTTCTTCGCCGATGCTCTTCGTGTCTTTGTTCTTTGATCCAATCCAAGCAATCGATTCGGTAGGTCGTCTCTTGCTGGCTTTGTTCTTCACTTCGTGCTTTGTTCCTTGCTCCAATCCAATAAACCTAAATGCCTATCATCAGATGAGATCCGAAGTAAGCTCATAGGAAGCGATCAAGCGAATACTTTTTATATAAATGATTTCATTCTAGCTTACTTAATCTCCGTCGGAACGGAGGTGGAGATGCCGGCGAAATACGGCGGAAGACGGTGTCTACGGAACTCCGGTATCTGATCGATCGCGGAATTGGGAGTCACAGTTTCCGTTGTCTGAGAGTGTGGGTGACAGTGGTTGTTTACTTGTTTTTATTTTGTTTTACTTTCGGTCCTCGTACTTTACATAAAGTTTCAATCTTTCCCCTGTACTTTAATTATTTGAAATCGACAGCTATAATCAAACTAAAACAAACTGGTATTTATCTAAACTGCCAAACCGCACATACCGTAATCCACATATATATATATATGCCATTTTTAATGTACCAATATTCTTCTATAACTAATATTTTTTTTATTTTATATTATACTAATTATTTTGTGCACTCATTTAAAAAAATCATGGGTCTTTCAACGGCATAAAATTTTGGTTTTTTAAGGGCGTTTTATCAAACGCTTACTAAGTAAGCGCTTATCGAGTCATTTATCTTACATGGTGAACATAGAAAGGTCCAGTAATTTATCTAGTAAGAGCCATGGCAACAACCGAGGAAGACTCTTACCTGCTGCCTGCTGGTTAACTCTTACCAGGTAAGAAACGTTTACTTATACAAGAAGACTTTTCATAAGATGAGATTTTACTAGTATTTTTAATTTTCTTTAATTTCTTATTTAGCATTTACTATTTGGTCAGTAAAAGTCATGTCCTTCTTTAACATAGATTATGGGTATGATGCCAGAGTAGTAAGAGAGTGAGCAATTTTAAGAGTTGTTTTATTACTATAAGTATTGTACTTACCTTTAATTATAAAATTAAGCTATTAAAATTGTTCTAAACTTCTCTCTAAAGTTCATGGCTTTTTCTTGGAGATTGATCATCTTGAATACTGATGTATCATTTACAAACAGGGTTGTTCTTAGGGTTTTTGATGTCCTATGCGAAAATGCTAAAATGCTAAAATGATGCCCTTATGCCTATTATTATAAGCGAAACGACAAAACATACGGTTTTTTAAAGGGTTTGGAACCTAGTTAAGTTAGGTGTATAATAAAAGGATAAAACCTGGATTAAAATCGTACTTCCTTCTTTTTCCGGTTTTCCCTTTTCTACATTGAAATTATCACAATAGAACATTTACTTCAATATATGGAATTTAAAAGACAAGTGGTTAATTATAGTTAGTCTTAACTAAAATAATAAATTACAAGTTAGTTACTCCAAAGACGAAAGTCTAAATCTAATGCGGTAATGTTAAATCTCAAAGTAAACAAAAGTCAAAAGAACAATGATAAATTGTAAAATTTATAATTTAAGTTACTCTGCATTCCAAATAACAAGTGACCAATAATGCAATATCATAATATATTATTATTGTTGTGCCGTGTGCTACAACTGTACTTGTGTTGATACAGTAACGTGCTCGTATGCATTACAAACTTTCAATTTCAAATTTCAATATGCAATACAGGGTTGCAAATGACGAACACGAACGAAGGCTTGTCGTGTTCGTTTGTTTAACTTAACTAAACAAAAGAAACGAACACAAACAGTAAACAAATGGAATTTTTTGTATTTTTTTCATTCCTAAAGAAATGTGTTCGTAAATGTTCGTTTGTTAAAGTGCTAAATGAACATAAATGAACAAACTTAAATAAAGATAAATGAGCATAAACAAACAGATACAAATAGGGGTGTAATCGAGGCGAGACAGTTCGTGAGATACTCGAGATCGACTCGGAAAGTATTCGAAATCGACTTGTGAATTGTCGAGCTCGAGCTCGAGCTACTCGAGTAAATAATCGAGTCGAGTTTGACCTATAAGTTACTCGGATCGAGCGGCTCGCGAACCTTATCGAGCTTCTATAAAATTACAATTATACCTCATATATGTGTATATATATTAAATTATCGAGCGAGTCGAGTCGAGCCTTATCGAGCTTCTATAAAGTTACAATTAATATTTATGTTGTTATACGTTTTTGTATTTAAGACACGAGCGAGTCGAGTCGAGCTCGAAAGTATCGATACCTGTCACGAGCTCGAGCTCGAGCTTGAAAATTTAGGCTCGACCGAGTTCGAATCGAGTATCGAGCTTCGAGTTTGACAGTCGAGTCGAGCTCGAGCTTGGCACTGTGTCGGCTCGACTCGGCTTGATTACACCCCTAGATACAAATGAACAAAAAAAACCACTATTACTTATCAATTAATACCTCTAAAATTACATAACAAATGTAAAAATTGGGTAAATTTAGGGGGAACGAAAAGGGAATTCTAAATTTTTTAATTTAATCATTGATTTTATATATTAATGTCAAGGAAAAAAAATCAAGAGAGAACCTTGAGAAAAAAGAAACCCGGATAACCACGAAAAAGCGGATGAAAAAATATATCAAAATAGATGTCAAATTATAGATAATAAAGTGGATGTTTTGGTGCAATTTATTTCGTTCCAATTTTTGATTTAATGTTCCCTTCATTCACACCCCTATGCAAATGTTGATGAAATTTGATGCCCACTTTAATAAAATAATTATTATTTACTTCAATTTTTTAACACTAAAAACACTTTGATAAAATAGATTTCCTTAATTTATACCCTAATTTTTTTACACCAATAAAAATACATATAAACCAGCAAAAAAACTGCATAAAACTAGTAAAAAAACTGCAAAAACCAGTAAAAAAAACTGCATAAAGCAGTAAGGTCGAATACGAGAAAAGGGGGTGTAAGTTTCAATTTCAGAGATTAGGGTTATAGTCGATTTTTATGAAGAGGGTATTTTAGGTATTAAAAAAAGAACAAATTCCATTCCAACGAAATCCTTCATCTTACCCAAGAAATCTCAAATTCATTTATCTAAGGAATTCATTGGAATTTAAAGATTTCTGCCTTAAAAAGATTGAACTAAACAAGGGAATTGAATCCAGTCAAAGGAATTCAGATTCCAATTCCACCAAATTCCATTCCATTCCATCAAACCAAACGCCTTCTTAGACTTTGATGTCATATACAGTCACACGGACTGTATGTGACGTGGGTCGGCCCTATTTACAAACAATCCATGTTGATGGTCTGAAAAATATTACATCAAAATTTATATCAGAATGTATTATATTACAAAAGTTATCAAAGTGAGAAAATTTGGAATAATAGATCGGGTTTGGCCGGTTGCCCTTTTTCCGGTTCGGTTTTTTAATACGCATTATCCGGTTCTATCTAAAATTTCAGCGGTTGAACAATTAGTGACCGTTTAGACATATAGATATGAATTTGTTTTCTACTCCATATTTCTCTGTAGATAATTTCTCTCTTTCAATAGAGAATCACTGGTTTCACGCACTGTTTCAGCATTCACAATCGAATTTATTTATGTAAGTCTCTTCTTTCCCTCAATTATCTGCAAAAAAACACGCAATTTTGATCAGCAATTTGTGGATTTTTACTGGACGGATGGATTCATCGATATGTAGTTAGTAAAATTGGGGATTAATCGAAGAAATCTCGATTGAAATACAATGCTGATGAAATCGATGTGTTTTACAAATTACAATCAATAAATGAGTAATTAGCATTTCCAATTTGCACTTGTGCTTGAAGCTTCGTATTTGAGAAATTTTAAGAAAGAACGTACTATGTGCACTCCAATTTGCTAATGGGAGTGATTTTTAGGTGTTAGATTTTTGTACTCTACTTTTTTAGGTTTATTATGCTAAGTTGAAATGCTAATCACTTGTTTATTGATTGTGAATATATCTAATTAATAAGAATTGCTTTGTACTTTTGCTTAATCATCAATTAATGTTTATGTATGGTTTATTTGATTTCAGAATTATAATTCTTTACCCCTAATTGATAGAAAAAGACAACCCATTTGAATTTTGATGTTGGACTATATATATATATATATAGTTTTTACCAATAGAGGAAAGTTCAAATGCGAACTCAAATTTGGTTGCAAACATGAGGACAAAGGAGAGTGCGACCCGTGTCACATTCAGTCTGAATAATGAAGGGCATTCGGTATGAATAACGAAGGTGAAGTTCATACATTATTATAAAACACAACATTCAGAGGGAATAACACAACATTCAAAGTGAATAACACAACATTCAGTCTGAATATATTCAGACTGAATGGGACACATGTCCCGCTCTCCTTCGTCCTCACGTTCACAACCAAATTTGAGTTCGCATTTGAACCCGCCCCTTTACCAATATATATATATATATATATATATATATATATATAATAAATGACTCAAAAGCCAGGCTACACATTCGGGATGTTAGCAAGAGGTGTATTCCTTCATCTAATAGATGTAACTTATGTAATCAACATATTACTAATTGGTTTTTTGACATGAAAGTTGGAATCCATTTTTGTGACTATAAAAGGTTAAACTGAAAAATGGGGGTAAAAGGTTTGGAGTTCAACTTGGTTATCACCAAAATTTGTCAAAGCTTATCATAATCTCATTTAGTGAGTTGTGAATCACATAGAATAGGAAGATTCTAATCTAGTTCTTGAAAACAATTATAAATATACAAGAGTACAAGCATAATTTATGTTAATTAATAAACCAATCGGAATAAGAGATCCAAACCTATGAAACTGCTCCTGTCTGTCTTCAAATATAAGGGCCTGTTTGGTAGCAGCTTAATGAGTTTAATAGGACTCACAGTCTATTCAGCCAGCTATACATGACTGTTTGGTAGTGGCTTAAGGATATAGAAAGTGGCTTATTCAATAAGCTTCTAGGGGGGGGGAGCTTAATGCAGAAAGCCAAGTTTTCTCCAAACCTGCCCTTCCCAATTAAAAAACATGCTCATTCCATCTATGAAAAAACCTTTCCTAACAAAAACCTTCCCGATCTATACAGACATATTAATCCATACACGACTTAATGGAAAACCAACCAAACAGCCCCGAACTTGGGCTTTTTCATAGATGATGAGAAAGAAGATAGCGACAGTTAATATGTTATACCTTTCGGCTTTCATTGTTATATAACAACTCATCCCACATGGATAGAAAAATAGATTTTTGAGCTTGTTGTAAGTTCAAAGTTGTAGGCTACCAATAACTTCCACAATGGTTTTAAGTTGATTCGGAGGTTATTGACCATGGAGCGTAAAAATGTTATGTATTTCCTCTTTCCCTAAATATGCTACACTTGACTTTGCACATAGTTTGATAAAAGCATTCAACTGTTAATGAAATATCCCTGAATAATTAACAAGATGAGAAAATCTTGAGCAAAATCAAGGCTCTTATTTTTGGCAAATTATTAATGAAATATCTGAAAAATCCCTGAATAATTAACAAGATGAGAAAATCTTGAGCAAAATCGAGGCTATCAACATTATGTAATGATTGTTTTTGGCAAGTTATGTGAATTGGAACTTTGCATTTATATTGATAAAGAGGGAGGTTAAGTGGAAAACCTCAACAAAAAAAACTGAAGAACACCCTGAGAGCCCTCCATCTGGACAGTATGCATTTCTGCATAGACGGTATGCACAAATACATACAAGTGTTTTTTCCCCTCTGCATGAGTGCATGTTATGCACGAATGCATGTTTCAAATTACCGGTATGCATTTGTGCATACCGTCCAAATGGAGGGTTACCAGGGTGTTCTTCACTTATCTTTTTTTTTTTGAGGTTTTCCCCTGAACTTGACCCTATTGATAAATATTTGCATTTATTTCGGATTAAGTATGTTCCTGCCGGGATAAGTAGGGTGACTTGCCGTTTGTAGGTTGACCATCAATCTTGCAGTAAATTGTTTCCTTATCTACCCGAGAAGTTGCGAGTGTAACTATAGATGGACAGCCAGAAATTCTGGTGCTGACCCTAAAGAGAAACTCAAGCGTGATAGTCTTTACATAGACAAGCAAGGGAAATTAAGAAGCTTTAATCATAAAAAAGTTTCAAGGAAAAGGGGTATGTACAAATGTTTTACAAAAAAACTATCTCCTGTTCTGAACAAGTGTCCACATTTCACTTCCATGTTTTTTTTGGAAGGGTGTCCCAGGCTATGCCTGGACTAATCCCCGCAAATTATCACTGCAAGACATCAACCCTGATAAACTCAGTGGCCACAATTGTTGTGTACGCCTGGATTCGAACCCTGGGTAGATAGGATATTCCACCACATCCCCCAGGGCCTCAACCAGTACACCACAACCCTTGTGGTTTTCACTTCCGTGTTCAAGGTGTGTTTCAAAAACTGAAAACTAATATGGAAGCTCTTCAACTTTACATAAAATAATGACAACATGAATAAATAGAAGTAGTACTTAACAAAGATTCTGTTTCAAATGTGAAAAATATCATATTTTATCCAAGAAATAGGTCATTGGACCATGAAAGTAAATGTAGATTCTTAATTTGGAACAAAGGGAGTTGTTTTTTTAATTATATCATAATCTAGGGTCAGATTCAGGGGAAAACGTCAAAAAAAAGAAAGCCCCTCCATCTGGACGGTATACACAAATGCATACTGGTAATTTGTAACATCCATTTGTGTATATGCACTCGTACATAGAAAAAAAATCAAATTCAATCGCCTGTATGCATTTATGCATACCGTCCAGATGGAGGGATCCTAGGGCGTTCTTCAGTTCTTTTTTGAGGTTTTCCCCTGAACCTCTCTCTCAGAATCTATATATTTTTCTTTGATGATGTTGTCATAATCAATGCATGTTATATTATATCTGTATAGGGGGTTCTTTAAGGGGACAGGGATGGAAATATGGATCAGGATTTGTGGATGGGATATTCCCAGTGCTGAGCCCCGATGCTCAGCAGATATTGAACTTCATGAAAAAGGAAACGAACGTGAATCGGGTTTTTCAGGCTCTTAGTAGTCTTTCTCCCACACTCACTACATTGGATGATATCATCAGTGTTGCTGTTCAACTTCGTCTCAATAAAAGATGGGATCCAATCATATTGGTAAGAACCATAATGTTCTCTTGGTACTGCTTTTGTGTTGTTTGAAAGCTTAGGGACTGACAGTAAGGGGGCGTTTGGTTCGCGGAATGTTTTTGGTTGGAATGGAATCTGTCGAAGGAATTTGACTTTGAAGGAATTGGAATGGAATGTTATTAGATTTGATCACCTGTTTGGTTGACAGACATTGGAATAGAATCTGTTAAAGGAATTGGAATGTGTGTGTTTGGTTCACATAATGTAGCTTCAGAATTGGAATAAAATATTTGCACATGACCAAAATACCCTTTTTGGATATTTTGAATTCGAAATCCAGCTACTATGGTTCAGATCGATGGTTCAAATCAAGTAGCGAAGATAAGGATAATTTTGTCTTTTTGAGAATATGGGATGGAATGGAATTGAATTCCTTCTCAATTATGATGGAATGACCAAATCCATGGATGGTGGAATGTGTGGAATTCAATTCCATTCCATAGGTAAACCAAACGCCTGAATGAAATTTGGTCAATGGAATTGAACATTCCAATTCCGTCGGAATCCTATGAACCAAACGCCTCCTTATTGTTTCAGAGCACTGTGTAAGCTTATATGTATTCAATATGTTTCATACTTTATCCATATAATAGGTATATGCATGTGTGTCATGCAAAAGCAAGGAAAGAACACACCAAAAGAAAACTTATTAACCACAAGGGTGGTGCCTCAATGGTTTGAGCTTGGCCTCCAAAGGTCAACAGTACCAGGAGGTCCCAAGTTCAAATCCAAGGAGGGGTAAAAAAAATCCCCTTGTGGCCACGGAGGTTCAAATGCGGTGACTCCGGGCTACCCGCGAAGCGGATAGTCGCCTTGGGATTAGTCGGCTCGCATAGCGGGTTGGATATCTAGGTTAATAAAAAAAAACTTATTATATACCATATAAAGAAGTAAAGGGAGGTTCAGGGGAAAACCTCAAAAAAAAGGAAACTGAAGAACACCCTGACAGCCTTCCATCCGGACAATATGCACAAATGCATACCGGTAATTTGTAACATGTACTAGTGCATAACATGCACTAATGCATAGAAAATGTATGCATTTATGCATACCGTCCAGATGGAGGGCTCTCAAGGTGTTCTTCAATTTTCTCTTTTTTTGAGGTTTCCCCCTGCCTCCCTCTAAAGAAGTAATTCTAATTCTTTGCTTTCTGCAAGATCGTTGATTCGGCTTGTGCACCAGGCCATTAATTTAGTCAAAATGGTAAATTTTAATATTCAGTTATCGTGGTTTGATCGATGTCAAAATCTACTCTCGTTACAGATGTGTGAATGGATATTGTACAGGAGTACTTTCCGGCCGGATATCATTTGCTACAATTTACTTATTGATGCATTTGGACAAAAGTCATGCCCTGATAAGGCGGAATCTACTTATTTGAACCTTCTAGAAGCTAGATGCATTCCTACTGAGGATACATATGCACTTCTTCTAAGGGCTTATTGTATATGTGGATTACTAGAGAAAGCCGAAGCTGTCTTTATGGAAATGAAGAAACATGGTCTTTCACCAAGTATGTTTTGATCATCGACTTTGGCCACGATGAACACTAAAGCTTATGTTAGAACACATCTTTAAGTATAAACCACGCTATTTATTTCTGGACATGATGATCCCTAACTATATATATATATAACTATATATATATACAGAGGGAGGTTCAGGGGAAAACGCTAAAAAAAGAGAAAACTGAACACTCTAGGAGCCCTCCATCCGAACGGTATGCACAAATGCATACAAGCGATTGAAGCTGTTTTTTTCTCTCTATCCACCAATGCATATAGATGCATTATTGCATATAGTTGCATTAGTGCATATATATGCATTAGTGCACAAATGCATGTTACAAATTACCAGTATGCATTTGTGCATACCGTCCAGATGGAGGGCTCCCAGGGTATTCTTCAGTTTTTTTTTTGGTGTTTTCCCCTGAACCTGACCCTATATATACATATATGCAGGTGCGGTGGTGTATAATGCATACATAGATGGACTGATGAAGGGAAGAAACTCACAGAAAGCCGTAGAGATCTTCCAAAGGATGAAGAGAGATTGCTGCCAGCCCTCTACTGAAACCTATACAATGTTGATCAACTTATATGGAAAGGTGATCACAATTGTAGTTATGTTGAATACTATTAAATTGCATTTTATTAATTGACATATATCAACAACGAATTGTTATGTTACTAATTGATCAACTAGGAAATATGTTGTAAGAGACAACCTTCTTAATCCTCTGTGTCATATAAGTTTTTTTTTATACTTTCCCGGGCATATATTGGTCATGTTTAGGATAAATAATTGATTGTAGTTCATTAAAAATTTCAGATGCACATACTCTTTAGTTGATGGTATGCTTAGGTAGTTTATGATGATTATGATTATATTTTGTTAAACTAAATGAAGTTATCATGTACCAATCTAGGGTATGGTGAAATGATGTTGAAAAGTCAAAGATGTCACCTATTTAGACAGTTGGAAGGTATAATTGTCTTTATAGATGAAAAAGGAACTTCGGTGTGGCAGATGCATTGAGTCAATACTAAAGAACAGTCTTTTATGCTGGCATCTTAAAAACTCTAGCTACGATATAAGTTATTACCTATGCATCCTCTTGGGGGTGAAACTCTCGACAAATAACACCACATCCCAACTGGGTCCACACTTTTAATCCATGGCTTAGCCCATTTCTATGGTCTTTCTGTGCATACTTTATAGATATAGACCATTAGGGTTGGGTTCCGGTGAGAAGGAGAGTTATGGTGAGAAGCGTAAGAAGGGATCTCCACCCTTGGATGCACGTTAGGATGAGATGCACCGGATCAATTCCCTTCTAAGGCGCAATTCATGGGCTGGTATGAGATTAAAAGTGATCAATGGCTGAGATCGCTTCTTATGCTTCTCACCTTAACTCTACTTCTCACACGATCCTATACCTAGACTATTATGCTTAAAGGCGCAGGATCGTTTGAGAAGGAGAGTTAAGGTGAGAAGCGTAAGAAGGGATCTGGACCCTTGATCACCTTTAATCTCAAACC
Organism: Silybum marianum; assembly: GCA_036898165.1. Lineage (NCBI taxonomy): Eukaryota > Viridiplantae > Streptophyta > Magnoliopsida > Asterales > Asteraceae > Silybum > Silybum marianum. Next base: position 24,619,945 of record CM072543.1, read on the forward strand.
TTCCCATGAATTGCGCTTCATACGAGGATTGATCCGGTGTATCACGGTGCATCTTATCTCAGTGCTTCTCATCCTAAAGTGCATCCAAGAGTGGAGATCCCTTCTTACGCTTCTCACCTTAACTCTCCTTCTCACCGGAACCAACACTTCCTTCCATAGTTCTCCAGCCTCATCGTTTTTTCACCCAGAGTCCTTGATTCTCGTTTTTTAATGTGAATCATACGTTTTCAGTATCTCGTGAATGATTGAATCGGATGGCACTTTGAGACATCACAGCCCAGATTTAACAATTTTCAACTAATTTTATGGCCAAGCCTATTGATAGGCCTTGGAATTTTGGGAGAACAATCAAATTCCAGCTTTAAAGCTTTCCTATATGCCATTGCTAAGCCTTGAATTTAAGAGCCATGGAGTCTTCTATTTAAGATGACACCAAGTTATTGCAAGTACGCAATCGTACTAATGGCATAGGATCGTGTGAGGAGAAGAGTTAAGGTGAGAAGCGTAAGAAGAGATCTGAACCCTTGATCACTTTTAGGGGCTGTTTGTTTACCTCTTAACAGTTCCATTAAGAGGCAGCCTCGAATCGTTAAGAGGTAAATTCTGTTTGGCAAAAAATTAGTCTGCCTCTTAATTGTTCTAAAACCCTCTGAATCATTTTGTATCCCGAACCTCCCTTAACCATTCAGAGCCCTGATTTCGTAAAAGCCTCTTTAATCATTCTGAGCACTTAATAAAAGCCTCTTAACCAAAGCATTCAGCAACTACCAAACAGCCCCTTAATCTCATACCCACCCATAAATTGTGCTTTAGAAGAGAGTTGATCCGGTGCATCTCAGTGCACCTCATCTCGGTGCATTTCATCCTAATGTGCATCCAAGGGTGAAGATCTCTTCTTACGCTTCTCACCATAACTCTCCTTCTCATCAGAACCCAACCCTCGTACTGATAAGTTCACATGCAAATAAACTCCTCATGCAATACAAATTACTTTTTTCACATCAAGAGATTGAAACAAAGGATTTTGAGTCTTTTCATACAACCTCAATTTTGTATGACGTCAGTTTTATTTGCAGACCACCAAAAAAGACATCTTATTTTGGCATTTTTTTCATATTTTACTTCTACTCAGAACTTATCCTACTCTTAATTATGAACTTTGTGCCTCTCAGTTCGTTGATATTAAGGAATTAAAATCAGAATCCTATATGATACAGCAAATTATAGTAGTTTATTTTTGTCTGTTTTACTTTTATTCTTATCCTGCAAGTTTCTAAGTTTGTTTTATTTACTTTCAGGCAAACCGTTCATACATGGCTTTGAAGGTGTTCCACGAAATGAAAAGTCAAAAATGCAAACCGAACATCTGTACTTACACTGCTTTAATAAATGCATTTGCTAGAGAAGGCCTATGTGAGAAAGCAGAAGATATATTTGAGCAGCTACAAGAAGCTGGGATTGAACCTGATGTTTATGCTTATAATGCATTAATGGAAGCATATAGGTCATTTCTAAACTCTCTTCTGACATATCTTTGTTGCATAGATGAAGAGTATTAGGGGCTGTTTGGCAGTTGCTGAATGGTTTGGGGCAGAATGATTAAGTAGTCAGAATGATTAAGAGGGTCTTATGATATAGTGCAAAATGAAATATAATCGTTTGGTAATTGTTGAAAATGAAATTAGGGCTCTTAATGGTTAAGGGAGTTCCAGGATACAAAATGATTCAGATGGTTTTGAAACCATTAAGAGGTAGACTTATATATATATGAAGAGTTAGAACACCAACTAAGTGAAAAGATATCCTTCCATTATATGGTTTCAAAAATCTAAATTTATCGTCTCATCTAGGTATCCTGTGCGACCTCAAATTTGGTTGCGAACATGAGGACAAAGGAGCGCACGACACGTGTCCCATTCAGTCTGAATAAAGATGGTGAAGTTCATACATTATTTAGTATGAATAACACGCATTCACAGTGAATAACACAACATTCAGAGTGAATAACACATCATTCAGTCTGAATATTTCCCTTCGTTATTCAGACTGAATAGGACACGTGTCACGCTCTCCTTTGTCCTCATGTTCGCAACCAAATTTGAGTTCTCATTTGAACCCGCCTCTATATAAACCATGAAAACTAGGATGGTTTAACTCCTCCAAAAGTTATACTTCTCTTTTGATGCCATTCTAGAATAGATGTTCCCTTTGATATCTTTTATCAAGATTTTCCGGGTACTACCCCATTGCAAGTCATGATTATCTGACATAGTTAAATATCTTTCTAGCTAGAGTAATTCACACTCCATCCCATGAAAATTGCAAACACTTTTCTTGTGCGGGTTTCTTTTTTGGGAAGTTTTCTTGTCAAGGTGACATATTTGCCCGCTATCATCACTATATACAAACTAATGTGTTGATAGGGTCTAAAAGAATCTTCCATTTTGTTTCTACTGAAGGGCATGTAGATATACAACACATAGTCAAACTAGTTCCTTTAGAGTATGTGACGAGTCAAGATTTCCATTTTCATGATAAGGAGGGAGTGTTACAATTAAAGCCTTGCTTTCCGAATAATTTTTGAAAATCATTTTTAAGTATATAATATTTATATACAGCAAATGAAACAAATAAACTCACACACCCTCCTTACCTTTAGTGAGGTTTTGAACCTGTGACCTCTTAGGAAGTCAAAGACTCACATGCTGCTAGGCCAAAAGCCCTTTGATTTCATAAAGGTATTGTTGATAGGTATAGATTATACAACTTGCTTGTTAGTCATTCTTGGAGTCCTGTGTCGGCTAGACTTGGACTATTTCTCCTATATATGTTGGAAACCTCCCCCTTCTCCTCAAGGGATCTTTTGGAGGACGATCTGGGGTTTCCACATATTTCCACATGGTATCAGAGCCTTTGCCGCCTTTGCCACTGTAGGGACCCGACACTCTGGCTAGCCCGCTCTCGACACTTTGGGATAATTTTGTCCATCTAGCATCTGCTGGAGGGGTTGTAATGGAGTTCTATGGTAAAAGGTTAAAGAAATTTAAAATGCTCGCCATGTACTTTGGCCATTTAACATTTTCATCTTGTGGGTCCCATTTACAGAGCGTTAGAAGAAATGAATATGTGATATTGGGTAAGGAGGAACAAATATTAGGAGGGAAAATGGTATGAATAAATGAAACTAGCCATTTATATATAGATGTATATTTTCATCTTTATTTATATAATTATAATAACTCGTAACAAATGTGTTTTGTTTCTCCCAACAGCCGGGCAGGTTTTCCATATGGTGCTGCGGAAATCTTTTCACTTATGCAGCATATGGGTTGTGAACCAGATAGAGCATCGTTTAATATCATGGTTGACGCATATGGAAGATCTGGTCTTCACGAGGGTAAGTAAATTCTAATCTGTTATATAAATGCTCGTTAATATCATTAAATGTAGTTGAAACTTGCTTTGAAATGACTATAACTTGCATTACTAAGGGTACCAATAAGAGCGTGCCATGTGTCCGTATTCACATGATATTCTTCATGAATGGTAGCATCATTCATCGTGAATGTTGTAAAAAATTCACTTTCATTATTCATCATGAATAGGGACACGGTTTGAGCTCTCGGTTGTCTCCAGGTGTGCAACTGAACTTTCCAATATATATATATATATATACACACACACACACACATGGGGTTTAGAGAGTTACAACACAATTAGGAAACTATTTCTAGAATATCACATAGGAAACTATTTCCAGAAGATTACACAATATTTCTAACGAAAGGGATAAACATAGTAACTTAGGTGCTTAGTGTATCAAAATTAATTATCTTCACATACACTTCTCCATACTCTTCAAACCACAAACAAAGGAAGTTCATGGTGGATTTCTTATCGTGAATCCCGGAAAAAATTTAGTCCGTAAACCACCGGCATAGAGGTGGGCGGCCAATAGTTCTTTGAGGATAGTGAATATCGTGTCCTCAAATTAGTTGTTAAGATTGTTGTTTGCTTCACAATTTTGTTGAAGATCATATTTATATATAATACGACATAACTCACACGCACTTCTCACCTTTCGTGAGGCTTGAACCCTTGACCTAATCTATAATTAAGCGACCAATAACCGTTTGGTGTTTTCTGCACACTTTGAAAGATCAAGTTCGAGCACACATCCTTTTCATCCTTTGTTAAGAGTATGGATGTTTGAACTAGGGGTGAGCATCACAACCGGGTACCCGCCTTTGGAACTGGAACCGCTCTGGACTGCCGGTTTCGGAACCACATTGGTTCCGGTTCCTAAAATATGAAACTGATCTGGACTGGTTCCGATTCCGGTTCTCATTTTTTCGGAACCGTTCCCCACCGGGACCAGTTACCCGGCACCGCTGGGTACCCAGAACCGGAACCGACGAGTACCCGTTGGCCGCTACTTTTAAATAAAAATTATTTTATACATTTATTAATAAAGTTATATTACCTTTTAGGTTAGAGTTAGACGAGTTATGTATGTTTATAATAGGCTTAAAATTACATTTTTATCGTATACAATGTAAAAATAAAATAAAAAAACTGAATCCGGGTACCCGGTATCGGAACCGGTCCCACTGGTTCTGGTTCCAAAATATAAAGAACCAACGTTAGCGGTTCCGGTTCCGGAATTCCAGGAACGCCGGTTTCGGTTCCGTGAAATTTAGCCGGATACCCGGTTATGCTCACCCCTAGTTTGAACCCCTACTTTTGTTTTCCATAGTAATATAATCTTTCTCTCGATTGTGTTTTTGCTTTAGATGCTCGATTAGTATTTGAGGAGATGAAGCGGCTAGGAATTGAACCTACGATGAAATCACATATGGTCCTTCTCTCCGCCTACTCCAAAGTCGGTAATATCTCAAAATGCGAAGAGCTAGTGACCAAAATGCACAAATCCGGGCTCGAACCGGATACGTTCGTGCTCAACACAATGTTAAACGTTTACGGACGAATGGGTCACTTCAAAAAGATGGAAGAAGTTTTAGCCGTTATGGAAAACCGACCATATATACCGGATATAAGCACATACAACATCTTAATCAATATGTATGGCCGTGCAGGCTATTTTGAACGAATGGAAGAGATATTCCGATTATTGCCAACCAAAAACTTGCAAAGAGACGTTGTCACTTGGACTTCTCGTCTTGGAGCTTATTCTAGGAAGAAACTATACACGAGGTGTTTAGAAATCTTCGAAGAAATGATAACCGATGGATGTTACCCTGATGGAGGAACTGCAAGAGTTCTTCTTTCGGCTTGTTCGACCAAAGAGCAGGTCGAACAAGTGTCTTTAGTTCTTAGGACGATGCATAAGGATATGAAAACCGAGCTACAAAACCCTTAGGGATAGCTCAACTCATTATAACAAAATCGGGTTCATAGGACGCCAAAATTATCTCAGTGTCGTAATAACTGGTTCATAGGACTTAAGTTTATAGGAACAAACATCTGTGCATCCTATGTAAAAGTGTTGCAATAAGTTGCTTATAGTTTTTTATGACACTTATGAAATAAAGCGTCCTATAATTCTTTTATATGATATTATTTAATGTAATTAGGGATTATATTATTGCTTTTAACTTGTATATTACAATGAAAGGATACAAGGATATATATATATAGAGAGAGAGAGAGGAAAGTTCAAATGTGAACTCATTTTTGGTTGTGAACGTGAGGACGAATCTCAGCCACTTATCCGGTCAATAAAGGCGGCTTTGACCTGGTTCCCCTCCTTTAATAATCTCCACCCTCCCATGAAATGCGTCAATCCTCCGTGATCGCGTCCACCATAACCGAAGATGTGTGGCTGAGATCCGTCCTCACGTTCACAACCAAAATTGAGTTCACATTTGAACCTAACCCTATATATATATATATAGACAGAAAATCTAGACAAAGAGAAACCCTAAGGGCCCATGGGCTAACTGGGCCTAAGTAAACGTATTTTCATTCTAACAAAAGGGAACAAGTATCCTATAAGAAAATGTTTTCCGTAAAAAATCTAATACAAGATTTTAATTTAGAGATGTCCAGTTTTTTTTTTGTTAAAACGTCCAAAAGCATTCTATAAACTTATTGCAAAGCTTTTACATAGTACACATAATTGTTTGATTCTATAAACTTAAGTTCTATAAAGCAATCTATTAAAACACTTAAACATTTTTGGCATCCTATAAACCTAATTTTGTTGTAGTGACTGGTTACGCATTAGATTTGCTCCCCATTGGTCACCAGTTCTATATCTATAAGAGGTTTTCCGGGCTACGAATTTGATGCTATCATTAAAACCTTTGTATATTTGTAAAGTGGAATCCTTAAGTTATATGATGCTATTTGGAGACCAAAAGTGACTTAGGGGTTGTTTGTTTACCAATTAATAGTTCCATTAAGAGGCAGTCTTTGAATTCCTAAGAGGTGAATCTTGTTTGGCAAAAAATAAGTCTGCCTCTTAATGGTTTCAAAACCCTATGAATCATTTTGTATCATGGACCTCCCTTAACTATTCAAAGCCCTAATTTCATTTTGAAAATTTACCAAACAATTATATTTCATTTTGCACTATATCATAAAACCATCTTAATCATTCTGACCACTTAATCATTATGCACCAAACTATTCAGCACCTGCCAAACAACACCTTAGAGACATACCGATACGTGAACATATTCGATTCGATAGCTTGAAAAACTTGTCCTATGTAGCTTGGATCGCTTTACATCGAAACTGAAGGACGAAAATGACCATATTACCCTTCGTTTTGTATCTAAAACAGGAAAGGATAAGATATCTCACTCTCCTTATTATATGCTCAACCAACTTTGAACTAAAATCCATCACATTCTCATATATTACAAAGCATAAATTCATGTCTCTTACACACAATATAGATATAAATATATATATATATATATATATTAGTTGGGATGATTCACTGTGGAAGCTTGTTTAACTTGCAATAGAGATAATCTTTGAACTTCTTAGTCTTGAATTTTGGTGGATTATGTTGATTGATGAGGTTTGGAATTGGTCCAACCTCACACTCTGGTGGTGGCTCCAAGAACACTGGCCAAGACATCCTTGTCCTATCCTTATTCACTGTTGTTCTATGGTACACACTCTTATACTTCCCATTGCTCAATATCTGCCAAAAACAATCATGTTTTTATAATCTTTATTATCTTTTTATATATGTTAGGATATATATATATATAACCTTTTTGAATCTCTCTCCAAAAGAGCATTTATTTATATGGAGATAGGAGGTTATAGATGGAGGTTCAAACGAGAACACCTCCATTTTACGAGAACGTGAGAACACCCTTATCACATGTGATAATACACGAAAGGGGACTTGATGGTGTGCGGATGAAGTGCCTTGCTATTTAGGTCGCACCAAAGATCATTTGCGCTTATGATTTAATATCACATATGATGGTTTTGATTGATTATATTATCACATCAAAGACACCCTTATCACATGTGATAATATATGTGATGGAGCTTAGTGGTGTAACAACGACTTGGCCGGTAACCTAGATCACGCCAAAAGTCATCCGCATTTCTGATTTAGTATCACATGTGTATTATATGTGTGTGATGGAATAATAGTATCACATGTGATTTTCTATGGTAAAAGGGTGTTCTCGCGTTCTCGCAAAATGAAGGTGTCCTTGTTTGAACCCTTCCCGGAGGTTATATATATAGGGGCGGATTCAAATGAGAACTCAAATTTGGTTGTGACCGTGAGAACAAATGAGAGCGCGACATGTGTCATATTCAGACTGAATAATCAAACAAATATTCAGACCGGATAAAACTGAATATAGTTTTAATTCAGTCTGAATAATAATAATGCTTATTCAGACTGAATAAAAACTATATTCAGTTTTATTCGATCTGAATATTTCTTTGATTATCCAGATGGAGGACTCCAAATGTGTTATTCAGTTTTTTTGAGGTTTCTCCTGAACCTCTCTCTCTCTCTCTCTCTCTATATATATATATATATATATATATATATATAGGTTTGATGATTTTCGTATGGCTGATGTGGGACTCGAATATGCCTCCTCAAATGGAGGTTGTACGTTGCCCCAAGAACATAGAAATGTGTTTTCATGTAGACCTAGCTTGTGGTCGGATTATGTGAAACCTCTTTGAATCTCTCTCTAAAAGAACTCTTATAGAGAAAGGGGAGGTTTGGAAAAGAAATCACTTCTTGTTCATTTTTCATGTCCCCTCCTCCCTGTCCTACCAATCATAGACACATCATTTATTCATTATATTTATATAGAGGCAGGGAGGAGGTTTAGGGAACATCCCAAAATATATGAAAAGCTGATGAACACCCTTGTGAACATTCATCTGGACAGTATGTATGCACATGTGCATACAAGTAATTGAAATTGTTTTTTGATTTTTATTCACATTTGCATGTCATGCACATTTGCATGTTATGCACATTTGCATGTTATCCACATGTACATACCGAACTAATTGCTTGCAAATTACTTATATGCACATGTGCGTACCGTTTAGATTCCAAATGGACGGTGTGTTCAACATTTTTTTTTTTTTTTTTGCAGTTTCCCCTATATATTATACATATTATTCTTTTAGTAGGAAAATGTTAAAATGATGATGTATCTGAAAAAAAAATGATTGGTTGGGTAGGTCGCAGACGTGAAAATGGGGACCTTTGATATTTTTTCAATAAGGTTCCTAGGTTTGATGGTTCATGTCTAGCTAATATGAGACTCCAAAACAACATATACAAGTCTGACACTCAAAATCAAATACGGGTATTCACAAATGAATATATATATATATACAGAGAGAGAGAGAAGAAAGTTCAAATGAGAACTCAAATTTGGTTGTGAACGTGAGGACAAATGAGAGCGTGACACATCTATGAATGTAGATGTAGATTTTTCAGACTGAATAATCAAACAAGTATTCACACCGAATAAAACTGGATATAGTATTTATTGAGACTGAATAAGGATTATTCAGACCGAATAAATACTATATTCAGTTTTATTCGGTCTAAATATTTCTTTGATTATTCGGTCCGAATATGACACGTTTCGCGCTCTCACTTGTCCTCACGTTCACAACCAAATTTGAGTTCTCATTTTAACCGGCCCCTATATATATATATATATAAAATGTGAGTGAGTTAAGTATAGTAGTTTATTACCTCAATTTGATCACCAATGTGAATAATGAGAGCATTAGGGATGTATGAAACATCATACCAATGATCATCTTTGAATACTTGTAGACCTTGAACTTCATTTGGAACAAGAATGGTGATGGAAGACAAATCAGTATGTGGTACCACCCCAAGAGCAAGTTCAGGGCATGGGCATGGTGGGTAGTAGTTTATTTTCATCATGTAGGTTAACTCTTCACCACCCAACCCTTCTCTTATTGCATTCTCTTCTAGCCCAAGTCCCTTTGATAGATATCCAAGCAATTTGTTTGCCACTTCTATCAACTTTTGTGTGTATTGCTCATTTATATCCCTAGAAAATTCCACCCACATAAAAAAAAAGTATTAAATTAATCAATCAAGTCTAGTCTATATCCAGTAGAGCGATTGTTTCTGTCAAGACCTTTGACTTGTGGAAGTGTGTGTAAACAGTCTATTAAATGATAAAAATACAGTAATTTCATGCATAAAATATGGGAGAATGAAAAAGTATTAAATCAAACAATAAATCCGTCGGTAACTAAACGAACGAGACCAAATAAGTCAAGTATATCCATTCGGAGGTGGGTTATGGAGGGTGTGACGTAGACCTGTTCTCTACTGTAGATTATAATGACTATTATTGTAAAGAACCTCGGCCGCTGAGTTTATCAGAGCTGATGTCTTGCAATCATAATTTGTCGGGATTAGTCCAGGCTATTTGGGATTCCGGATTCCCTTTCAAAAAGAAAAAGGGGGGGGGGGAGGAAATAAAAATAATTAAATTAAATAATTAATCCGTCGATACTAACCAAACAAACTTAAGTGGGGTATAGGGATGGAATGTAGACAGACTTGTCCTCTATGAAAGAGTTGAGCGTAAAAACATTTGATTTGTGAAAATGTTGTAAAAGTGATTAAATTAAGCAATAAATCCGTCGGTACACTACAACAAAAGTGATTTTATAGGATGCTTAAAATGAAAAAGTGTCCTAAAAAGAATACATTATAGTACACAAGTTTATAGGACCAAATCATAAAGCGTTCTATCTAAAAGCGCTACAATAGGCTTATAGGACGCTTTTACGCGTTTCAACAAGTTTTTATGACGTTTTTAAAATAAAGTGTCCTATTAGCTATTTTATAAGACACTTTTGAAAAGTGTCTTATAAACCCATATTTTATAGGACACTTCTCAAAAGTGTCCTATAAAATAGCTAATAAGACACTTTGTTTTTAAAAACGTCATAAAAACTTGTTAACATGCCTTGAAAAATGTGTTACAGAGGATGTGACGTAGACTTGTCCTCTACTGTAGATTATAATGACTATTATGGTAAAGAACCTCGACCACTAAAAAATGTGTGTGAACAGTCTATTGTATGATAAAAGTATGGTAATTCCGAATCCATACATACACAACAATTGTGCTCACTGAGTTTATCAGGTCTGATATCTTGTGATCATAATTTGTCGGGATTAGTCGAGACTGTCTAGGACACCCTTTCAAAAGAAAAGAGAAGGGGGGGGGGGGGGGGGGGAAATAAAAATAATTAATCCATCAATACTAACCAAACAAACTTAGGATATCCTATCCGAAGTGGGGTATAGGGGTGGAATGTAGACAGAATTATCCTCTATCAAAGGGTTGAGCGTTTGTTTTCGTAAAATCATTTGATTTGTGAAAATGTTGTTAGCAATTAATATATTAAATGATACACATTTTATTCCTGAAATTGAGTTAAACCCTCCAACATTCTTTTGTCCAAAAAATTTAATTTCCTAAAATGTAGTGTGTTATTGGTTCTATAATTCACAACGGAATGTTGTAAAATAATTCACATCTATTTTTCATGAAGAATAAGGACACATGGCACGTTCCCAATGGTTCTCTAATTCACAACAAAACTATGGTTTTAAACCGAGTTTATATATATATATATATAGAGAGGGGGAGGTTCATGCAAGGACGATATCTTTTTACGAGAACGCGAGGACAACTCTCAGCCAATCATTTTGTACATGAAATTTTTCATGTACAAAATCATATATGATTCAAGTACAAAATCATATATGATTAGCCGCAACTTGCCCGCGGGAAAAGTCGTCTGTGTCCTTTTTGATGCTTACAAAATCACATATGATTTTGTACATAAAATTATATGTAATTTTGTATATGAAAATTTTCATGTACAAAATGATTGGCCGAGACTTGTCCTCGTATTCTTGTAAATTGGTGCCGTCCTCGTATGAACCTGCCTCTCTCTCTCTCTATAACCATCCATCTTTAAAGAAACAGAGGAACAATTTGTGGACCACATATGATGTGGGTCCCACATAATATTAAATTATTTCTGATTTAATATTAAATCATATTAAATCATAAATGATTAAATATCATGTGGGACCCACGTTATATGTAGACCACAAGTGTCCATTTATTTCTTTAAATTTACAAAGTCATTATTTGAACTTTCCTCTATATATATATATATATGTTATAAAAAGGGTATATTTTTTTAAAATCGAACCAAGTTGGTTAGGGACCAAGGACTGTTAAGGACCGACGACTTTAAATCAATTAAGTTTATAAATAAATGACATATCATAGGCTGGTGACCGATTAAAAACGGACGAATTATGAGCGGTGGGGCCTAAAAACAAAAAAGGCCTATGATCGATTAAGATTGACCACACATGAAAAAAAAATTGTTTTTTTGTGTATTTATCAAGTTTTAACTTCATAACTCAAATCAACGATATCAATAAATACATACATTATACCTTTCTTTTAAAAACATGTTAAAAAAAGACATAATTTCATATAAAAAACGCATAAAAGATATCCTTTGTAATTTCTCTATAAAACATGAATTACCCAAAAGATTTTGCTATATATTAATTATCAAATCAAATAAACCAAGATAAAATATATATATATATATATATATATAGGGGAGAGATCAAATGAGAACCATCCATTCTTAAAGGAACAATTTGTGGACCATATATGATGTGAGTCCCACATAATATTAAATCATAAATGATTTAATATTATGATCATAAATGATTTAATATTATGTGGGACCCACATCATATGTGATCCACAAGTGTCCCTTTGTTCCTTTAAAAATGCAAAGTTCTCGTTTAAACCTTCCCCCCTCTCTATATATATATAAACTTTTCCTCCATCATAATATAAAAAGATATTTTAGTTATGAGGGTATTTTATTTATAAAGTGTCTTTTTAGCGGTAGTTTGGGTATTTCTAGGTGCACAACTAATTTGGTACCTTTGGTTGTGAAATATCATACATTTAGGTACCCGATTTACATATGAAAATGCAACAGACTTTAGTTTGAATCATATTTTGTGTGACGTAATTTTGTCTGTCGGAAATATATATCACATCCAAATAAGATATATATTGGATTCACTTCCTTTTTTTATACCGGTTTGATAAAGTCTTAAATAAATCCTAAAAATAAATTACTTCATTTTATTATTTGCTTTTGTATATGGGTTCCGTTCATCGTGACAAAATACGTGTATATAATACCTAATATGTAATCGAAAAAAGTACGAATATACTTCATTCACACACACATAGGGTGTAGTTCAGAAGAAAATCGCAAAAAAAAATGAAAAACTGAGGAAAACTCTGATAACTCGTTCATCTAGACGGTATTCATATATGCATACAAGTAATTTGTAAGCAATTTGTCCGGTATGCACATGTGCATAAAAACTAAGAAACGACCTCAATATTTGTATGGACATGTGCATATTGTCCAATGAATGATTATCAAGATGTTCTTCAATTTTTCAATTTTTAGGGTTTTCCATGATCCTCCCCACCCTCTCTCTCTCTCTCTCTCTCTCTCTCTATATATATATATATATATATATATATATATAAAAGAATCCATGAAAATGCAACATACTTTGGTCTGAATTTTATCTTGCGCGATGCAATTTTGTTTAAATGACAAAAATATCACATCCAATGAAGATTTTGAAAGTACGTTACACAAAATAAGAATCAGTTATCAAGGGCGGACCCACCCTATGGGGAGGGGGGGTCCCGTGCTACCGCTCAACCGTGTTCCATAAGGGTAAAAAATATTGCGTTTCGTAAGTTTTACATGAGGTGCACCCGCTAAACTTTTGATATTTCAAGGGTTAAAGGAGCACTACTTTAAAAAATCCTTCGAAATCAAACAAAAACCTTAAAAAAATCACTCGAAATCAACCAAAAACCTTAAAAAAATCCTTCGAAATCAACCGACAAAATTAAAAAAGTCCCCAAACGGGGAATTCGGCTAAAAAATCCCTCGAAATCAACCGAAAAATACATCAAACAACTTTGCGAACATTTGATACAATTTAAGGATGCACCCGTTCGGAAAAATCCTGGGTCCGCGACTGTCGGTTATAGTGAAGCAGTGAACATAAAAGTATGAAAGAGTAGTTAGAGTGTTGATAAAAGAAAAACCTGTAAGAAGGAGGATTCTTTGGCCAAAACTGATAGTTAATGGAAGAAGGTGGCCAAACCCTATGAAACAAATGATCCACCCACCCTTTCTTCCCTTCCACTTCCTTCTGAAGTTTAGTTCCATACCCTTCAATACTTTGATTATTTGCAGGTGTGGCTATGGCTTCTTTTTCTTCTTGTGGCAATTCAAAGAAGTCTTTTCCTACTTTTTGTAACTTGCTTATAAGTTCATTTGGTATTCCATGGTTAACCACTTGAAAGATTCCCCATTCTCTGCTGGCTTCTGAGATGGAATCGACAAGTTTTTCGACATCTGGGTGGCTGAGATCGATCACCGGAACCGCCAGTAAGACGCCATGGATGGTGGTAGTTGCTGGCTGTTCAGATTCTGATCTTATGTATTCAGATGGGATTGTGCCATTTAGGTTTGAAAGTGAGGCTATTTCTTGAACTCTCTCCACCTCCATTTTTGTTGATTTATGTGTGTTGTGTTTTTGCTATCTTTCTTCAGGTATATATACACACACTGACATATATATATATATATATATATATAAGGGCGGGTTCAAAATGAGAACTCAAATTTGGTTGTGAACGTGAGTACAAATGAGAGTGCGACACGTGTCCCATTCAAAGAAATATTATAGTATATATTCGTTTGAATATACAAAGGAATATTCAGTCTGAATATTCCTTTGTATATTCAGACTGAATACAATATTCAGTCTGAATATTCCTTTGTATACTCAGTCTGAATATTGTTTATTTTGACACGTGTCACGCTCTCATTTGTTCTTACTTTCACAACCAAATTTGAGTTCGCATTTGAACTTTCTTCTCTCTCTCTATATATATATAAAGTCAGCTTCATACGAGAATGTACTTATTTAAAAAAATAAAAAAATGACTAAATCACATGTAACTCACGGGACCTTGCCATGCGGCCATGGGGTCCGCCTGTAAATCTTTTGATTGTTAGTGTAAAATCACATATAATTTTATACGTAATTTAGTCATTTTCTTAATTTTTTTTTAAGTAGATATCATATGAACATTCTATGTGTGTTTTTTTCTCATGACCCTTCCATCGGTTTAATTTATGGTGTAAAGATTGCCGTCACTTTTTTATGCCAAAACAAGACAATAAATAGCATGGCATATTTTCTTCAAAAATATGATATTTGGACTTTAAAATTCTTTATTTAATACCTAAGAAAATTATATTTTTCTTTGATGTGTTTTTTTTTTTTTTTCTTCGTCATCTATACAGTTTAAAAGTTATAGTTCAGCCATTGTGGGTTGTAGAAATGCTCTGAATTTATTCTTTCCTTTATCATTATTAAAGAAACCGTTAAAAATAAGAGGCATTAATTTAATCTTTTTTCCCTTATTTCATTCTTTTTCTTTTTAAAAGTAAATAATATATATATATAGAGGCCCTTCAAGTGTTAACCCAATAATTTGTGTTAACCGTGTTAACCCATCGTTTACTGGTGAACACCATGTTCATTCACTGGTGAAACACCATTCATCAGTGAACGAATGGTTTCATGCACCATTCATCAGTGAACGAATGGTTTCATGCATGCATTCTCGTTCACTGGTGAACACCATTCGTCAGTATACGAGCATCGTGTTCACCAGTGAACGAGCACGGTGTTCACCAGTGAACGATGGGTTAACACAAATAATTGAGTTAACACTTGAAGGAGCCTCTATATATATATATATGTATATGGTTGGGTTCTGGTGAAAAGAAGAATTATGGTGAGAAATGTAAGAAGGGATCTTCATCCTTGGATGCACATTAGGATGAGATGCACCAAGATGAAGTGCACCAAGATGCACCAGATCAACTCCCTTCTAAGACGCAATTCATGGATGGGTATGAGATTAAAAATGATCAATGGTCCAGATCTCTTCTTACGCTTCTCACCTTAACTCTCTTTCTCATACGATCCTAAGCCTATATATATATATATGTAGTATACGGCGTGGGATCGTGTGAGAATGAGAGTTAACGTGAGAAGCGTAAGAAAGGATCTGAACCCTTAATCATCTTTAATCTCAAACTCACATATGAATTGCGCTTCATGCGAGGATTTATCTGGTGCATGGGGTTGCATTTGATGTCGGTGCATCTCATTCTAGTGTGCATCCAATGGTGGAGTCGTGCAGATCACTTTTTACGCTTCTCACCATAAATCTCATTTTCACCGGAACACAACGTAAGTAACCCTATCTTCATAGCCGTTGGAGGGACAAACTAATTTTATGCATTTTTACAAACCATGATAAATAAATTGTACTATTTGAATTGTATCGAGGTAAACTCGGAAAACCGAGAAAAAACCTAGGGACTAAAAATGTAATTTACCCTAAAATATTTCTTGTAGTTTCTATACCTCTTATATGCATGGTGTAAAGATTGTCGATGCCTTTTCAAAAGTTAAATTGCATCAAAATTATTTTTATATGATTCTTATTTTGTTTAATTAACATATTTTAAAAACTTTTGTTTCGATACCTAAAATGTAATTTTTTAAACATTCATATCAAAGTAAGATAAAATACAAATTTGTTATTCCTCTTATCAGTGATTTTGGCATTTTAAAACACTTAAAAGGGGTTGATTGTTCTTATTTAACGTTAACATTACGTTCAACACAAGTGTAAACATTAACTCTTCAATCAACATTGTATCTTCAATATGTGAAGTGTAGATCAAAAATGATGACGTCATAACAGAGTTCAACAAAGACGAAAAATGAGTTAAACAAAGAGATAAGAAAAAGCTGAAAAGGTTCAACGACAATCCATGTCTACATCCATCGTCTTAGTTAAAACAAAAGTTGAAAGGGTTATTCAATATTCAGTTTTTTAAGGCTGAAAGTGAAACTTGTCAACGAAACTTTTACCAACTCTCATCAATCTAAGTGTGCTACGTCATTGTATTTTGCAAGACTTATAGTACGACACCCACTGTTAATTAATAGATTCGACCCATATAAGAATGTAAAATGACCAAAAATGACATATTGAAAAATAAAAATAATAATTAATATTAATGAGGGTTATAATTGAAAAAATTACAATAAGCTCCTAAAACGCTGCTCCAAGTAGCGTTTCAATACGCTTAGTTATAAGTTAACTTATGGTTTGTCAAACATGTACACTGAAAATAAGTTAACTTATAAGCTATTTTATTTTTACCAACCATAGCCTTAATATCAATAAAACTAAATTGTTGTAAAAACCATTCATTTACATTTGATATAACAATTAAAATTACCTAAAATAATTTATTTTGAAAAGGTACGATGAATTTACAATTAACATTAACCGTCTCATTTTTTGTTTGTGTAGTTTTTTTATTAACCTGGATATTCAACCTGTTATATGAGTTGACTAATCCCAAGGGGACTGTCCGCTTCGTGGGTAGCCCATTGTTACCGTATTTGAACCTTCGTGGCCACAAAGAGATTTTTACTTCTCCTGGATTCGAACTTGTGACCTCCTGGTACTTTTGACTTTTGGAGCACGAGCTCAAACTATTAAGACACCACTCTTATGGTTATTGTGTCGATTATTTGTATGTTATAGAATTTATAATAAGTATTTATAAATAATATACAAACAATCGAAGAATTTTAATTGAAGGTTAGTGAAAAATAGGTGTCATATTTTGTAAACTACTAAAAAAACTTGTAAATCGTGTAAATCAATTCCAATCGTTCATTAAATATAACAAATATTTGATTTCATAAATACATCAATTGTTTTCTAATATAAAACGTTAATTATAACTAATAAACTTTAATTATATTTTTTAAATATTTAAATAATAATAAATGAATAATCATTATTTTTATAAATATTTTACTTATTTCATTTATGTGATTTACAACTTTTTGATGGTTTAATAAAAAGACACTTTACTAAAAAAAAATTTAACAAAAATAAATACAAATAAATAAATATTTACACATCGGAATGTTTGCCTCCAGGCCAAGCCATTAGTGAAAACGTCAACGGAGGCATACAAAAAAGATCATTAATCATTATAGTTCTATTTTAGTCCTTTAGGTTTAGTGAAAAGTTTAAAATTGGAACTAAACTTTTGATAAGTATAGAAATTATCCTTGTGATTAATATTTTTTTTTCCGAAAATGTTCTTTCGACACCAACTTTCAGTAAAAGTTGTCCGTTAAAAAGAATGGGTATTTTTATCTCTTTATCTTTCTTCCCAATTTTTCATTTCAAAAATATATTATGCACACACAATAATGATGGAACACAAAATCTCTAGGATCCTATTCCCGTGCTCCGATAAACTACCACACACCTTCCATCTGGATTCAGAACCAAAAACGAAACCTAGAAACTGCTAGCTCCTCTTTCCTTGCTTGCCCTCATCTCAATGAAACCCAAGATCTTTATTAGGAACATAACCTACGGGTGTTTTCATCAGGAAGAAACGTAAACATCTCTCATCAAGAATGAAATCGTAAGACCTATGGTTGACGAGGGGAACAAAGGTAGCATTATAAAGCACTAGATACATCTTCTATTAGACACGTTTTAAAATCGTGAATTTAATCACAAGGGTGGTGCCTCAATGGTTTGAGCTTGGGCTCCAAAGGTCGAAAGTACCTGGAGGTCCCAGGTTCGAATCCAGGGAGGAGCAAAAATCCCTTTGTGACTACAGAGGTTCAAATGCGGTTACTCCGGGCTACCTACGAAGCGGGTGATCGTCCTGGAATTAGTCGGCTCACATAGCGGATTGGATATCCAGGTTAATAAAAGAATTGTGAGTTCAGGTGGGGTTAAATTGAACAATATCTTGTATGGTTGACCTAAGATGTTACAAATGGTAGCAGAGCCAGAAATCAGACTTGTCTACTAGGTAAGGACGTTGGGCTCCCTAAGCGAGGTGGATTGCGAGATCCCACCTTGGTTGGGGAAAGGAACAAAGATTGTCTTATCAGGGACTATATATCTCCTTTAGCATATGCGTTCAAAAACTGTGATTCCAAGTTTGGATAACACATATAATATCTGGTACGGTTGGTTTGGGATGTTACATAAACCTAGGACGAATCACATAGTGCATGTCTATGCTGACTCACTGAAACATATCAAGTGTGTATAAGTATGTGTATGTGTGTATTTTTGTGTATGTGTGTGTTAACATTTAACAACATGCGATCTGATAGGGATGAGTTTACACCCTAAAATCTAACTTCAAGTGTATACTGTCGAATCAAGTAATACATATAGAAATACAAGTATCGAATGAAGGGAACTATAAACTAAGTATTACAATGACTATGACTACTATTAACTATTAAAGAATTGAGTTGATTCAATAATTATCTATTTTAACTAAATGGAAAATTCTAACAATTTCATAAAATAATTAAAAGTCAGAACTTTATCAAGAGAGAAAGAGTTAATAGTTGAAATCTTAATAGTTTTGACACAGACACTTCATTTGCAATACTTATCAAATTAATAAATTAGATGAGTACATAATCCCACAATTGCCTATTAATATCTCCCGAGTTATTAAAAGGTTAACACACAATTTCAAGAATTCATTAAAGCCAATATTGTATAAAAGTACTGAGCCTTAATTGGTATATCTTTATCCAAGTGCTCACATTTGACATATGAATCATAACTGTAACTATAAATTACTTTTCTCATAACTAATTTATAACTATAGATCAACTGACAGGTGATAAGGCTAATAACAACATTAAGCCAAGAAAATTATATGCTTCATTAATTGCAAAACCCAATAAAAATCATAGTTTCACTTGTTCATATGATTATATGATTAGAAACAAAAATCATCCAACTCCCAACATCTAAGGATTAGTTCATGTCGGGGGTGAAAGAAAACAAAGCAAAAAGAGACAAGTTCATAGGTTTATACATGACTTCTCAATCGAAGTCTAAAACACGTTAAAACTCTCTTTTTTTGATGAAACCCCACGAGCAACTTATGAATATGGATTCCGATCTTCTATCTAGATGATAATCTCCGCTTTTCGTGATTCCAAAATCTCTTTAGAATAGCCCAAGATGTCCAAAGTTGTGTTTTTCTGAGACGAGTATTTGATCATGAAATTCTAGCTGAAAAATGCTTAAAAACACAAAACAAGCCTCAACGTGACTTAGCACGTGACGTCGGCCCTGTATCAAGTCGCCAACAAACCAATATCACGTGGCAAGTCGCCTATAACACTGTTTTGGTCTTTTTGACTTAACTTTAGCCCTAGTTTTCCTCCAGAAGTCGTCTTTGTACTTCTTTTCGAGTTCCGTGTCCATAATACTTTTTAAATCTATATTAACAAGCTCAAACCTCGGGTTTTTCTATTTCTCTCGAAAGATTGATTCATGTATAAACTTGCACTAACATTAAAATAACGTTTTGCTTACTTGGAAACCGAGTGAAACTACCAAAAAGTGGTGCAATAATAACGTCAAAAATGACGTTATCAAAGTATTTATCTATGTGTATGTATATGTGTTTGAGAGAGATCAAAATAAGTTTTTTTTGTGTGTATGGTATCAATAGAAGTGGGATTGATGACACAGAAGAGAGATAGGTAGTGGTAGCCGATGATGGAGACGTGGGGGGGGGGGGGGTGATACGAGGCATAGGGGAGGGATTGATGAACAATTATGCTCGATGGTTCAAACCTTTGGGGGATGGTTTTGGTCAGAGGTAGGGTTTTGTAGGTTTTAGTCGGAGATATGACCGAACGACACGAACAAGAATCAAAGAGTGAGAGAAAGAGATCACACACTCTGTTTGTACATCCATATATATATATATATAAGGTATAATATAAATAAAATAATTTTATATATTTTCTCAGTTTTAAAATTAATTTAATAAAACTGTTAAAATGACTAAACTCTCATTAACTTAACAAACATTTTTTAGTGATCAAAATGCAAACCGTAAAGATGTTTATAGACTTATCAAAGGTTAGATCCTACTTTCGAACATTATACTAAACCATAAGGACCAAAATTAAACTTTACACTCATCAAAATATTTAGTTGTCTATTTTTTTTTTGAAAAGGATTTAGTTGTTTATTTAAAATACCAAAATATTACCAAACAAATGGATAATGCTGGTTCTTAAATAATTATCAAGTTTTATCCATGAAGGGAAATTTAAAAATAAAAAAGAATAAATGTAAGAATATTATTCGGTCAAATCATCCGTTTACTTTGTTTTCTATTCTTCTTTATAACCATCATATTTTCTAACTTGAAATCAAATTGTTTATTTATCTTTGTTAAAATATAAAAACAAAAATCATAAAAAGTTACCTAAAATTGTTTACTTCTGAAATATATGAATGTTTTCTTTTGAAAAAATGGTAATTAAGTTATATGAATAATATATATGGTCGGGTTCAAATGAGAACTCAAATTTGATTGTGAACGTGAGGACAAATGAAAGCGCGACACGTGTCATATTCGGACTGAATAATCAAATAAATAACAGACTTAATATAGTATTTATTCAGTCTAAATAATGCATTATTCCGACTGACTAAACATTATTCAGACTGAATAAATACTATATTCAGTCTGAACAATTTACATTCAGACACGTGTAGTGCTCTCATTTGTCCCCACGTTCACAACCAAATTTGAGTTCTCTCTCTCTCTCCCTCTCTCTCTCTCTCTCTATATATATATATATAGAGAGAGAGAGAAGGAGATTCAAACGAGAACTTTTTGGGTTTAAAGGAACACGAGAACTGGTCGGTCAAGTAGGAAATCGTATATGATTTTGTACTAAGGCCCGGACGACTTTCCATGTACTTAAGTGGCCCCAAAAGTCGTCCACTACCCCTTAGTGCAAAATCATATATGATTTGTTTGTTCCTTTGTTTCTTTAAATATGTAAGGTTTTCGTATGAATCCGTCCATATATATATATATATGGGAGATTTCAAATACAAACCATACAAACTCCATGATTTCATTGTTCTTTTTGATAATTTTTTTTTCATGAAAGTGTTTAATATGATGAGATAGTTTCATATAATTTTTTTCTTCATGAAATTATTTCATATATTTTTGTTTATATATGAAAATGAAATTGTTTCATATATTTCTCATTTTGATTAATGTTGTTTCTTATATTCTTGATTAATCAACCCTCATATGTTATTGATAAAAAAAAATCCACATATTATTGACCAATCAACCCTCATAATTAAGAAAAAATGAAAAAAATTATTGGTTGAATGAAGTTTGTAAGAATTATTGGTTTGTAATGATATACATCTCCCATATATATACATATATATAACGTTTGCAACCAAATTTGAGTTCGCATTTGAACGTTTCCTCCCTTTCTCTCTCTCTCTCTCTCTCTATATATATATATATATATATTATATAGATAGATAGATAGAGAAAAAAAGTTCAAATACGAACTCAAATTTGGTTGTAAACATGAGGACAAAGGAGAGCGCGACACGTGTATAATATAGATTATTCAGACTGAATAATCAAAGAAAGATCCAGACTGAATAAATACTATATTCAGTCTAAATATTTCTTTGATTATTCAGTCTGAATAATTTACATTCAGACACGTGTAACGCTCTCATTTGTTCTCACGTTTACAATCAAATTTGAGTTCTCATTTGAACTAGTACCCCCCTACACACACACACACACATATATATATATATATACTTGGGATCACGTGAGACCATCCTGTTTCCGTGAGACCTGTGAGACCACCTTTTTACATTTGAAACTTTACAGCAAACACACTGTGAAGGTAAAAAAAAATGAACCTTCATAGTGTTTTTGCTATGAAGGTAATCTTCATAGTGTTTTGCTGTGAAATTAACTTTCACAATGTTTTTGCTGTGAAGATTCAATTTCTTTTTACCTTCAAAATGTTCTTGCTGTGAAGTTTCAAGAGTAAAAAGGTGGTCTCACGGGTCTCACGGAAACAGACTGGTCTTATATGAACCCAATAATATATATATATATATATATATATGTGCGCGCGCGTGTGAGAGAGAGATATTGTATTTATTGTTTCATTCTAAAATAATGATATAAAATTACTTAAAATCATTTACTTTAATATATATATATAAAATATTTACCTTTATATATTTTTAACAAACCAATTGTGTATTATATATGCATTGTATTCTGTCTTCTTCAATTATGTTTTTATGGTTTATGTGATTTATTTTGATCTACAAATAAACGATATATCACTTTAAAGCTAACATAATTAGTCGACCAAAGATTTATAAGTTGAAAATTCAATTATTTTTAAAATTTTATTGTACATGCTTTTATATAATTTCTATAAATTTCTTGATAACCTAATTTTTATACACTTTCATAAATTTTAGGGATTTTTAGGGATGATTTATACATAACTAGAAGGGTACTCGCGCAATGCAGCGAGATACATCTGGATTTTAGGTTTCATTTTAATTTTTGTCTCTATCGATGTTTTAATGGTTTTAAGAAAACGATTTTAATGTTTTATTTAAAAGTTCCATTTTTTATGTAATTTCTTTAATTCAATTTTTTTATCGTACTTTATTTTGGGTTTAATAACGAAGTAATTTATTTTTGTTTTGATAATATAACTTTTGATAAAGACAATAATTAAACTTGATAATTATCTTAATTATATTTTAATTTTTTTATATTTAAAATTAGATGTTTATCCTGTATTTGATCATAATTATCTGTAGTTAGTTACACGAATTCAGAAATGCAGTTTTAATAAGTTGTACTTACGCATTATCTACTTGTAATCTTAAAAATTAAGTAATTAGCATTAATTAGCAGTACCTAATTCTTAAAAAGTTGTTTTTAAGAGTTTTTGGCCAAATGCTTTATAATATAATATAGATATATTAACGTATTAATATATTTAAATAAAATAGTTATCTAAAATAATTACATAATTAGAGTAATATTATTTTCTCAAGAGAAAATAAACATGTATTTATATAAATTTTAATATATTAAATTTTCTAAATAAGAATATAAATGATGACACTTTAATTTTTTTGAAAACACTAAGGGGCCGTTTACCAAATCTTACCCGGGTAAGTGCTTACCGACAAAATTCAACACTATCACTTACTTACCGGGTAAGATTTTAGTCCACAAAAGCGGCATCGTATGCAACAATTTACCCGGTAAGCGCTTACCATGGTAAGAGTCGTTGCAATCACTTACCAGGATAAGACTCTTGGTCATTGTTTTTCTTGTCTTCGCTCTTACCGGGTAAGATTTTTGGTACTTGTTATATTCCTTCGTTAAGATAATATGGCTTGGTAAGCACTTACTCGGGTAAGCGTTTGGTAAACGGCCCCTAAGAGTGTTCATCCAAACCACAAAAATCGTCCACACCGCACCGTAATGTGCGGTTTAGAACTTTCATGATGTGGTTTGCAGTTTGGATTTTTACCAAACCGCACTATACGGTGCGGTTTTGAGTTATCAAACTGTGGTTCAAACCGCATCGCATCACATCGCACCGCATATTTTTTATTTTTTTTATTTTATATAACACACACACATATATATATATACATATAAAATAATTTATTATTTGCGTAATACTTTTGAATTTATTCTTTTGGACTTTGAGTTTGATCCAGTATTACTATTGGCAATATTAATGAATCGGTTGGTCACGTCACAACTCACACGTCAAATTTAATTTAAAGTTTATTTTTTATTTTTTATATTATTTTTAATTATGCAATATTTATTTGGGAATCGGATATATTGAAACTCTTTATTTTTTGAACTACGGTCGCTTTATCGTTGATTATATGTATTTTAAAAGTATAATAATTGGATTGTAAACATAAAGTGCGATAGGTACAAACTGCACCGCACCATATTTTGCGGTGCGGTTTAAGATTTATGCGGTGCAGTTTGCGGTTTGGGAAAATGCTTAAACCGCATATGCATTGCGGTTTGCGGTTTGGCCTTAAACCGCACCAAACCGCACCGCAAACACCCCTAGAAAACACTATAAAAAAAGCTTGAAAGAGATTTGTCATGGTGGATATATGTTTACGTTTGAAGTTGTTAAATTGACGATAATGTAGAAATAAGAAAGTTGTAAAAAAGCTAAATGAAAAACCGACCCAATGAGATTGTTATAATAAATTCAAGCATCTTTAATGGAGGTTTTTTTTAATAAGAAGTTATTTTTTATACTTTATTTGTCATCTTATTTTCACCTCACTAAATTAAGAACCTACATAAACTTTTGCAATGATAGTTTTTAAAAGAATCATTTTTCTGGGTTATGTGTAATTTCTTTCTTCGACTTTGATGATAATTTTGAAGTTAATCTAATATATAAAAAAAACTAATAAAATAGCCACTTCACTCCAATTTCAAGGTAAGAATCAAGATTCTTGTATAAGAACTCAAAGGTTTCTGTAAGACTCTCTCCAATGTCGATTCTTCTAGGAACCCACACCTTTTATTTATAAGAACCTTATATCTGGAAATGCTGCAACAACTTCTTTGGTTGTAAATGAAGAATCACGTAAGAATAAGGATTAAATTGAGAAGCGTAAGAAAAAAAATCTGGATCCTTGATCACTTTTAATCCCACCCCGACCCCCATGAATTACACTTCTCACAACAATTGATCTGTTCAATTAGGATTGATTCAAGGGTGTAGACCCATTTTTAGAGGTCGTTTACCAAACGCTTACCCGTGTAAGCGCTTACCATGTCATATTACCGTACTGGATTAATATGACAAAGACTAAGTCCTTGTTTGTTTTTTCATTTTAAGCTCTTAATCACCACTTATGTTTGATTTGTTTAGAAGTTTCATAATTGAGACTGTTTGTTTTATTATTATTTTCAGAGCCTCTTGTCACTTAATATGGTCTGTATAAATAAGTGGTAATCTAACCTCTTAAATCCCTCATATCCAGTAAGATCGAAGGCAAGAAAGAGAGCCTTACACGATAAGTGAGTGCCATAACTCTTATCATGATTAGTGGTTACCGTATAAATTTTGGTAAACTAAAATTTTATCCGATATGTAAATAATAATGATGAATTTAATCGATAAACATTTATACAGATAATCATTTGGTAAACGAACACTTAATTTTTATACGATAACTTTTATTCTTATCAGAATCCAACGTTTTAGCTGTGTAGTTGGAGAAAAAAAAAGTAAAGTTTGTAAAAATAATTAATTTGATTTCGTATTCTTTTTGATAAGAAGTTGGTGGGAAAAGTCTCTTATCATCACAAAAAGAAGATGGCGATAGGAAACCGGGTGACGTGGTTGAATAGGAACCCTCCGATAGAGCTACCAAACTGGCTTCCAGATTGGAGGTAACGTGGACTCAGCTACCACATGTACCTAAGCATACCCCACTCTTATTTATAACCAATATTTTAAAACCCGGGTTTTTAGTTGACCCGGTGTAGTGATCGGGTCCTAGATTAACTGATTCAACCACCGGGTTGATCGGTTTCAGTAATTCTCTTAATCCCCTGTATTTTTTTTATTTTCCTGCATACATACATATATATAAAGTAATAATTTGATCTCCACAAGTTCCAACATTAAAAATACACA
Organism: Silybum marianum; assembly: GCA_036898165.1. Classification (NCBI taxonomy): domain Eukaryota; kingdom Viridiplantae; phylum Streptophyta; class Magnoliopsida; order Asterales; family Asteraceae; genus Silybum; species Silybum marianum. The sequence continues at coordinate 24,646,328 of CM072543.1, forward strand.
AACAACAAGTTTTACATCAATCCAAATACATTAAAAAACACAGATAACACACATTTTTTTTAATTTTTTTTGAATTTTAATATAAAAACAGGTTAAACGGGTTTGAGAAACGGTTTTACCACCGGTTTAATCGGGTTTTTGAGAAACCCGGCCGGGTTGAAACAGACCGGTTATATGTATTAACCCAGCGTTAGTTAAGCCGCTCACTACCCGGGGTCCCGGTCCAACCGGTTCGACCGGCCGGGTTAACCCGAGTTTTAAAACATTGTTTAGAGATTCATATAATGGACATAGATACGTCATAGGATTGGTTCACGTGAGACCAACTTGTTTTTGTGAGATCCATAAAAATATATTTTTATACTTGAAAATTTATAAAGTAAAATATTGTAAAGGTAAAAAAAATCTAAAGCTTCACAACAAAAACACCATAAAGGTTACATTTACAATAGTTTGTCATGAAATTTCAAATTTAAAAATTTAGTCTTACGGATCTAATGAAAACAACTTTGCATTGATCTCAAGTCTAATGAAGTATTTACATTTTTATTATATATTAAAATTAAAAAATAATTAAAACATAAAACATAAAACATAAAATTTTGTTTGAATATAAATGATTAAATTAGTTGACTGTTTTGATCTAAAAATTTATAGGTTAAAGATAGGCCGTTAGAGCATCTCCAACAGCTATTGTAAATTTTTTCTAAAATAACATATTAAAAGTCAAAATCTCTATAATAATTTGCATCCAACTCCAACAGCTACTCTATTTTAGCAACTTTATCATTAACAATATTAATAAAATATTCCATCATTTGATAAAATATTATTTCTCTCTCCTACATATTTAACTTCAATTATTTTGATTGGTTGAATATAATTAAAATATTGTTTCTCTCTCTTCTATATATTTTTAGAGATTCTCTAAATTTAGAGTTTTTTGTTCTCTTTTTTCCCATTTTTTTATTTTAGCAATTGATATACCATAGCTGTTGGAGCACTTAAATTGCTAAAATTCTCCATTTTTCTATTTTACAATAGCTGTTGAAGATGCTCTTATGGAGAGAAATTTATATGTTAAAAGTTATTAAAATTATGTGTTTCAATTGATGACGTTATACAAATAATAATTTATAAAATTTAAAGATTAAATATAGATAATGTCCACTTTGCTTTACTTAAATATCTCCAACACCTTCTCTAAATTTTTTCTAAAATAAAGAATGTAAGAACATCTTCAACATTTCTCTAAAATAAAGAAAAACACTATTTTATTCTTTAAACTCCTCCAACAAATTTTCTATCTCATTCTCTAAAATAGATATTCATGAGAAAATCTCTAGATATAGAGATTTCTCTAAAATTCCAAATAGAAGAGAGAGAAATTAATTTTTTATTTATCCACCAATTAGAGTAAATTAATATCATTTTATATAAAAAAATTTAAGAGTGTATCGGGATCATAAAATTATAGAATATTTAAATAATATAATCAATAATGAAATCTCTAAAATAGAGAATCTGTTGAAGTTGATTGCAATTTATTTTAGAGATTTTAACATTTAGTTCTCTTTTTTAGAGATATTATAGAGAAGTTGTTGGAGATGCTCTAAGTCAAAATCTTTAAAATTATTATCTTCTAACTCCAAAAGCTTCTCTATTTTATAGAATCTATTTGAAAACTATATTATTAAAATATTTAATAAATTTATTATTCCAAAAATCTCTAAAATTTTAAGGGTTGTTATTGACGGGAATCATTAAAATAATATTTCTTTCTCCTCTGTTTATAGATATAGAGAAATCTCTATATTTAGAGATTTTTGGAAAAATCTCTATTTTAGAGATTGATATACGTAGGGGTGTTCATCCAAACCGCCAAACCGCACAAACCGCCCACACTGCACCGTACCGCACCACAAAGCTCGGTTTAGAACTTTCGCGGTGCAGTTTGCGGTTTGCATTTTTACCAAACCGCACTACGCGGTGCGGTTTGCGGTTTTGAGCTATCAAACCGCGGTTCAAACCGCACCGCACCGCATGCTTTATATATTTTAAATTTTATATATGACACATACATATATATATGCAATAATTTATTATTTATGTAATATTTTTGGACTTTTTGTTTTTTTCGCTTTTAGTTTGATCTAATATGACAATTGACAATATTAATAAATGAATTGGACACGTCACAACTCACATTTCCAATCTAGTTCGGAATTTATTTATTTTACTTCTTAGAATATTTTTAATTATGCAATATGTATTTGGGAACCGAATATATTGAAACTCTTTATTTTTTTGAACTACGGTCACTTTATCGTTCATACTATAATGTATTTTTAAACTTATAAATATTGGATTGTAGACATAAAGTGCGATAGGTACAAACCGCATAAACCGCACCGCACCGCACCGCATTTTGCGGTGCGGTTTGGTGCGGTTTAAGGTTCATGCGGTGCGGTTTGCGGTTTGGGAAAATGCTCAAACCGCATATGCGGTGCGGTTTGCGGTTTTGCCTCAAACCGCACCGCGAACACCCCTAGATATACGGATGCTATGCTGATAGAGGTGTTTAGAGAAACAAATTGAGTTTTTCTCTATTTTAAAGAAGTCAAAGGAGATCCTCTTAAATTAATGCTTTTGACAACTATTACTAACTTATTTGTTAAGTTTATTGTAAACAAATATGTTTGAATCGGTATAAACTAATTTATTAAAATGCCACTTGAAGTAATGTTTTTGAAAAAAAAAATTGTCACTTTTTTAATTATACATCAATTAATATTAATTTGTTATTTATTACGATTAATCATTTATAAATGTTGATTGTTGATTAATATTGAATAATTTTGTTTGTAAATTATTTGTTAATATTAATTATTAGTTAGTTTTTTTTGGTATTATTCAATAGATTCATTCCACAAAAATAAGTACAACAACTTTAGAAATGTTTTATAAGTTAATAAAGATTTATGTTGTGTTCCCAAGTCTCATTTTATGAACAAAACAAAGGAAAGGGAAAATAAAAAATCTTGTCTTCTTTGGTTTTTTGAAGAGGGAAAAAAGAAAAGAAAGAAAAACAATGCTAATTTTATTGCAAAAACTTTTGTAACACCCGAAATTCCATTATGATTAAAATATAAGTTTCGGGAATCATCAAACTATTGCCTAATTGGAAATATTAAATTCTCAATATAAGTCGTTAATCCCGTTGGGTTCCATGGTCTTAAAGAATGTTAAATTTGGAAGCTTCCGTTTTCGAAGGTCCAAGCAACTTCCCGTACGGTCGAAATCGTTTGAAGAGTCACCAAATTTTTTGGGTCAGGGCACGGTCGGAGTGTGACACGACATGGCACGACCTGCGACACGACATGTCATGGGACGACCAGACGCACGACACGACATGGCACGATTCGCGACATCAGCCACGTAAGCCCCTGTTTGGCATGTTTTTCTAGGAGTGACAATTATCGACACGACATGAAACACGACACGAAAATAAACGGGTTAGGGTTGAAGTTTTTGACACGCCAACCCGTCAATCCGCCAAATAAACGGGTCGTGTTCGGTTTGACCCAATCGTGTCAGGGGTCGACCCGCCAACCCGCCAAGAAAACTTTAATTTTTTTAAATATATTTTATATTTAGTTATTTACTTAATATTTAATATTTTTTGAACGTTTTATGTGTTTGTTAAAACTTTTTGTTGAAATTTGGATGTTTATATCTGACTGAATTTTTAGGTGACCTGCCAACCCGCCAACCCGTTTTTGACCCTCTAACCCGTTTGTGACCCATCAACCCGCCAACATGACCGTGTCTGGGTTAGTGTTGTGTATCTCGACACAATAAGCTAAACAGGTCGTGTTCGGGTTGAGCCTCCCTGACCCGCCAACCCGAACACGACACGATTGCCACCCCTATGTTTTTCAACACCTGCGACCTGTTCATGTGTTCTCGAATTTGGGGAGAAAAGAAAAGAAAGTGATGGAAAAGAAAGGGAGAGAAAATATTTTTTTATATTTGTGTTCTTGAAAGGGGTGGAAACGAAAAGAAATGAAAGAAAAAAAAATCGTGTTCTGGAACAGGTTAGAAAGGAAATGAAAGATGTCATTTTTTACAAATATACCCTTAAAAATATGTTTTTTATAATGAAAGGTCGGATAATATTGTAATTTTAATATTTTTTTAAATGTTTTAATATTTTTCTTTTCTTTCCTTCCCTTTCCTCCCACATCCAGAAGGAAAGTTTTGGAAGGAAACGTAGGATTATTTTCCTTCCATTTCCCTTCCTTTCCCTCCTAAAAAAGTTTCGAGAACATAAGTTATTTTTACTTTTCTTCATTTTCCCCCACTTTCCTTTCCTTCGTAAAAAATATTTTGAGAACACAACATTAGGTCGCAACTAGGGTCACGGAGAAGGGTTTGGACAACTTTTAAGCCCGACTTCAGGATTTTTCTTCATTTTCTTTTTAAATCCTCTCGGTTTAGGGAGGTGTGGGGGCATTTTTTTTTGTTTTGGAGCAAATGGAGAGAAGAACTTTGAAGATTGAAGATCTATGATGGCAGGTTTCAGTATTCTGATGAGGTAAGTTTTTTATTTGAGATTCATTTTGGGGATTTTTGTAGGACTTAAAGCTTGTGTTGATATTTGGCTTACTTTCGGCCTTGGAATGAGCTTTTGAGAAGATTATCGGGGAGTTTTATTTGTGGATCTCAAGTCTTTAACTTTGGAAGCTATATCTTGGGTTTGGATACTAGGTTTGATTTAACCAAGCAAGATGAGTTTCAAGTGGACTTGTGAAAACGTTGTACATGCCAAAAATATCTATTTAAAGGCTTTAAGTGTTTTCCTTAATAATCATCAAATGTGTTGGTTGTTTGGTGGAATTGCATTTTGGTGCATTTGATTTTATAAAATCTTGAAAATGCTTACATTTGAGGTTTTTGGACATTTTAATAAATAAAGTATAAGACTAAAGCAATTTGATGATTTATTTCATAAATGAGGATTATTTGACGTTAATGTACTTGTGTCTTTAGTTTTATAAATTTTTTGGAAATTCCATATTATCGGGTTATTTGATACTTTGGAAGTATACCCGTAATTTAGTCTTTGTTATTAAAAATAGAAATTTCGGCATTTATCGAATCATTCAGTTGTCGTCGAACCGAAAATATTAAGCTCTTAGTACGAGCCGTTAACCTCAGTGGGTTCTTTGATTTAAAAGAATGTTAAATTTGGTAGTTTAGGGTTTCAGAAGTCCAGGCGCCTTTCACGTGCAACTGAAACTACTTGAAAAGTCGCCCAAGCCTTTAGGCCAAAAACGGTCAAGATATGGTCGTGGGGATTTGCCAGCAGACCTGACTGTAACACCCAAAATTTTCATTACTATCTTCAATTTTTGATTCATCTATTAATGTAGCTCGTTAGTTCTTAAGTTGATCTAAAAGGAAGTCAATAAACCATTCAAGTTATTTAACAAATCCATTGTAATTATTTATAATCCAAGACCCCTTTTTCAAGAGTAAAAATAACATTTTGCCCCACATCATTCAAATATCCAAGAAAACACATTTGAACCAATAAAACACCGAATAAACACAACATAAACATATTTGAAGATTACATGACTCAAATGTGCCCAAATGCACAAATATCCACCAAATTCATCAAAAGTGAAATAAACTCACAGATGTTTGTTCAAAACTCAAAATGAAAACATTTTGGCTGGTATATAGTTGTGCAAAGCAACTAGAACTCACATTGCTAGATTTATGCTAAATCTAGGTTTTTCATTAGCATGGTGGTTGTTTTTGTTCATTTTTGTTCGTTCGTTTATGTTTATTTGTGTTCGTTTGTTTACGTTCATATAGCATCTTAACGAACAAACACGAACATAAGAAAAAAATCATTCGTTTACCGTTTGGGTTCATTTATATGTTCAGTTAAGTTAAATAAACCAACAGAACAAACCTCCGGTTGTATTCGTTCGGTTTGTTTACAACCCTAATCCTATAAACACAAGTGAGATCATGATATTTACAATACAAAAATGCTTGCCTATATGCAATATGTTACAAATTTACATCTATAAATATATGCTTTTATTATGTTTAAAATTACATAGTGAGGATGAAATTTGATGAAAATAAATTATATGTTTTTATATTTGTGGATTTTACACTTGACAAATATGTTTATGTGCCAACATACATGGTGAAATAGCATCTCTATACTTGACAAATATGTTTTTATTCATTGGATTTTATATTGCAAATTCTTGTTATGTTTACTCTTGCTTGCATGTGTTATTTTAATACTTGATCATGCTTACAATCTTTTAAAACATACTTCCATGTTTATAATTATATTTATAAACTGAGCATGTTTTAGAAAACTGTGAACTCGTTAAGCATAAAATGATTATTAGTATGCATCTTTTAGGTGACAACATAATAGGCAACTTGAAGGGGAAGGAGATAGTCTAGGTAGACTTTGAAGCCATCTCTTTTATTTTTACGGGGATCGGACAGGCTTCAAAGTTGGATCGGGCAGGTTGGAGAATGCATTACACAGATAATTTCACACCCTATCTCCTGCTTTCTTTATTTTAGAAAAAGTTTTAGAGAATCTGTTGGAATAGACAATTCTTTATAATCCCCAACTTCTCCATTATATATATATATATAGAGAGAGAGAGAGAGAGAGGAAAGTTCAAATGCGAACTCAAATTTGGTTGTGAACGTGAGAACGAATGAGCGCGACACGTGCCTGAATGTAGTATTATTCAGACTGAATAATACTATTATCCGGTCTGAATATTTCCTTTATTATTCAGTCTGAATATGACACGTGTCGCGCTCTCATTTGTCCTCACGTTCGCAACAAAATTTGAGTTTTCATTGGAACCCTCCCCTATATATATATATATATATACACACACATGGACGGAGCTAGCTAGGGGATTCACTGGCGGACCCCACATTCAAATTATTATTATTTTTAGTAAGTCCAATTTTTTTAAATATGTAATCATGTTAGAGGCCCATACTTTTGAGTTATAAGATGCCTTACATATCTACAATCCAACCCGACAACAATCAAGTTGACATTTTTAAATTGTTAGGTTTAATACTTTAATATTGTTTGTTTGAAAATTGTTTGAAATAGTTAAATATGAAGTCTTCTGTTACTTACACCACTGTGTTTTTTATTGGATAGTTCCAAATGATGTCTTTTTTTTTTCTTGTCAAGGAGTTGAAGCTACTTTCAAATAAGACATGTTGTTGTTGAGTTACTTTATACAAACATAAAGCAATATTGAACTTAATTACTTAAAGATATGGACAAATTATCTATTGGACACTTTCATATTCTTGTATGAACCAATTTTACATTACAAGTTATCTATTGTCCTAAATCCTAACCCAACAAATTAATATTTTTAAAGTTAGTGTCGAATTTTTTATTGAATATGTAAAGCTTAGTGTTTTGGCTTTTAAAATGTATATTTACTTTTTGATCGGAACTTTCCCATGGATATAATATCATCATTTATGTACTTTTTGTTTTATTAAAGAGGACCATCTTTGACAAAATTCCTGGCTCCGTCCCTGTATATATACATATATATATATAGAGGCATCTTCAAATACAAATCAGTCAAATGTTACAAACTCGTACAAATCAATATAAAAAATAATTTTTTTCATGATTTTTTTTTCATCAAATGCTATGATTTAAGATATTATTACAAGCGAAAGGTGTTCGGACAGTGTGGCCCGCGACACGACCTCAGGTTGCGGCGAAAGTCGTGTGAATCACATGTGATTTTAGTGTGACATCACATGTGATTCGACTATTCTTTTATTCTGTATTTGATTATTGTTCTTGTATTAACATGACTCTCTCTCTCTCTCTCTATATATATATATATATGTATATATATATATATAGAAAGAGGTTCATGCGAGGACGGTAACAATTTACGAGAATGCGAGGACAATCCTCAGCCAATCATTTTGTAGATAAAATTTTTCATGTACAAAATCATATATGGTTCATGTACAAAATCACATATGATTCACATACAAAATCATATATAATTAGCCGAGATTTTCCTGCAGCAAAAAATCGCGCGTGCCATTTTTGATGCTAGTACAAAATCACATATGATTTTGTACATGAAAAAAAATTCATGTACAAAATGATTGGCTGAGAATTGTCCTCACATTCTCGTAAATTGTTACCATTCTCGAACCCGCCTCTATATATATATATATATATATGGAGAGAGAGAGAGAGACAGGGTGGAGGATCAAACGAGAACACGGTCAAAATAAAAAGATCAAGAAAACGACCTAATAACATGTGAATCATATGTGATTTTACATGCGATTACGAAAAACGGTCAATTCAAGGATGAGCGGGCAACTTGGCACGCGACCTTACGTGGCGGCCAAGGTTGCATGAATCACATGTGATGTTACACCTGATTTACTATAAAATCACATGTGAATTGACGAGTTTCATGTTCTCTTATTTGGTTACTGTTCTCGTATAAACCTAACTCTCTCTGTATACATACCAAATCTCTCCGGTTTGACCTATTTACTCTCTATTTCAGCTGAATCGTGTGACCCCTTACAAACAATTGATCGATAAAAAAGAGCGAAACACATAAAAAAAGGCACAAACAAGTATAAACATTCACAAAAACACAACATATATATAACATCGTTCAAATGCAAACCGAAAGTAAATCTGTAAACGGTTTTCTTTTTCGTACTAATGAGCATAACGACAATTTCTCACCTACTAACAACACACACATACTTCTCGACTTCCTAAAGGTACCACATTGACGCATCTTGAGAGAATGTCAATTGTCCACCGAATCTGAAGTTAAGGGTATTATCGTCATTTCCATTCGGGTTACGCCCAGAAAATTCGAACCCTGTTGAAATCTCGACATTTGGTCCAAAGAAACCGTCACCGATTTCGATCTGATCGAGATTCCCGGGATTAAAGCTTTTGTTGGTTTGTAGAAGATTTGTATCGTAAAATGACATTAGATCGGAAATCATTCTTTGACCATCTTCCGGAAGTCCAAGTTCCGAAATGCCGCCACCACCACCACCACCGTCATACGCTGGTGGTGGTGGTGGTGGTGCTCGGTTTACGGGCGGAGGAACGTTAAAAACGGGAAGTTTCTCGAGATTATTCGTTCGGAAATTTAGGGTTCTGCTAGCGATCGGGCGGTAAGCACAATTCAGCTGGTGGTTGTTTCTTACGGATCTATCATGAAACCCCACACGAACGTCGTTATATGGACACTCACGATACTCACAGGCATACACAACTGGCGGCAGCTGGCGGCGGTGGTCATCGGTGTCGTTTGACGGTTTCTTTCTTTTAAAATTATCGGATTTCAACGAATCGACAACCTCCCCTTTAACTCCCGCTAGCGGCAGAACCACCGTAACCGGTGGTGGTGGTGGTTTGCAGTCCTCCAATTCAAAACCCACCTCATCCACCACACCTTCCACATCGTAATCATCGTCGATCAGATAAGATCCGCCACCACCTCCGCCACCGCCGCCACCGCCACCACCGCCGCCACAGAGTGCCGCCTCTCGGTTAATAATCGCAACCCACGTTGCACTTTCTTTAGCCGTCATCTTATCTTGCAAACATTTCGACTGCCTAACGAGCTTCCGTATCTTTTCAATCTCCGGCGACATATGCTTAATCACGGCGGTCAACACGTTGACTTTCCACACTTTTTTCAAATCATGAGGCTTCTTATACGGCGGTGGCGGCAGCGGGCCCTTTTCCGCCGCCGCCAACCACCACTCCTCGTCTCCGGTCGGCCACCACGGCGGTGCAGCACCCTTCTCTAGCGGAAACCGCCGCTGTGGTGGGTCGCAATGTTGCATCAAAGCCGACAATAACGAGCCGAGTGTGGTGTCTTGAAGCTCGTGTAACGAGTTCGGGATTGATACCTGTCCGGTTTCTCGACCGCCGTGGGCCGCCCGGTGGTTCTCGACCGCCGCCGGACCGTGGCGGTCGAACCGGACTTTTTCTTTCCACCACCACCGGAGATTATCCGAAGCGCCGCTAACGGGTTTTCCGTTTTCGGGAATAATACCGTAAACGAACCCTTGAGCGTTACAAACTTCCATCAGTTTTAACATATATTTCAAGATCCCGTCTTGGGCTCGAGACATCTTTTTCCGTCTAGCGTGTTCTTCCGATTGTCGTTTTTTTACGCTATCGATTCGTTGTTTATACTTGTTTTCGTCTTTTAGTCGTCGTAAAAGCATTTTGTCACGCCACATTCTTTTCTCGAGCTCCTTGATTTCGATTTCATCGTCATCATCGCTGTAATCCGCCTCGATTGCCGCCATATCGGTGGCGGTGGCGGTGGCGGACGGTGGATCCGATAAGAAATTGAAGCTTCCATCGAACCCGAGTTCTTCAAATATCGCCATTTTACGGTTTTAATCTGAATGTATGAAGACGATCAAGATTTAACGGTCATTTGGATACGGTCCTGAAAACAATCATCGAACAATAAGTTGTAATTAGTAATTATGTTTTTTTTTATTTGTTGGTAATAGTTTCTTAATATTGTTAATTTTGATTCTCTTTAAATATTTAGACATCTAGCTAGTTACAAAAACGGTCTTATTGATTCAGCTTTCAAACTTTAGAAGCACTTCTTAATAACAATAAGTGAAATAATGCTTCAGACTTCGGTACGTCTTAAAAAACATACAATACCCACATTGATAAAACTATAAATTTTAAGTCGAATTAGTGTTTCGGTTTCGGTTTCTGTTTTTTAGCTGTAACGGAAAACAAACAAGATTTAAAGTGAAATAAACAGAAAAAATGATTTCTTGAAAAAGAATAATGAAATCAATTGAAATCCTCCATCCTTAATGCTCTCTTAAGCTTCTAAAATTCATATACATATACATATGCTGATGCATATATGTATACATATAAAGAGGGAGGTTCAAGGAAAACCTCAAAAAAAATAAAAAACTGAGGAACACCCTGGTAACCATTCATCTAGACAGTATGCACACACGTGCATACAAGTAATTGGTGTTGTTTCTTGGTTTTTATGCATGTTTGCAAGTTATGCACGTGTGCATATTGGACAAATTGCTTACAGATTACTTATATTCACATGTGCATAAAAGTAATTGAAGTTGTTTCTTGGTTTTTATGCACATGTGCATATTGGACAAATTGCTTTCAAATTACTTATATGCACATGTGCATATTGGACAAATTGCTTTCAAATTACTTATATGCACATGTGCATACGGTCCATATGAATGGTTAACAAGGTATTCCTCAGTTTTCCATTTTTTTTTGTTTTCGCTTGAACTTGACCCTACATATACATATACATGTACATATACACGTATGCATACACATATACATAGACGGTTCAAGTTAAATGAACATCTAGATGTAAGTATACACCATGTTTAGCGACCATAAACTAGTTTATTTTTTGAGTTTATTAAAAAATAACATCTTTTGGTAAAACATAAACTTGCTTATAAGTCAACTTTTTGAAAAGTTACTTCAGATTGCATTTCAATAAGCTTCAGGATTTCTTTCGCTCTTTTACAACTACACCCTTCATATTTTATAAAAAGTACCAAAAAACCGTCCTTTTGGATAATTTTACATTGTCATCCAACTTATCAACTACTTTTTATCAAAGGTGATTAATTTATCAGCCAACAACTAACTTTTTGGCCACCAACTAGCTTATTCGTTAGTTTGCTAAACGTAGCCATAGATGGAAAAACATAAAAGTGATAAGTCTTTTCATAACAATTAGCAAACTAACCATTGTTATTTAAAACTACCAAGAAAGCATCACAATTATAGGATTAACAATTATATACAAATTATGAGAATATAAATGCAATAACAATATTTGTGTTTACCATTTTATCTGAAGTTGTCTCATTCTTAGCTTATGTTTCGTTTGTAAAACTAGTTGTTGGCTGATAAACTAATTGTTAGCTGAAAAGGTAGCTGACAAATTAGCTGGCAACTGATAAGCTAAGTGGTAGCTGAAAAGCTAGCTAGTAATCGAAAAGATAGCCGATGAACTAATCACATATTTTTCTTTTGTATATTCGAAAATTAACAAGATTAGTTTGCAAAGAAAAACAACAAAGGCTATGTTTGGCAAAAATAAGCTAGCTTATAAGGTGACTTATAAGCTAGCTTATTTTCAGTGTACACGTTTGGCAAACCATAAGCTAGCTTATTGAAACGCTACTTGTAGTAGCGTTTTGGGAGCTTATTGTCACATTTTCCAATTATAACCCTCATTAATATTAATTATTATTTTTTAATATACCTTTTTTGGTCATTTTACATTCTTACCCGTTGGTTTTGCCAAACATGATTTTTTTTTCATCAGCTACCAGCTACCTTATCCGCTAGTTTGCCAAACATAGGCAAAGAGTTTGAATAACTCTAAAAGGGGAAAAAAAATACAAAACTTTAAAAACATAATCCAAAGAGATGAACACAAAATTTCATCAAACTGAATCCTAATTAGAATGTTTTGTATATTTTTCTTCAAATAAGTTTAAAAACTTTCTTGTTTTCATTATAGAAATGGATGAAGTTCTTCCCATTTTTAACGGATCTAATCCAAAAGAAAGAGCCTCATAAGAACAACTAGCAAAAAAGGTAAATGAATCAAATAACCCATAAAAAATTGTACAATTCTAACAATTATAACCAAAAACCCAGATCAAATATCATTAGAATTAACAAAAGGGTTTCATAATTCATAAAAAAGATAAAGAATTTGTTCACAGAATCAAAAGGTTATCAAGAAAAAAGAATGTAAATGAATCAAACAAACCATCAAAATTTATAAAGATCCAACAATCAGAAACAAAACCCCAGATCAAATTTCACTAAATTAACAAAAGGGTTTGCATATTTCATCAAAAAGATTGAAGAATTTGTTCACAAAATCAAAAGGGTATCAAGAAAAAAGAATGTAAATGAATCAAACAACCTATCAAAATTTATAAAGATCCAACAATCAGTAACAAAACCCCAGATCAGATTTCACTTAATTCATAAAAAAGATGAAGAATTTGTTCACAGAATCAAAAGGGTATGAAGAAAAAAGAAGGCGAGAAAAGATGAATGAACTCACAAAGCTGCTTTTGTGCTGTTTTAAGTGTCTGATTCTGTTGCAGCCATCTGAAGAAGAAAAAAAAGGCGCCTTTTTTTACGATCAGTGTGGAGCTCTCAGTATAGACATCGAAGGAAATGAGCATAAAATGGAATAATAATTAGATAAAGAGGAAAGAGAGAAGGGTTTTGGGTTATATAGTTATTAATATATTTTATTTTAATAAATAATAATAACAATAAAAGAAATAACGAAATTTTGTTTTTTTTATAATTAAGAGTAAAATTAGAGGTTATGCATTTATTTTTTTGGAAATTGACTAAAATAGATTATCAGAACTTTCATATTCGGTTTATAATAGAGCATCTCCAACAGCTTCCCTATAACGGGGAAAATGGTGAAAATGAGGATTTTGAGCCAACATTTCACTCCAACAGATTCCTCAAAACAATCTCCAAAATGAAGAAAGTAACAAACTTGGTCCAAAATCTCTATTTTCTTTATTTTCTCTATTTTAGAGATGCTGTTGGAGATGCTCTTAGAACATCTCCAACAACATCTCTAAATTTTTTCCAAAATAGAAACACAAAAGTCAAAATCTCTAAAAAAATTGCATTCATCTCTCCAACATTAATTATAGAGTAAACTACGATTTTGGTCCTTGTGGTTTACCATTAATAACGATTTTGGTCCCTGTGGTTTAAAAACTGCTTTTTTGGTCCTTGTGGTTTCATTTTGTTTCTATTTTGGTCCTTACATCTAACAGAGTTAACGGAGCCGTTAAAAAAGTTTTGAAAATTTACGTCTTTAGTCCTTGTGTTATATAAATTTTAAATATTTAATCCTAAATTCCATTTATTATATTACTAACTAAAATTTGACACTTATATATATATATATATTATCATTTTTGTTTTTCCTCTTTAATATATTTTAATACTATATATATGTTATTTTTTATATATATTTTGATACTTTTTTTATTTACTTATAATTACTAAAATAAATAACTTTTTTTAATATTTTAATTAATAACTCTTTTTATTATTTAGTCAAAGTTTTATTATTATTTAGAAACGGTTGATTTTTTTACTAATTTTAAAAAAAACGGATTGGTTTAAAATGAGAAAAAAATGTGAATTATTAAAATTATTGATAAATAAGTGATTTTTTTTTCAAAATTTTGTATTTATTTTAAATTATCATTTGAATTAATAACTCTTTTTATTGTTTAATCGAAGTTTTATTTATTTACTTAAAACCGGTTGGTATTATTTTTGAACTTCTTTTATCAACATATTGGTTTAAAATGAGAAAAAATTACGAATCATTAAAATTATTGATAAATAAGTGATGAGTTTTTTTTTCAAAGTTTTATATTTATTTTAAATTATCATCTGAAAAAATGTAATTTAATAAAAACAACCTATTGGGTATAAATAAAATATCTTTTTCTCGAATTCTATTTAAAACTTTTTCAAATGACAATTTAAAATAAATATAAAACTTTGAAAAAAAAAATATCACTTATTTATCAATAATTTTAATGATTCGCAATTTTTTTTTCTCATTTTAAACCAATCAGTTTAAAAAAAATTAATTAAAAAATCAACCGCTTTTAAATAAATATTAAAAATTTGATTAAATAATAAAAAAAGTTATTAATTAAAATATTAAAAAAGTAATTTATTTTTAGTAATTATAAGTATATAAAAAAGTATCAAAATATATATAAAAAATAACATATTTATAGTATTAATATATATTTAAAGAAGGAAAAACAAAAATGATAATATATATATATATATATATAAATAAGTGTCAAATTATAGTTAGTAATACAATAAATGAAATTTAGGATTAAATATTTAACATTTATATAACACAAGGACTAAATATGTAAATTTTTAAAACATTTTTAACGGCTCCGTTAACTCTGTTAGATGTAAGGACCAAAATAGAAGCAAAATGAAACCACAGGGATCAAAAAAGCAGTTTTTAAACCACAGGGACCAAAATCGTTATAAATGGTAAACCACAAGGACCAAAATCGTAGTTTACTCTTAATTATATTATTAAAATATTTAATATATTTAAAAAAAATTAAATTAACTTTTATATTATTGGTGGAAGAGTGAGAGTATGAATAAAATATTATTTATCTCACTTGATAATTATTTCTGGGGTAATCTCCAAATTTGGAGAAAAAAACATTCTTTCTCATGTTTTATCCATTTTGGAGAAACTTTTAGAGATGCTGTTGGAGCACAAATTTAGTCTAAAACCTCTATTTTTCTCATTTTCTCTATTTTAGAGATGCTGTCAGAGATGCTCTTAGTAATTAAATAAGACTTTAGATATTTTATAGTCTTGTTGTTAAAATTTTGCATTATTTTGCTTAAATCCGAACGGTTATTTATTATTGACATTTTGGATTTATATTGGCTCGTTTTAAACGGGTTCCTTTTACATATTGTTTAAAACCTTAGTATAAAATTTCATACATATAGATGATTTCAGATTTACCATCTTTCTTTTTTACGATTTCAAGACTAGTTTAAACCTTAAAGAGTTTATTCTAATTGATCCCAATATTATTAGATAAATCACTCATATAACAATTTCACACTGATACATATCAACATCAGACTTTTTACTTTTATATTTTCAATGTATGATTTAATCTAAAAAAAGAGTTTAATTTGATGAAATCAATACTATTAAAATATTAAACTAAGTGTTTAAGTTTTGATGATGTATATATGCGTGTTTCGTAAAACTAAAAAAAGAAGCCCCAATATATTATTTAAAATATTTATAAGAATTAAAACCCTATATTTAAAAGGAAAACTAACTTATTATTTAACATAACATCTAGGCATTGGAAATGAGGCAGGGACCTTAATCCCCATTCCCATCTCCAATTTCAAAATTTTAAAATGTTTTAAAATAAATATCTTAAACAATATACTCAATCGATAATAGTTCATGTTTAAATCCCACATTTTTCAAATTTAATTTCTATATAGTACTAAATATTCATATGTGAACAAAATCACAACATCATGGGTAATTGTTTGATTAAACGCTCTCGACTTTTAACGTTTTTTTATCTAAAAGATAGTAAGACGACTAAAAAAATGTATATAAAAAGAAATGTCAAAATACTATTTATAAATCTAAAAGATAATAAATTTAATTCTTTATAAATAATATATTTAATAATAAAAATATATAATATATTTAATATTCAGGGACGGGGCGCCGGGGGAGGGGGGGGGGATCACGTTACCCTTCCCCTTTCCCAATCAAATTTGGTCGTCTTACTATCTTTTAGTGGTCTTACTATCTTCTTATATACATGTTGTTTTCATATAGTAAGACGACTTTAAAAAATATAACGTTTTCATATATAAATAGACAACATGTTTCTGTTATTAAAAATTTCATGAATTAAATAAAATAATTTATTTGTTAAAATATATTTATAGAAAAATTATAGAAGGTTGGTATAAGTATAACAACGACGTGTATCGCATTCGTTACACTTGTCTGTAAGTCGTGAGTCGATTTGAGGCCCATAAAATCTTTTCTCATTACAACACACATACACATAGCAATACTCTCCACCAATAACATTTGAAGATTATTCAAAAATATATATTTGAACATGATCTTTATAACTAATATCATCCATATTTGAACATGATCTTTATAACTAATATCATCCATACCAATGATAAAAAAATATCAAAAATACTAAATTTAGTCTTAGGTCCCTCCAATACAAATTTCCAAAGGACACTATCTTGCCGGCGATTGACAAAATCACTAAAAAAGTTACTTGAAATCAATAAAAAAAACGGAAAAAATCCTTCAAAATGGACAAAAACACTAAGAAAATTCTTTGAAATCAACTAAAAAACTTGAAAAAATTCCCGAAACACGTCGAGTGAGTTTGCGCGCCTTTAGTCTAACTTAATGGAACCCCAGTGGACAAAAATCTTGGATCCGCCACTAAACACGCTAATCTCATTGGTGGATATGATATAGACTAGGATGCAAAAGGTAACACCTTTGTAAAATTCACAATCTGAAAATCCTATTAATGATTAATGACAAGTGATTCACATGATTTCTAGAGAATATCAATTCTTACCTAAAACCTTCGGTAAGTAGTTGAAATATTAGATGTTGGTAAAAGAAAAAGGTAAAAAGTTAAAGAGCTATTATATACGTATGCAACACTGAAAACTGAGGTTCAAGAAGTTGACGATATATGTTTCAACCTTAGCATAGTCCTACCCCCGGGACTTAGACAGTATAGACCTTGAGAAACTCTGCTCAACATTCGTTATCTTTTCTATTAGGCCAATGAATAACAATCCTAACAAAAAAATGAGCTTTCAATCAATGTTCGTTGTAACAGCCGCCATGTCACATCATGAGTCAAGACTTGTGTTTCACATCACGTTATGGCTTAGGCACGCCACAACGTAATGCGCGGTTTTTATAACATGAGTTTGATTTTATTTATCTTTTTAATGTATTGTTTGTTAGTTTTTATTATATATATATATAACTTAATTTAAATTGCTTAGTATCATTGATTTATTGAGTCATAGTAGAAAACATATGTTTATGTAGAAAACAGATTTGTTGTCATACGTCACGCCTTGAAATACGCCGTGACCTCGCCATGGTTTCCAAGGCTTAAGGCTTGACCTCGTCGCCATGCAACATAAAAACTATATATAATTTACATCTTATTAAAGAGTGTATTGCAGTGGCGAATCCAGAAATTCTTGGTAATGATATCACAAAATAATTAACGTAATAAATAAAACTTAAAAGTTAATTATAAAATATTTATACGGACCCTGCTTTTTGTTATATTGTGGGTCGATTAAATATAAATTAAATAGTTAAGCTATTAAAATTTGATATACTAGTTTTTTTTTCTAAACCATCTCTTAAAACTTTAAAACTAATCGATTGTTGATGCATTTTCAGTTTTCACTTGCTGATTATACATGATTTGATCAAGATACAACATATTAACATCATATATAAACAAATAAATCCTAAAGTTTAGAGAGTTCACACCAAATATAAACACATTAATCTAAAGAGTTAATCCTAAATTAAAATAAACCTTAAAGTCAAAAAAGTTAATCCTAAATTAACTCTAAACAAATAATGTTAAATTTTGTTAGAAAAATCAACGACCAACATCGACCCAAATATGTATTTGATAGAGATTAAATATTTTAGTTATCATAAATGCATGTAATTACTGTTAAAAATATGTTATAAAAATATAATTAATTTTACAAATATTTAGTATTGTGTTCGTTTTGAAGGTATTGACAATAGTGCGCATGTGAAGATATCCAGATCATGGGTCTGCCACTTAGTGGTATTCTTAATTGGGTTGGACCGTGGTCGACGGGGATTAATCGGGTGGCACCCTTAAGTGGGAGTCCAGATACCCCGAAAAAATGTGTGTGTTAGCTTGCCTTTCAAAAAAAAATTCATCCCAAAAAAATCTTAATTGTTTAACTCGAAAATACTTATAGTTTCATATTTATATACCTTAAAAATTTATATTTTTATGGTTTTACGGACAACAAATACCGTAAAGGATAGGTTTGCCCTTGGTGCATTGTATCTTACCAATGATTTTAATCTATACCATAAACAAATATATATTGACATAGTGTATTTTAAACATTATAAATATGTTTCTACTTTTAGATGTAGACAAAAAAATCCCAATTGGGATGAGTTTATTTAATTTATATGAAATTTAATAGGGAAAATTAGACAAAAGATGGTTGGTTTTAGTCATGGTCTTAACCATGGTTAGATCACAATGGTGTTTGTTTTGATGTAAAGGCAAGTTATGGTTTGGTTGTATGGTTGTAGGGCCAATAAAGATGGAATGTGTTTGGTATTGTTTCACTTAACCATGGTTATAAAAGTGGTCATATATGGTGTTAATTAACCATGTGGTTAAGTCTTTATTCGACCTCGATATCATGTAATTAGACATGAGAAATAAAAGAAAGACGAATTATACGTGACAAGGCCATGTGTGAAGGACGTTAAACCAATACAACTAATATCTGAAATCAGATACCTATGATCAAAAACAGGTTAATATCGCCTACGTAAAAAATGGTTCAACCAAACTTGGTAACCAAGCGACAACTGGAATTGCAATAAGGGGTTTACTAATGATTTTTAAAGTCTAGTGACAAAAGTGGAATTGAAATGAAATTAGTTACTATTTATTATAATTTGTTGTTAAAAGAAATAAGACAAAAGTTATCCCAAATAATATATATAAAGCTCACTTGTAAATTTATATAAAAAATTGAACTTTATTTCACATAATCTTAAATTATGTTTCTAAATAAACTATACAAACCATGTTTGGTAAATGTAAACTAGTTTATAAGTTGTCATTTTTAAGCCTATCGTAGAAATCTTTTTTTTATAGACAAAAAGTAGCTTATAAGTTAGTCTCTTGAAGCCACATTTGGAGTAGCATTTCAAGAAGCTCTAGAAGTTGTTTGTCACTTTCTTCCAATTATACCCCTGATTAATATAGTTTTTACTTTATTATTATAAATCATTAATAAATATTAATAATTAATTAATATTAATTTCTGATTACTAATTAACTCTAATTGTAAATTAATCATTAATATTAATTATTAATTATTTAAAACTATTATTAATCTTAACAATTATTTTATATTATTATTATTGTTCAATATATTTTTTTCAATAGCAGCGAGATTTTATAATATAAAAAATACTAGCAAGACGCTAGAGAAAATTGTTACATACAGGAAATAACTAAGAGAGAGTTATAAAGTCAACTCACACAATTAATCTTAAACTTGCTACTCCTATTAGCAATCCAAAGATACGGATGGGAGGCATAATCATGTCGAAGATATCCACCTTCTTTAGCTTGGTGTCGCAAAAAATGGTCACATTCTGGAACGACCATATGTATCAAAGCACGGCGAGAATAACTGCCTCAAAGCACAGTTTCTCCCCATTCTTCAACCAC
This sequence comes from Silybum marianum, assembly GCA_036898165.1. Taxonomy (NCBI): domain Eukaryota; kingdom Viridiplantae; phylum Streptophyta; class Magnoliopsida; order Asterales; family Asteraceae; genus Silybum; species Silybum marianum. The sequence continues at coordinate 24,666,626 of CM072543.1, forward strand.
AAAATAGAAAATGATGTAATCCAAGCTGCATAGGAACTAAACATCGGGATATCTGTAATAACCCAAGTTCTCTAATTATTAAGTTAGTCAATGTTGAGGGTGGATTCTGATTAGTGCATTTAATTTTTCAGGAACTAAAGGTGTAAATAATCAGTAAAAGAGAGTGGAATCATCAATGCTCCTTCATTTTAAGAAAATCAGATGGAATTAATGTGTGAGTTTTAAGGTGTGATTTTGAGAACGGGAGAAGAGAAGAAGAGTTTGAGGAAGGATTTGGAAGAAATCAAGTGAAAAGCTTAATCTCATGTATGAACATCATTTCATCGATGTTTTCCCTTCTTTGTTGGTATTATTGAAAAAATTAGGGTTCTAGATTGGGGTTTTGGTTTGTGAATGTTGGGTGAAAATCATTTATCAATGAGGTCTAGCATGTTGGGATTGTTTATTGATGAGTATCTCATGTAGTGGTCAATTATGTGGTGTTTGGGGTAAAGGTTTAACCCAAAAACCCCATGGATGATTCTATAATCATCAAATGTGGATGTAATCCATAGATTCCATGGATTGGATTAAGATTATTTGGTTTTTGGGAGTAGTTTATATGTGTTTGGGATGAGCTTTAAACCTTAAAAAAGAAGAAAATAAGAATGGGTGTTGGTTTTGGGGTTCTTCTTCATGAAATGGATTTATGCAGGTGGAACAGTGAGGAAAGAGACCCCCATGCAGGTAAGGTCGTGTAGGACCCGCTTTGTTCACTATTCAACATTTTTTTTTCGTTTTAAGTCTAGTTAGAGGCAGTAACTTGGTCCTTTTTTAAGGAGTTTTTAAGTGAGTCTTTGGGGGTATTTTGAGGTTGTAAACTCATTATTTGGTAACCTTGTTAATTGGGTGTTCGGATGGTGAATTCATGGATAGAAATTGTGTTTATAGGCGGGGAATTCAGGTAAGTTTTCTCATTGTATTCAAACAAACCATACTTATCCGTCATACTAAGTTGTATTTGATATAAATTCATATTGTGTGTATCATTTAGAGGCAAGTTGAATACTTGTATAGTGTGAGTCATTAGTGTGCGTGAGTTACTTGTCATTTAAATCACGAGAGTCCGATAAATCACTTGAATTCATTTCATTAGCTCAATTATAGGGCAAGTGTAAGCCCGATTGATTAGTCACAAGTGTGAGTGACTTTAAGTGTGTTTAACTTATTTAATAAGTTTTGGATTTTATATTTTGAGGTACGTATATTGTGGTTTTAAACTAACGTTTCATGTCAAATTAAATTGTTGTTTATAACGTGTTGGAGGGAATTCACTAGACCTTTGGTCTAACCCTCGCTTTTATAAAACTGAAACCATATTCAGGCAAGTATACCACGTTGAGAGCTCTAGCTAGGGCAAGGGTAAGGGAAAGGTGTGAGCATGAGGGCGAGAAGTGAGGGCATTACTCTCTAATTAGGTAGTTGCCTGATATTTACTTTAGTTGTAATAAATCTCAGTAGTGTATTTTTCCACTACAACTCTTGAGATCTTGTTGAATTTGGGATCAAACTTAGTATTTGTATTTTCTATCTTTAGGCAAAGGCTTGAGTTATATATTTTGAGTTTACTGTTGTTATAAGTGGTATTAGAGTCGCGAACCAGACTGGTGTGCTGGTGAGGACACTAGGCTCCCAATGGAGGTGGATTTTAATATCCCACATTGGTTAGGGAGAGGAACAAATGTTTCTTTATAAGGGACTTGATACCTCTTCTATCAGACGCGTTTTAAAACTGTGAATCCAGGTGTGTGGACAAAGTGGATATTATCTGGTACGGTTATCCTGAGATGTTACAATATCCAAATGCCACCATCTACCAATTTGTCTCCAAATCTCCGTCGCCAAAGAGCACGAGAAAAAAAAGTTTATCTCCTGGCTCCAAAGCCACATCACAAAGAGGACAAAGCAATGAGTCAACATCAATCTCTCTCCTATCCAAATTATCCCGAGTGGCTATCCTATTCAAACGCAAAAACAAAACATTGACCTTAATACGAACTAACCGGTTCCATCTAGTACCAATCGAGTCCACAACCAACAATCTAGAATTAATATAATTCCTAGTTGAGGCAACGGTAAAAGATCCTGATCCATCTAGAGACCACACCCACCAGGGGCGAACCTACCTTATGGGGAGGGGGTCCCGTGCTACCGCTCAACCTGCTGTCGTAAGGGCAAAAATTTACGCGATACGTAAGGTGCACTCGCTAAATTAAGAGCGGTGCTCTATGATATTCTTGTTTTTCAAGGGTTAAAGGAGCAAACTTTAGCAAACTTCCTTTGTATGATTTATGCAAACACATGGACTCATGGACACAGTGACTTAGAAGTGAGAAATTCTAATTTTAATTAAAAAAATTCAATGTCAATTAAGTCAAAATTGGAATCTGAAATTAGTTCAAAAAAAATCGTTTTGCCTGCTCATCTCAAACCAAAAAGAAAAACAAGCAGCGCCCCTCCAGTCCCTCGAAATCAACCAAAAACATAAAAAAAATCCTTCGAAATCAACCAAAAACGTTAAAAAAATCCATTGAAATCAACCAAAAAACTTAAAGTCTTTTGAAATCAACCGAAAAACTTAAAAAGTCCCCGAACAGGGAATTCGGCTAAAGAATCCCTCGAAATCAACCAAAAATATATTAAACGGCTTTGTGGACATTTGATCCAATTTAAGGGTGCACCCACTCGAAAAAAATCCTGGGTCCGCCACTGACACCGACTAGAAATCACAATTGACTGCAACTTATCCCTCGAAACAGAAAATTGTTTAACATTAGTAGGGGTGGCAATTCTCGACACGACACGAAACACGACACGAACCCGACACGAAAATAAACGGGTTAGGGTTGAACTTTTTGACACGCCAACCCGTCAACCCGCCAACCCGTCAACCCGCCAAATAAACGGGCCAGGTTCGGGTTGACACGAACGGGTCGCGGGTTAACACGCCAACCCGCCAAAATTTATTGAAAATAATAATATATATTTTATGTTTTATTTTAAAATCTAAAAGTCTAATCAATATAGTTTCTTTCGTTTTGTTGTGTAAATTGTAATCCCGTCCGTCAAAACTCAAACGTAGAAATGTGAAACACGAACACCTTAACCCTAACTCAGAATACTCAACAGCAGCTACGACGGCGCTCTACCTAGAAACAAGAGATTTCATGACCCCTCAACCCGCGAACGACCTGCCAACCCGCCAACCCGCGACACGCCAACCCGACAACACGCAAGTTGACTCGCCAACCTGCCACCCCGCGACCATCCCGCCAACACGCGGGTTGACCCGCCAACACGAACGTGTGCGGGTTAGGGTTGCGTATCTCGACACGATTAGCTAAACGGGTTGGGTTAGGGTTGAGCATCCATGACACGCCAACCCGCCAACCCGCGACTCGCCAACCCGAACACGACACGATTGCCACCCTTAATATTTAGTCCTTAAAATACAAATATAACAATTTTATTATTTTTTTTATAAGTTAAATAAAAGTTGCAGTTATATTTCATAAAAAAAATACTTTGATAAAGTATTTAATCTAATTATTGTATTAGTATCTTTTAATAATTTATTATAAATATTTGTATTTGACAAATCTACAATTTACATTATTATATGTGTGTAATAAATCAAACTAAAATTTTATTAAATAACATATTATATTATTTAATTTTTTAATCATTTAGTATGTTAGTTATATATCTATATATATTATGAAATGTCAAAATTGACCAATTTTTCAACAATATCTATTTTATTGTTTTTCGTTTTTCAACTAGCTTATAACTAGTTTTATCATACATGATTAGTTTATCAACTAGCTTACCAACCATCAGCTAGCTTGACAAATGAAGCCATAATCTGGAGGGAAAACATCGTAATTTCAATAGTCCCAAAAACTTTGATATTGAAAAACTTAGTGCAAACTCATACAAGTATATACATTGTGTTGAGGAAAATTCAAATGTGAACTCATTTTTGGTTGTGAAGGTGAGGACGAATCTCAGCCACTTATCCGGTCAATAAAGGCGGCTTTGACCTGGTTCCCCTCCTTTAATAATCTCCACCCTCCCATGAATCGCGTCAATCCTCCGTGATCGCGTCCACCATAACCGAAGATGTGTGGCTGAGATTCGTTCTCACGTTCACAACCAAAAATGAGTTCACATTTGAACCTAACCCTACATGTGTTAATACTATATATCAAGTAAAACAATGATAAGATACCAAATATCGTCCATAAGGATAGATGTTTTAAACTTATAGAATTCAAAGGATCAAACTAAGGTGCTGTTTGTTTTTTCAATTTCAGATCTAAAATCGTCTGATGTCTGATTCGGTGTGACGTTTTTCGATTTCAGAGCGTTTACTTTTTTTTTTTCCAATTAAGAGCTGAAACCAACCCTATTTCCTCTGAAACTTTAAGGGGTAAACCTTTCTCTTAAAACATTTCAGTTGCCCTCCTTCTCTTCCAGCGCATCTGATAGCTCTTGATCTCTCAACTCAACTCGACGCTCTGGTCTCGATCTCCATCTGCAGGTAAGCTTCTCCTTCAACTTCTCGATTTCATCTGCTTCTCTTTCAGCTTCTCGATTATGCTCTCGATTTCATCTGCTTTTTTTCAAACGGGATAGCTTTCATTATGTGTGTTCTTTGTGTTCTCTGTGTGAATCTATTTCATTGAGGGATAGAAAATGACAATTATACATATTCAGATGTTTGTCAGCATGTAAAAACAAACAGTCTAACTGATTCAGATTTCAGACTTCAGCACCACCTCTTAAAGTTTAGAGGTGGTATCAGACTTCAGACTTCAGCACCTCTTAAAAAACAAACGCAGCCTAATTGACGCAACGTAGATTTATGGAAGGATCGACAAGCGTTTAAACTTTTTGGAGTTGAGAATTACAATGCATAAAACTCAAAAAGTAAAAGAAAACTCTCAAAGGAAAAAAATAATATTATTGATAAAACTTGATTAACAATAAAAAAACAAGTCTTAGTTATAGTCTAAACTAATAAAATATAACTATTAAATTCAAACTAATAATAATCTAATTAGGGAAAAATAATAATTAAACTAATGGAATTATGCATGGATAAGGATAATTAAAAAGGAATGAAGGAGTCATGGTTATGAAAGGATAGTGGGTCGGTGGAATTAGGGAAGAGCATCAGAACCGGGTATCCTTTTTTGGAACCGAAACCGCTTCGCAACTGTCGATTTCGGAACCGGAACTGATGTGGTTGGTTCCGGTTCCGGTTCCGGATCCTAAAATACGGAACCGATCAGGACCGGTTCCAGTTCTCATTTTTTTGGAACCGTTACCCGCTGGGCACCCGTTACTAGACCTGGCAAAAACTGACACGACACGCTAACCCGACACGAACCCGACATGAATTAAACGGGTTTGGGTAAAACATTTCAACCCGTTTAAGTAAACGGGTTGACACGACACGACACGAAAATTAAACGGGTAAGGTTAGGGTCTAAAATTTCAACTCGAAAATGACCCGAGTAACCCGTTTAAGTATTATAATAATTATAACAATATATAATGAAAATTGATATCATAAAAAATTAAGAAATTAATTTTTAAAATAATATAAAATAAAAACTGATATTATAAATCATTATGAAATTAGTTTTTTGAAAATAATATGCAATAAAAACTAATATTATAAAAAATTAATTATAATAAAAAACTAACAATATAAACATTGTCGTCATTTCCCTTATATAAAGGCTTATTTGTTTTTATATTTTTAAAATTTTTCATGTGGGATGAAATCCCATCTTTATCAAGTTTTAACTCTTCTTTGGATGGAAGCAAAGTGTGAGCACAACCCAATCCCACATTGGTGGGAAATAGAAGACAATGTTTTTGAACTCCACTATATATAGGCATTTCCCCTCCCTACTTTTACCATCCAATGTCTTTTGCTTAATGGTTTGAGCTTTTTGGCTTAAGCCTATGTGATTGTTTTGGTTGGAGTACCCTATAAAACTCGGTGCTCCTCAAGTTTTTTTAAATTTTTTGTTATGTTTATTTAACCTTTATTGAACAAACATGAACAAACAACAAACATCTCTATTTTCTAAACGAGTTAATGCGAACACCAATTTTTTTGTTCGTTAATTAGTGTTTGTGTTGTTCGCTTGGTTAAGGTAAACTAATGAACATGAACGTGGCTTTGTTCATGTGCGTTTGGTTCGTTTACAACCCTAGTTAAACGGGTTAGCGGGTTAAATGGGTTAAACGGGTTAGCGGGTTTAGTGGGTTAAGAAGATAAACGGGTTAATCGTGTCGTGTCGGGTTAAGCGGGTAAAATCAGGTCGTGTTCAGGTTGAGATTTTCTGACCCGTTTATTAAACGTGTCGTGTTCGGGTTAGGTGTTCTCGACCCGTTTAACCCACTAACCCGACACGACACGACACGTTTGCCAGGTCTACCCGTTACCCGCCACTTTTAAATAAAAAATATTTTATATATTTATAAATAATAAATAATAAATAAAAACTGAAATTTTCTACTTTGTTTATGTAATAATTAGTTTTTATCGGATTAGTTTTGACCATTTGTTGTATTTATTACTTTAAGTCGGTATTTTGTAGTGTATAATTACATTTTTATAGTATGCAATGTAAAAAATTAATAAATAAAAAAAGTTGAAGCCGGACACCCGGTACCGGAACCGGTTCCCATTGGTTCCGGTTCCAAAATATAAAGAATCGGTGTTAGCGGTTCCGGTTCCAGTTTTTCAGGAACCGTCGGTTCCGGTTCCATGGAAAATGGTCAGATACCGGATTATGCTCACCCCTAGGTGGAATCATAGGAATTATGGTTCAAGTGAGAGTCGCTAGAATGAAACACCAAATAGTAGGCAAAGCAGCTAGGATGCGGATTTGCCTGCATGCAGGGACGGAGCCAGAAATTTTGTCAAGGGTGGTCCACTTTAGGGATCGTTTACCAAAACTTATCCGGGTAAGCGTTTACCAAGTCACATTACCTTACCAGATGAATATGATAAGGACAAAAAATCTTACCCGGTAAGTGAAGGTCACGACTCTTAGCACAATAAGCACTTATCGAATAAATTGTTGCATACAATGACGTTTTTGTGGATTAAAATTTTTCTCTGTAAGTAAATGATAGTGTTGACTTTTTTATCTGTAAACGCTTACCGGGTAAAGGTTTCGTCAACAACCCCTTAATAAAACAAAAAGTACATTTATGATTATAGAAATTCATTAACCTTTAAAATCTAGGAACAAATTTGTTAGGATTAGGAATTAGGACTGAAAAATCTAGATTGGACGTTCTTCAACTTGCAAGAATAAAAATCTAGGAAGAGAAAGCGATGTTGGTTACTTGATTGGTATTGGGTTGGACTTGGATTATAGATATGTAAGACCTTTTAAAACTCAAAAGGGTGGGCCTCTAATGTGATTACAATTTTTAAAAAAAATTAGGCTTATTAAAATAATAAATATTTGAAAGTGAGGGAGGACTAGTGAATCCCCTAGGCCTATACTAGCTCCGTCCATGCCTGCATGGTACCCACATTCAAGGTGTTTGTCTTGTTTTTAGATTTGTTTTTCGATCTCCGTCATAACCTTATCGATGCCAATTTTCGTCCTTATTTTGAGTTTGTTTTCTTATTTTCCAAAGATCGAAGAAAACTCTCATTAACACTCGGATCCTCTCTGTATCACTAATACTACGATAAGATTAGGTTTATAGGACACTAAAAATGTTCAAGCATCCTAATCCTAATAGACTGCTTTATAAGACTTAAGTTTCTATGACTAAATAATATTAAAAAAATCTTACCTATAGGTGTTGTAATAAGTTTTTGGAACATTTTTTGGTGTTGTAACAAGTTTTTAAGGACATTTTAAGAAAAGATTGTCGTATTAGCTATATTATAAGACGATATTTGAAAAGGTGTCTTATAAAAAGAAACGTCCTATAAAAAGATGTGTTCATATGACAATTCTCAAAAATGTCATATGAAATAACGAATACAACGCTCTGTATTAAAAGTGTCATAAAAATTCAACCTTGTTAAGATGTTCGAAAGCGTCCTATAAACTTATTACAATACCTTTAGGTAGTACGTTTTATTGTTTGGTCATATAAACTTAAGTACTATAAAGTGGTCTATTAAAACATCTAAAAATTGATGGTGCCCTATAAACCCGACTTTTTTGTAGTGCAATGTAACATCCCATTTTAAGGGGCTAAGTTGAAAAGGCATATACTACAACTTTGAGGAGGTAGTAATGTTTTAAAAAGAATTCAAGAGGTGTGTAAAAGATATATAGAGAGAGAGTTGGGAGAAAAAAGGTAAAAGACTTTCTTATTTCATCCTCTCCAAATATTTTTTCGGATTTTCATCCAGCATTGCACGACTTTCATCAACTGAACTGATCGACAAGCAAACATGGTCTGAATGTCCGATTGAGTTGAAATTTTACAGGTTTTCTAGGTGCGAAAACAGAAAGAAACTCCGTTTTGAGTCACGATTTCTTATGATTTAGCTTTTGACCTTTTCATAGGACTTGTTCATATTATTGAGGAGGTCAACATACTTAAAAATCAGAGGATTTGGTGAAGGCTTCATTGTATAAATGAAGGTCGAGGACCTAGACGTTAGAGGTTGGTAAAGGGGTCGGATCATCATCCGCCAAACAACATGAATTCAAGTAGCTTTTAAATGGGTGCACATCAAACATATATGTTTTACATAACCGTTTTATGTTGATTAGTTCAAATTAGTATCAAGGGAGTTTTGTTGTTCAACCTTTATGTATGTTAGTAGGTATTAGTTAGTGTTTATTTTGTAAATATCTACCTTCGGTATGGGAATTTTTGTAGTGCGTTTGCGCTTATGTATAATTTGCAGGTTATAAAACAGGCATATGTTGATGTTACGAATAGGTCATGCCGAATTTTTGGTAGAATTGTTATCCCGAAAATAGGGTGTTATACGCAACTTCATATGATGAATTCGAAGAGTTGTTTAGGACTACTTTGCGTTTTTGTTTTAACACATAAATTAAATATGTAGCAAAAACGTAAGGTCTAGTAAGGGGTTGTTTGGTTAATTTTTTATCATGTCTTGTATGAATAAAGTTGACTGTATAGACTGTGAATGATCCTTTTTAGAGTGTTTTTTTCAATTATGAGAAGCAGGTTAGGTAAAAATGTGACTTTCTGCATAACCTCCCTAAAACAAATTACTGAATAAACTATTTTTTATATCATTAAACCACTGTTGTTAAACAATAATATATAATTGAGAGAATAAGCTACGAGTTTCATTAGATTTATTAAAGCTTAGAAGTCAATGGACTATAATGTGTTGGACTAACCAACCAAGGGAAGACATTTTTCCAAGCTAAGAAACAATTACCATAAAATTATTTTCTTTATTCATTTGTAAAGTTAAAGTTTAGTGACTTTTTTCGCTCGAAAATAAACGTCCATACCTTAATTAAAAAACATAAATATTGTAGGCATTATAAGAGTATAGATATGTGCAATTATTAAATCTTTTCATTTAAGTATATAAATGAGAAAATTATAAAAAAAAAACACAGTAACATTTTAATATGTTGTGTTGGATTTCAATGAGAAATGAAGTTATTGTGAGAAGAATAAGAAAAGATCATCATCTTTGGATCAATCCTAATTGAATGTCAATACTAATGAGGTGTACCGAGATGTACCAGATAAATTTCTTTTTAAAGCGCAATTCATGGGTATCAAGGGTTCAGATCTCTCATTACGCTTCCCATCTTTAACTCTTATTCTCACACGATCCTTCCCCTTAATTTGTTTCCCTTTTTTTACTGTTTGCTAATAATTTTCATTAATTCGTCGTTCTTTTAATTATATCGTGTTATGATAACGTATGATGAAAAAATTCAGAAAACCGAGAAGCCAAAGCATAACATGGACGGGTCCCAATAAAAGACTTAATTTATAGAAACAAACCAAAAAGCGTCTTATCTAAAAATGTTACAAAAGTTTTATAGGACGTTTGTAGACGTTTCAAAGGTTTTTTAAAATAATTTTAAAATAAAAGTGTCGTATTAACTATTTTATACGACAATATTAAAAAATTGTCATGTAAAAAGATGGATTTATAAGGGCACTTCTCAAAAATATCCTATAAAATAGCTGATGTGACACCTTATTTTTAAAGCGTCCTGAAAAACTTGTTAGTACACCAAAATTGTCCTATAAACCTATTGCAACATTTTTTATATAAAATGTTTTATAGTTTGGTCTTTTAAACCTAAGTTCTATAAAACTATGTTATTTGGACACGTAGACATTCTAGGTGTATGATAATGCCAATTTTGTTGTAGTACATCTAAATCCTATCTTACGTTCTCAATCTCAACTTTGATTTCAGTATTATCTCTGTTTGTATCATACGGAAAAAAAACTAAAAAGTAAAACGACATAGTAGCGATTAATTGGAGCGAAGCGAGGAGAGGACAACGTCCTGCAACGAGCTATCTTTTTGCATAGCCGCTTTGAATTCATCGAACGTTACTTTACCGTCGCTATTGGCATCCATATGGTCGAATATCTCATCTAGTTTCCCTGGCTCGGTAATATCAATTGTTAGACAGTCATCTGGCAACGCCTGCATCAAAAGCAATTTTTTTGTTGAAATAGACAACAGACTAAGGCTGCTCATAGTTTGGGTTGGATTGGGTTAGATTGGGTTGGGTTGGGTTGGGTTGGGTTGGGTTGAAGGTATTTGAACAACCCAACCTAATGTTTGTGAAAAATCTTAACCCAACTCAACCCAACCCAAACCATGGGGGTCGATCGGGTTGAAACTTTGGTACATCGTTTTACGATTTTACTTCACGCTTGGTTTAAACGAACTAAAATTAAAATTAGAACATATAAAAAAATCTAACAAACTCTAAAAAATGATTGAAAATTCATACAAATAAGAAAGTAAAAATTAAACCACAAGACTTGTGGCGTACTGGTTAAGGCTTGTGGGGGATGAGGCTAGATAACTCATCTACCTCAGGATCGAATCCAGACGCAAACAACTTATGGCCACTTGGGAATTATCTCAGGGTTGCATGCTTTAGCAGTCTTAAAATTGTCAGGGATTAGTCTAGACAAATGTCTAAGATACCCTTTCCAAAAAAAGAAAGTAAAAATTACGATAGTGTAATATAATTTTGAATATACTTAATTACGGGTTGGTTTAATGTACATATATTAATCAAAGACTTACCAATTGTAAAAAAATTCGTAGTATATAAAGGCATTGGGTTCATTGGATTGGGCTGGGTTCAAATTACCCCAACCCAATAGATGCGGTATCAACTATGTGTCGGGTTACCTTGGGTTGAGTTTTTTTTTGGTTTTTCGAGCTGGGTTGGTCGGTATTTTGAGCACCCTTACAACAGGCTGTTATTTGTTAAAAAACGATAAAATGCAATGAAGCTTGATTTAGTTCCTATTTTATGTAAGGAAGAATCTTTTTTTAATCAATTAAACGAATTTTCAAAATTTTGTATTATTTAACCATTTTGATCGATAATTTGATAATTTGATGACCTTGTACATTTGATGATGTGGATGGTAGATTTATAGTCCACTTTGTTGTAACCCTTTCATAAACATTTTTTTAAATGAGTACCTCATTAAATGTTACAAGATCAGCATCATACTGGTCAAAATGTGTACAAAACAAAAAGTTTCAAAACAAAAAGTTACATCAATTGAAAAAAATATTTATTCGTTACACAAAATAAAGATTAAGCCAAACTTTATTGAATTTTGATGCATTTTTTTGCGTTAAAGAACATGTATTTAGTGATGTAAAAAGAGTTTATAGTGACGGAACTTTTAAGTATATTACCGTAGGGTGAAAAACTTACCCGAAGCATTGAGGCGACTTCCTCTTTACTAATGCAACCCGACCCATCTGTATCGTACATCTGTAGCAAATAAGAAACGTATTCATTAGAATTTTCTTAGAAGCATTCAAGTTATGATAATGTGTTGTGTTTTCATCGTTAGTTGTACCACGAGCAGGGGTGGACCTATGAAGCCCCCCCCCCCCCTCTCCACACCCTCAGTGGGTCTCGTGCACCTGCTCAACATATTTTTGGAAATAGATTTTTTTTTGTATGAAATATGCAACTGCTAAACTTTGAGGGGTGCTTTAGAATATTAAAAAGTACAAGGAACATCAACCAAAAAATCAAAAAAATCTTTTGAAATCAACCAAAAAACCAAAAAGGTTTCTCGATATCAATAAAAAAACCAAGAAAAAATCTCTTTAAATCAACAAAAAAAAACCCAGAAAAAGTCCGTTTAAATCAACAAAAAAAAAACAGAAAAAATAAAATCAACCAAAAACCTATAAAAATCCTTCGAAATCGACCAAAAAAACTCAAAAAAATCCCTTGAAACAGTTAAATTTGTCAAAAAAAAATCTGGGTACGTCGCTGATCACGAGGAAGACACAAGCCAAATTACTTGTTTATAACGAATATTGAATTAACCCATTTGATTTTCGAGTGGTTTATTCAACTCGTTAAAATGAAAAGTTTTTTTCTCTCTTTCTTTATGACGGAAAGGAAAAGAACGACACCTGGAAACAAAGACGAAGTGCGTCATCGCCTTTGAGATTCTTGAGGCTAGAAAACCCGCAAAGTATTTCCCTCATATCAACCGTACCGTCGCGATTGTTATCAAAAAGATCAAATATTCTTCCCGCTAGAGGTATTAGCGACGTCATTTTCATCGCTTTAAGTACCTCCTGAAACTCACTAAGCGTCGCATTTTCACCATCGGCACATCTGTAAAGTCAAACAAACCAAATTTGACTTCAAATTTTGTAACAATTATCAAACTTATCGAGCAAAATCCGATAACTAAATTAAACTACCCTTTAACATGCATAAGGGGTGGCAATCGTGTTGTGTTCGGGCTAGTGGGTCACGGTTTGACGGGTTGGCGGGTCAGGAAGGCTCAACCCAGACACACTAATCGTGTCGCATTGATCAACCCTAACCCGTATACGCTCGGGTTCACAGGTTGGCGGGTCATAAACAGGTTGGTGGGTTGAGAGTATGAAGACGTGAACTGATTAATTGTTTATTAGGTCAGAGTTAGAATAAAATAATTTTAAAAAATCTATAATTTTAAACGGGTTGGCGGGTCATAAACGGTTGGTGGGTTAAATTCTATAATTTTAAACGGGTTGATGGGTCAACCCGCGAACATATACGTCGACCCGAACAACCCGTTACCCGTATAATAAACGGGTTGGCGGGTCAGAAAATTCAACCCAAACCAATTCATTTTCGTGCCAAATTCGTATCGTGTCAGAGAATTACCAACCCTACATACAAACAAGTCCGAAATGTTCATGTTTGAACAACAAACGGGTTTGAAATCGAATCGATAAAATAAAATAGTTTGACCTCAAAAGTCAAAGTTGAGAAAGTTGATGTTATCTTACAATGTTTTGAAGTGATTTCTTAGATTTTGAAGCTCATCTTTGTTGAGATCATAAGATCCCACTAAGTTTTTTAACTTCTTTGTTCTCAAGAAAATGGTACTTGTATACATGCTTGCTATCGCGGCTGCACGGAACTTGCGTCTGGCATTGAAGCTCTGCAGCCGCGATACGATCTCCGGATCGATTTGGCGCTCTGTTGCCGAATCTCCGATCACCCATGGATGCTTAAGAATCTATATATGTTTAAAAAAAAAATACATCCATTAGTGTTGTGAATATAAAAAACTATAGGTTTGACTTTTTAAAAGTCAAATGTGTCGATACCTGATCAGCCGTTGGTCGTTTTTGAGGGTCGACATTTAGTAAACTAGAAATTAAGTCTTTGGCCGACGATGAAATCTTGTTCCATGTTTTGTCGTAAAAACTAAAGCTTCCCTGCACAAAAGACGTAGTTTATTTATTAAAAAAAACGTAATTAAGTTTCGTAAAAAAATACGAATGTGGCTTGAATTGTCGTACATTCATAATCATTTGTTGCTTTTGTAGATGCGATTGCGCGCTAAAAGGCGGGTACCTGAAATCAATTCATATATTTTTTTGTATCAAGATCGAACAATGTTGTCACAAAATCAATCGATCTTGCAATTACTAGAATAACGTCAATAAATAGATGATAAGTGCATTTTTAACGTTTTTCATATATATTTTCTTGAGTTTTTAAAAAGGATAAATTGTATGAAAATGTAACGTACTTTGATTTGATTCCTATTTTGTGTCATATGCTTTCAAAATCATCACTTTGGTACCTTAATTTTGAAATCTCAAACAATTAGGTATCGGGTTTACATCTTAGAATGCTTGAAATTGCAACATATATTGGTTTGATTCTTATTTTGTGTAACATACTTTAATCTAAATATTTGAAATATCACATGTGAATTAGCCAAATGAGAGTTATACAAAAACAAAGTAAGACTAAAATACAATGTATTTTCATGCAATTTACCAATAGAGAGAGAGAGAGAGGGTCCGTTAGGAACCCAAAATTGATTAAAAACTCGAGAACCGCCCACGTTGCACTGCACGTTCTTTTCAGGAGGAAATAAATAACACATTCATGATGAATATGGAGGTGTTATTCATAATGAATATGGATGTGTTATTCATCATGAATCACATAATTCATGATGAATATGTTATAACATTCATGATGACTATGTTATAATATTTATGATGAATGACACATCCATATTCCTAAGTGAATATGCTACATGTCGTATTGTGGATGGTCCCTAGTTCCTAATTAATTTTAGGGATCATGTGAGAAGTTAAGTTAAGTTAAGTTGAGAAGCGTAAGAAGGGATCCTGACCCTTGATCACTTTTAATCTCAAACTCAACCATGAATCGTTATATTATTTATATATATATATATATATATGTGTGTGTGTGTGGATGTATATGTATATGTATGTATCTATATGCATGTAAATCAGTGATAGAATTTGCATACCCTGAAAGAAGAATATACAAGATGACACCCAAAGCCCACATATCAGATTTGGATGTTATCTTTTGTTGGGATAAGGCCTCAGGAGACACATAATCAATGGACCCAAACAAGCCCACAACAGGATCAGTGAACTCCTCCACTGAACTCAGCCCAAAATCCATTATTTTTAATGGTGAATCTTTACTTTTATCAAGAAAAAGACAGTTTTCTGGTTTCAAATCCCTATGAATCACATTAGCCTGGTGGAGTGCTGCTAGACCGCTAGCGATCTGCTGAACCACCTTGGCGGCTTCAGCCTCAGAGTACCGTTCTTGACTCACTATGCGGTCAAACAACTCTCCACCAGAACACAGTTCCAAAACTAGGTGGACCCCAGTAGGGTCTTCACAGACGTCATGTAACTGGATAACGTTACAGTGAGGAGACACCTCCTCCACGACTCTTTTCATCACCATGATTTCGTTCGCTAACAACGCGTCTGATATCAAAACCTGCTTACGACTCGGAAAACCAACCATCCCACCACTGCCACTGCCACTGCCGCCACCACCACCACCACCGACTCTTTTCAGGGTCTTGATTGCAACTTCTTGTTGACCTTCTGCAAAATCCCCCTTTGACTTCTTTACACCTTTTCGTACGATCGAGAATCCGCCTCTTCCCAAAATCGTTGTCACTTCATATTCATCACTAAGCTTTCTTGTTCCATTTTCCATTGGAATCTTGGATTGATTTCAAATGGGTGTTTGAGAAAATGAACTAAAATTAAAGGTCAATGAAATATGGGATTAACAAGTGATTTCAAGATTTCTTTAATTGTATTTGATTTAGATGGGTGATTAAAGAAATGAGATTAATTTAATCTTAAATTTCTTAGAATGATTAGAGCAAGTAGAAGTTGGATGGAATAAACGTGTGGGATGAGGTTTCACAAACAAGAGACAAATTCTAAGACCAAGTCAAATTATTATTGCATCAAGACCTTTAAGTTTATAAAAATCAAAAGAGAATTATTTTTGATGAATATTATTATATATTTAAAGTTGTATATCTGTACTATATTATAAAGCATTTGACCAAAAACTTTTAAAAACAACATTTTAAGCCATATGTACCGCTGTTTAATGCTAATTACTTAAAAATCTTAAAAACAATTGTAGACGGTCGTCTTTATTTTTGGGGGCAGAATCATTCCTTTTTTAACTAAATCCGAGCAGATATGTTTAACCTTTTAATTAAGTAATTGATATTGAATTATTGATTATCTTCTATATTTTTATACACATATCTATTCCTAAATTATTTTGATTTTAATTCATACTGATTATCTATTCCCTTCCTTATAAATATAAATACATTGGTCGAGAAAGTACACAAAAATAAAATCTTTGTTTTTTCAAAACTAATAAAATCATATTTATAACATCGATAGAGACAAAAAATTAAAATAAAACATTAAAATTAAGATGGATCTCGCTGCATTGCACGAGTATCCTTCTAGTTGTATTAAAAAAAACGTATTTTGTTCTGATTTTTATTTCTGAAAACCTACTTTCAAAAACTTATTTTAAAGAATTTTTCTTATGCTTTTTCGGCAAGTAGAAAAATGTTACTATATTTTGATGTAATTACTATAAGTTTATGAAGAAAAAAATGAATATATAATAATTATATAAACAAATATTCTTTTTATTAAACTTTATTGTTTGAGATATTTGTCGTAGACACTAAAATAAAACTTCTGACAGTAGGTTCTTATAGTAGAAACTAAGTACGTTTAATATTGATGTTAATTTTCCATATTTTAAAGTTTAAAAATACTACTCGTATAATCTTACTGATAAATATATAGATATGGTATGAAATTTATGTAGCAAACACCTAAACTATTGTTATCAAACCAATTTATTAACGATAGTAAATTATGTATCAACTGTTTATATTTTATGTAAAGAGAATAAAGACAGTTAATAAAATAGCTTTTTACACAACTGAAATCGTCAAGAAAAACAAATTCACAAATCACATATTTTTATCTTTTTCTACAAGTTATTTAACACTCAAAAGTTCTTTTTTGTAAATTTGTTATGGGTCTTCATAATAAGAGTATATTAGGAACATTTTGCATATATTTTACCCTTCCATTATTTAACATTATGTGGAGTTTTGGTAGGTTTATTTGGTTTATTAAAACAAAAAGATTTATTGATTAAGTTATCTTCATTTTATTTTAATCCAATTTATATGTGTTATTTAGTGAAATTAATAATAATACTTTATGTTTATAAATAATATTATTTTCGAATATACACATAAACAACTTGTAAAATATAATTTATTTATTTTTGAAAAGGCATTTGAAGTTAAAAAACTATGCCTGCCATTCTTTTGTCATGCTTAATTTATAGTGAGCCGACCAATTCATAATTTATCCAACAAAATATTTGATTTTTTAATCACAATTTTAGTATTTTCCATATTTTAATTGTTTTCAATTATTTAAATTTTGAAAACAGAAAAATCAAAACTAATTTCATGATTAACTTAATAGTTAATACTTACTTTAGAAGAATTTTAATATTCGACAAAATACTTTTTCTTTTTGTCAAATTTAAGCAACATATGTCAATATGTAAAATAACAAAATTTAAAGTATTCTATTATTCTACATAAAGAATGTGTTTTCTGAAATAAAAGTTGACATAAATAATTATTATTTTATTCATTTAAACCAATAAATTAATGGGGGTCGTTTTATAATGAATGGATTAAGTTTGATTTATTAATGAATTAATTTTATAAGAATCGATCAAAGTAGATTATAGGTCAAACCGATTGGGTTACCGAATCAAACAAATTAAAACAATTTTTAGTCGCTTCTTTTTGTTTATTATATATAAATATATAATCGTATTTTATATTTATATTCATTATTTTTATTTATTAAAATTAATTAGTTTGTATAAATCATTAAAAACAATCAATTTACATTCCTCCCTACCGATTATCCGATAACAATTTGTAGGGATATCTATACTATATTATAAAGCATTTGGGGTTAAACTCTTAAAAACAACTTTTTAAGCATTATGTACCATTGATTAAAGTCAAATTACTTAATTTTCAAATTTACAAGTTGAGAAGCATAAGTACAACTTATTAAAACTCAAAGTTTGAATTCTTATAACTAACTGCGGATAAACATAACCAAATAATGATAAACATATCATTTTAAATATAAATAATCTAAGTTATGATAGGGTTGATTTCCGTTACAAACCACGTCAATTCGTACAAACCGTACAAACCGCATGCAACCAATATTATTTTTTTAATTTTTTCCCTTTTTCTTAGTTATTAGGGTTGATTAGTCAATAATATATGAAAAAAATTCATCAAGAATACATAAAGGTTGGTGAATAAAGAATACGTGAAACAAGATTCATCAAATTGAGAGTTTCATGAATTAATTCATTTTCATGTAGAAATAAAAATAATTTCATGAAGAAAAAAATTATATGAAACAAATTCATCATATTAAACACTTTCATGAAAAAAAATTATTCAAAAAAACAATGAAACACGCGGTTTATACGGTTTGTACGAATTGACGTAGTTTGTATTTGAAATCTCCCCAGTTATGATAATTATTGAGTTCTAACAGAATAGTTAATCATTATCCTTTTAAAACATTATATTTTCAAACCTAAAATAAATTACTTGGTTATTAAATCTATATTAAATTATAATAAGAAAATTAAACTGAAAATTATCTTTATTAAAAAACAAAAACAAAACCATATTATAAAATCGATAAAGAATAAAATGAATAATTAAAATCGAGATGCATCATGTATCGCTGCATTGCGCGAGTACACTTCTAGTATTTACAAAATGAAGAACAAAATATTGACAACAATTTTATAAATCAAATAAGATGTCCTTTACTACACAATTATCAGATAAACGTTTATGGATATCACTTACTTTATTAATTGATAATGACAAAGATTGACAATCTTACCCAGTAAGAGGTATGGAAATGACAAAGAGTCTTCCCCGATAAGCTTAACAGGTTAAAGATGCTAACAATACATTTTGATAACCGATAATGTTACACGATAATGTAAGTAAATGTGATATCTCTTGTAGGTAAGCACTTACCCGATAAGTGTTCGGTAAACGACATTTGAATCAAATAAAAGAAAGGCATTACTGAGTTGCATCTGTTTAGAGGGAAAATATGTTTTTAAGAAAACTTACAAAAATAGTCAATTTCTTAAGCTCTTCCTACTTTTAAGTCATTTCCAGACCTCATTTCACTTTGTAACCAATCCTTAAACAGAAGACTAGCACATGTGCATAAGAATCTTTTTTCAACCACTCATAAGGATTCCACTTTCTTTTTCCCAAAAATCAATCCTTACAAAGTCTTCTGTGTAAAGATTAACTACAAAATAAAATAAGATCTGAAAATGATTAAAAAGTAAAACGTTTTTAACAAATCGACTATTTTTGTAAATTTCGCATATTTCCATCCTCCTCCCTATAGGCCACTAGTTTTAGGTCTTGTTTGTTTTTTTGATTTTAAGCTCTTATTCACCACTTATATCTGATTCGTTTAGACGTTCATAACCATTTCAGAACTAAAATCAGACTTTAGACGTCAACAGCTCTTAAAAAACAAACGCTACCTTAATCTCAAAAACGATTAGAATTTTCTTATATGTTATCTTAAGACCCCATAAAATTAGTCAAATTACACAAACTACCCCACACCCATTTTATTTAAAATACCCAAATTTTTACATAACAGAAAACTATAAATCCACCAACATAACATGCAAATCTTTTTTTTTCCATCTTCATTTTATTATTTATTTATTTTTACAATTTAACCTCATTAAAAAGCACTTGAAATATATACATATAAACATAAAAGATACACTCGAGATGATGACATCATACCCTTTTTTTTATTATTATTATTATCACGCACCACCAGCAGTCACACTCATTGCATTTAATTCAACATGTTGTTTTCCG
Organism: Silybum marianum; assembly: GCA_036898165.1. Lineage (NCBI taxonomy): Eukaryota > Viridiplantae > Streptophyta > Magnoliopsida > Asterales > Asteraceae > Silybum > Silybum marianum. The sequence goes on from CM072543.1 coordinate 24,686,747, forward strand.
TTACTTTGTGGATGAACGATAAAAGTCGCACGAGCCTCTTCGGAAGACGATAGATCATCCGCTACACGAGAAGCGGATATCGAACCGACCATAGACTGGTTATTGTTGTTATTTTCATCTTGGTCTTTTGAAACAAATTCCCATTCTTCTTTGAGTGAAATTACGTCCACGCCCTTTTCGTGGTGCTTTTTGAGGTCGAATAAAGTCGGTAGGATGACGTAATCGTTAACGGGATTGTAGAAGGGATCGTGGTCTGCTTTTAGCCAGTGCTTAATGATACGGAATAGGTGTTTGTCTTTTAAGATCCCTCGGTGATCACCTGGGATACCGACCCTAGCTTCTGCATTCAGCCCATCGGCCTGATTCAAGAAAATTATATTTATACGACAAAATGCAACACAAAATAAGTAAATGTTTAACAAATAACTTTTTTTCCCCCCGATATAATAAAGTTCCAAAATTTCTTATTTTATACTCATTTTGACTAGGGTGGCAGAAAGTGACCCGCCAACCCAACCCATTAGTAGCAGGTTGGGTTGAGATTTTCAACCCGTTTAACTTAAATGGGTCAACCCGCCTAACCCATTTAATAAATGGGTTGGGTTGGGTTGGGTTGGGTTGAATTTTCTGACCTATTTTCAACCCATTTAATACCGGTAACCTGTTGATCTTGTAACATTTGATGGCAGGTATGTCCGTTTAGAAAAAGTTTACAAAATGGTTACGAACAACATACAGCAAAAACAAAGGAAACATAAATTTGCAACTCATGTCGTCAAATTTTACAAGATCAGCAGGTTACCAGTTAAAATGAGTATAAAATAAAAAATTCCAAAACTTTGTTAAACTAAATAGGAACTAAGGCAACTTTCATTGGTTTTTTATGCATTTTGTCCTATTTTACATAGCCGTGACTAGGGCTCTGAATGGTTAATGGTTAAGGGAGGTCCATGATACAAAATGATTCAAAGGGTTTTGGAACCATTAAGAGGCAGACTTATATTTTGCCAAACAGGATTCACCTCTTAGTGATTCAGAGGCTGCCTCTTAATGAAACTGTTAAGAGGTAAATATATCACCGGTTTTGATTCAGGAGTATCACTAGAGAACATGGGGGAGGGGTTCACCGGAGAACATGGGGGGGGGGGGACACATGGCAGCATTTTATTGGTGCTTTAAACTCTCATTTTAATTAATAGTCAAAAGGACCAAAATGTCCCTCACTTAACAGAATTCTTTTAATGGAGTTAGGACAAGGGACTTCTTTCGTAACGAAATGCACACCACAGGGATGTTTTCCATAATTATTTCATTTTAGGGACTCAAGTCGTTGAACCCTATAAAGCACAGGGACGAACTCTGTAATTCACTCTAAAAGTAAAAAACCAACTCAATCTTAAACAAACTGTTTCTACTCATTAGACACTCATAACTACCAGATATTAATAAAATCTAATAAGAAAAAAGCTAGAAAAAGAATTGAGATTCAACATACCATTGCAGATTCTACAGGTACTGTACCATCACCATCAACATTGACATAAGTTGCCTGTAAATGAACAACAAAATTTTATATATTTGCATTATAAATTATGTGCTATATTGTACCATTTCTTCCAATAAGTATCATCAAGTAAAAGTAGCATGTATACATTGATAATAGGATAAAAAATGCATCTAAGTTTGTTTTAGTTCCATATTTAGTGTATCGAAGAATTAATTTTTCTCAAATTGATGTAAAAAAGTTGTTATTTTTGTACTTATTTTGACTGGTAACTTGTTGATCTTGTAATATTTGATGATGTGGATACCCGTTTAAAGGTTTACAAATGTTTACAAAAGGATTACGGCAAAGAAACGATAAACTTGACATCCACATCAATTGATGTTATAAATCAGTAGGTTAAAAGATCAAAATGGGTAAAAAAAAATAAGAAAGTTCAAAACTTTACTACATTAAATAGGAAATTTTGTTGCATCTATTGAGGAGAAAAAATTTGTGTTGCCTTAAATAGGAACCAAGGTAACTTTTTGGTTGCATTTTTCCCTTGATAATAAGATAATATGCCCAAAATGGTAAAGCTAGTCGTAATGTGTAAAAATTAAAATTTTCAGGTAAATAAACATTACGTCAAGAAATGGTAGTTCAGATAGGTCCGAAACAGGTGAGTCCACGCTTCCATAACTGCAAAACAGATGGTGGTATAGAGGTTATTTAGCTTCAACCAATTTACAAGCCATCGTTAATAACAAGATTGCCCAATTTCACCTGTTTTTTATTTATATATATATATATATGTGTGTGTGTGTGTGTGTAGGGTTGGGTTCTGGTGAGAAGGTGAGTTATGGTGAGAAGGGTAAGAAGGGATCTCCACCCTTGGATGCACATTAGGATGAGATACACCGAGGTGCACTAGATCAATCCCCATACCAAGCGCGATTCATGGGTTGGTTTGAGATTAAAAGTGATCAAGGGTCAAGATCCCTTCTTACGCTTCTCACGTTAACTTAATTTCTCACGTGATCCCATGCCTATATGTGTATATGTATATATATAGGCATAGGATCGTGTGAGAAGTAGAATTAACGTGAGAAGCGTAAGAAGAGCTCTGAACCATTGATCACTTCTAATCTCATACTCATCCATGAATTACGCCCTAGAAGGGAGTTGATCCCGTGCATCTCGGTGCACCTCATCTTGGTGTATCTTATCCTAATGTGCATCCAGGGTGGAGATCCTTTCTTACGCTTCTCACCATAATCACCTTCTCACCGGAACCCAACCCTATATATATATAGGGTCAGGTTTAAGGATAAACGTCAAAAAAAGAGAAAACTGAAGAACACCCTGGGAGCCCTCCATCTGGATGGTATGCACTAATGCATATTGATAATTTGTAACATGCATTTGTGCATATGTAATTATAGAAGCATTGATGCATAGAAGGAAAAAAACGCTTGTATGCATTAGTGCATACCGTCCGGATGGAGGGCTCCCACGATGTTCTTCAGTTTTCTCTTTTTTTAGTGTTTTCCCTTGAACCTCCCTATATATATATATATATATATAGGGGAGGGATCAAATGAGAATCACCCCTCCTTAAAGGAACAAATTGTGGACCACATATGATGTGGGTCCCACATAACATTAAATCATATTAAATCATAAATGATTTAATATTATGTGGGACCCACATCATATGTGATCCACAAGTGTCCCTTTGTTCTTTTAAAAATGCAAAGTCCACCTTCCTCTCTCTCTATATATATATATATCTATGTAGAGGAAAGTTCAAATGCGAACTCAAATTTGGTTGTGAACGTGAGAACAAATGAGAGCGTGACACGTGTCTGAATGTAGATTATTCAGACTGAATAATCAAAGAAATATTCAGACCGAATAAAACTGAATATAGTGTTTATTCAGACTGAATATACACTATATTCAGTTTTATTCGGTCTGAATATTTCTTTGATTATTCAGTCTGTCGCGCTCTCATTTGTCCTCACGTTCACAACCAAATTTGAGTTCTCATTTGAACCCGCCCCTATATATGTATATATGTATCAATGTATGTATGTATATGTATATATATATTTGGGGGGGGGGGGGGTTTGGAAAGAGAAGGGATCTATACCACACAGTCTGAGGAGTGTCTTGACCAGTGCCATAAACATTGTAGAATTTAACTTTTGGTGGAAGTTTGGCTGAAGATAAGATCTCTCTTGTTTTATTAGCCCAATGCAATATTTCTATGTTGAATGGTACAGGGATATCCACTCCTTCGTAGCTCAGCTGTGAAATAACTCGTAAACAATTTGTGTACAATCCATACAAACAATAAACTTAAAACATACCATACAAAAAGTACATTTCCTAAAAACTAAGGGGTTGTTTGGAAGTTGCTGAATGGTTTGGTGCAGAATGATTAAGAGGCTCTTATAATATAGTGCAAAATGAAATATAATTGTTTGGTAATTGTTCAAGATGTAATTAGGGCTCTTAGTGGTTAAGGGAGGTCCAGGATACAAAATGATTCAGAGGGTTTTAGAACCATTAAGAGGCAGACTTATTTTTTGCCAAACAGGATTCACCTCTTAGCAATTCAGAGGCTGCCTCTTAATGGAACTGTTAAGAGGTAAACAAACAGCCCCTTAATTGTTTACAATTGCGGCGCTTTAAAAACAGGACATGGGAGCACATAGGCTAATGTGGTAAACCATACATGTAATTCTTTAGTAAATTCATGCATGGACACTTAACATCATATCAATATTCTTGTAACCAATATTCACTATTAACAAAATCTTGGTTTGATACTTCCAATGTCTTCTATCAACTTCTCAAAAAATGGGTGTTTGTATTTACGATTCTCTGCTGTTTTTAAGGCGTAAATAATCTATGTTGGAAAAGTAAGAAGTAAAAAAAAATGAGGATAAATATAAGCTTATCTACCTTAGAGGGGGTGTTTGGATGTGTTTTCTTTAAAGTTACTACTCCCTCCGTCCCAATTTAAGTGTCCACAATTGAAATGGCACACAGTTTTAGACATGCATAATAATTACACTTTTTGGTAAACCAAATGACATATTTACCCTTATTTAATTTTTTTTCCACTCACAACCCTTAAATATTAGTGCATTAATTAAGGGTAAATTTGAGAATTTGGTTATTTACTTTTGAAAGTGGACACTTATTTTGGGACATATATAAATAGAAATGTGGACATTTAAATTGGGACGGAGGGAGATTAAATAATCAGAATCTAATAATCAACAGCTGTAAGAGATAGTGTTAGTTGGGATGTGTTTCTACTATTTGAAGTTGTAAACTAGTAATAATCAGATCATCAGTTGTTTGACTGTTTGGCAAATGTTGATTATTTAAGCATGTAACAGATAAAATTACCAAAAACAACATTTTTGTGAAAAAAGGACAAGTGGCTTGTAAAATGAGAATAAAAGTCGCTCAAATTTCGGGAAAATGAAAGGTAAATAGGTATAAAAATTACCCTTATGAAACTGATTATTTGATCTCCAAATAATCAGATAACCAGAAGAACAAGTTTTTTTAAAACTGGTTATTAGTTCCAAAATGCACATCCAAACACCCTTAATGTTAATCAAATCATCATTTCATTCTAATTCATTAAGGGGCTGTTTGGAAGTTGCTGAATGGTTTGGTGCAGAATGATTAAGTGATCGGAATGGTTAAGAGGCTCTTATGATATGGTGCAAAAATGAAATATAATTGTTTGGTAATTATTCAGGATGTAATTAGAGCTCTTAATGGTTAAGGGAGGTCCAGGATACAAAATGATTCAGAGGGTTTTGGAACCAATAAGAGGCAAACTTATTTTTTTGCCAAACAGGCTTTCACCTTTTAGTGATTAAGAGGTTGCCTCTTAATGAAACTGTTAAGAGGTAAACAAACAGCCCCTTGAAGTCAAAATAATCATGTCGAAAATTCATATTAAAACAGTTATAAAAGTGAAACTCACCTCATTGTTGGAAAGAGCCTGAGTGAAGATCGAAACCGCTTCCACTGGGGTGAATGTCTCCAGCATAGCAGAAGAGTTTCCTTCATCATCCTGAACTTCCTTCCAAATTTGTAATAGAGGATCATATTCCCATTCATAATCCAGACAGGCCATCAGTTCATATATAGATGGACATTCAATCAGCTGTCAACACATAACCATGTTATATTAGTAAATGACAAATCTACCCTTGTAAGAGCATCTCCAAGAGCTATGCTATAATAGAAATTTTAGTGGTTTTAGAGATTTTTTTGCTCCAATAGCTATGCTATATGGTATGCTAAAATAGAGAAAAGAAGAGAGAGAGAGAGAGGATAAAAATCTCCAATTTGGAGAAATCTCTAAAAACTCAATACTTAAGCGAGAGAAATAATATTTTAATGTTTCCACCAATAAGAGTCATTGAACTAATATGATTTATGAGACAAATAATATTCTATTAATGTATTGATTATTTTAATGATATAATTAATGCTAAAATTTCTAAAATAGAATAGCTATTGGAGTTGGAAGCAAAAAAAAAATAGATATATTGACTTTTGATACTCTATTTTAGAAAAAATATAGCATATCTCTTGGAGATGCTCTAAAACGTCATGTGTTGAATATTTTTAACAGAAAAAGGATGTAGTCAGAAGGTACTAAGAAAGTTATAAAATAACCTTAGGGTGCAATCCTAGAAATAACCTACAGTCCAGGTACTAAATAATAATTTTTTCTTATGTTCAATGTTCGCTTTTTACACCAGGTGGTGGCCACGGTTGGCGGTTTTGAAGTTCCCACTCCATCTCACATAAAAGGGGCGTTTGATATCCAGAAAGGACATGCCAGTTGTTCAGCGTTTAGTAAAACAGAATTTGACAGGATATAAAAGATAATATGACCAATTTACCCCTAATGAGTTGTTTATATAATTTATATATTTTGATTAATGTATGTAATTTATTAAATTATAATAAAATACATATTTTTAATAACAAAACATACCCTTAGAAAGTTTTAGTCAAGACGAATAAAATGACACCAACCTAAAAGTTCATGTAGTTTCCGGTTTTTATTTTATACCTTCTTTATATTATTTTACTATTATTAATATTTAATAAATTACATAAATTGATCAAAACTTAGAAACCGTATAAAAATAATATTTTGAGGACCGTAAAGTAAAAGTTTAAAGAGCATAAAATACAATAAATAAAATATAAAGAATGAATAAAATATAAAGAGTGAGCCGTATTTGATTTTTGAGAAGAGATAATAATTGCAGCAGTCTTGCCAAGATTATGTCAACAACATGAGATTATGAACAGAAAGATTGTGAATTTGTGCAACTAAAAGCCATGAAAGCATGCAACATGAGAGAGAATGGACCCTAAATGGAGAGATATAGACCACATACCAGCTGATGCATACTCCACTTGGATACGAAAAAATATGCTTCCCACCCTTCCACAAATGACATCCCATTTAATAAGGTAGATGTTACATATCCAGGTGCACCTGTTCAATTAATTAACATATATATACATGCATAAGATAATTAAATCAAAGTTCATAATGACAGAAATATACTAAACATAGTTTTGAGAGAGTTCACTACACATGTGAATATATATGAAATTATTTACTTCTTCCATCCCAAAATAAATGTCTACAATGAAAAAGCTACACAGTTTTAAAAGGGTGTGTTACACTTTTTAATTAAGTAATAATTTTACCCTTAAATAATGGAGGGAGTAATGAATTTCTCCATCTCATAATTAAGGTTAGAATTGGAAAAGTATGCATTTACTTTTGAAAGTAGACACTTATTTTGGAAAAAACTAAAATAGAAACGTGGACAATTATTAGGGATGAAAGAGTAAGAAGTTACAATATTTTGTAACTTTATTCTGAATGGCCACAAAGCTAGTCACCGCATAACTAGCGATAATTATCAAAAGGCGACATTTTCTACAGTGAATTCAACTCAATTGAATAGAACTTTCCAGAAACAATTTTTGCTCATCATGCTTGAGCTTCTAGGATTAGGAAGAATTTCTTTAAACTTCAAAATGACTGCATCGTCAGGTCACTTACCCTGAAATGGTGCAGTAATTGCTATCCAGTTCTTGACGTATTTCTCAAAAATCTACAAAAAGTACCACATATATATATAAAGTTAAAAACGACCTTCACATTTAAATTAAATAAATGAAACCGACGACTAGAAAATAAAACAAGGGAAAAGACCGTAACATGGACTTACATCGCTGTGCAAGCTCATAAAACATTTGACAAGAAGTCCACCCATTGAATGAGTAATAATGTTTATCTTCTTCCCCCCTGAAGCAGTATAAATTGCGTCCAACTTTGCAGCAAGACGATCCATCGTTTCTTTAAGTCTGAAATGTGAACATAGATAATGAATTAATTAACCCACAACACAATGTAGATGTTTTCCACAGAAAATATTTTGAATATTGGATAGCAACTTCTCCAATATATATGCTACCTCAACTAATGAAACAAATAAAAGAAACAACTAAAACCAAATATTGCACTAATAAAGCACTTAAAAAACATGATTGATGTCATAGTTGAAAACCATAACGTGAAGTAAAAAGATCCACCAAATTTAAGTTGCATAAATTAAAAATTAATGCTAAAAGCTTAAAAATCCCATGATGGTCATTTGTTTCAGTGATGTTCACACAATTCATTCTACATAATACATGTTTAAAAACTCAACTATTACACGAAATATAGAACCTATCAACGACGCTAAGATTTCAAAATATAGTTTCTATCAAGTCTAGTTTTACATTTAACATATAAAACCTGTGAGGCTATGATCAAAATGAATGCAAGTATTAAGTATATGAATAGAGATGATGCATACAAACATGCGAACAAAAAGGGTGATATATAAATTGTATAATGCAATTATTTCATGATTTATTATGATGATGATTCCATTGTTAAAAGTTGTGTTCGGACGCTTGAGCATCTGACCATTGATTTAGAAAGTGATATATGTGGCTTATAGATGCTCTTGCTAGCACTTTATGATTACAAACATCTTTAAACCCTTATTAGCCATGCATTGTTACTTGTAAGTTAAGGTTGCTAATAATTGCCAAGGACCTATCATACAAACATTCTTTGTTTTAAGTATATAATATTTATTTACGGAAAATGTTCACGCACACTCCTCACTTTTGGTGAGGTTTGAACCCTTGACCTCCTAGGAGGCTGGGCTCTACCATTAACCTGAGTACCACTGGGCCAATGACCCTTTGGTTATAGGAACATTCTTCTGGCAACTGCTTATAGTGTTTTCAACTGTAAAAGATAACAGTTGTCCACAAAAACTAAGATACATATGTTAAGAGGTTCTATTGATTGATAAAAATGGATAACTAAGAAGTTGTTAAAGGCTCAAGGCGCACTTAGGCGCAAACCGGTCCCGGGGATTACACGCAAGGCGCAGGCGTGAAACGTGGGCCTCCAGAATGCAAGGCGCATCATCAATATATATATATATATATAGAGAGAGAGAGAGAGAGGGAGGTTCAAATACAAACCACTTAAATGTTACAAACTATACAAACTAACAGAGTTACACACAACTCAAATATGCAGCAAATACAATCCTCCAATGCAGCAACCAACAGTATTTCGATAGAGGCAGAAGTGAGAAGGGTTTAAAGCATGAGCCGTGAGTTAGAAATTTATAATTCTCATGCTTATAGCATATTTCTAGTTGTACCTGTTACTTTGTCGGAAATCATATCCAAACCCAAAAAGCGTTTTTCCTTCTTGGTATCCCCAGCTTGTCATCTCATTTATCATGTCATGAAAATAGCATACACTATCACGTCCAACGATCTGGCAAAACAGATATTCACATGAGAAAAAACGTTCAAAAATTTAGTACAAGTTTTCATGATTTGTTTGTCCAAAGTAAATGAACCGATTATAGTTGGATGGTATCACAAGCACCGTATGCTTTTCAATAATCTTGCCAAATAATTATCAAAAAGAGCTACAAGCATTAAGTTACAATTATTATTATGAAGACTTTCCATACAGCAAAGTATATTGAATCAATTCATGTGTAAAATGTAACAAAACTCAGACTAGTCTATGCATTATGTTTAATCATCATTAAGACTAGATTATATATAATAGATAATATAATGAATGTAAAAGAACCAGACCAGCCTACACACTATGTAAAATTTGTTCCTTAACTTTAATTGCTTATATGCATAACTATAATCACTAGAATATAATGGATGCAAAATGAAGCTGATTCTGATACAAGCATTGAAAAACCCACCATTTGAGGATCCAAGCAATCAATTGCATAGAGGCCATCTCTGTCCTCAGGAACGACAATACTGGTGTTGGGATCCAAAGACAGAGTTTTACCTGGTTCACAGCAAGCCAATGAGTACATACAAAACAAAGAAAACATAACTAAAACATAGCAAGAGATATTTCATTCTCAGAAAAAAAGGCATAGGAGACAAATGTATAGTAGTTAAGTTTGTGATTCTGTAATTTTTAGGGTAATCTGCTTCAAGAAAACTGATTTTTGAGGGGAAATTAACGATCAGTAACTTCAATATTATCTGATTCCTATTCTTGATGTCCCATTACACCCCTAAAATTTGAAATTCGAATGTAGACTGTAATCGATGTACCCGAACTTCTCTTAAAGTAATAATACCATAAATGAAAACCAACAATAAGAAATTACCAGAAGCAGAATCGAACTTGCACCAAAGTTTGGCACGGAATTCATGATCAGCTTCCCAAATCCGAACCCAAACTCGCTCTTCTTTCCCAGTTTCATCATTTAAAGCATGCAGAATTGAACCAGCGATTCCAGGCACTATAAGAACAGGATCAAGATTCGGATCAATGTACGGCTCTGGTTTCTTAAGAATCTTTAACCATGCCTCCACCGCTTTAACTACATCCTCCAACAACACCGTCATCCTAAATTCCAATTTCTGAAGAACACCACCTACCGGAATCAAATTGGATCTTGCCTGAGATCAACAAACCTGTTCTGATGCAAATTGTGATGATGAAGATTACTAATTGATTGAGTTGAATTGAATTGAATTGAATAGAGTGAAATTAGGGTTTGTATGTTACGTGGAAGAGGGAAGTCGATAAGATGATAAGGATTTGCAGAAAGATGCCGTGAAAGGCTTGAAAGCTATGTGGAGCAGATGATCATGACTTGACGAGTGTTATTTTATTTTATTTAGGTGAAAAGACCAAATTGTCCATTGCCCATTGCCCATTATCCAATTAAATAATATAAATATTATAAAAGTTAAAAGCATCTCCAAAGCTTCTCTATAATTACTTTAAAATAAAAAATTAAAATTTAAAATCTTTAAAAATAAAATATTGGATTCAACTCCAACAACTTCTCTACATTAAAGATTACATCATTTATTATATTATTAAAATATTATATATTTCTAATAAAATATTATCTCACTTAAACATTTAACTTCAATATTTTTTATTGGTAGAAGATAATAAAATAATGTTTCTTTCTCAAGATAATCATTTTTAGGGATATCTCTAAATGTGGAGATTTTTGAACCCTCTCTCCTACTTTCTCTATTTTAAGAAAGTTTTAGGGATGCTGTTGGAGCAAAAAATTGCTCAAAATCCCTATTTTCTCTATTTTAGAGAAGCTGTTGGAGATGCTCTAAGACTCGTATGTAGGAATGGCAACGGGGTAGCTTCGGACCGGTTATTGGTATCCCGTTCCCAAAACCAATAAGAAAAAACGTCCCCTTCTACGTTCCGATCCCCGGGAGCTTATTGGCATGGGCAGAGCCACCTTATAGCCAGAAGTGGCATTGGCTCCCCTCATACTTCCAAAATAAATGTTGATATAATCTTAAATCTCATTTATTCATTGAAACTTTATTTATTCATATCAAATTCTACTTTTTCTTCTTTTATAAATGTCAATTTTCTAAAAGTTCTAAAATGAACAAGTCACTTTATTGATTACACAATTTTTTTAAGATAAATTTTATGTATTTTCAAATGGTGCGTTTGGTTCGCGGGATTGGATTGGATTTTGAGGGATTTGGATTTTAAATCCAATCCATTAATGTGTTTGGTTTGCAAAATGATAAGGATTTAAAATCCCTGATTGATTTAAAATCCCGTGAAACATTGGATTTTGAAATCCTTGACGGATGCTCGGGATTTCGTGGGATTTCGTAGGATTTATATGAACTAATGTCTTAAAAATGTTAAAAACATTTTTTTTGTAGTAATTGATTAATAAAAATGTAATTTAATTATTTTTTTACTTTTTTATATTTTTTTATATTTTTATATAAATTATTTATAAATAATGGAATCCAATTCCATTCTAAATCCTACAAATCAAACACACCTATGATTTTCAAATCCATTCCAATCCAAATCCCTCCAAATCCAAATCCTTCTATGAAATCCAAATTCCTCAAAAACAATCCCGCAAACCAAACGGACCCAAAGGGTTTTTCTTATTTATACGGTTATCTAAACACATTTTGTATTTGTTTGCATAAATATAGGCATAATTATGTTTTTTAGGTCACTCGTACTTTTCAACTTTTTTTGCAACTAACTTTAGGACAAGTGTTTTAATTACAAAACATGTATACTTAAAAGGGTTTCTCAATCTTGAAATCGCGAATTTATTACATTTTTTCTAGGCACCCCCTAGATAAATTTTCTGGCTCCGCCCCTACTTATTGGGGATCCCCGTCGGGTCCCCGCGGTTTCCCCGATCCCCGTTGGGAAACCCGTTAAACAAAAAAATCACCGTTACCCGTTGGTTTTACCCGGAACCGAAATCGAAAACGAACCCGTACATAAAGAAAACGCAAAATTTTCAGAAAAATATATATATTATTTAAGTCTTGTATATACCTAGCCCATTTTATATTTTTGAATATTATATATATTATATATAATATATAATATATAAATAAAATATTATTGGGCCGGACTGGGGCGGTGAGTATTGTCCCCGTCCCCGTTAAAATCCCCAATAACATCCGATCCCCTCCCCGTCCCCGTTAAGATGTCCCCAAAACCCGACCCGAATTGTTCGGTTTTCGGTTTTCACTGTCGGTTTCGGTTTTTCTTTGCCATCCCTACTCGTAGGTTACCAAAAGCCCACAAATTTTTTCATACTGTGACACCATTTGACTATAAGAGGTAAGTACACGAAGATTTTTCTAAATGATAACACCATTTGATTAAAGGGCCTAGTAAAATTCAACACTATCACTTGATTATTGGGTAAGACTTTAGTCTGCCAAAACGGTATCGAATGCAACAATTTACTCGATAAACACTAACTATGGTAAGAGTCATCGCCCTCACTTACCAGATAAGACTCTCGGTTCTTGCCTTCGCTCTTACCAAGTAAGATCTTTGGTTCTTGCCATATTCATCCGGTAAGGTAATGTGACTTGATATGCGCTTACTTGGTAAGCGTTTAGTAAACGGCCCCTAAGAAAATGACACTAACAAGATTTGAACCGGGTCTATAGTGGAAGAAAAGTCTTACAAACCAACTTTACTAAAGAAAACTTGTTCTCATTATAGTTTCAAAATATATAGGGTGGAATACAACAAATTAGTATGACGACCCTTCTCATGACCCTACAAAAAATTTACACTACGATGGATGAACAATAAGGTAGCACGGGCCACCATATGCTCTGAATTGGGTATGTCCATGACGTTAGCTTAATTGGTAGTAAGTTTAGCTCTTTGAATATCCTCCTCATAGGTCATTGGTTCAATCCTGCGAACCACTTGAGATTTTCCTTGTTCTTGTGACCATTGGAGTTAGTTGAGATACACACAAGTTGGTCTAGGCACCGACGGTTAAAAAATTATATATTTAAGAAGTCATTTAGGTATTAAGGGGTCGTTTACCAAATCTTACCCGGGTAAGTGCTTACCGAAAAAATTCAACACTATCACTTACTTACTGGGTAAGATTTTAGTACACCAAACCGGTATCGTATTCAACAATTACTCCGTAAGTTCTTACCGTGGTAAGAGTCGTCACTAAAACTTACCGGGTAAGACTCTTGGTCCTTACTTTCCTTATCTTCGCTCTTACCGGGTAAGAGTTTTGGTACTTGTCATACTCCTCCCGTAAGGTAATATGATTTGGTAAGCGCTTACCCGGGTAAGCGTTTGATAAACGGCCCCTAAAAAATTAAGTTTCTAACCTCTTTACCTGTTAAAAGGAAGATGATTTCAATTTATCACAAGATCATTAATTTAATTAAAATCTTATTTAGAGTTATAGGGTTGAGTTTCGGTGATAAAGGAAGTTATAGTGAGAAGCATAAGAAAAGATCTTCATCCTTGGATCAATCATAATTGATGTCAACACTAATGAGGTACACTAAGATGTACCGCATCAATTATCTTCTAAAGCGCAATTCATTAGTGGACATAGATTAAAAGTGATTAAGGGTCTATATCTCCTTTTACGCTTCTCATCTTAACTCTTATTCTCACATGATCCTTCGTCTAGAGCGGGTTGTGTTTCAGTGAAAAAGAGAGTTATGGTGAGAAGTATAAGAAAAGATCTCCACCCTTGGATGCAGATTATGATTAAATGCACCGAGATGCACCGAATCAATCTCGGTATCAAGCTTATTCATGGTTGGGTTTGAGATTAAAAGTGATCAAGTGTCCAGATAATTTCTTACGTTTCTCGTTGTGTTCTCTAACTAGGAGAGAAAAGAAAGGAAAAGAAAAGGAAGGAAAAGAAAGGGATGGGAAAGAAAGAAAAAAAAATTATTTGTGTTCTTGAAACGGAAGGAAAAGGAAGGAAAAGGAAGGAAAGAAAAAGAAAGAAAATAGTTTTTTGTGTTTTTAAACAGGAGATAAAGGAAAGGAAAATACGATTTTTACAAATACACCCTTAAAATATATCATTTATAATGAAAGGTTGAATAGTTTTGTAAGTTTAATAATTTTTTAAAATCATTTTAATTTATTTCCTTTACTTTCCTTCCCTTTCCTCTCACATGTTGAAGGAAAATTTTGGAATGAAACCTGATATTTCTTTCCCTCTCTTTCCTTTCCTTTCTCTTCTAAAAAAAAGTTTCAAGAACACGATTTTTTTTTTCCATTCCTCCCTTTTCCCTCGCTTTCCTTTCCTTTCCTTGCCTTTCCTTTCCTCCCTAAAATGAGTTTCGAGAACATAGTGAAATTGTCTTTCTCACATGATCATTCATCTTCATCATGAATGATGTATCATAAATAATGAATCATGAATAATTCACAAATGTTCACCTTCATTATTCATAATGAATTTGATACATGTGGAGTTCTCCTTTATCCTTTAATTTATAGCCAAAAATCGGTTTGCAACCGAACTTTTCTCACACGTTATTTTCCGTATATATATTTTATAAGACATATTTGGATTTTTCACGTAAAATATAATATTGTTACCTTATTATTTAATAAAATAATGCAATCCAAGTTTGACGCCATTCCCACATGTTTCCATAAGTCATTTATTTATTTGTTATAAGAAACCTCCTACTAATCCTGTTATTTAAGATTTGATATTAGAAAAACGTTTTCTAACCTTTGTGAAAGCATTTATTTTGAACTTAAAGGTGTATTAGAACCAATTCAATTAAACCTAAAAATTTGATTGAATAATTTAATCCGAACCAACCTGATGTTTTATTAATTTTATATAATGTTATTAGTTTTAGTGAATCATCAGGTTATTTTATATAACTGAATTTATAGAAGAATGAAACGGTTGATGGTTAAACTAAAATACTGATTAGGAGGTATGAAGTGCACACTCATATAAACTACCTAAAAATCGAGATCGTTTGATGTTGTCATATGGTATGGATCAATGGGATCACGTCCCTGATAGGGTCTATAGGGAAGAGCCCCTATCAGTTCTTATCACTTGATGTTGATGAGTTCGCCCACCAATTCAACATGTTCATAATTGTTATGGAACAGGTTGTAATCTCTTATAATCATTCAATAATTGCTCATAAATTTCAGTAATCCTATACCTCTGATGGGGAATTCCTTATTGATATTATGGTATGAATCATTATGATTTTCTCTAAGTTTAGAGTTTACCATTTCCAACAAAATCAAAATTGTTTATTGAGATTATCCTCGAGCAAAATTAATGCAATCTAAGCATATTAAGGATCTAAATATCGCTTTAGGAAAGTGATTTTTTACATAATTTCATATTCTATACAAGTATTAGGGGTGTCAAAAAAACCGAAATCGAATAACTCACCTGAAACCGAAACTGAATAAAACTCAAAAATTGGTTTATTTGGTTTTTGGATTAAAGAGTTTGTTTAACCAAAAAGGATAGCTTATTTGGTTTGACTTTGGTTATCTTTGTACAAGTTTGGTTACATTGAGTAAGCCAAGGAATTATATTTTACATATTTTATATTTATAAACCATCTTCAAATTCAAATAATATTCATTTTGTAACTCGTTCTTAACTCTTTTTGCTTTTCGTACTTACCCAAGAAAGTCGTAGTAATTTTAGTAAACATAATCTTCGGGAAGAAAACAAATAAATTTGTTTAACAAACCTTATTAAAATAAAATCCTTATTTGGTTTATCCAATAACCAAACCCAATAAACTCAAACTGTATAAGCAAAAACTGACTGAACCGAACTTTATTCGGTTTGGTTATTGGGAAGTTAAGAAAAAGTTGAAAATCGAATAAACCGATCAAATAACAGCCTTATTGAGTACTAGCTTAAATTTTTCACAAGATGATAATACTGAATTTCCTAACAAAATAATACAAACCGACCATAATAGGGTTAGAAATGGGTACTTAGGCTCATATGAACCCGACCCTGAAAGGTTTTAGAAAAAACTACTACCACATGATATAGGCAACGGAAGCATAATTAAATTATCATCTATGACAATATCAAACTAACAATCTATAAGGATACATACATTCTAGATATTTAACTACAAAACAATGAACCAAAATTACTTACTTGTTTATTGTGATTGTCGAAAACCACAATTATGAATCACTTTTTTGATCTCGCTTATTGGATGCTAAGGACCAATAGTATGAATCCCTCTAGTGGCTCACACTTAAGAACACCAAATGCTAACAATCAAGAAGAGACTTAGGGGGTGTTTGGGATTGCTTATACAAACAACTTATTGACTTATTCCGGTACGGCACCGGTGATAAGCACTTTTGAGTGTTTGGCAAAACAGCTTATACCGGTGCCAAACCGGTGATAAGGAGTTTTTTGAGAAGTAAGGAGCTCCTAACTTATTAGAAGTTGATAAACACTTTTGAGTAAAAGCTATAAGTTGTTTTAAATAAGCAATCCCAAACACCCCCTTAAATCTTTAACCCTTATTATGGTTTTTCGATTTTGGGAGAGAGGGAGAGGGAGAGATTTTCACCAAGAGAGAGAGAGGAAAAAAATCAACCTAGGGTTTGACCCCTAGCAGTTTATTTATAACCCCTCTCCTACTTCTCGACTAAGTTATCTATTTTACAACTAGTCCCTTTGAACCGATAAGCTTGATTAAAACTATTTTAATCAATTATCATTTAGTCCCTGAACTTTAGATTAATTATATTTTGGCTTCTAATTAATTTATCATCAAATGACAAATTGACAAACTACTCCCTTTATCTTCTAATTGTTTATTTGGGTTTTAAAGGCAACCCAAAAGGACCCTGCTATTATAAGAAGTGTTACCAACAGTTAATGACTTTGGACACTATATCCAACAGACCCAACCAAAGAAACCCGACCACATGTAATCTACCAACAATCTTAGTATCTCTAGTCTAGCAATCTAAGCCACCAATCCAAACTTACCCTACTCAAGTTACGTGTGATTCAAGCATATACTCATTTTTTTAATAATTTAATAATCAAGATGTAAGTCGCTAACGATACTTCTTTTACCGTTAAGTTATAAACATGCATAACGTAAGGGAATTCATATAGTTGATTTTTTTGTAGATATGAGTTGATTAGAATATGATTGATTTACCGCTTGAAATTTGAACTTAAATGTCTTGGAATGCAAATCATTGCTTAAATTCATTTCTAGTTAAGCAAAAGAAATAAATTACTTGGAGTTGCACCGATACACTTTCTTTTGTTCTTCTCCATAAGAACAACAATTTTGATGGGTTCCATGCTCGCATATGTAAAAATGAGTTATAGAATTAAGAAAGAAAATATGGTAAGAAATCTAAGGTTTGCCATCAAGAGATATAGGATCAAATTGACTAAAATTATCTAAGAAAGTCTATTTGTATATTACACCAAAAAGATATCAGATGTTAGTGTATGATAATTCATGAACATTCATTTAGTAATGTGTGAACCTTTTAGAAATCTCTATGTTTAACTCGATTCAACCAATCCTAAAGTGTATTGAGTTGGGTTCGGTTGGGTTAATGGAGCTGTATACAAGGATCCATGGTCTGAAGTGAAACTCGAGAATGTTGATAAGTGACTTTAACTTTGTGTTCCCGCCATATTCGATGGAATTGGATCTCCCCCGTCACCAAAACGTGTTGTTTTCAGGTACTTTATTACCCACGCATTCTGTGTTTTAAATCTGTTGATTTATTTAAATAATTGCTATTTTTGCGCTTGCGCACAATTTAGGTGTGTTGAATATTGATTATCAATGATAATCTAAAACGAGTATTTGAATTGGAAATAACGATATTTTTAAATATATTCCTTTTACGAATTGTATCTCAAATATTGGGTCTTTGCTTTAAGGGAAAATGTTTTTTTAACCGTTTTATATTCTAGGGGATAAAACTGTTTTAACTTACTAGGCGTTATGTCTAACATTTTTCCTTTGTCAGCATGTGCATCAGGTCTTTGTTGGGGAAATGGTACTAGCAACACCGTGATAAGATGAGTGCTGGATAGTTACACGAGAAGGTTTGAGCTTATCGTTGACGTCTTCCGCATTTGGGGATAGCGATTGTTATTAGGTTCTAGTAATGGGTTTTAGTAACACCTGACCTTAACCTAGTCTTTTATGTATGGCTTGGTTTATCAGTTATTGATGTTAAAGTTAGTTTTGCTAAGGTAATTCAAGTATTAATTTATAGAAAGGGATTTAGCCTTATTTGATGTATTATTGAAAATTTTAAATGTCGTTTTTTTTTCCAGGTTCGAGGGTGTTACATATATAATTAATTAAAAAAAATTAGATAAGTAGCCTAAATGGACAAAATTATCCCCCTACTAACAAAGAAAACTAATTGAGTCAGTGATGAGAACCACTTTCAGAGCAAAATGAGAAGCACGAGGACCAAAATTAGAGTTATTCAAGTTTAGGTCCCATAATAGTAGCTTATAATTTAGAGATAGTAGCTTAATAACCAAAATGTTAGGTTTTTTAAGCTTATAAGCATACCTATTTATACTACTAACAAGGTCGTTCCTAGGGGTTTTTTAGTTTTTGATGCCCTATGTGAAAATGCTAATAAAATACTCATATGCCTATTTTTAACAAATGAGACGATGAAACATGCACTTTTTTAAAAGGTTTGGAACCTATTCGAGGTAAATATCTCATCCCTACGCTGAAAACCAAAAATATAGAATGATAAACGGATAAAACCTGGATTAATTAAGATTGTGCTTCTTTCTTTTCTATTATTCTAGAATAATAATAGAACTTTTACTTCAATATATAGAACTTAAAAAACAAAGAAAACTATAATTAAAGTTTTACTAAATAGTAAATTACATTGAAGTTAGTGTCATAATAAGCAAATAACAAAATCAGAAAGTTATAAGTATAAAGACTAAAATCTAAATCTAATGCAGCAATGTCAAACCTCAAAGTAAACAAAAGTCAAAAGAACAATGATAAATTGTAAAATTCATAATTTATGCTATTGTGCACTGCAAATAACAAGTTCCCAATAAGACGATATCACAATATGCTGTTAATGTTGCACAAAATGCTCCAACTGTGTTGATACTGTGATGTGCTCATGTCTATTGCAAATTTTAATTTTCAAATTTTAATATGCAAGAGCAAGACTCACTATCAAAATGAGAAATCAACTTAACCTTAGCTTTATCCTAATAGTCAGTAACCCACACGACCACACATGACACAACTTTACAATAATCAATTACAAATTTAGGTTTTTTTTGCAAAAAGAATTAAAGATTCATAAATCATAGTATGGCTCACACAACAACTCAACAAGTTCATTCAACAATAGAAATCGACCATTCTGGATTTCTATATATGATTTCTTGAATCTACCTTCATGATTGCTAATCGGCTGGAAACGAAACGCCATGCCTTGAAAATCGGAACATTCAAATTTTGAAGAACAATAGAAATCGGATTGAGTGGTTGGAATATTTGGCGTTCACCGGTTCATGATGTGCATTTAATATCCATCACTACTAGGACTTGGACCTGTTTTTATAGTTAAAGTCCAATTCTCAAATTATTAAACTCAAAGCTAATAATAGATGACAACTTGAGGCCTTTTTGGGTGTTGATGCTCTGTACAGTCGCAGGGCTGCACGTGGCCGTGGCCGACCCTGAGTACTAATTCACCTTAGGCCTTAAGTAATAAAAGTACATCATGACCTAAGCCCACAAAAATGGCCCAATTTTGGCCCAAAAAGTTTTCTTAAGCCACTGTTTACTCCCATAACATTGTTACAACTTTGAAATCAACATCAACCAATTCTTCAAAAATATATTTCAAAGAACAATTTAGATTAAAATTATATTAGTTTCCTAATAATACATAAAAATACTAAAAACTATAAAAGTAGAATAAAATAGACTCAAATGCATACTTTTGGGCAAATAACGAAACATAAAAGAATAAGAAAACAGGTATAATAGGGTTAGTAAATCAAAACCTATCAAAGATATATCAAGGATGATAACGATTTCCACTAAAGTATTTATACAAGCAACAATAACAAACTTTTCTCAAGATTCAACTGAATCAAATAAGATGCAAGGAGAATGTAACATATTTGTTTGCCAAATCATTACCTTAAACCATATTTGGGAAACATATAGAATGTATTAAAATGCAAATGATTTTCAAACTCCCTTGATTAACGCATGAATCATGGAGAGTTGTAGGCAAAGGCCGGGGGGGGGGGGGGGGTCTACTATATTAGTGATATTGTCATATTGGTATATTGTGTTCTTTCCTTCGCATAAGGTTTTATTTTTCCTATTGGGTTTTGCTCCTTGGTGTAAGGTTTTAGTGAGACAACGGTTTATATAACTCTCATGATTAATATACGAATCTGAGAGAATATTATACCAAAAGAAAAGTTTATATATTGCAAATAAATTGGTGCGTCGTTATATATTGCAAAGAAATTGGTGCGTCGTACTTTCTTTCGTCCTATTTTTATTTTTCTTACTGGATTTTTTATTTTAGCGTAAGGTTTTAACAAGACAATAATTGTGCACCATCACTCATTTGACTTGGCACAAGGGAAAATGTTGTAGGATAAGCGTGTCATCATCTAAAGGATATGACGATAAAGATAGATATACCAAAGTTAGATTAGAATTGTAATGTCTCGTGGTTATCTATTTTTAACTCAACCCTATATAAATGGCTTATAATTAATAAGAACATAGATTTTGTTCTCTCTATTTATCGTTGTTCTATTTCGTTTTTCCTATAATATATGTATATATGTGTGTGTGTGTGTGTGAGAGAGAGAGAGATAATCGAATTAAAAGGAATAAATACTAGTTTTTTTTAACATGATTTATCTATATATGTACTACTTTATAAAGAATTTTTTGTAAAAGTCCTAAAAAACTTTTATTGCACCATGTACTACTAAATTATGCACAAGTCTTAAAAGTCTTAAAATCCCTTAATTAGAACTTTTCAACATTATATTCAAAATTTTGGTTCCCAATATGGCTCTCATTGCTTCCCCGAAAGTGACGATTCACACTCTCTCAGAAACGCTCTTATTGGTTCCCTCCCCAAAACAACAATTCAATTTCCCAAGATGTCTATTGCAAGGCTCTGGTATGATGATTACGATGTAAAGACCATATATCAATGCGGTTAGATTTTTTTCAATGCTTCATCCATTGCTCCAGCTTCCATAGGTTAGAGTATGTTCATTCGATCATCGCTCCTGTGTTGACTCCATCGCTCTAGATTCCTTACAGTTAGTTTTTATTTTCGTGTGCATCTTCCTTCCTTTCTTCCAAAATTTGTGTTTGTAGGTTCGAATCTATTCTTCCTTCCCCTATTAATGGTGATATTGTAAGAATAGGAGATACCAAGTATTCGAGTATTGTTATTATCAATAGAAGAACCATACTGGATATTTGTTACGGGAATAGTATGTGTGCTTTATTTTTAATAATTTATTATTGGAGGGGTACCTGACTCTTACTGCCAAACATGTTATCCATGACCTCTGAAAAGTTCATAACCAACTTCTTTAATCTGTTTCAAGAAGAATCATTTGTCAAAAAAAAAAATACAGTGTGGAGAAACATGATGCAAATGGGCACTTCATAGACTATTGTCACATTGTTGGTATACATTTTACTTGACAGTGAAATGAATTTGATTAACTAAACATGCATTACTTTGTGCTTTCAGTCATTGATTACTGAAATCCAACTTAGCGAGTTTCGGTGGTAGTTTACATTTTTATAATTTGTTGTTTTTTGGATCATAAAATGCTTTTGATTAGCCTATACTTTTTCAATTCCAAAAGCTTAATAAAGCTTTAATTGAATTTGGTGAGTTTTAAATAAGCTTGATGTTAATGTGTGTGGTCTTGAATCAATTTCCAGAGACATGTTCGATTCCATAAGGCCGTAAATAACCATTAGCCTTTTCTCTCTTTGATTTCTTTCAAGTTTTCTTAACTTTATTCATCTTGTTAACGTTTATGTGTGTTGTACCAGGTGAATGGGTATAACATGGTGAGCTTAAAATTTGTGGCACATATTTAAGGAAAAAGAGCAGTTGAATTGCCATATCCTTTATATCTCATATATGCATGTGAGCTTGTAGTATGTATGTGATCTATAAAGAGGAATTGATTTCCTTGATTTGAAAATGAGAGTTACACATATATAAATACAATATTAACAGGGCCATGGGCCTTATACGATTGGGCTAAACTATGGGCTAAACAATTTGAACAAATACAATTATAATAATACACTAACATCCCCCCGCAGTTTGATCTTCCGAATTTTGAACGTTCAAACTGGATTTGAAATCTTGGAACAGTGATGACGGTAACCCCTTCGTGAATATATCGGCATATTGGGAACGTGATGGAACGTGTAGGATGAGAACATGGCCGATAGCAACTTTGTCCCGGACAAAGTGAATGTCAATTTCTATGTGTTTCGTGCGTTGGTGTTGAACCGAATTGGATGACATATAGACCGCGCTCAAATTATCCAATTGTAGCTTTTGTGGGCGGCCTGTGTAGTTCCCGAAGTAGGTTTTTGATCCAACTGGTTTCGACCACGACGTTGGTGACGCCACGGTATTCGGCTTTGGCACTAGAGCGTGAGATGACACCTTGGTGTTTGGAGGACCAAGACACAAGGTTATCACCTAAGAAGACACAATATCCGGATGTGGATCTGAGAGAGACAGGACATCCCTCCCAAGAGGGGGATACATGTATCTGTAAGCCGTGGGTTAGAGTGCCCCGTAAGTACCGTAGTATGCGCTTGAGAGCATGAAAGTGTGGTTCTCGAGGGTCATGCATATAAAGACATATCTGTTGGACCGTAAACACAATGTTTGGTCTGGTGAATGTGAGATACTGAAGGGCCCCAGCAAGACTGTGATACAGCGTTGAGTTAGTCATCGGGGGGCCGTCAGCGGTCAATTTCTGAGCAGACTCTGTCGGGGTGCGAGCGGGTTCAGTTAAGCATGTTTACACGCTCGAGGATCTGGGCGGCATACTTCTGTTGTGAGAGAAATAAACCAGTAGAAGACTGAAACACAGAAATCCCTAGAAAGTAGTTAAGTGCACCTAGATCTGTCGTAGCAAACTCATGACTCAACTGAGAAATGATATGCCGGAGGAATGTGGTAGACGATGCTGTGAGAATGATATCGTCCACATATAATAGGATATAAGTAGTCGCCTCTGGTGCATGGTAGATAAATAGAGATAAGTCAGTACGTCTATGGTGGAAACCGATTCGTAGTGCATACTGAGCAAATCTATGATACCATGTCTGGGGGCCTGTTTGTGGCCATAGAGAGAGTGTTAGAGGTGACAGACATGACCCGGATACCTGGGGTCACGGAAACCCAGTGGTTGATGCATGTACACAGTTTCCTGAAGGTTTCCATGAAGAAAGGCATTACTCATGTCCAGTTGGTGAATTGGCCAGTTTTGAGAGATGAAAATACTCAGAATAGTTAGTATGGTAGCCGGTTTCACAACAGGACTGAAAGTATCGTCACACTCTATCCCTTGTTGCTGACTGCGACCATATGTGACTAAACGTGCTTTATATCGAGCGAAAGAACCATCAGCATTATGTTTGTGGCGAAACAGCCACATGGAACGAACTATATTGACCCCGGGGGTCGCGGGACAAGAACCTAAGTTATGTTCGTGATAAGGGCATGATATTCCTCGTTCATGGCCTTTTGCCAGTGAGGGTCCTGTAACGCCTGTAGGTGGGACCGGGGTAAAGGGGAGATGGATGAGGTGTGAAGGTTAAGGCGCTGGGTTGGTTTGACGATCCCACTTTTAGCACGAGTCGTCATAGGGTGTGTGGGAGAAGGAGAGGGAGTAGAAGATGATGAACTGGAGGGTGTGGTAAGATGTTGACATCCTCTGGAAGACTCGACTGGGCTAGTCGGTCCAGTCGAGTCTATGTTGGATTCGATGTTAACATCCTCTGGAAGGTTCGACTAGGCCAGTCGGGCCAGTCGAGTCGTTTCGGTTGGAGGATTGGTAAAGGAGTGGTGTGGAGGTGTAGGGGACTCTATGTTGGATTCGATATTAACATCCTCTGGAAGGCTCGACTGGGCCAGTCGGGCCAATCGAGTCGGTTCGGTTGGAGTATGTCACGCATGATGGGAGAGGTGTCTGAGATGTCATCGAGGAAGGAGTAGGAGGGTAGGTTGGTTGGTTGGAGTGACCGAACCAAAGGAAAAAAATGATTCATCAAAGACGACGTGTCGAGAGATAAGAATGCACCGAGAGGATAGATCAAGACATCGGAAACCTCAATGTTGGGAACCTAAGAAGACACAGGGTGTGCTACGTGGGGCTATATTATAGGGGATGGTGAGGTGGGGATAGCAAAGGCATCCAAAGATGGAGTAAGATGGGTGTTTCTGAAATAGACGGTAGTGAGGTGTTTCAAAGTTAATCGAGGTAGAGGGAAGTGTTGTAAGAATATTGCTACCCTTAAAATCAACACAAAAATATACCTCGGCGCAAGTATACACCTCGGAATACTGTCGTATTTAACAAGTAATACCGGTTTAAGTACCCGGTATCATTCCCACAGAGACGGCGTGTTTGTAAAATTCTTAGAATTAAAAGCCCGATTTTAGCAGATTGATTTCAGAGGGTAAAAACCAGAGGATTTTTTATTAACTAATTTGTTTGGTTTGTTGGTAACTTTGGAGAAATACAATTATAAAAAGAAAGTCTGGGGTGTAAGGATAAATTGAGACGAAGTCGATAATTAAACAAATAGATATTTTATAATAATAATTATTGTCTTAGAAAGTTGATACTTTTTTATAACCTCATTGAGGTTAAGCCGCGTATATATCGATAGTTAGTTGTCAGTTAACCTTAGGGGTAATTTCACGAAATACCAAAGATCTAATTATGACAAGTTGATAAACTAATATTATAAAGTCAAATACACCTCTTTATTTTATTACTAAACTTTTAAATCTCAATTTATTAACTTACACCCCAAACTAAGGTTTTTAGCCTTCCATTAAAATGGAGTTTTATAAAGTATTGTGATGATTACAACTAAGATGAACGAGAAATAATGCAAACGATTAACTAAGATGATAATTAAAACTAAAATATAATTGAGAGAGCAAATGGTGCTTATAAAAGCAATTAAAGAAAATGTACTAACATAAAGAATAAAATATGGACAAGTTTGTCATTGACAATCTTGAGTAAATTAAACCAGACAAGTTTATCGTCGATATTATTGAGTTGAATGCTTTGGACAAGTTCACCATTAGTGATCTTGAAGAACAAACGAGGACAAGTATATCGTAAATAATCTTGAGAAATTTAAAGAGGACAAGTTTATTAATAATATTCTTGAGTGAAATGTTTAGGACAAGTTTACCATAGGTAATCTTGAGTTAACAATCAAGGACAGTATAGTATTGATAATCTTGAAATTCGAATAAACAATAATGAAAGACGAAGAAAAGATGAAGATGGCGTGATGGTCGTGGGAGAATGGCGGGATTGATGTGCTACCTTGATGGCTTCGAACTATAAATTAAACTAGAGAGCTTTTGATGGTATCATGCAAGAGTAAGAAAAAGATGATAGAAGACTTTTTTAAACATAAACTACTTAATATATTAATGATCAAAAACCCACTTGCATCATAAGGAACAAGCTAAGCATAATGATAATACTTGGAATGTGACTTATAAGTAAGATGAAGCCTTTTTCTTTGGTTACAATCGTGAACCACTAATACTAGAAGGAGTTAAGCAATAACTAAAGCTAGACTAATAAGCAAGGAAAAGCATGCATTCTCAAGGTGATGACTTGTGGAGAAGATCAAGACCAATAAAGTCAAAGACTTTTCCACAAAAGGTGGTGAAGCATTGTCATCCACTAGGAGAATGCTCTTTCTACTCTAAAGTGGGATAAGTGAGGATCCTTTTCTTCATCACCCTAGTTCCATATATATAGTAACATCCATAAAGCTATGACTTAATGAATAAGCCGAAATCCATATAGGCTACCATGGGCCGAGACTTTTGGGCCCAACAAAACTATACAAAACCAACTAATAAGAGTAGCATGATCCATGAGATTATGAGAGATTACAAAAAAAAAAGAACATAACCCAAACATTTTATGGGTCTTCAATTCTCTCATCCGTTTAACGCAATACTGGTCCGTTCTCTTCTATTGACTATTGCTTTTCTCCGTTCCTGAAAATAATGCTATAAAACATGAATAATGGTTTTTAATTTGACAGTTTGGTGACCAATAATTCATATTCTGTTATTTATATAATATATATTAAACTACTAAAATTACCATTAAAAGTCTAAAAAAAGCGTTAGAAACTTATCTAAAACCTAATAAAATGAGATATAAATACGGGTAATAAAGTACCCGTATCAAACATCTCCAAACTTAAATCATTGCTTGTCCCAAAACAATAAATCTAAGAAAAACTCAAAAAGAAAAATGACTCAAATTCCTATGACTCAAGGCTACTTTGAACACACTTTATAACACATATCAATGAGACACACCATTTTCATCACAAACCACATAACCAAAATCTCATGTCTATTCCTTCATCTTGTGTAAAGTTTCAAATTGGTACGTTCAAAACCATGTGTTTGTAACAAAACGAAGTCCGTCTTTTCTTTAATCTCTGATATTTGCATGGTGTTTTCTTGATTTTGTGTCGAGGCCGGGTCATTCAACGACATTGTATGGAACAACTCGGGAAGAGCCGTTGCCTGATCTGGAGGAGCCCAGGTCCACAGTGGTGAGGGTTCCACGGTGGAGGGGCTGTTGGGTGGTGCCGCTAAGGCGTGGGCCGAAGGACGGTATTGGGCTACGGCAGTGGGCTAATGTGACCACGCGGCAGAGTCGTCGTGCCGTTGTAGGTGGTGTCGCGGCGCTGGACTAAGCAGGCTGCCGGCTTGCTGTTGCTGCCACTGTGCCGGCGGCGGTGGTGACGGTTGTTGACGGGGATGCATCGGCAGAGGAATGTACACCGAACCGTACCGAGGTGGTGCGGCTGTTAGTGGTTGGCGGTGGCAACTTTGCTCTATTGATGACAAGAGGGGAATGAGAATAGATTGGAGATCAGTGATGGGGTGGGAAGGTAGCCAACCCTAGGTCGACGATTAGAGGGAGAGAGAGAGAGAGGAGGGTGGAGAGAATTAGGAAAATCCTTGATTCGCTCTGATACCATAAAGAGGAATTGATTTCCTTGATTTGCAAATGAGAGTTACACATGTGTAAATACAATATTAACAGGGCCATGGGCCTTATATGATTGGCATAAACTATGGGCTAAACAATCTAAACAAATACAATAATAATAATACGCTAACAATCTAGAGGATGCTTGATACGCACTAAGAATTTAGTGCTTGGTATACTCTTTCATCTTCTTTTTAATAGGTTAGTGTTGGGTTACCGATGATTTGGTGATGAACCACCTTTCTTTGTATGATTGATTTTTTATAGGTTGTTTTGAAGGTCTGGAATATGCTTCAAGTATTGGAAAGTCAAAGACTATCCAATCAAGGGTTGTACATCAAAAAGTGGAATTTTGGATGTACCAACTAACTTCAATATTCAGATCAAATTGCCAAAGTCAAGATTGGGTCACCAATATAGTGGGTCACCGATGATACACATTTATGTCATCAAAGTGTTTAGTCATCAATACAAGATGAGGTCATCAAGTTAGTACTCATGGTCACCGACACTATTATCTTGGTCACCGAAATTGCAGGTATCATTTCTAAGCCTGTGATTTCAAGTTACAACTACAAGGGTGTACACTCTCAACACTCAGTGAAATTTGAAGTTCACTAAGTAATGTGTACACTTATCAATTCCAGCCTTACAAGGTATCCACCGATGTGATACATAGGTTCATGTATCACTTAGCAATTTTCAAGAGATAAGTTCTTGACTCACAACAAATGCAAGACACGTGGGCAGCAAGAACTTGGGCATTAAACCTTAAATAAAGACATTATCTTTTATTCTTATAAAAGGAATATTTGTCTTTTAGCTAAAAGGTTTGATGGGACTTCACAGAGCATGAAGAAAAGAAGATAAAGTTATCTGACATTACGTGCTACAAAGAATGGTTCATCCATTATTCTAGTACAAAGGGAGTGGTCTCTTCCTTTGTCCAGCAGATACACTTCCAGCTAATGAATCCTTGACAGTTGTCCACATGCATCCCATGCATGGGCACTATAAAAGGAGATGAAGTCCTTCCCATAAATCTCACGCTTTCAACAAATCTTCGAAGTGATTATTTGTTTGACTCCGGCAATCCTGTGTGTTATAACAATCTTGTTTTAACTTCCTTAGTGTATAAGTTAATTACTGTTATTTGTGTGTTTAGTTTGTTAGAATAGTGTGTCTATTCTTTTCCGCAACAAACTTTCTGTGTGTGTAAATTTTTGATATTTATATTAAAAAATTTAAAAAGAGTATATTCTGTGTGTTTTGGATTCAACCCCCCCTTCTACAAAACCCTCACTTGCTTAGCCATCTCTCTTTGGGGACTAACAAGTGGTATCAGAGCAGTTGGTTTAATTCAATAAACCAAATCTGTGATGGCTACTACTTCAAATGTTGATGGTACTTTGCAGACCTCCTCCAGTAATACATATGATTTAGGATCCTTGGCCAAACCTCCAAGGTTCAACCCAAGTAACTTTGGGTTATGTAAAAATCGTATGCTATTATTCTTGGAAGGGATCGATTGCAGGTATCCCAACATTCTCATTGAGGGACCTATTGTTCCTAAAATATGGGCTCGCTTTGGCCCACAAAAAGAAGCTGAAGGGAAAGACATAGAGTCAGATGATGAAAGGAGTGATAAAACTGGTAGATATATCATCAAACCTTCAAACAAATTTAGTGAAGATGATAAACGCCTAGTTGCTCTAGACACTAAAGTTAAATCTGCTCTTGCTGTATCTCTTCCTGATGAAGTGTATCACTCTCTTCTTAACCTCCCCACTGCTAAAGAAATGTGGGACACTTTGAGTGTCTTATATGAAGGCACCAAAGAAGTCAAGAAATCTAACATGATCTGTCTTGTTAGAAAGTATGAACTTTTCTCCCATGAAAAAGGAGAATCTCTCTCTACCTACTTTAATCGTTTTAACTGTCTTCTCAATGATCTCAAAGTTCTTGGACGAGTTTACGATAATGAAGAAGTTCTCTGCAAATTCATGGATTGTCTCCCAGACTTCTGGGAAACCATATGTACTTGCATTAAGCAAACCAAGGACTGAGAAATAATGCCTTTAATTACTCTCTATGGAACTCTTCTACACTATGAACAGACCAAGAACCAAAGAAAATCTCTTATAAAAGATATCAAATCTTCTTCTGTTGCTTTAATAGGTGATTCAAAATCTTCTTCTTGTGTTCCTAGAATCACCTATCCTTCCTCTGAATCTGAAAACGATATTAAGGAAGACTCTTCTCATCTATCAGATGCATACTATAGTGCTGCTGATGATGAAGGAGAAGAATCAGCCATTGACATACTTTCTGATAGTATGGCAATGATTGCTGGAAACCTTAAGAATAAAAGATTTTCTTCAAACCGCTCTAAATTTAATAGAAAACCTTTTTCTCAAAAACCCTCTTCTGACAAAGCAAATGAAGAATGCTTCAATTGCGGAAAGAAGGGTCATTTTGCTTCTGAGTGCAGATCAAAAGCTTCTTCTAATCTCAAAACTTCTTCTTCTTATGGCCATGACTTCTCCAAATCAGCTTCTAGGAAGCCTGAAGAGAGAAATAGCCACTCCTCTAAAGAAAATTCTGAATCAAAAGAAACCTCTAGATATAAGAAGTACAAAGCTAAATATAAGAGGGAAAAAGAAAGAAACCAAAGTAAAGGTAAAACTTTGGTTGCTGAGGCTCATTGCTGGGAGGATGAGCAAACTTCTGAGAGTGAGAGTGAGTATGTCACAAAGTGCCTCATGGCCAAAATAGATGAGCTGGAAGACATGGAAAAATCACTCTACACTGCTCTTGTATCTGCTGAGGGATCTGCTTCAGGAACAAAGCCCCAGGTACATCCCTTTACCTTTCTCTCTGATGATCAAAAGCTTGATGCCTTTGATTCTTTAACTATTGACTTTTGCAATTTAAAGGATCAAAAGAGAAAGACTGACATGCACATTAAATGTTTAAATGATCAACTTCTTTCCTGCTTCTCTAAACTCAAGGACTTTGACAAAATGAAAGCTGATCTAGAAAACCTAAGGTATTTAAATGATAGTCTTTCTGAAGAGAAAACAAAGATTTCCAATACTCTTGAAAAGAAACAGGAGGTTCTTTCTAAGTGGACTAAATCTTCAAAAAATCTAGAAAAGATTCTTCTAGATCAAATCTCTTGTAAGGACAAGTCTGGACTTGGATATGGAAAAGATGATCCTCAATCTTCCGACCTTCCACTTCCATCATCTGAGTGTCAAGGCTTTCCTGCTGGTTTCTTATCTGATGACGATGATGATCTTTTAGATTACTCATCTGAGGATTCTACTTATGTCCACTCAATAGATTTGTTAGACATGCTAAAAGTAGAGTCCAATGCCAAAAAGTTTGGAGTCTTTGTTAAAGCTAAAGAACCCTCTTCTGAGTCTTCAAAAGTTTCAACTCTTCCAAGCTCCTCTTCTTCTTCTCCCAAACCTATTCAAAGACTTTTAAACTCTCTAAGTCTTCATGAGTCAAGATACTCCAAGGAGCAGCCATCAAATGTTCCTGAGTATCCCTCTCTAAAAAGATTTTCTCCTCAATAGAAAAAATTTTCTAAATCAAAATTTTTATCTAAAAGGAAATCTCAAATAGTTACTGATCTTATTCCTCGATCAGTGAATTTGAAGAAATCAAGAAATACTGGTAAAGGCATTTTTGGACCAAGACCAGGTGTCGGTCACCCCTCCTTTTCTCAGTCATCAACTTCTGTTCAAAGTTTTGATGATATGGATTTCAAAAGGGCCTTTTCTTTAAAGAAGTGCTATAATTGTGGCAATACTCTTCATCTTGCTAAAAATTGCCCAAAAGATTTGGATCTTTGCAGAAATAAAATGCCTTCTAATCCCAAAGGACCCACCTTAAAATGGGTACCAAAAGTCTAAATTTGTTTTTTGGTGCAGGTATCAAACAAAGATCATATATGGTACATGGACAGCGGTTGTTCAAGACACATGACCGGAAACAAACTTCTTCTTTCTAACTTCTCAAAAGAAAAGGGACCCACTGTTTCCTTTGGAAGAAATGGAAAAGGGGTCACCAAAGGATATGGTACCATATCAAATGGAACCATCACTTTCTCTAAAGTAGCTCATGTTGAAGGGCTAATGTATAATCTTCTAAGCATCAGCCAAATATGTGATATGGGTTATAAGGTCATGTTTCAGCTGTGTGTGTGCTTGGTCTTTGATGTGTAGAATAAGATTGTATTGGCAGGAACTCGACTAAACGATGTATACATAATCAACATGAAGGAAAGTGCAATTGGAGAAGCTGTGTGTCTCCTCTCTCAAGAACTAGCCAAACAAAGTTGGCTGTGGCATAAAAGGTTCTCTCATCTAAACTTTAAAACCTTGAATAAACTCTCCAACAAAGAGCTGGTTGTTGGAATGCCAAAAATAGTTTTTGAGAAAGAAAAGTTGTGTAGAGCATGTGAAAAAGGAAAACTCACCAGAACTTCCTTTAAAACAAAACAATGCTCATCTATCTCTCAACCTCTTCAAATGCTTCACATGGATTTGTGTGGTCCAGTAAACACACCTAGTCTAGGTGGTAAAAAGTATATGCTAGTAATCGTCGATGAATTCTCTATATATACTTGGGTGTTCTTTCTAAAACACAAGAGTGATGCTGTTGAATAAATCATCAGGTTTACAAGAAAGATTGAAAATATGAATGGTAAACTGGTGAAGTCTTTCAGAAGTGATAATGGTACAGAATTCAAAAATGCTGCTCTGGAAGATTTTTTTGACCTAAAAGGAATCTCTCAGAACTTCTCTGTTGTACGAACTCCTCAACAAAATGGTGTTGTTGAAAGAAAGAACCGGACGCTGTGTGAAGCTGCAAGATCAATGCTGAGTGAATCCAAGTTGCCAACCTATTTTTGGGCTGAAGCAGTTAACACTGCATGCTTTACTCAAAATAGGTCTATCATAGTCAAAAGGCATGACAAGACTCCTTATGAAGTTTTCCATGGTAAGAAACCAGCAGTTGACTTCTTCCATGTATTTGGCTGTGTTTGTCACATGCTAAATGACAGGGAACAACTTGGAAAATTTGATCCAAAGTCTGATGATGGAATTTTCATGGGCTATTCTCTCTCCTCAAGAGCCTTCAAAATCTACAATCTAAGAAAACAAGGCATAGATGAATCCATGCATGTGAAGTTTGATGAGCTTGAAACATCTTCATTATCTTGTAATGAAGAAGAACTAAATCTATGGATAAACTCATGTGTTGGTGAAATTCCATCTTCTTCTCAACCCAATCCTTCAGATCAACAAGATAACAACTCTTCTCAGCCTCCCTTAAACACCACCTTATCTTCAGAACCCTCTCTTTCTTCTCCACCTCCTGAAACTAATTCTACAGGAGATCTTACCCACCAAAACATCATATCTCCCACTAACCTACCCTCACCATCTCAAATTCTTACCTCATCCTCTTCTCTACCTCCTCCCTTGCCTCCTGCACTAAAGTGGACCATGGATCATCCAATAGATCAAATCATAGGTGATACACAAGTTGGTGTAAAAACAAGAAGAGGCATAAGCAATCTGTGTTTATATGTCAACTTTGTTTCTATTGTTGAGCCTAAGCTGATAAATAAAGCCCTAGCTGATCCTAGCTGGGTAATCGCCATGCAAGAAGAACTCTCATAATTTGAGAGAAACAAAGTCTGGAAGTTAGTTCCTCGTCCATCCAACAAAACCATTATTGGAACAAAGTGGGTGTTTCGAAACAAGATGG
Organism: Silybum marianum; assembly: GCA_036898165.1. Classification (NCBI taxonomy): domain Eukaryota; kingdom Viridiplantae; phylum Streptophyta; class Magnoliopsida; order Asterales; family Asteraceae; genus Silybum; species Silybum marianum. Next base: position 24,720,365 of record CM072543.1, read on the forward strand.
ATGAAGAAGGAACTGTCATAAGGAATAAAGCAAGGTTGATTGCTCAAGGATATCGGCAAGAGGAAGGAATTGATTATGATGAAACTTTTGCTCTTGTTGCCAGATTGGAAGCTATCCGAATATTTCTTGCCCATGCAGCTTACAAAAATTTTCGGGTATTCCAAATGGATGTCAAAAGTGCCTTCCTGAATGGTGAATTAGCAGAAGAAGTGTATGTGAAGCAACCACCTGGGTTTGAAGATCCAATCCATCCATATCATGTGTATCCGCTAGATAAAGCTCTGTATGGACTGAAGCAAGCTCCTCGTGCCTGGTATGATACTCTCTCAGACTATCTTCTTAAAAATAAGTATATACGAGGCAAAGTTGACAACACTCTCTTCTTCAAGAAATCACAAGGTAATATCATTCTTGTTCAAATTTATGTTGATGATATTATTTTTGGAGCCACCGATGAATCCTTGTGTGATGAGTTTAGCTCCCTCATGCAAAAAGAGTATGAAATGAGCATGATGGGGGAGTTAACTTTTTTTCTTGGTTTGCAAGAAAAACAGTCTCCAGAAGGTATTTTCATTAATCAAAGTAAATACATTAAAGATCTTCTGAAAAAGTTTCAACTTGATACTTGCTCTACCATGAAAACTCCTATGGCTCCTCCTCTTAGACTCTATTCTGATCCTGATGGTGTTTCTGTTAATATTACAAATTATAGAGGCATGATAGGATCTCTTCTTTATCTTACTGCAAGTAGACCTGATATTATGTTTGCTACTTGTCTGTGTGCTCGATACCAAGCAAATCCTAAAGAATCACATCTGGCTGCTGTGAAAAGGATTTTTAGGTATCTGAAGGGTACCATAAATCTGGGTCTTTGGTATCCCAAAGACTCAGGTTTCGATCTCATCGGGTACTCTGATTCTGATTTTGCAGGTTCAAAAATAGACAGAAAAAGTACAACTGGAAGTTGTCAGTTACTTGGTGGAAAGCTTGTGAAATTTGGTCAAGTAAGAAACAACATTCGGTGTCTACTTCTACTGCTGAAGCAGAATATGTGGCTGCTGGAAGTTGTTGTGCACAGATATTGTAGATGAAAAATCAGCTGTGTGATTATAATCAGATTTTCTCAAAGATCCCAATACTGTGTGACAACTCAAGTGCAATAGCCATTGCCAACAATCCTGTGCTTCATTCAAGATCTAAGCACATTGATATCAGGTATCACTTTATAAGAGATCATGTCTCTAAAGGTGATGTGGAACTACACTTCATTCCCACTAAGTGTCAATTAGCTGTTCTATTCACAAAGCCCCTTGATGAAGCAAGGTTCAAGTTCCTCATCGGTGAATTAGGTATGATAAATATAGACTAACATATATATATATATATATATATGTGTGTATATATTATGTGTATATATATATATGATATACATTTATGTATATTATATATTTATATATATTATATATTTATATAAATATATATGTTTTATATATATTTATATATATTATATGTATATATATTATATACATTTATGTATATTATATATTTATATATTTATACATATTATATATTTATATATATGTAAGTCATATATATATAAATAATTATAAAAAAATAATAATAATAATAATATATATATAGAGTCGGTGAGAGTACTCACCGACGTGGCATCCCCTCTCTCTCTATTTTAACCTAAACCCTAACCCTAAAACCATACTTAAATTCAAGCCACCGTCGATAACCACTACCACCATAGCCACCGACGCCGATGTCTTACCCACACTCACGAAGCCACCGACGCCGATGTCATCAAATCACCGACGTTGTGTCACTTTCCGACGCTGTTCAACTACCGACGACACCACTGTCTAGCCACCGACGCAGCCACCGACGATGTCGCCCTATCCGCCGACGGTCACCATCTTCAGCCATCCACCGACGTCACTTTCCGACGCCAACCACCGATGGTCTCCGTCCATCTCACCCACCGACGGTCGACTCACCTCTCTCATCCCATCCACCGACGTGTGTAACCACCGACGTTGTACCACTCACCGAGGTAACTGTTGAAACTCTTCATATTCTTAACCCCTTAAAGATAACCCTTAGTTTACCATTCTTGGTGACTAAGATTCATTGAGCATATCCTTAATGACATCATCAACGTTATTAGTGTCAGAAAGCATGCGCCGAATTCAACCCTAAAAACCCTTAAAATTCTGACCTTTCAATCATCTCAGGTCATCATTGTTTTTGAAAGTTGCAATTCCCTCTCATATATAACCGTTCCCCCCCCCCCATTTCCTTTTACCTTCTTTATCGCATCCATCATCTCCATCTTCTTTCTCTCTCAACTTCAAGAACACACCTGCAACTTCATCGAACCTCTTCAATGGCATCCCCATCAAACTCTCCTAAAGCTTCTGAAGAACACACCCTCACCTTTGGATCACTCTCCTTCCCTGCATGCAACTACTTTGGTCGAATGGGAACAGACAAGCTCACCCAGAATACAATGATGTATGTTGGTTTCTTCAGAGTTGCCCACTTCAGTATGCTCTAACTGCAAAACCCAAGATGAGTAAGTTTCTCCTGGGTAACTTCTGGTTGACTTGCACATTTGATGCTTCCTCGGATCAAATAATGGCATCTGTCCTTAGTGATGATGAAACTGACGTGGTCTTCGATGTTGAAGACGTACGTACCATTCTTCACCTTCACTCTTATGACTCATATGAGACCTTTCCACTCGGGAACGAACACAAACAGGTGGTGTCAGTTCTAAACTATATTGAAGAAAAGAGGGGTCCAAAATCCAAGGGTCTTGGTACACTGCTAAGAAAGAATATGGGAAGCATTTGGAACTTCTTCTTTGCCCACCTTATTCTTTGCTTGAGCAAGAAGACAGGAGGTCCGGATCAGGTCATCTCAGATCACTGAGCTGGCTCATGCCTTAATTTTTCAAAGGAGGATAGACTTTGCAGCATACTTCTTCAATGAAATGATCTCCTCCTTCTCTACATATCGGCGATCTCAGGTACCTTTTCAGCGCCTTTTCTCCCTTATTATAAATGCCAAGCTTGCTGATAAACTTGATAAAAGGGATGATATTGAATATGATCTCCCTCTTCATCAAGTTGGCAAACAAATTATGAAAAAGGGAGTCTTGGCCACTGACAACTCTCTTAGACCTTCTATGATTGAGTTTGCAAGAAATGCAACTCTTGCTTGGGGTGAGAATGAACCCCGTCTTCGGAGACCATCTGTCACCGAAACCACTCCTGCACCTCGAGTCACTGATGTGTCCAAATCTCGAAAGAGATCCAAAGCGTCGGGCACATCTACCTCCGGACCCACCGATGCCATGAAGCCAAAAGCACCTTTGGCTTATACCCAGGCATCAAAACCCCAAAAGCGGAGAAACTCGAAAAGCCCCCCAAGGACTTCCTCAAAGAAGTCCAAGGGTACCCAAAGGGTCACAACACATAAGCCACCCACCTACTCCCAAAAGTCAGTGGGTGTTGAAAAAATCCTCACTAGACCCAAGGAACAGTAATCCCTCCCCAGCTCCTCCATGCCCTCTCAAAAGGACATGGTTGTACAAAGGGATATCCCTATTATTCCTTCATCAACTTTTTCTTTAGTTGATGAAAAAGACTTGGAGTCTCCCATCCAAGGTACCTCTTCACCACCCCCTGAGCTCTCTCAGCTCCTTTTCCACACTCCACATGAGAGTGCATCACAACCAGATGCACTTGATACAGCATCCCATTTTACAGACTTTTTATTTTTCGATACTACACCTTGGTCACATACGTCTCCCGTACATGCCAAGGGTGTTGAGGAACCCATTAATGAGGAATCCCCTCATAGACACTCTCCTAAACGTGTCTCCCCTACATATCCTCACTCTCCGAGGTCCCCCCCAATTAAACTTACAGGTTTGGTGGACTACTCTTCTAGTGATGATGATGATGATCAGCCACCTAAGCCTCAACCATCTGCTCCCATGACTTCTCAACAGGGATATGATCTTATCAAAGCTTTCACCAACTTTTCTCAGGAAACTATTCGAAGGGTTGAAGTTTTGGAAGATCATGCAAATAAGGAGATGGAAAGAATGGCCTCTCTTTCTACTACTCTTAGATCAAGCATTGAAGAGTTGTCGGTGAGTCACCCAACTCTTATGACATGCTTGGATCTCTTGCACCTAGATGTCCTTGATCTTCAGCAGAGACTTCTCTGTAGTCAAGCTTCAGTGACCTCCTCCATCCAAGAGCTTCGCAATGCCTCTAACAAACAAGCCACCGACATTGCATCCATTCTTCTGAACCAAAAGGCAATTTTGGAGCCTCTTGCTTCTCTTCACTCAAAAATTGAAAAGGTTCCAACTTCTCCTCCAATATTTGAACTTGATGTTGGTGACACTTTCTTTAAAGATAAAGATCGGTTCGTAATTCAAAGAGTAGAAAAGAAAATGAATGATTTATGCTCTGATGTTGCAAGGATAAAAGTTTTTGTCTCTTCAGTGGGTTTCAAGGGTTCAACCACTGAGGGGGAGAAATTAGATAAAGCAGAAGTCACAGCAGTCACAGCCACCGATACTACAGCCACCGATGCTGTAGCCACCGATGTTGCAGCCACCACAGCCACCGATGTCGTCATTACAGCCACCGATGTTATGGTCACAGCCACGGGTACCACGGTCACCGACGTGACCCCTCCTTTGGTCACCGAGGTGACTTCTCACGTGGTCACCGAGTTAGCTGGAGCAACTATTAAGGGGGAGAGTATCAGTGCTCGATCCCTTGAAGAGACTGAAGAAGAAAAAGAGAGGAAAAGACTTGAAAAAGCCAAGGGAAAGAAGCCTCTTTCTCAGGATGAACAGCGTGAAGAGCAAAAGAAGAAGAAAAGATTCAGAGGCCCTGAAGTAGACTCTCTTCGACTACAGCCTGCCCCTTTACTCACCGATCCCCTTGGAGTTATTCTTACTGAAGCTGAAAGGGAGGAAGCACTAAGGGCTCAACTTGAGTACGATCAGACAAATGTACTCAAGTTAGCTCAAAATGAAGCTACTCATGCCATGGTCGCAAATGCTCTTCAAGCTCAGAAAGATGAGCTTGAAAACGTAAAGAAAAATTCTGAAGCTGTGAAGACTGTTGCAGAAGCCAAGAAAACCAAGGAGGTTGATTGGTTCAAGAGAAGGCTGAAAAATAGGAAGGATGATTCTAAGATCATCGGTGCCACCATTCACCCTCCAACCAAAAATTCTCCTAAGTTGCTTCTCACAATAAAAAGGGCTGACACTCTCAACAAAACTTATGAGATAGAATGGTTAGAGGTCTTGGGGATTACATAATGGATGGAAATTGGCAATCATGTGTCCAAAAGTAAGAGCAAGTACAAAGAGTTTGTACTTGATACACTCTGAAAATTCTTTATCAAAATGGTTAAAATTCAAAGGGAACATAATATTGCGGTTACAAGGCTAGAAGGACAGCAGATGTATCTCATCCAGCAAGGCCTCACTGGAGAAATTATTCCTGCCTCAAGGAATAAGAAAAAGGGTCACTTTGCCATGCTTCATGAGAGAAACATCAAAATAGATGCTTCGGGTATAAACCTCTCCATTCCTACTCCAGTCGCATACCCTGAGCAAACTATGATTACTGAACCTGAACTTGGGGTGTTCTTTGAAGACATATTTGGAAACATAGATTTCTTCAGAGCTTCTAACATCCCAAAGGCTCACAGCTCCTTCCTCTCTGCTATTCTAGGAGTGCCTCCAGTTGAAGACCATGGAATCACAAGGCTTATCTTGGATGAGCTAAAAAGAAGAGAACCCCCTCCTTGAATATTCTTCATATAGTGTGAACCTTATTAATCATGTACTCTGTGTGTTGTACAATGCTGTGTGTTGATTAAGAAAAGTTCATACTTTTCCTCTTCAAAAATTCTTGTTCATATTCTTATTTTTTTCTGCACATATTTATACCTATACTGTATATACTCATACTCAGTTAAAAAATATATATATATAAATCTGAGTCAAAAGAACCCAAAAGAAATAGAAAGGGTCAAAAAGAATTCTTTTCTAACTTACAGGTATCATCATCAAATAGGGGGAGATTGTTGGGTCACCGATGATTTGGTGATGAACCACCTTCCTTTGTATGATTGATTTTTTATAGGTTCTTTTGAAGGTCTGGAATATGCTTCAAGTATTGGAAAGTCAAAGACTATCCAATCAAGGGTTGTACATCAAAAAGTGGAATTTTGGATGTACCAACTAACTTCAATATTCAGATCAAATTGCCAAAGTCAAGATTGGGTCACCAATATAGTGGGTCACCGATGATACACATTTATGTCATCAAAGTGTTGAGTCATCAATACAAGATGAGGTCATCAAGTTAGTACTCATGGTCACCGACACTATTATCTTGGTCACCGAAATTGCAGGTATCATTTATAAGGTTGTGATTTCAAGTCACAACTACAAAGGTGTACACTCTCAACACCTAGTGAAATTTGAAGTTCACTAAGTAATGTGTACACTTATCAATTCCAGCCTTACAAGGTATCCACCGATGTGATATATAGATTCATGTATCACTTAGCAATTTTCAAGAGATAAGTTCTTGACTCACAACAAATGCAAGACACGTGGGCAGCAAGAACTTGGGCATTAAACCTTAAATAAAGACTTTTATTCTTATAAAAGGAATATTTGTCTTTTAGCTAAAAGTTTTGATGGGACTTCATAGAGCATGAAGAAAAGAAGATAAAGTTATCTGACATTACGTGCTACAAAGAATGGTTCATCCATTATTCTAGTACAAAGGGAGTGGTCTCTTCCTTTGTCCAGCAGATACACTTCCAGCTAATGAATCCTTGAAAGCTGTCCACATGCATCCCATGCATGGGCACTATAAAAGGAGATGAAGTCCTTCCCATAAATCTCACGCTTTCAACAAATCTTCAAAGTGATTATTTGTTTGACTCCGGCAATCCTGTGTGTTATATAGTCTTGTTTTAACTTCCTTAGTGTATAAGTTAATTATTGTTATCTGTGTGTTTAGTTTGTTAGAATAGTGTGTCTATTCTTTTCCGCAACAAACTTTCTGTGTGTAAATTTTTGATATTTATATTAAAAAATTTAAAAAGAGTATATTCTGTGTGTTTTGTATTCAACCCCCCCTTCTACAAAACCCTCACTTGCTTAGCCATCTCTATTTGGGGACTAACAGTTAGTTTACATTTTATCCCTAACTTGAGTCATTTCTTTGATATTGGAGCTAGAGTAAATGATTTTACTTATTTTAATACTTTATAGGCTAATATGGATGGGATTTGACAGATTGTTTTGATTTCTGCAGCTACTGCTTTTTGATGCTGGAAGAATGCCGCAGCACTGAACTGAAGACAACTTGGGCTAACAAGTTCTTTTGGCGTTGACTGTTGACCTAGTCTTTGACTGGTTGACTTTTGACCATCAAGGGTGTATCCCAGCTGGACATGGCTGGTTGATTTTATATTTAGCTAAAACTTTATCTGTCTTATTAGTTGAACTTTAGTAATGTTATATTTTGATTAACTTTAGGTTATTATCCTTTGGTAATTATGTCTTGTACTTTATGTTGACTTCTTTGGAATTATTTTGTGGATGTCAACTCTCTTCCACCTCCTAACTTATATAAATAGGAGGTGAGAGTTGGATGGAGAAATCATTCTTAGTCTTGAGAAAAACTCTACAGCTTTTGGGAAATATTGAATGAAGTTCTAAGTTTAAGTAAAATTCTCTCTTGTTCTTCATTTCTTCCTTTCTTGCTTACTTTCACATTCATAAACACTTGTCTTACATTATTGTCTTTTACTTCTTACAATTTAAATTCTAGTTCTTTATTTTCTTGTTCTTACTTTTCTAGTTATTACTTTCTTGCATTTTACTTTCGTGTAATTTAATTCTTGCATTACTTTTATTGTAATTTACTTACTATGTCTTTAATTTATGTAATTTACATTTCAAGTTGTTTACTTTTTGTAATGAGTGGCTAATTTCATTAGCTTGGGTGTGTGACAAAAAGGGGTGAGTTTTGTAAACCAAACATAAGGGAATTGTTTTATACAACAACACTTTTTCATCATTTCTTTTTAAGTTTCATAAAAACAACACCACCTCCTGACGGGTTGATCACTTTAAGGTGTTAAAGTGAAATGGACTTAGAGATAAGTCATTTAGCTCAAGTCAACTTGAATGATATGGGAATATGCTCGAGAGAGTGATTTTTAACAAAAGGTTCTTTTTTTGTTCCTCCATACATTTTGAAGACACTATTTGTATATTCACTGGTCTGGATACTTCATAGAGATATGAGTAAAAAGCTATAATCAATGCATTAGTGAAGTCCGAGAGGAATACCTTCAAAATAAGTGATGGAACTAATTGTTGCTAAAATGGATGATGTAGCATTCTGCCAGTATTGGACAGTTTGACAGCTTTAATTTACTTATGTTTTGTAACACCCTAAAATTTAGAATAAATAAAAACCTAATAATAAAATGCGGACTATATAAAATCACTCACAAACTGGGGATAGAGTATGGGAGTTTACATCTAAACATGGATACTAAAATAACAACCTATTAATCTATATAATTCGGAATATAGATTACATTAGGGTGTTACTAGCAACCTCAAAATAACCGATCTAATATCTCCAACCATGTACACTCTAAGTACATTCATCAAAAAGGTGCTTCCACCGGCACTACACTCCACTCCCTTCTAGGGAGCCCCTCCATCCCGATCACCTGCTAAGCCACATTTAAAATCAAGTGTTAGGCTTACGCCTAGTGAGAACAAACAGTTAAATGGATAAATCAGTAAAATATTTAAACAAAGATACAGTTCAGTTTATCCTATTTAACTCTACTTGAAAGCTTACTCTTGGTGAGCAAGGATCTTTTAAAACAACCGGGAGAGACCCGATATTTCATCTTTAGTGACAGATACAAATGTAGGTCACTACTCAATGTTCAAGCTATCTATAGAAATCAATGGCAACCGGCAGCCCCAGTTAATACACCAAAGTATAAGGCCCTCGATGACTCCTACTAATCCCGTGCAATAGGTCAATGGCAACCGACAACTCCCAGTTAACACACTCAGGTGTAAGACCCTCGATGACCTCCCGATGCACCCAACATAGTCAATGGCAATCAGTAACAACCGTCTAATACACCTAAGTGTAAGGCCCTCGATGACTACTAACGAAACCAAAAAGGGACAACAATCCCGACTTAAAACCGATTAAATGCCTATGGATCCATTACATACTAGTCTACTCTCCAAATACATCAACGAGACATATTTATAGTTTTCCAAACACCAAAAACTTTTATTTAATCATTCCTCTTTGAAATGCACATTTCACCAAAAGTTAGGTCAAATCATTTTATTTCCAAAATCAAAGATTATCTCAACATAAAACTTTCCCAAGTATTTTAAACCAACTATGATGCTCATTTCATCACTTAACTCAAAATACCCAAAATACCTCATTTTTGACCTAAAATCTCTAAATTCAACCAAATACATAAACTCTTGACAATGTAAGTTTAAAATCAGTAAGACACTACATTTATAACATGTACTTGAGGTTAAAGAGTTTGGATTTGAACTCACAAAGCTAGAGTCAGGAAAGCCCTAGAAATCTCCCTAAGAGGATGAAGATGATGGAGCTAGTTGAGAGGAGTTAAGAACACCACCACTTGGAGCTTTAAATGCTTGAACCACTCTTAAATCTTCAACTTGAAAGGAGTAATCAATGAGCTTGGATGAGGTAGGTGGAAGAAAATGAAACCCTAAAATCGCCTTCAATGCTTTTCTCCCGTTACTGAGTTTTGATATATGATAAATGAGAAATGGAGCTGAAAGATCGCACTTAAAAGTGATCCAGGACCACCCGGGCGATCTTGCTCTGCGATCATGACAAGGCATGCGATCTTGCCCCGCGATCATGACATGGCAAGATAGCATGTCATGATCGCAAACTTGGTACCGAAACTCAATTCGGTTCCGGTTATCACTCCTTTCTTCCAGATCAATATAACCCGACATTAAACTCTTGAAACACTCCCTTCTAATATAAATATCAAAATATTAGGATGCGAAGTCCATTATCTTATATACAAAAATTTCGGGTGTTACATGTTTGTGTTTGCAATCTCACCCTAAGTCATTACACCCTAGCTTCTTATAAACTGTTAAAACACCAAAAATCAGATCAACAAATTAAATCTTCAATTTCGTCATTTGAATTCATTTCTTTCATCGGATTGTTAACTAAACTTTACTACAATCCCTGTGGACGATACTCGGTACTTAGTACCACTTATAACTTGAAAGGCGATAGTAGGATTGAAAGTATATTTACTTTCAATCTTATTTGTCACGTATCGAAAGGTATATAATTATCCTATCAATGCTTTGTTGTCTAATCTTAGACTTCTTTTCAGTATTTGTTTCTAGCCTTAAATACTCTTTTATGTTTCAAATTGTTTAGACTTTTTGGGCAAACTATTTTTTCTACACACACTTTTTGGAAACCAGGGGTCTTCATGCTTTACTCTCTAGAAATAGAGGGTTCCTGGGCTCATTTGGTTTAGTGACGTTCTACCCTTTGGGGTAAAAAGATAAGTTTGCATACATTTCACCTCCATGCTCTACAATTGGATGGGATGTACCAGGTTTGTTTGATTTGTTTTTTTATCATACAAAAGTTTAGCAAAATTTACATTTTGTATGTTTGTTTTTAAAAATAGAGGCATTGGAGAAATTGTTGAAGATATATTCCCATATTCCCAAAGGTATTATAGCAGGATAGACAAATTGGAAATGAGTACATTCCTGCTGGATTTTTGTAGCATACACTTGAGTCCATTCCAGATATGGGCGTCGTAGAGTATCCGAAAGACGACTCGCTGGTGGGTCCCATGGAAGATGTGTTTGAAGGGCAACAACGACCAAATAAAGAAATTCTAAAAAACACTCTTCATTGAAGTGGAAGTTTAAAAAACCAGATGGAGGAAACAAGAAAATTAAGGGATCAGATTCTATCATTTTTGCAGCGATTTCTGCAATATCATGATGCATTCTCTATCGTTACCAGAGCTATAGAGAACCCGGGGTGGCCATATGTAGACCAGAATGGGTGCAAGTGTAAATTCTTTGCCTATTTTAATTTTTTGATACCTGGAGCAGAAGATAAGGAAAAAAACTGACTTGTTTGTTTCAAAAATCCGCTTATTTGTCACTTTGAACGAAACTGTATTTTCTATTAAAATTTTGTTTTGTTTTATGTTATATCATTTATTTTGTCTTCTGCTTAGAAATTCATCTGAATCCACCCTCTAAGCGCAACAACGTGTTTGGTACAATGATGACAAATGAGGGTGACCACTGTGAGATTGTTTGAAATTAAGTTGTTCGATACTAAATCGTATTCTCAAAATCTTCATGTCAAGGTAAAAAATATATGAGCCTATGACGCTAATTATAATGCTTTTTTTTGTTAGTGTTTTAAAGTGGAAAGATAATTAAAGGGAAAGTTTTGGAAAGACTTACAGTTATTTAGATGATGATCTTAAAGTTAAAAAAGTAAGAAAAATCAAATATAATGCTATAAAAACCGCGTTTAAGGTCGTTGCGTGAGACCCAAGCCTTAAGCCACAACGCGCCACGACGGCCGTTGCGGCAAACTTTTTTGAAAACCGGTTATACATGACTACTTTGACAGTGACTTAAGAATATAAAAAGTGACTTATTCTAAAAATTTTATGTATAAAGCCAAATTTTCTAAAAACATAAACTTTTTATAAAGACATTAATCCATACAAACTATTTTATACCCATAAAATTTAGGGACCATTTATCAAATGTTTATTCGGGTAAACACGTACCAAGTTATATTACGTTAATCGATGAATAAGACAAGGATTAAGAATCTTACCCGATAAAAACAAATGTATCAACCAAGAGTCTTATCCTGTAAGTCAGGACGACAACTCTTACCCGATTAGAATTTATCGGTTAAATTATATATATATATATATATATATCGTTTTAGGCATAAGATCGTGTGAGAAAAAGAGTTAAAGTGAGAAGCGTAAAAAGAAATCTGAGCCCTTGATTACTTTTAATCTCATACCCAGTTGATCCGGTACATCTCGGTGCAACTTATCTTGATACATCTCATCCTAATGTGCATCTAAGGATGAAGATCTCTTCTTACGCTTCTCATCATAACTCTCCTTCTCACCGAAACTCAACCCTTTCGTTTTAATGGATTAAAGTTTTAAACCACAAGGCTTGTAGCGTACTCGGTGGCGGATCCATGATTTTTGTCAACTGGGATCCCATTAAGGTAGACTAAAGGCGCATAAAGTCACCCGACGAGTTTTGGGAATTTTTTGAAGTTTTTAAGTTGATTTCAAGGAATTTTTTTAGTGTTTTTATGGATTTTGAAGGATTTTTTAGGTTTCTTTTTGATTTCAAGAGAATTTTTTACTGTTTTTGTCAATTGTCGGCAATATGGGGTCCCTTGGAAAAATTTTCTGGAGGATCTAAGGGTAAATTTAGTATTTTTGATATTTTTTATCCTATATAATTTTTTTAACAATTCAGTGGGGTCCTTGGACCCCCATTTTCTATACCAAGTCCGCCACTGAGCGTACTGGTTAAGGCTTGTGAGGATGAGACTAGATAACCCATCTACCTAAGTTCGAATTCAGACGCAAACAACTTATTGCCACTGAGGAATTATCTCAGAGCTATATGCTTTAACGGTCTTAAAATTGTCTGAGATTAATTTAGACAAATGTCTAGGATATCCTTTTTAAAAAGTTTTAGTTGGTAAGGTAAAGAATAGGGTTAAATTTAACCGATAAACATAAACCAAAAATTGTAAATAAAATAAAAAAGAAACCTTTACAAGATCCCGTAAAATTGGTGGGTTTATGGTCGGATGCCCCACCGCCGGGAAAGGGAAAAAACCTAGAGACTCTCTTTTCTGCAAACATCTGAAAATGGTGGAAACACAGATCACATTAACAGAAGAAAAAAAATGCTGTAACTGAGGGAATCCACAACTGAAAATCGACGGTGGAACGTGGAAGCAAAGAGAAATTGAAGAAGAAAAGTTGCAGAAAAAAGCATAGTATAGTATAGCTGCAGCTGCAAGAGTAGTAAGTAGGACGCAACTGAAGTTGAGTTCTTCAAAGCAAAACTTGAAGATGGAGAGCAGCGAAGAAGAAGACGATTTTCCATCTATCGAATCCGTCACTCCACAATCTAAGATCGACACTATCTATCAGTCTAAAACTGAAAAGGTATCGAACTTTTTGTTTCGTTATTTTCGACCTTTTCTTTAGATTTCAGTGTGTTTTTCTCTTGTAAGCTCACAATCTGTGTGAATTGTTACTATCATGTGCATTAAACTATGAAGCGAGACCTAGGAATCGGAGAAAATCTATGTTAATGTTTGAATTTGAGAGAATCGGAGAAAATCTATGTTAATGTTTGAATTTTACAAGTTTGAAGTTGATTGTAATTTTAGGATGGTTATCTTATGTTTACTGCATCACAAATGCCGTTGTTGTTTACAGCATTGATCGGTTATTTTGCATCCATGACTATTAGGTTATAAAGGTTGTGAGTAGATTTGAGAAAATATATGGCATCATACTGATTGAGTTTCAACTTTATCTCCAATTTTTGAAATCCACAATGCTATTATATGTATATACATCTTTCTTGATGGGTTTACTAGACAATTAGGTGTTGCATTTGTGCATCTTAAAGAAGTGTGTCTGTAAGACAGAAGTTGGAGATATAATCATGAATCATAGTAGTGTTAGATGGTGGATTATTTTGGTGTTGAATATGAAGATGAATCACATGGCATTCTGTGGTTTTTAAAAAGATGAGATCGTATTTTCTATTGTAAGATATATAGATTAGGGGGAAACTGCTTGTCTGCATATGACATTAAGTAATGATCAACTTTTAGGTACCACTGGCTCTTTATATATATGGAACTCAATGTTATAGTTTGTTAGGTACAATTACGTAATCTGTTGGTGGCTGTATGGTAAAGCGTTTGGTTCAAATGGGATACCAAAGTTGGAGTTATATTTTTGGAAACTGTAGAACTATTGGATGCTTCATATGGCACTGTATCTATTCATACGTTGTAGGGAGCATTACTTCTCTGACTTTAATTAGTGCTATATCTGCATGGAAATGGCTTGACTTTTGTTTTGGAGGATTTTGAGCTGTCATGGATTCATCATTAGGTTATATTGGTCGCCAGTAGCCTAGTAATCGTTGCATAGGAAACACAAACAGATGCAACGAGTTACAAGTTGATAATTTGATGGACCAGATCCAATTCGTTTGAACTGTTTAGCATTTTCATTTATGACAGTGTTAGTATGATGTTAGAATAAATGTAGACGTGATAGTAGGTCGCATTACTTGATGTGAGCATAAAATGAAGTTAGGACTTGCAAAATGGATAATGGAGACAATGAATGGAACCTTAGTAATCTAACAGAAGTATGTGGGAACTACATATTATTGATTATACGAAACAAAAGCAAGTATTTGATCACTTAGCATGTATTGTTATTACATATATTTATATAATGTATTATCCATGCTTCGTGAGTGAAGTGAAAATAGGAAAATGGTTTTATTTAACCACTGAATTCAAGGGTCAAAGCAATTAAACAAAGCACCAGAAGACCCAGGGCAAGATGGAACTGGAAAAGGAGAGTCTTCTTGTGTAGAAGAACAACCAAGGAACCTTGCTCTAAATGATATGTATTGTACTCAGAGGTGCACAAGGATCTGGCCTAAACCGATCCTAAAAAGACCGTCCCTTTTTAGCCAAAAAAAGGCTGGGTCTCGTCATTTTTGAAAACCCCAAAACTAGCTGTCTTCTTTCTTCCCATCAGCACCTCGACATTCACCCGCCTAGCTTTTTGAGTTATTTTTAGTTTTTTTTGCTTTTTTCTTTTTAGTCTATTCATTATTTGTTGTTTGTTTTATTGTTGAGTTGATATTTAGTTTGTTCATTATTATTTCTCAAAAAAAAGGCTATAAATTGGACCTTGACCGGGTTTTAACCGAGTGTTGATCGGGCTTTATCCGGGTCTTAACCAGACCAGTTTTTGGTTAACCAAGGACCGGTTTTCAGGCTTTATCTGGGTTCTTTTAACCATTTAAGGACTGGTCCCAGAATAAAAATTGGGACCAAAACGGGCTTTCGCCTATACCCGGTCCTTGGGCTGGGCCTTCTTTATTCGGTCCTTTTTAGGATAAGTCCTCGGTACTTACGGGGCCAAAATTTGTTAATCGGTCCTTTGTGCATCTCTAATTATACCATGCTAAGGCATTGGTGCATTTTACAGGAAAAATTCACTTCTTCTAGAAACAGAATGAGCATAGATTAGAAAAAGTATAAGAAGTGCTAACACAAAGCAAACCAACTTTAGGCGGACTCTAAGTGTGGGGTGCGTAAAAGCTTTGATATTACATTCTATTGAAATTTTTTTCAATGGAAGCTTAAGCTTTTGTAAAGGGATGAAAATACATTAATCCTTCTATAGAATAACAAATCATTGATATCATAAAAACATATATAACACCAAGAGGAATAACTTTGGTTGAGGTTGTATGATTTATGTTTGTAAGGTTTTCTGCTTGATGCTTGAATTGTAAACAAGGTTTCAAGACTTTGTTTAAAAACTCGGTTCATATATGTAACCTGTATGAATCATATTTTATTAAAGTAATGATTGTTTGTTTTTATGAAAACTTGGAGTTTTCAATTTACACATTCCTTTTTATGCTTTTTTCCGGCAATATTTTCATCTTTGTCTTAGTAAAGTGACAAATTGTTAACCATCCATTTTATATATGTGGATCATAATTTTGTGATTAAATGTAATTTTATTTTATGCGTAGGGCATCAGAAAGCTTTGTTTTGAGCTTCTTGATTTGAAGGATGCGGTAGAGAATTTATGTGGCAACACTCAATCCAAGTACTTGGCTTTTTTGAGGTAATATTCCCTCACTTCCCCCTTTGTCTCTTCCGTTTCACCTCTTATTTGCACATGTGGATTAGTACGTAATATTTGATGTCTAGTTAAATGAAGGGCAATGGCTTTTTTTATTGAAATGCTAGTGAAACTTGATAGCTAACAAGCTTGCTATTTGACAAATTTTAGAGATTTTGGAAAAATAGGGCCTTTGGCCTTAGTGATATCTGGGCCTTTAGTCTCCCAAGAGGTCAGGGGTGTGGGAGTTTATTTGTTGTATTTGTCGTATATAAAAAGGTGTCTTTTCTTGAGAAGAAAAATTCTCATTATATACTCATCAATTTCAGGTAGTGCAATGCACTCTTTTTCACTTAAAAAAAGATAGTACCATGAGAAATCATAACTTTTATGACTTTTAGAAGTATCTTTGTTAAGTTGTTTCTTCCCATTTGTCTTTGAGGCAAATTCCTTCAGATTTATTTAATTTATCTAGATACCCCTAAGTGAAAGCAGGGTTGGGTTCCGGTGAGAATGAAAGTTATGGTGAGAAGCGTAAGAAGAGATCTCCACCCTTGGATGCACAGTAGGATGAGATGTACCGAGATGAGGGGCACTGAGATGCACCGGATCAACTCCCTTATATGATGCAATTCATGGGTGGGTATGAGATTAAAAGTGATCAATGGTTCAGATATCTTCTTACGCTTCTCACCTTAACTCTACTTCTCACATGATCCTATGCCATTGGAAACATTGGTAACTTTTGCTTTGTGTGTTCCTTGTTTCTTAATTTTTTTTTGAAAATCATTTAATTTTGTACACATCTTAACATAAATTCTAAAAGTGTTTGTTGTTTATTGTAATTTCTAATAAAATAAAGGTTATCTGAAGAGGTTGTGGAAATGGAGCACGAACTAAACGAGCTACAAAAGAATATCTCTGCACAGGGAATCCTTGTACAGGACTTATTGAGTGGCGTCTATCATGAATTGGGAGAATGGAGCCGAGCCAATCCAGAGCTCCTGAGTTCTGAAGAACCTAAAAAAGACAGTGAAATTGACTTTCTGAATGAATCAGAAGAGGAAAAGAGGTCATTTCTGGAAAATATTGATATACTTCTGGCTGAACATAAAGTGGAAGAAGCAATAGAAGCAATAGAAGCAGAAGAAAGAAAACATCCAGAACTTAAAAGCTCAGGAGATACTTTATCCAATGAACTATCGTCATACAAATCCGCTTTCATGAAACGGAAGTCAATTCTTGAGGACCAATTGGTTCAGACGACTGAACAGACATTGATTGGTACTACTGATCTGAAAACAGCCGTTTCTGGCTTATTGACCCTCGGAAAAGGTCCTCTTGCACATCAATTTCTTCTAAAGGCAAACGGGGCCCGCCTTCAGAAAAGAATCGAAGTCTTTCTTCCATCATGTCCTTGTTACCCAGAAACATTTTCCGCTACTTTATCAAACCTTATATTTTCTACAATCTCATCAACAACAAAAGAAATGAGCTTAATGTTTGGAGATGATTTAGTTTACAGTAACAGAGCTGTTCAATGGGCTGAATGGCAGATTGAATTATTTGTAAAGTTGGTTAAGGAGAACGCGCCTTCTTCTGAAACCGTTTCAGCTTTACGTGCTGCAAGTGTATGTGTTCAGGCTAGCCTTAACCACTGCTCTGAATTGGAATCACAGGGGCTGAAGCTCTCAAAAGTGCTTTTGGTGCTTTTGGAGCCATACGTTGAAGAAGTTCTAGAATTGAATTTCAGAAGGGCAAGAAAACTAGTTTTTGATTTTTCTGGAAATGATGAAATCTTGCCACTTTCACCTCGGCTCGCATCTCCATTGTCTACCTTTGCTATATCTTCTGATGGCTTACTTGTTGATAGTGGCACAAGGTTCATCTTCATGGTTAAAGTGAGTAAATTTCGTTATCTAGAGGGATCTATATGGGGATTTTTTCTGTACCCACTTAAATTTTAGCTCCTTATAATTTACATAAACGCCCCTTATATTTTCTTTTTAGGTCATTTGAAGGGCATAATATTGTTTCTTTTTATTAACATGTAACCATGTGGTTGATCCTATGCTAAGAGCATCTCCAAGAGCTTCTCCAAAATGGTAAACATAGAGAAAATGGGGATTTTGAGTAAAAAATTTGCTCCAACAGCTTCCCCAAAACTATCTCCAAAATGGAGAAAGTAGGAGAGGAGAAGTCTTTTTTTCTCCAAATATGGAGAAAACCCCAAAAATGATTACAAATTGAGACCACCAATAGGAAAATTTGAAAACAAATTATCTAGAGAGAGAATTAGTATTTTAATAAATGATTTGAATATTTGAATATTATAATCAATGTTGGTTTCTACAAAATGGGGAATCTAATTGGAGATGAATGTAATACTTTTTAGAGGTTTTGACTTTTTGTTCTCCATTTTAGAGATTTTGGGGAATCTGTTGGAGATGCTCTAATAATTATTTGAACAACGCCAAAGACTTTTGCTTACTTCCATAGAATAGAAATACATGTTTTTCCCTACACATTTAATTTATTAGATATATAATTTACTGTTACACCCATTATTTACCCCATGATGCACAACTTAATTTATAAATATTTTTTTAACAGGATATAGTGGAGCAGCTAACGCGCCTAGTCATTTTACACTTTGGAGGAAATGTTTTGACTAGAATCTTGCAACTTTTCGATCAATACATGGATGAACTTATAAAAGCATTACCCGAACCATCTGAAGACGATAGTTTAGTGGAGTTAAAAGAAGCTATACCTTTTAGTGCCGAGACTGATTCCCAACAACTTGCCCTTTTAGGAACCGCATTTACCATTGCAGAAGAGTTATTACCGATGGTTATGTCTGAAATTTGGAGTGTTGTAAATGAAAGCAAAGAATCAGGAAATGGAGTTAATGACAACATTGCCCCTCTAATGAATGGTATGATAGATTATAAAGATTGGAGACGCCAGCTTCAGCATTCGTTGGATAAGCTTAGAGATCATTTCTGTAGACAATATGTTCTGAATTTTATTTATTCGAGAGATGGTAAAACAAGACCTGATGCGCATATTTATTTAAGTGGGGAAGGTGATGATCTCAGTTGGAATTCAGATCCTTTGCCTTCGTTGCCTTTCCAGGTTAAGACTCTAACTGAAGCATTGTTTGAACTATAAAGCTGCTACTTTCCTATGCATTTTATTACTCCCGCTGTTCTATGAAAATTGCAAGAATTTTTATTTTGGAATGGCTCATGAAAGATCCTTTTTTGCTAGCCATTCAGCTTAAAATGACCTATTTGCCAATTTGAATTGTTACAAAGACGGGCTGTTTGGTTGGTTTTGCATTGAGTTCTGTATGGATAAAGCTGTCTGTGTGGATTAATCTATCTGTATAGATCGGGAAGGTTTTTGTTTGTGAGGGTTTTTTCAAAGTGGAAGGAGTGTTTTTTCTCCCTTTAAATTAGGAGGGGTAGGTTTGGATTTTTTTGACTTTTTGCATAAAGCTCCCCCTTAAAAGCTTACTATATAAGCCATTCAGCTTAAAATAACCTATTTGCCAATTCGAATTGTTAGACGTGTTTGTTTGGTTTTGCATTAAGTCCTGTATGGATAAAGCTGTCAGTGTGGATTAATCTATCTATATAGATTGGAAAGGTTTTTGTTTTGGAGGTTTTTTTTAATAGATGGAATGAACATGTTTTTTAATTGGGAAGGGTAGGTTAGTAAAAAACTTGGCTTTCTGCATAAAGCTTCCCCTAGAAGCTTACTTAATAAGCCACTTTCTCTATCATAGTATCATTAAGCCACTTTCTCTATCATCTATCATAGTATCATTAAGCCACTACCAAATGATCATGTATAGCTGACCGAATAAGCTGCGAGTCCCTTTAAGCTGCTGACAAACTCCTGTATGGATAAAGCTGTCTGTGTGTCCGGAAGGTTTTTGTTTGGGAGGGTTTTTTCACAAGTGGAAGGAGCATTTTTTAATTAGGAGGGGTAGGTTTGGAATTTTTTTGGCTTTCTGCATAAAGATCTCCCTTTAAAAGCTTACTGAATAAGCCACATTCTGTATCATTAATAAGCCACTACCAAGCAGTAATGTGTAGCTGACCAAATAAGCTGCGCGTTTCATTAAGCTCATTAAGCTGCTAACAAACACGCCCGTAGAGATATGGATTCAATCCCACAAGACTCTTCTATCATTCCAACTTCCAAGTGTATCCAAGTTTTCTTTAAGCTATATATTTGGTTAAATATTGCAATTTTCATGCGACAAAAGGATTACTTGTTCTTCTTTTCACCATTTTTGGAGAACTTCAATTTGAGTCCTTTTAAGCTACCAACCGCCCTTTTCTTTACGATTGATTCTACAGGCGTTATTTGGAAAGTTGCAGCAATTAGCAACGGTTGCTGGAGATGTGTTACTTGGGAAAGAAAAGATACAAAAAGTGTTGCTTGCAAGGCTAACCGAGACTGTAGTGATGTGGTTGATGTCTAACGAAGAGGATTTCTGGGGTGTTTTAGAGAACGAAGTGGCAAAACTTCAGCCACGAGGGTTGCAGCAGGTAACTCATTAGTGAAGAATAAATTAACAATATTATATATATATAGGGACAATCTTTTAGAAACGAAGAGTAGAAACTTTGGAAACCAAGGGGAAAACCAATATAAAATAGTTTTTTTCATAAAAAAATTTCATCAAATGTTATGATTTAAGATACTGTTTCACATATTTTTTCCTATGAACACAATCATATGTGAAACAATATTTTAAATCATAAGATGTGATGAATTTTTTGTATGAAAAAAACTATTTTATATTGGTTTTCCCCTTGGTTTTCAAAGTTTCTACTCTTTGTAGAGTTTCTAAATGAATGAACCTCTCTCTCTATATATATATATAGACATGTGATCATATGAGAAGTGAAGTTAATGTGAGAAGCGTAAGAAGGGATCTTGACCCTTGATCACTTTTAATCTCAAACCCACCCATGAATCGTGCTTGGTATGGGGATTGATCCGGTTCATCTCGTCCTAATGTGCATCCAAGAATGGAGATCCCTTCTTACCCTTCTCACCATAACTTCACTTCTCACCGGAACCCAACCCTATATATATATATTGGCTTCGGATGGTGTGAGAAGAAGAGTTAAGGTGAGAAGCGTAAATAAGAAGAGATCTGAACCCTTGATTACTTTTTATCTCATACCCATCCATGAATTGTGCCTTAGAAGGGAGTTGATCCGGTGCATTTCGGTGTATCTCATCCTAATTTGCATCCAAGGGTGGAGATCCCTTCTTATGCATCTCACCTTAACTCTCCTTCTCACCCGAACCCAACCGTATATATATTATTGTAAATTGCTAAGATAGCTAGCGAAACTGAAATTATCTAAAATCAAATTTACCACTAGAAAGGCTGCTGATCATTGTTATACTTGAGTTATGATCCTTGCTTTTCCATCTCTATTTGTTTTCTTAATTTTTTAAATGTTTATAAAGTAACTATACCATGGTAGGGTCAGGTTCAGGGGAAAACCTCAAAAAAAAAAAAAAAAAAAAAACTGAAGGATGCTCTGGGAGCCCTCTATCTGGACGGTATGCACAAATGCATACTGGTAATTTGTAACATCCATTTGTGCATATGCACTAATGCATAGGAAAAAACCCAGCTTCAATCGCTTGTATGCACAAATGCATATGTCCAGATGGAGGGCTCCCGTGGTGTTCTTCAGTTGTTTTTATTTTGTTTAGGTTTTCCCCTCAACCTCCCTCTACCATATAGTATAAATAGAAGTATTTGGAAATAACATAAATCAAAATACTCCACCAAATTCCATTCAGAGTTGGTTTCCTGTAAGAATAGTAGTTATCATGAGAAGTGTAAGAAGGGATTTCCACCCTTGGATCAATCCTAATTGAAGAAACCCTTTTAAGCTAATTCGTGGGTTATTTTGGGATTTAATCTGAACCATTAGATCAACACTAATTAAAAGCTTATATACACTCACTCCCACCTGTTTTCTCATTGAATGTATTCTGCTTTATTTTATTGAGCTGGAAATTCTACATAATTTTTTTGCAGTTAATTCTTGATATGCATTTCACTGTTGAAATCGCACGTTTTGCTGGTTATCCTTCTAGAAATGTGCACCAAATGGCATCGTCCATAATTGCTCGTGCTATTAGAACATTCTCAGGCAGAGGTGCAAATAAACAAAGGTACATATTATAGAGTTTATTTTGTTTGTTCTGCATGTTGTTTATTTAGGTGGGCTATTTGCACTTTTTTTTAATTATGTTATAAGAAAAACATTTTTTTTTGCAAAATGTGTGGCTTATAACTATTTTTTTTCTTTCACTAAAACTTTTTCGATAGCTGGGGCCTGGGGGTCTTCTTGGAAACTGCTGATTGTGTACATCGTACTCCCGCCCCCAGCGTACGTTCGGTTGCAGGGGCGGATTTAAGAATAAAGGGGATGGGGGGCCATGCCAACGTAAATGAACTTTCTTTAGGAGTCTTTGGTTGGTTTTCCATTAAGTCCTGTATGTATAAAGATGTCAGTCTGGATTAATCTGTTTGTGTAGATTGAGATACCCTGATGTTTGTTTGTTTAGCTGAATAAACGGTCTGAATGTCATAAATGACTATTTTATCCCTCATTGTATATCAAGCACCGATTAACATAACTGTTTGGTAAATGTGCTGAATGACTTATTCTGGAAAAATAAATACCATCAATTTAAACAATTTTTAAAATTAAAAAACTTCATCAAAACCCGTATAATATATATATATATATATATATAGAGAGAGAGAGAGAGAGGGAGGTTCAAGGGAAAACACTGAAAAAGAGAAAACTAAAGAACACCCTGGAAGCCCTCCGTCCGGACGGTATGAACTAATGCATACAAACGTATTTTTTTTCTATGCACCAATGCACAAATGCATGTTACAAATTAATGGTATGCATTACTGCATACCGTCCAGATGGAGGGCTCCCATGGTGTTCTTCAGTATTTTTTTTGGCGTTTTCCCTTAAACCTGACCCTATATATAGTATATATATATATATATATATAGATTAATAACACGAAATTGAAAAGTTTCATTTGATTTAATTTGACGTGTTGCCTTAAGTTGCATCTGGCATTTATATTTTGCATGATGGAATTCCTTCGGCTTTCTTTTCATTTTTTCGTAACCCGCAGTAGAAAAGAAGGAAAAAACCACTTGTACGTCATTTTTAATGAAACCATACTTTTCGTAAATGATTTTTGTCTTATTTTATATTATGCTAATTATTTTGGATTTCAGATTGTATATAAATAATATAAGCACACATTAGAATCTAATTTTTTAATCTCATCAGTGCACTTCCGGAGGACGAATGGTTTGTTGAAACCGCTAAGGCTGCAATAAACAAGCTCTTAATGGGAGGTGAAGGATCGGATACGTCTGAAATCGATGAAGATCATATAATCTTACATCATGATGATGATGATGATGATGATGAATTGCAACATCATGATGATGATGATGATGATGAAATACATGATGAAGTGATTTCAGATTCAGACGAATCTCCGTCTTCTCTCTCAACGATTACTACGTCTGAATCATTTGCTTCAGCAGAAAGTCAAATGTTGGATAGTCTTTCGGATTTTACAGATCCCGAGTCGTGATTATGTTAGTTTTCTGGAGGATGGTTGACCGGCGATTTTGTAACGGGATTGTTTGCTCTTGAGGTTAGTTATGGTAGAATTAGATTTCAAATATAAAGTAGTTTGGATGTAATATTTTACTAAAAAGAAACTATTGTTGGATTCTAATTAGAAAATTTTCATAAAATCAAGCTATCATATTCATGCTCTTGGTCTCTTTAGGTGGGTTTGTTTTTTAAGAGGTGCTGAAGTCTGAAGTCTGATTGATCAGTTCTGAAATGGTTATGAAATGTCTGAACGAATCAGACAAAGGTGGTGATTAAGAGATTAAAATGAAAAAAACAAACAAGGCTTTAGTGTTAAATCATGTTTTTTTGAATTCTCACCTTATTTTTATTGAAACTGGTTCATCCTTTGGTAGCATAGAAACACGTGCTCTACTTGCATTTTAGAGTTCAGGTCTACATACATTTTAGATTATTTTACTACTGATTCCATATATGGATGGGATATACTGAGGTCGTTTGGTTTGGTTTGGTAGAGGGATCTTCTACCTTTAAGATGAAAACAATTGATCTGCTTTTTGGCTGGGGTAGAGGTTCAGTCTGTGTATGCCACCCTGTCCCACATCTAGATGGGATATACCAAGCTTGTTTGGTTTGGTCTGGTCTGGTCTGGTAGGGGGTCATCCGACCTCTAGGGTCTTCAGTTTAATTTTAGTCGTAATTTTTGAACTTTTTCACTTAAAAACTCCGGTGATCAAAAATTTCTTTTCAAAATATGTATGAAAACAAAGTTGGTTTTTATTTTGGTTTTTTACATATAGTGAAATTTTGAAATTTAGTTTATCATATTAGGATTTTGAAAGTATTGGTTGTATTTTGTTGCAATTTGCTCCCATTTTAAATATTCTTTATATATAATTTCTTGAAGTTTTAGATTTGAATTTTATAAAGCAAGCTGTTAATCAGAAATCACGTTATAAGTATTTGAGTCTTATTAATATGACAATACTTCATAAATTTCAGTTTTTTATAAGAATTGGGTTGGTTTTTCATCCTCAATCTATAATATAGAATATGTTTGGCAAACTAGTTGATAAGCTAGCTGATGAAAAAAAAAATCATGTTTGACAAAACTAGCGTATAAAAATGTAAAATGACCAAAAAGAACATATTGAAAAATAAAAATAAAAATTAATAATTAATATTAATGAGAGTTATAATTGAAAAAAAATGACAACAAGCTCCTAAAACGCTACTCCATGAACGATTGTAAGCATTGTGAATATTTTCTAATAACACATTAATATTTATATCAATGACAAATTTTGTAAATTTAGCATTAGCTTATAGGAAAAAAAAAAGATACCAAAAAATATTATGAAATTTATACCGGTAAAAATATCATTTTTGCAGGAAAGGAGTTAAAAGCATAGCAGTATAGAGTTGAAAATAATCAATTAACTAATCATTTATCCTAGTTTATTTGACTATAATTACATTCGTTAATATGTTCCATAAGCAGAACACGACGGGATAAGTCGTAACATAAGCTTATTGTCACAATTTGGTGCATATTATTATGACAGAGGACTAAGTAAGACAAAAATGCATTTTTTTCTGTTATATAAATAGGTAGAATAAAAAGTAGGGAGATGACAAATTCAGTAAATTATTAACCTATGTTAAACTAGAACCCCTAAAACCCTTTACCTGCCTACCATACTCTTGTCTACAAGTAAAATAAATGAAATAATAGTATAATCTCTTATTTGGTTTAACCAAAATAGTAAAAACTAACCAAAAAATTAACCATTTAACCTGAAAACCAAATAACCCAAAACCATTTAGGTAGCGTTTGGTACGGCATACATGATTGAACAGGACAGGACGGGACAAGACTTGACAGGACAAGAGGGTGGGACAGGACAGGATTGGACAAGACAGGACAGAACAAGTATATGTTTGGTACACCTAGGACTGGATTGAACATGACAGAACTATACAAGTTATCACATAAGTTATTTGACGATTTTATATTATATAATAGTTATAATTGCACAAAAAAAACAAATAATTAAATAATTTAATTTATAAGCATTTTTACTCAACCTTTTTATGTTAGTATAAATTTTCAATGAGAATTTTATTATAATTGATGATAGTTTGAAAAACCCGATTCACACAAATAAGAAATTATGTTTTATTCTGATGGTAGTATTGGTGGCGACGATGGGCAGTGGTGATCAATGGCTGATTTTGATTATAGATGACTTAAGATGGTAGTGGTGGTGGTGGTCGGCGGCAGCGGTGGTGGTGGTGGTACGGTGGAGGTGAGGTGGCCCATAATGGTGGTGGTGGTGGTCGGCGGTGGTGGTGGAGGTGAGGTGGCCCATAATGGTGGTGGTGGTGGTCGGCGGTGGTGGTGGAGGTGGTGGAGATGAGGTGGCCCACAATGGTGGTGGTGGTGGTTATGGTGGAGGTGAGGTGGCCCATAGTGGTGGTGGTGGAGATGGATGATGGTGGTCGGTGGCTAACGATGATAGTCAGTGGCCAACGATGGCTGTGGAGGTGGAAGATAAGGTTGGTGTAATAGAGGAGGATGTGGAGGTGGCCAACGGTGGTAGTAGTGGTGGCGATGGATGGTGGTTGTGAAGGAGGTGAAGATGGTAGATAGCGGTGACGGTGGTGGTCGGTAGTGGTAGTGGTTATGGTGGAGGTGAGGTGGCCACAACGGTGGTGGTAGTCATGAACGGTGGTGGTTGGTGGCCGACTGTGGTTGTATAGGTAGTGGAGGAGGTTGTTATTTTAGAGGATAAGGTGGAGTGGCCAACGGTGTTGGTGGTAGTGGCAATGGATGATGGTGGTTGGTCGCCGACTATGGCTACTGGTGGTCGCCGGCGGTCGTGACTAGTGGTGTGTTGACCATTAAAACAAGTACCATATTAAGGTTATATATCAAATGAGGGTAAATTAGTGATATTTGATTTTATGTCTCATTCTTGTCCCATCTTGTTCCACCTATTTTGCTAGAACAAAAAAAACCTTTTTTGTCCCACTCTGTCCCACATTGTCCCTGTCCCATGTCTGCCAAACATAGGAGAGTGAATTCCTGTCCTGTCCCATGTTGCACCAAACGTGGGACAGGGAGTTTTGTCCCGTCCTATCCCGTCCCGTCCCATGTACCAAACGCATCCTTAGGTTCTAAGGGGTTATTCGACTTACAAACATTTTACATCTTTAGGTATGTTTTCAGTTAAATTTCTAGATCCGTCAATGCTAGTTTGCCGTGTCCGATTTACCAACATCAAATTACGAGGGTCTATAAAGTAAATTTAGAATAGTTGAAGGGCTAATTGGTAAATAAGCATCTCAAACATAAAAAAAAATGGAAGAACCACAGACGCTTTCGTGGCGGCCGGAAAGAGAAGGATGATGTTAAGCTACGGCGTGTCTACGTCATCTTACCGTGTTCCTCACATTGTAACCTTCTGTTACAACAACCCTAATCATCCCACCGCTAAGCATGGTGAATCGGAGTCGGTGATAACAAGACGAGCTTTATCTCTACTCGCAACGGCGACGGCGACGGCAACCGCCGCAGCGTTTTCAGTTCCGATATTGTTTTCCGACTCTTCAAATCGTCGCTCCGAAGCTTCTGCCGCCGCCGCTACTCCTCAATTTTCCGAACTACCTCAATCTGGAGGTGTGAAGGCTTTGGACCTTCGAATTGGTGATGGAGATTCTCCCGTTAATGGCGATAAGGTTTTTCTCCTCTCTTTTCTCGTTCAATTTCTGTTTCTGGTTTCTGAAATTCGCAAAATCGATCATAAATTGTAAAATGCTAGATCAAATTATTAATCACTGGTTCTCCATGTATCTGATTTTGTGCTGATGATTGTAATTCCAGTTGTTTCGAGTGATATCTCAAACTAGGGTTTCATCTTTGAAGCCGTTCTAATTGTCTTAAACAGGGTTTGCTAGAGGTTTTGGCATAATAGTGTGTGAGATTATGAAGTTTGTAATGGTGTTTATTTGTTTGTGTTAATTTGTATGATTGAAGCTGTTTGCTGACAGCATTTCTGCACAGGTTGCCATTCATTACTATGGAAGGTTAGCTGCTAAGCAGGGATGGCGGTTTGATTCAACATATGATCATAAAGATGAAACTGGTGAACCAATTCCTTTTAGCTTCACTCTTGGTTCAGGCAAAGTAAGGGGCTGTTTGTTCTTATTTCCATTATTCCCTCTGTCTGAATGGAATTAGATAAATTTGTTGTTTGTTTTTCGTAGTATGAATGACAAAAATGATCATTTTACCCCTCTATCAATTGAAAAACCAAGAGGGTGCATTTAGTACACACTGATCTTGATAGAAACAGAACAGAACAAAGATCACTGATCCATGTTTTGCAGGACTTTTATGTAAAATAGACAAAGTGGAACAGCCGTGTTCCACCCACACCCCATGGAATAAGGTGGAAAAGACTTATATATTACCAATATAACATCAAAAATAAAACTTAATTCTCTTCTAAAACATCAAATACGCCTTCCTATATTTTATTTATTATTTAAATTTTATTTATTGTATTTTATGCTCTTTAAACTTTCACTTTAATGTCTTCAAAATATTATATTTATACGGTTTTTATATCTCGGTTAATTTATGTAAGTTATTGAACATTAATAATAATAAAAAAAATAGAAAAGGTATAAAATAAAAATTGGAAACTACATAAATTTTAATCATCTTGACGAAACTTTCTGATGATTTATTTTGTTACAAAAATATGTTATTATTATAATATGATAAATTATATAAATCACAATATATCAAAGATATAAACAACTTATTAGGGATATATTGATCATTTTTATCTGTACTGTCTAGTTTTGTCTTATCAAATGCTGAACAACTGTCTTGTCCGGATCGCAACAGTTATGATATATTATCGGCTTAATTGATGTCCAAAACATGTTGTTGTTGCATGTGAAGAGAGATTTACCGAAGGAATTAGTAGTTTATGATTGATTTGTGTTTTATTTGTTGATCTAGTTCAGGTGATACCAGGGATCGAAGAAGCAGTTAGATCGATGAAAGTTGGAGGTATTCGTCGAGTTATCATCCCCCCATCTCAAGGATATCAAAACATGTCTCAAGAACCCATTCCACCAAATGTAAGTAAGCTCTTCAAACTATCATTCAAATGTCATTTATACCCTTTTCTTTTATCTTAATCCTCTCATATCTAAGGGGCTGTTTGGTTGGTTTTTCCATTAAATACTGTATAGATAAAGTTGTCTGTGTGGATTAATCTGTCTGAATAGATGGAGAAGGTTTTTTCATAGATGGAATTGGAAGGAGTGTGTTTTTTTAATTGGGAGGGGCGGGTTTGGTAAAAACTTGGTTTTCTGCATAAAGCTCCTCCATAGTAGTTTAATGAATAAGCCACTTTCTATATCATTAAGCCACTACCAAACAGTCATGTATAGTTGACCGAATAAGTTGTGAACCCTATTAAGCTCATTAAGCTGCTAACAAACATGCCCTAGTGGTCACCGGTTCAGGTCCCCTCGAGCTTTGCTTCCTGGTGGTCATAGGTTCAAGGCCTGTTGTGTCTGGCTGGTAACTTTAGGGCAATATAGGATTATCCCCAAAAAGAAGTAAGGGCCTGTTTGTTAGCAGCTTAATGAGCTTAATGGGACTCGCAGCTTATTCGGTCAGCTACACATGACTGTTTGTTAGTGGCTTAATGATATAGAAAGTGGCTTATTCAGTGAGCTTTCAGGGGGGAGCTTTATGCTTTTTTTCCAAAACTGCCCCTTCCAATTAAAAAACAGGCTCCTTCTATCTATGAAAAACCCTCTTTATAAAAAATCTATACAGACAGATTAATTCACACAGACAGCTTTATCCATACGCAACAATTGTGGTTATTGAGTTTATCAGAGCTGATTTCTTACAGTCATAATTTGCCGGGTTTCAAACATATGATTGATATCTTTTTGCTTAATATTAAAACTTATTTATCTTTTTTGTTGTTTTTGACAGTTCTTTGATAGGCAAAGGCTGTTCACAACAATTTTCAATCCTACACGCCTTGCAAATGGGGAAGGCTCTACTTTGGGGATTCTCATATTTGACATTGAACTTGTGAGCCTAAACCACCTCTAAACAGGAAACTTACGGTTTTCATCCTTGTCGTTTGTTGAAAATTGCTATTTTGGTCCTTGTCTTTTCGAAATTATGGTTTTCGTCCATGTGAATTACTATTTATTGTTGTATTCATCCCTGTGGTTTACAGTTCATTGCTGCTTTTCGTTGTTCATACTTGATAGTAAAGCACAAGGACGGAAAACAATGAATTGCTAGCCACAAGGACTAAAACCGTAATTTCAAAAGTACAAGAATGAAAGTTGTAATTTTTAACAAAATGTAGAAACCAAAAACACAGTTTTACTCCATTAGAGTTGTAGCTTAAAAGACCGCATTTCTGTATTTATCTTGTGCATAATTTAAAACCCGACAATTTATCTGTATTCATACGTAATTGTTATGTATCAAACAAATAATATACGCGGTGACCGTTTTGAATACCTGAAATCACAAATGTTTCGGGTCTTTTTGTGTATTTCTTGATCATATTTAGTGAATCTTGTAAAAGTTCAAGAAAACCCCCTTTGTTTCTTGATTTTATTGACTAGTTATGACCTAACCAATTTCTTGATTTGATTTGAGCTTTTTTAACGAGTTATTCTAGTTCGAGCCAAACACTCTTTATAAAAAATTCCTAGTTTAACCGAGCTATTCAAGAATACACTTTTCAAGTCAAACATGTTTAAATTTATTGATTTCAAGATAATAAACGAGTTAAATTGATTTCTAGTTTAAACCAATAAACGATATTTATAAAGCTTGAATTTTAGTTATAATGTATAAACTCAAATTTGTTAAACCAGCGTTGAGCTTGAATGTTGAAAAATAATAAAACTCTAGAGTTATTTTGAAAAAGTTAATGAAGCTTGAGTCTAATATTATTAATTGAATAGTTAAAGACTTGATCTTAATTCTTTCCCTTAAGTAAAGTTAACAGAGTATGATTAACCTCTGGATTTGAAAATATATAAATAAAAAAAATGTTGTGTTGTTAAACAACTTAAAGAAATTACACTACTTGAAACCAAAATAATTGAAAACGATGAGAAAATATAAAATTTTAAAAATATATAACTACTATACTTGTAATTATTTAAATGCTAATTTTACCCTTAATACATATCTTAAAATAAATGTATACACAAATTACACAAACATTCTTCTCCATTAATAAATTTTTTCATTTTATGAACATTTAAATATCGATGCATTATACTTAACGATATAATTGAAAATTCAATATACTATTAACTATTGTATGATATAAAAACATTAAATATCATTTAAGGACACTCTTGTTATTATAATAGTTTCATTATGTTCTTTTCAACTTACCAAACACAAGACAGTCGATAACAAAATCAGTCTTGTCACATCCTGTCTCGTTCCATCCAGTTTACCCACAAGCACTACCTACTGAGCTTTTTTACTCTTCAAGTTATATATTTAAACATCAACACCAATTGAACCTAAGGGTTGAGTTTCGATGAGAAGGCGAGTTAAAATGAGAAGCGTAAGAAGAGATCTCCGCCATTGAATGCATATTAAGATGAGATGCATCGAGATACAACAGATCAATCCTGTATCAAGCATGATTTGTAAGTGAGTTTGAGATTAGAGATGATCAAGGACCCAGATCATTTCTTACGTTTCTCACCTTAACTCTCATTCTCACACGATTCTTTGCTTTGAACCTAATACTAACAAGTAACAACCAAACAAAAGGGATTTTGGCCTAATGGTATATGAGCCTCTGGTTTCCTAGGAGGTCGTGGATTCAAACCTCACCAAAGGTAATGAGGGTGTATGGGTTTATTTGTTCCATTTGCCGTATATAAATATTATATACTTCAAAAGAAAAAAAAAACCAAGTAACAACCAATAAGATTGGTATTTTTTTTATTGATCCTAATTTTTAGTTTAATCAATATGTTATCTATACTATATATTATAAAAAAGAGTTACAATAATCTTGAAATTTTTAAGAGGTAGATGTTATTATGCTAAATGTATAAACTTTAAAGCTTCATGGCCTTTCACATATTAAAGATCAAATTGTTTTTAATTTCTAAATTGCACTTTATATCCTTGTAATCAGTTATTTAATTTATTTTATACCTTTTACTTATCATTTTTCATTTTACACATTCATCATATTAACATAAAAGGTATTATATGAACTAAAATGCATTGAAAATACGTTTCTTTTTTATAAATTATGCTAGCATAATTGTCTAGTCAGTCGTCAATATCTTTAAACTGAGCCCGATATTGAATTTTTGGATTTAATCATACTAAATAACATGTATATGTACGAATTAATTTGTTTTATATTTCTTTACGTTTATATTTTTTCATTTACATCTTTATCATATTAAAATACATAGTCATAGATTAAGTAATATATACTATATTATAAAATGGAAGTTTGTACATGTTGTCATGTACAAACTTTAAATGACCCTACTTGCAGCTTTCCCTTTTACTCCAGGTCTGTTCCTGTACTTACTTGCTCGCTATCCTAGGCATATCGCGCGGCCAGTGGTCTCGGTCGTTTTGTTCGGACATTTTCCATTTGGCGCACCTTCCGACTCTGAGGTTGACTCAGATCTTGTTTTCGTAGTATATGGAAATGAATTATTTATATTATTGTAATGATTATTATCGAATATATAAACAAAAACTAAAAAATATCTTCTCATATAAACTTATAATATTGTGTTTAAAAAAATATTCAAAATAAAAATACTCTCCTTTTTAATGGAAGAGATATAGAAAAAGATTTGGTTTGAAAACAGGTTTAGATCTACCATAATTAATTAAAGTCTTCTTAATTAATTGAATTTTATATTTATGTTTGACCATAAAATTCTATATAACTTCATGATTAAGTCCTCACTTTTTCATTCATTGATACACACATGATCAATAAAAATTGATTGTACGCATTTACATATTTTAAGGTATTCTGATCTTTAAATCCTCTTTTCTTTCTAACTGTAAAAAAGTCGAAGAGATGAACACACCAAACGTGAACCAACACCATCAAATTAACATTGTGAGTGCTTCACAGAATCAACCATTACAATTACGGCCATCAAATCTACCTCGTAGAGATCTACTCGATGGTAAATTGTTTCTATCTTACTATGATTATGAAATTCATCTTAAAGTTGTAACTTATCATTGTAGAATTTCTTGAAAAACATCATCATTCAATTTAGAAAAAAGTGACATCAACTATTTGTGTTTTATGTGAAAAATGTTAATTTTATAGGAGGGTTAAGTTGATTGGATCAGGAGTAAAAAATGAGTTAAGGTCAACATATACAAGTCATTTGTTGGTATAGGTGAGGTCATGTTGATCTAACAATACTTTTTAAATTTTGTGATTCAAAATTGGAATATTATATATATATATAGAGAGAGAGGGGGGAAGGTTTAAATAAGAACTTTGTAAATTTAAAAGAAAACAAAGGAACACCTTGTGGACCACATATGATGTGAGTCCCACATAATATTAAATCATATCTGATTCAATGGTTGGGTTCATTGAATAAGATATGATTTAATATTATATGGGATTCACATCATATGTGGTCCACAAATCGTCCATTTGTTCCTTTAAATAAGAGGTGTTCTTGTATGATCCCTCCCTTATGATTTCCGTTACAAACCACGTCAATTCGTACAAACCGCATGCAACCAATATTTTTTTTTTTAATTTTTTCACTTTTTCTTAATTATTAGGGTTGATTAGTCAATAATATATGAAAAAATTTCATCAAAAATACATGAAGGTTGGTGAATCAAGAATATGTGAAACAAGATTCATCAAATTGAGAGTTTCATGAAACAATTTATTTTCATGTAGAAAAAAAAATAATTTCATGAAGAAAAAAATTATATGAAACAAATTCATCATATTAAACACTTTCATATATATACAGAACACTTTAAGAGCCCTCCATCCACACGATATGCGTTAATGCATGCAAGCGGTTTTTTTCTATGCACAATATAATTTCATATGCATTAGTGCATATGCACAAATGCACGTTACAAATGACCATGTATTAGTGCATACCGTCTAGATGAAGAGCTTCCAGGGTGTTTTTTAATTTTTTTTTCTTGATGTGTTCCATTGAATCCGACCCTATATATATATATAGGAAGAGGTTCAAATGAGAACTTTGTAAATTTTAAGGAACAAAGGGACTCATTTGGGACCATGTATGATGTGGGTTCTACCAATAAAAAATCATATATGATTTCACTTGAACCCTCCTCTATGTATATATATACATAGAGGAGGATCATACGAGAACCACCCGTTTTTAAAAGAATAAAGGAACACCTTGTAGACCACATATGATGCGGGTCTCACATAATATTAAATCATTTCTGATTTAATATTAAATTATATTAAATCAGAAATGATTTAATATTATGTGGAAGCCACATCATATGTGGTCCACAAGATGTTCCTTTAAATTTATAAAGTTGTTATTTGAACCTTCCTCATATATATATATATACATATACACATATACTTCGATTATCTGAAAATTCATTATTAATCATTAGTTCGTTGGTATGATATTTATACTTTGGAAGGTTCTTTTATTGTCCATTCCATGTTCTTGAATACATATGTCAATATTAGCAACAAATTTAATCATCATAGAGGATATATGAATATCTATTTACAATCTCATGTGAAAACCAATATATCATAGGATAATAACTTGATTTTGGAATTACTTTGAAGGAGGAGTAGACTTCAATGCAATTTGTATCCCTTTGTATAAAGCGTTAACATCCAACGATTTTGAAGCCGTTAAAGTCATTCTTAACAAACGTCCAGAGCTCGTACAATTTAGCATCATTGAAAGTTGTGAAACAATACTTCACATCGCGGTGCTACTGAGAAAATCGTGTCTCTTTGTTCAATATTTGATGAGTTTGATGACAAAGAAGGACTTGGAACTTCGAAACAGAAATGGTGAAACGGTCCTTTGTTTAGTAGCTAGAACTGGAAATGTTAAAACTGCTAAAATATTGATAGAAAAAAATGATGGTTTGATAAATATCTCAAATAGTCAAGGAAGGTTGCCACTCCAAGTGGCAGTTTTATATGGAAGTCATGAAATGGTGGAGTATCTATATAGTACTTCTCAAAAAATGATTGGTCATTTTTGGACATATCAAAATCGAAGTTGGGTCTTTGAGAAATGTATTGACAAAAATCTATTTGGTAAGTATTTAGATAGCTTATTAATTGTTGCATTTCGGTTTCGTATTCTGGGTAGCATAATTTTTCTATAGGGATCATGTATTTTACATCTTTTTTTCTTTCTTGATAGGCTAACAATCACTAACACTAGACATTATAAAAAAATGACTTTTATCCATAAAAATTATCCAGAAATTTAATTTCTGGAGGTGATTACCCACGGATCACCTAGAAAATATCAATAGTTCGGTAAAAATTGATATTTTTCAAGAAAATACCAACGGATCACCCACAGAATCTCTGGGTAATCTGTCATTGATTTGAATTACCTATCAAATTTTATGACAGTTTTGTAAAGAATCACCTTTTAACGACAAGTTTCCTAAGGAAAAGTCCGTAGGCAAAAATCTTTCATTTAGTAGTGAGACAAACGTTTGAATTCATTCTATTCTAGTTGACTACTAAATGAAAGATTTTTGTCTACGGATTTTTTCCTGGAAAACCCGTCCCTAAAGGGTGGTTCGTCAGAAAATCGTTACAATAGTTGGTGGGTAATTCAAATCAGTGACAGATCACCTATGTATTCTCTGGGTAATCTGTTGGTAATTTCTTGAAAAAATCGAATTCTACAGAAACATTGGTATTTTATGGGTGTTCCATAGATAATCACTGACGAAAATTCCCCAGAATAGTTTTTATGGGTAAAATTCATTTGTTTTATGTGGGTAAAGTTTCCATGTGAAACAATATGATTAATGCAAAAATGATTATGATAATAATACAATCTCCTACTATAAGTTGTTTGTTGTTAGTTACCAAAATCTTTAATTTATATACATGATTTTTTGTTCAATAAATTTGTGATTCCTAGAATTATGGTGAAGTTTAGTTATTTGATTTGACCGATTTAACCTATCAAACCATCTTTTTAAAAGACACTTGTTTTCTTTAGTATTTATCGTCAATTAGGACTTCTTTAAAAACGTTTTATACTTCATGGTTTAATTTTTGTGGTCGATCACCCATTTCGTGTTTTAATACAATGGTAAATGGTTTCCACATAATATCGCAATGTTTTGGTTGCTTAGTTTTGTTGCCTTTATCATAAATGTTAATTTCTCATCGAGTGAGTATCAAATGTTTTGTAGATCTTGCATTACAAATGGTGAACGACCTTCCGGAACTTGCTATAAACGGAAGTGTACTTAGACTATTGGCTCGAAGACCTTACACTTTTTATTTTTTAAAATTTCGCTGGTTCTACAGAGTTCAGAATTTACGTAAGAATCTCTGCTCCTTTTATTTCTATTAGGTTTTTATTCATTGTACAATCATGGCATAAGTATTATAAATGCATTAACATTTTCAAATTGACTTTTAATTTTAACTAATTTCATACAATATTTTCTATTTTAGTTATATGATAAAATCTTAAAATGCAACATTTTTAAGCAAGTTTTTAAAGTAAACTTTAGAATTTACAGCCTAGGGGTCGTTTAAAAATGTTTACCGGGTGATCATAATAAGGACGGGTAATCTTATCCGGTAAGTGTGGATAAGACTCTTACCCGATAAACGATTATCGGATAAAGATGTTACCAACAACAGGGACGGACCCATAAATTTTTTCAAACAGTTGCACCGCCGTTTAAATATAAGAAAAAAATGTCGAGATATTTTTCACAATATCATAATTGGTCTATTGGTTAGTTCATTGATTTTCAACTCTTTTATAGTGCATTTTTTTAGAAACATAATAATTTGAAATTAAAAGCAAAAAAAACAAAGAAAATGATACTAGCAAGATTCGAACTTAGGTCTTGGGTGTAGGAAAAATCTTGCAAACCAACTGTACCAAAGAAAACTTGTGTCCATATTGTAGTTTTAAAATATATATGGTGGCACACTGCAAAACGATACGGTTGCACCTTTCACAAACCTAACTTTTTTATCCTTCGCTGAAGAAATTATACGGTGGCCCGGCCGTGCCACCGTTGGTTACACTACAGGTCCGCCCCTGACCAACAATTCATTTTGATGGCCAAATAATGTTAGCTCACCTGGTAAGATGAAAGTGGTTATTCATTTCCTTAAATGCTAACCCTGTAAGCATTTGATAAATGACCGTTTCGTAATATTAATTACTAACTCAAGTGTTGTATTAAGTAAGTTTTTATGTGGATTACGGTATCTCTCCTCCTTCCATTGCATAAAAAGCCACCGATCATACGTAAAATTCGGTTGGACAAATATTGAAGTTTATATATATTAAGCATGCATGGTGACGTGTTACTACAACAACATTGATTATATAGGACGCCTAAAACCTAGAAGCCTTTATAGGACTTAAGGGATGTTTGGCATTTTTTGAATGGTTTGGTGCAGAATGAGTAAGTGGTCTGAATGATTAAGAGGCTCTTATGATATAGTGTAAAATGAAATATAATTGTTTGGTAATTGTTCAGGATGTAATTAGGGCTCTTAATGGTTAAGGGAGATACGAGATACAAAATTATTCAGACGGTTTTGGAACCATTAAGATGCAAACTTTTTTTTGCTAAACAAGATTATCTCTTAGCGATTCAGAGGTTATCTATTAATGGAACTGTTAAGAGCTAAACAAACAACCCTTAAGTTTATAGGATCAAACCAAAAAACGTCATATCTAAAAGTGTTACAAAATATTTATATGACGCTTTTAGACGTTTTAAAAAGATTTTTAGGACGCTTTTAAAATAAAGTGTCATATTAACTATTTATATGAATGTCCTATAAACACAAGTGTTATATAAAAAGACGAGTTTATAGGACACTTTCTTTTAAAAATAATAGGATACTTTCTTTAAAATGTCTTATAAAAATAATATGACACTTTATTTTAAAAGTATCCTAAAAAACTTGTTAAAATGCCTAACAATCATACTATAAACTTATTGTAACGTTTTGGACTCTTTATAGTTTGGTCCTCCAAAATATTTTAATTAGAACGCTTATACAATCTAAAACCCAATTTTGTTGTAGTGTATTTACTGTTTGGGATTAATCAACAAGCTTCGTTTTCGAATTTATACCGATTTTCTAATCACCCGATATTTGAAATCATCTTCTTTGGTTTCTTAGTTAAAGGAGCCCTGAAATTCCGCTTCGATTACCATTGCAAAGGAGATGATCTCTTCAAATTACTAGGAATAGTTTTGAAAGAGATTATGAAATTGCCTAAAGTTGAGATTGATGACATAATAAGAAGGCCACCCGATGAGACTATTACTACTACTAGTACTACTATCGAAGAAGATGCAAAGCAAAAATACTCTTCGCGACTACTATTTCTTGCTGTAGAAATGGGTAACACTGAATTCGTAGTTGAGGTCATTCGTCAATACCCACATTTGGCTCTTGACGTAAATGATGATAACCAAAGTATATTTCATGTTGCTGTCTCACACCGAAATGAGGGTATCTACAAACTATTACATGAGAAAAACCATATCAAGAATTCGGTTGTTACTCTTGAACACAAAAATGGCAACAATATGTTACATTTAGTTTCAGAAAGTACAATGGGTTATCGACGACTAATGGTCTCCGGTTTGCAAATGAATAAAGAACGCTTGTGGTATCGGGTACATCTTTCTATTCAAGCTTTTCGGCTAAGTCTGTTTGTTAGCAACTTAATAGGCTTAATGAGACTCATAACTTATCCGGTCAACTATACATGACTGTTTGATACCGGCTTAATGATATAGAGAATGGCTCTAGGGGGAGCTTTATTCAGAAAGCCAAGTTTTTTTTTTCCAAACCTCTCTCTCCCAATTAAAAAAAACACGCCCCTTCCATCTATGAAAAACCCTCCTAAACAAAAACCTTCTCAATCTATACAAACATATTAATACACCCAGACAGTTTTATCCATACAGGACTTAATGGAAAACCAACCAAACAACCTTTAAGCTATGTATACATACGTAGAGGAAAGTTCAAATGCGAACTCAAATTTGGTTGCGAACATGAGAACAAAAGACAGCGCCACACATGTCCCATTCAGTCTGAATAATGAAGGTGAAGTTCATATATTATTCAGTATGAATAACATGCATTCAGAGTGAATAACACATCATTCACTCTGAATATTTCCCTTCATTATTCAGACTGAATAGGACACATGTCGCTCTCTCCTTTGTCCTCATGTTCGCAACCAAGTTTAAATTCTCATTTGAACCCGCCCCTGCACACACACACACACACACACACACACACACACATATATATATATATATATATATATATATATATATGAGAGGGGGATCATACAAGAACATCCATGATTTAAAGGAACAAAGGAACACATTGTGTACCACATATGATGTGGGTCCCACATAATATCATATCTGATTCAATGAGCCCCACCATTGAATCAGATATGGATTAATATTATGTGGGACCCACATCATATGTGGTCCACAAGGTGTTCTTTTGTTTCTTTAAATTTACAAGTTCTCATTTGAACCTCCCTCTCTCTCTCTATATATATATATATACACACATATATATTATATATTTCTTACATAACTTAGGGGATGTTTAATTGGTTGGTTATGAATAAAGATGTCCGTGTGGATTAAGATTGGAAAGATTTCTGTTTGGGAAGTTTTTTTTTGAATGAGCGTGTTTTCTAACTGAGAGGGGAAGCTTTGGGGAAAACTTGGATTTCTGTATAAATCTCCCCCTAGAAGCTTAAATAATTGTCACTTTCTATATCATTAAGCCATGTATTACTGACTGAAAAAAGTTGTAAGTCTCATTAAAGTCATTATGCTGCTAAGTGTTAACAACCTTCTTGCATGTTTTAAATCTATGGAACTTTTTCCTTAGCAACCATTTAAAATTTTGTGTGCATTTTTCTTCAGCAAACAAAGTTTACATTCTATTTGTATCTAGTATAAAATCCAACTAAAATATAAGTGCATTTCTGAAGTTGACATATGGTATGAGACAACCTAAAAAGAGCAAGATAACCATTGGTTATATATCAGAAATGACCAATAAGACCAACAAATATCTAAATCAGATTGGTTGTTTACATGATGTAGTATATATGAAATGTCCGTAAATGGATAATCTTGTCCTTGATAAGTTAATATGATAATGATCTAATCTTTGTGATGCTAGGAAGTAGAGAAGATGCTTCCTAGTCATCTTTGCAGAAAGAAGAACACAAATGGTCACAAAGATCTATTTTTGTAGAGAAGATGCTTCCTAGTCACCCTACCAACTATTCATCAAGAACCACAAAGATCTATTTTCGAAAGAGAAAAAGTTGATGAAACAAATGGTCACTCAGTTAATGGTGGTTGAGGCACTTATAGCCACCATCTCGTTTGCAGCAATATTTACATTTCCTGGTGGATACAACCAAAATACTGGCACTCCAATCTTACTACCAAAAACCCTTTCCAAAATTTTCATAATATTCGATAGCTTGTCATTTTTATCGTCTACTACTTCAATCCTAGTGGTTTTACATCTCATTATGTTCGATGGTTTTGCACATGTTCTTTCGATTTCATCCAAATTGGTCACACTATGTCTAACATTGGCTTTCTTCTCTATAGCCACCATCATACTCACTTTTCTTATCAAATAATTACGATTGGTTGGCGACATTAATCATGTGTTCTGCTACGGTGCCATTCGTGGTCTTATATGTCTTACAAACATATGTGCTAAATGGCCATCAAACTTCTTTGTAATAGTTTTAGAGTATTTCGTATGTGAATTGATGTACGCTAATTTGTAAGGGTATCGGTTGAAAGTTTAAGATTTTGGGCTGGAATTTAAGTTTCAGAGTTCTTTCTATAAGATCTATCGTATCTTGTTTCCATTTTTATGTATCTATATGGGTTATTGGCTCAAGGTATTATGATATCTCAATATTTTTTTAAGGTTTAAGGGTTCAAAACTTATCAAAGATAAAAAAAACTGTGTGAGTTTTCATATTATTGTAGGTAAAATTTGATGGTCCTTAGTTTTGGTAAAAATGCAACAAATATCCACTTAAAAAGTACCATAAATAACAAATCTAATGCAAGAAAGCAACAACGATTGGTAACACTAGTAACTTGTTAATTAATAACGACATTATTTAAAGGTCACTAAATTATCTACATAAAAGCCATAATAACAAAATGGTTGTGAAGTTTGCTTTCAAAGTTTGCCAAGATGTATTAAACACTATGACGGTTTCATGATTATTATTTTCCTCTCTTTAAAACGTGGCTATTGGTTTTCTTCCATTAATTTGTACCCTTTTGAATCATGAATATATATATATATATAGAGAGAGAGAGAGAAAAGTTCAAATGCGAACTCAAATCTGGTTGTGAACATGAGAACAAATGAGAGTGCGACACGTGTTTGAATGTAGATTATTCAGACTGAATAATCAAGGAAATATTCAGACGAAATGATGTCATATGGCACGAAGCTCCGGTACTTAACACCCAACGCCTGTCGCCTGTACCCGTTGCTGAAAAGCCTGTATCTTGTTCGGTTGCTACTGCTGAAGATTCTGCTTTGTCCTTGACTTTGTTCTTCAAATTCGGACAATCTCTTACCCAATTAGATGGTTTGTGACAATAATTACAATTACCCCGTTGCTTAGATTTCCCGCGATAACCAAGTTGGAGCAGCCATGATTTCTTCCTCTACAATGATGATCGTCTTGGTCTCTATCGGCAAAGAGACCCTGACTGTTGTGGTTGTTATCCCGCGAACTATTACCGATTTTCATCTGAATTCTTTGTTCTTCACAGATCATCCCTGCTTTCACGTCAGACAACGAATTGAAATCTCTTCCATAAATAAAATTGTTAGTGAACTGGGAATATCTTTCAGGAAGTGAATACAACAAAATCAAAGTGAGTGCCTCATTGTCTGTGGCAAAAATAGAATATGTTGCCTTCAACTACATAATGGTGTCTTCGAATTCAGTCATGTGGACTCGAATGGTCGTACCTTCCTTCATTTTGAAGAATAAGCACGACCTCATCAGTAACAGTCGGTTAGTCAAAGTTTTCTTGAGATAAAGATTCTCAAGTCTCTTCCAAATCCCTGCGACTGTCTTTTCAGAAACGATCCCCGAAATAACATTCGAACCCATAGCCATCTGTAAGAGTCGGTCGTAGTTACGGACCCATAGCCATCTGAAAATCAAAATATACAATATGTTTCAAATTTAGATCTAGCAAGCGCTGATACCAATTGTAAGGGTCGGTCGTATTACAAAGTGATTTACGGTCCCAAAAATTGATAACAATAAATCACGGTGCAAACCGAACCTTGCACCTTATTATTCAACTTAGGATGCTTCTTTTAGACAAATAACCATGCTTTATATAATTTTTATGGCATAATTATGCCTCTTTTAATTAAGTTATATTATATACTAAATAGAGATTTTTTATATTCACTACTAAACAGATGACTTTTACCCACAAAAATCATCCAGAAAATTTTTTGTTTGTAAAATCCAATGTTTTTTAAGAAAATACCAATGGATCACCCTGAAAATGTTTGGGTAATCTGTATCACTGATTAAAATTACCGGTCAACAACTTATCCACCAACTTTTATAACAGTTTTATGACTTAATCACCTTTTAACGACATATTTCTTAGGAAAAAATCCCTAGATTGACACTTCAAACCTTTTATGCAAGTTTATCAAAAAATCTCAAAAAAAAAAATATAAATCGCCCTACAATTTTTTTCAAATAAAAGTTCAAATACAAAACAATTTTTAATGATAATATGTAATAAATCTTTCTAATTTACACAAAACAAAGCAATAATATGAATTTGCAACATGAACCTTCATTGTAAATATAAACTAAATTGAAAAATAAAAAAAGAACGAATATGATCGTATATCTTGACAGTATATATAATTCCGAGACCACCGATTCCAACAATCAGAACAAGATCTTTGCCATGGGATCTTATTATCTTTTCTACGTTTGTGAAAAGAAAAACGATCCCCATCTTTCGTGGCATAAATCGTTACGTATGTTGCTAGTCGATCCGAAAGCCAAAAACGTAAGTCGATATGAAGATTGGAAAATAAATAGATGAAGTTTGAAGAAAGAAATTTGAAGAAATTGAAGGTTGAAAATGGTGGATTTGTGAAACAAAGGGGATGGAGATGAAGGCAATGTAAAGGGTGTCGGTTGTATTGTTTAATATTTATGTTAGACCACATATACTTTATCAAAAAGAATGTAGAGTAAACTACAAATTTGGTCCTTTTAGTTTCTTCAAAATAACATTTTTTGTTTTTACAATTTTAAAATTATAAGATGAGTATTGTAGTTTACAAAAACAACAGACTTCAGTTCTTCCACTTAACAGCGTTAAAAAAATTCTGTTAAATAAGGGTCATTTTGTTCTTTTATCGATTTCTTTTATCTTTTATCAGATAAAAGACCACAATTACCATACCTCTCATTTAATGGAATTTTTTACGGCTGTTAAATCAAATGATCAAATCTGAACCACAAGGGTGGTGCCCGATTGGTTTGAGTTTGGACTCCAAAGTCAAAAGTGTCTGGAGGTCCTGGTTCGAATCCAAGGAGAAATAAAAATTAGGGTTGGTGGGTCGTGGGTTGGCAGGTTACGGAGGGTCAAACCTAACCCGACCTGTTTAGCTAATCGGTGTCGAGATATGCAATCCTAACCCGCACACGCTTGGGTTGGCGGGTCATAAACGGGTTGGTGGGTCACCTAATAATACAACCAAATTCAAACATTCAAATTTAAACAAAAAGTCCAAACACAAGTTTCAAAGAAATAAAAAGTCCAAATACAAGCAATAATACAACCAAATTTAAACAAATTCATTTTGATTATTTGAGACTTTTAAGTAAAATATAAAATAATTTGTTTAATTTTTTTTTTTGGCGGGTTGGTGGGTCAACCCGCAACCCGTTTGGGTCAACCCGAACACGATCCGTTTATTTGACGGGTTGACAGGTTGGGGGGTCAAAAACTTCAGCCATAACCCGTTTATTTTCGTTTCGTGACGAGAATTGCCACCCCTAATAAAAATCCTCTTATGCCACGGAGGTTCAAATGCGGTGACTCTGGGCTACTCGCGAAGTGAGTGGTCGTTCTGGGATTAGTTAGCTCGTATAGCGGGTTCGATATCCAGGTTAATAATAAAAAAGAATAAGCAAGTCCGGACGTTTTTGCAAACA
Source organism: Silybum marianum (assembly GCA_036898165.1). NCBI lineage: Eukaryota > Viridiplantae > Streptophyta > Magnoliopsida > Asterales > Asteraceae > Silybum > Silybum marianum. Next base: position 24,764,803 of record CM072543.1, read on the forward strand.
ATGATAGTTAGGGATGTGAAGAAAGTCATATGATCCAATGTAAACAAACCGGTCCGATTAGAACCGACCAACCATAGTCGGATATCCAATTGTAATCGGATCGGTCGATTCTTGGATGACAGTTCAACATCCAATAAAGCCGAACCGATCCAATCCAATGACAATCCAACTAATATCCAATTAATAACTACATATAATTATATAACATTTATGATGTTGTTTTTTCAGTTGATGTTTACATACATTGTTCTTTAATAACTTAAGAAAATATATGAAATAATTAGTTCAAATGATGAATTAATTGGTTGAGTATTAAATCAGAGGACCGGATGAATTCAATCTGATCCAATGGATTACCAATAGTAACATCCAATTGATGAAACCGGTCTGATCCAATGGATTACCAATAGTAACATCCAATTGATGAAACCGATCTGATCCGATCATCCATTGGATTTGAATCAGATCAGATATCCAATGTTAATCGGATTGGATCGGATGACAAAATCCAAGTCCAACGAAATGATTGGATCGGATCGGATACACCTAAATCCATTGGATTCCAACCAATGAACACTCCTAATAATAGTCATTTTGTAAAGACGAAAAATATTATTCGTGATCAACAATTCCACATGTTACTTGATTTTGGGGAACAGGAAAAATGTTATTAAAATGGAGTTTTTATAACTCTCTCCGTCCCAAAATAAATGTCCACAATGAAAATGATACACAGTTTTAGAGATGTCCAATTATTACACTGTTTAAATAGCCAAATGACACTTATACCCTTGATAGGAGAGAGAGAAACTTTCTCCGTCTCATATTTAAGGGTAGAATGAGAAACTAAAAACTTATTTGTAAAAGTGGATAATTATTTTAGGACAAACAAAAATAGTAATATAGACACTTAATTTAGGACGGAAGGAGTATCAATACTTAATGCAGTTGTAATCTTGAATTTTAATAATATATATATTAATAAGTGATATTTAATACATAAAATTAGCTATTTTAGATTTTACCTTAAATCTATACTATATTATAAAGCATTTGACAAAAACTCTTAAAAACATATTATTATGCAGTTAGTACAATTGATTAAAGTATAATTACTTAAAATTTCAAAAATGGTATTATTTTGGTTATTTTTCTTATTAAACCTATATTATAATTTAAAAAAAAAATCTGAAATAAAAAAAGTTTACAAAATAAAATCTATTTTTTCAAAACTAATAAAATCGTATTATAACATTGATAAAGACAAAAAATAAAATACAACATTGAAATTAAAATGGATCTTGCTACATTACGCAAGTACCCTTCTAGTACTTTATAATATTAATAATGTAAGATTATGTCTTTTAATTTTAAATATAGAATAAATATAGTTATAGAATCTCTCTTAAATATAAATATAGATTAATCGTATCGTATCATTGGGAAACTTAAACCCTATTAAATATTCCTTCACCCCTATACCGTCGGCCGTCGCACCGCCGTCTCTCCGCCGTGAGTAAATTTTTTACCTACGATTACATAAAACCGCAGGTAATTATTTAATCATTGTTATCGTCGTCTTTATAGTTATATGCAATACAAAAAGACAAAAAAAAAAAAACTGAATTTAATTTAGCATTCGCATTTGAATATGAAGTTTTAATGCAGTTCTTGGTTGCATTGATTTTTATTGATTATATAAAAATGTTTTTTAACGTGTGCATTTGGGCTACAGTTGTCAAAGTCTCCTTTGTGCTTATTATATGTGTCACTTGCCAGATGTCTTTTTAAAAAATTCCACGATTTTAAGAATTTTTAAACGTTTTTGGTTGATTTTAACGATCGTTTTCAGTTTTATTGCTTGATTTTGAAAGACTTTTCGGCTTTTTTTGTTGATTTTGAAAGATTTTTGATTAATGATCGGTGTATTTTCTAATATTCCGGAGTATACCTGGCTGTTTGTTTACCTCTTTAACAGTTCCATTAAGAGGTAGCATCTGAATCGTTAAGAGGTGAATCTTGTTCGGTAAAAAATAGGTCTGCCTCTTAACGGTTTCAAAACTCTCTACTGAGTTCATTTTAAACAATTATCCAAGAATTATATTTTATTTTACACTATATCATAAAATCATCGTAATCATTCTGATCATATAATCATTATGCACCAAACCATTCAACAACTATCAAACAACCCCTTAATACGTTTATTTGTTTATGGATCATGGTACAAAAAAAATAAACAACAATTTAACTTAATCATAATCCATGATCTATACAAATAACATAATGTAATTAATACATGATTTAATGAAAAACAACGTAACATCCCGTAAGCTTTATGAATATTGGATACACATTAGTTCTAATTGGATTAAATAACTTTCTAAAAAGCTTATTTTTTTCCTATTACATTTTGTGTCAAATAGGTGTCGAGATGGCAGGCAAAACAAAGATCGAGAGCACCGAGAGAAAAGACGAGCATCTAGAAATAGAAGCGGAGGTTCGAAAATGGTGGGACGAGTTTGACGTTTTTAATGCCGAAGCTAAAAACCAACCTCCAAAATCCGGCGAAAAGTTTTTTGGAACCTTCCCGTTTCCATATATGAACGGTTATTTGCATTTGGGCCATGCGTTTTCACTCTCAAAGCTCGAGTTTGCCGCTGCATATCACCGACTAAAGGGCGTTAACGTCCTTTTACCGTTCGGATTCCATTGTACCGGTATGCCCATTAAAGCATCAGCCGATAAACTTCAAAGAGAGATAGAAAAATTCGGTAACCCACCCGTTTTTCCTTCGTTAGAGACCGAAAAAACTACCGGTTTTCCATCGGAGACCGAAGAAACAACGAAATTCAAGGGTAAAAAGTCCAAAACGACCTCGAAAACGGGTACCGAGACTTACCAATGGGAGATTATGCGGAGTTACGGTCTTTCCGATCCCGAGATCGCGAAGTTTCAAGATCCCGTTCATTGGCTTCGGTTTTTTCCGCCTTTGGCCATCGAAGATCTCAAGGCTTTCGGACTCGGTGCCGATTGGAGGAGGTCGTTTATCACCACCGATATCAACCCGTATTTTGATTCGTTCGTAAAATGGCAAATTCGTAAATTAAAATCATTCGGAAAAATCGTTAAAGATTTACGGTACACAATTTATTCACCGCTCGACGGTCAACCTTGCGCTGACCACGATCGGGCATCGGGGGAGGGCGTTATCCCGCAAGAATACACCCTCATTAAAATGGAGGTAATCCCGCCATTTCCAACTAAATTAGGGTTTTTGGAAGGGCAAAACCGTAAATTGTACTTAGCGGCCGCGACCCTTAGACCCGAGACAATGTACGGCCAAACAAACTCGTGGGTGTTGCCCGATGGGAAATATGGTGCGTTTGAGATTAATGAATCAGACGTCTTTATCTTAACGGAACGGGCGGCTCGTAATTTGGCTTATCAACGGTTATCTCGGATTCCCGATAAGCCGACGTGTCTTGTTGAGTTAAGTGGTCGAGATCTTATCGGGTTGCCACTTCGATCACCGTTTTCGTTTAACGATGTTATATATTGTCTTCCGATGCTTTCCGTTTTGACCGATAAGGGTACCGGAATTGTCACTAGTGTTCCTAGTGATTCCCCCGATGACTTCATGGCCTTGCAGGTAAAATTTTAAGGGAAATTAACAGAAATAGCTATTTTAGCCGACCAAATTTATCTTTTAGTCGTTTTTCTTAAAAAAAAATTTCAAAAAAGCAACCATTCCTTAATTTACAGAGGGGTAAACAAGAAACTTTGAAAATGGTCCACAAGTAACACACCCACTATAGGGACCCCTTTAATTTTTTTTTTGTCCTCGGTAAGTTGAGGAATGGTTACTTATGGCTATTTGGCAGTTGCTGAATGGTTTGTTGCAGAATGATTAAGTGATCAGAATGATTAAGAGACTCTTATAATATAATCCAAAATGAAATATAATTGTTTGATAATCATTCAGGATGTAATTAGGCTCTTAATGGTTAAGGGAGGTCCATGATACAAAACGATTAAGATGGTTTTCGAATTATTAAGAAGCAGACTTATGTTTTACCAAACACGGTTCACCTTTTAACGATTCAGGGGCTGATTCTTAATACAACTGTTAAGAGGTAAACAAAAAGCGCCTTGGTGGTGGTGATTTTAAAAAAAAACGTGGAAGAAAAATGAGATATTACAAATTTAGTTCTTGTGGTTTATGGAAAATAACAATTTTCATCCCTGTAGTATTGAAATTACAAGACGACCATCGTAGTTTGTAAAATGTTCGGATTTGATCCCTCCTATTATCGACCGTAAAAGAAATTCGTTAAATGAAGCGCATTTTCGGCCTTTTATCAACTTTATATATCTTTTACCCAATCAAAAATCACCTTGACCAAAATCATAAAAATCGATTATTTGTGTGCGACAATCATAGTTAGATTTCCGACGATTGCTAAATGATCAGTTGATCATATTTCGATCGCGTTTCAAATTTTTTACCGACGTTTTTTACGTAATGCAGGATTTGAAGTCGAAAGCTTCTTTTCGGGCTAAGTTTGGTATAAAAGACGAGTGGGTCTTGCCTTTCGATGTCATCCCGATCATAAACCATCCCGATTACGGCCATAAATCCGCTGAAAAAATATGTATCGAAATGAATATTAAAAGCCAAAACGAGCGTGAAAAGCTCGATTCCGCAAAAAAAGTCATCTATAAAGGAGGCTTTTACGAAGGAACCATGATATATGGCGAATATGCCGGAATGCGAGTTCAAGAAGCCAAGAGCTTAATCAGGAATAAGCTCTTAGAACTCGGAAAAGCCGTTCTGTATAGCGAGCCGGAAAAGAAAGTTGTATCGAGATCGGGTGACGAGTGTGTTGTTGCTTTAACCGATCAATGGTATATAACTTATGGCGAACCGAATTGGCGGAAAAAAACCGAAGAGTGGTTAGCTGACATGAATCTTTATTCAGACGAAACCCGACATGGGTTTGAACATACATTCAGCTGGCTGAATCAATGGGCGTGTTCACGTAGTTTCGGACTCGGGACTCGTATCCCGTGGGATGACGAGTTTCTGGTGGAATCATTATCTGATTCCACCATCTATATGGCTTACTATACAGTAAGCCATATGTTACAAAATGGGGAAATGTTCGGTTCCGATACTTCTTCGATAAAACCAGAATCCCTCACCGATGAAGTTTGGGATTATGTGTTTCTTTCGGGCCCGGAACCGAAACCGAAACCATCGGTTTCAGATATCCCGTTACCGTTTCTTGAAAAAATGAAACGGGAATTCGAATATTGGTATCCGTTAGATCTCCGTGTTTCCGGTAAAGATCTAATTCAAAACCACTTAACTTTCTGCCTTTATTCCCACACGGCAATATTCCCGAAACGCCACTGGCCTAATGGGTTCAGATGCAACGGACACATTAAGCTGAATAACCAAAAAATGTCTAAATCCACGGGTAATTTCAAGACGTTAAAACAAGCGATCGACGATCATTCAGCCGACGCCACGAGATTCGCGCTGGCTGATTCCGGCGACTTAATGGACGACGCTAATTTCGAAATTTCGACCGCTAGATCCGCACTTTTGCGGCTCGCAAAGGAGAGAAAGTGGATCGAAGAAGTTTTGGGTGGCGGGCCGTCTTTTAGGGCGGGCCCGCCTTGTGGTTTTGCGGATCGGGTTTTTGCAAACGAGATTAACTTTGCGATAAAAATAACGGAAAAGAACTACGATGAGTATATGTTTCGGGAAGCTTTACACACGGGTTTTTATGATTTGCAAGCGGCTAGAGATGAATACCGGTTAAGTTGTGGTTCGGGTTCGATGGCTATGAACCGTGACCTCTTAATGCGGCTTATTGATGTTCAGACTCGACTTATTGCACCGATTTGCCCGCATTATTCGGAATTTGTGTGGAGAAAATTGTTGAAAAAAGAAGGGTTTGTGATCAAATCTGGATGGCCTGAAGGTGAAACGCCTGATTTAAAGCTTAAAAAGGCTAATAAATATTTACAAGATTGCATAACTAATTTCAGGTTTAGTATCCTTTCTCTTAAACTATAATGTTGTTTTTTTTTAGTATTTATGTTTTTATTTTTAATTTTTCTTCGTGGGTTATCTTTTATGTGTGTTTTGAAAGTGGTTATTGTGATTTGAAAAATGAAAAATCAAAATATAATAACTAGATAAATAGTTGATTAAGGCTAGAGATAGGCATGTAGACTTGGAATCATGTGAGACTAGACTGTTTTCGCGAGATTAGCTTTTTACACTTGAAATTTCACAGCAACACATTGTGAAGACAACCTTCAGAGTGTTTTTGTTGCAAATGTTCAATTTTTTTTACTTTCACAATGTGTTGCTGTGAAGTTTCAAGTGTAAAAATGTAGTCTCGTGGGTCTCACGAAAACAGGCTGGTCTTACGTGAACCCAACTCTAGACATGTAATTATATATATATATATATTACGTGAACCCAACTCTAGACATGTAATTATATATATATATAAACACACAAAGTAGCACCTTAATTACCATTCATTTGTATGGTATTCACATGTGCATACAAGTAATTCAAGATATTTTCTGGTTTCTATGCATGTGCATACCGAACAAATATACTTGTATGCATTTGTGCATAGATGAATAATTATTATGGTATTTCTTTTTTTATTTTTGTGCGGTCTTCCTTTGAATCTGATTCTATATTTTTTTTTGATTAACCTGGATATCCAACCCGCTATGCGAGCCGACTAATCCCAGGGCGACTATCCGTTCGCGAGTAGCCCGTAGTCACTGCATTTGAATCTCCGTGGCCACAAGGGGATTTTTTTCACCCTCCCTGGATTTGAACCTGGGACTTCCTGGTACTTTTGACCTTAGGAACCCAAACTGAAACCATTGAGGCACCACCCTTGTGGTTGATTCTATATATTTATATCTATCTTAATAATCTATTTTTTTTACTATTTCACCTGCTTCACCGATTTTGATTATTTTAACCCCAAGCCGAGGGTATTCTTGGAAACAATCTTTCTACCTCTTGACTCTTGAGAGTTGAGACAGTAGAAAAGTCTGTGTACATCTTACCCTCTTTCATAGACCCTGCTTTTAGGTGAGATATACTGTGTTTGTTTTAGTTCTTGAACACGCCTTTTGAAACATACATCTATAATTTTATAAATTGAAAAATTAAATTGATTTTTCTGATATCCTTTTGCAGGAAGCTTTTTCACAAGCAAGTTTCTAATAAAAGCAAGCCGACGATCGGTCTAATCTTTGTAAACGAACAATATGACGGATGGAAAAGTGAATGTCTCGAAATCCTACGAAAAAATTTCGATAGTGAAAACCGCAAGTTTGCACAAGACCAAGAGATACTAATGGCATTGCAACAAAGTATGGTTGGGGGGCAAGAAGGTAATTTCAACCAAATTCAAAAACTATGCATGCCCTTTTTGAGGTTTAAGAAAGATGAAGTTATGAGGTTTGGAATTCAAGCTTTGGATCTAAAGCTACCATTTGATGAAATTGAAGTTCTTCAAGATAACTTAGAGTTGATAAAGAAACAAATAGGAGTTAATCATGTTGAAATATTGGTGGCTACGGATTCCAATGCGATTGCTAAAGCGGGCCGCCATGGTTCGTTGTTATGCCAAACTCCCCCGTCTCCCGGAGCTCCGATTGCCATTTTCTTGAGCCAAGATGGTAAGTAAATGGTTTTTTGCTGTTTTATTAGGGTGCGTTTGGTATACAGAACAATGTGCGTTTGGTATACAGAACAAGAACAGTATGGGACAAGATAAAACAGAACAAAAACTTATTGTTTTACATGACATGACTACTGGGTGGCCCCACTAGAGTCTAGAATAAGTGGAACAAAAAAATTAAGGAGATGAAAGAAGATAGTAAATTACTAAATTACCCATGTCAAGTTAAAACCCTAAAACTTATAAAATTCTTTCACTCACCTGTCTCGCTTTTACCCATCCGGTCTAAGGGGCTGTTTGGTTGGCTTTCTATTAAGTCCTTATGGATAAACTTGACTGTGTGGATTAATCTTCTGTATAGGTTGGGAAGGTTTTTGTTTGGATAGGTCATAGGTTTTCTCATAGATGGAACAAGCATGTCTTTTAATTGGGAATGGTAGGTTTGGAAAAAACTTGGCTTTTTGAATAAAGCTCCCCCTAGAAGCTTACTGAATAAGCTACTTTCTATATCATTAAGTCACTACCAAACAGTCATGTATAGCTGACCGAATAAGCTGTGAGTCTCATTAGCTCATTAAGCTACTAATTGTCACTCCTTTTATTTTCCTTATTGTTTTACTACAGTTAATTGTCACTCCTTTTTATAATCTGTAAACAAGAAACGGGCATAAAAATGCGATTTGAGACATAATTATGTCATTGATTGCATTTTTTGTTTTCTGTGGCCGTTTCTTGTTTACACTCTTATATATAGCTTGTTAATTTGCTTTATGATCTTGTGGTTCATTCGGGTAGAGGTAAAGTTTGCATACATCCTACCCAAAAATCGTACTTCTGTATGGGATATACTGGATCTTTTGATTTGGTCTAATCTTTTTATAATATGTTTTCTAGATATGGCCTAAATATTTGAAGAATGGAGAAGAGTTTGGAATCATTTGTTGGCTCAAGGTAATCCTTTGCAGATTTCAGGTTCTGAATTGCATCATCTTTTATCTTTTTGCTTATTTTCTTTATAGTAAAATGTTTTTCAACATATATGTTGCTTTGTGTTTGGCTCATTTTCTACCTAGGTTTAAACTTTTCAATTCAATAAAAATCTGATGTGTATTCATGTATTCATATAATTTATGGATAAGGAGGGGGTATGCAATTTTGGGACATCAGGTTTAGAATAAAAATCTATTGTCCCAAAATCGCAAGTCTCATTCATATCCATCAATCACATGAATACACATCTAATTTAGAGATAGATGTGGACATAAATTAAATAAATTTATATAAAATTAAAATCTAATGTGTATTTACATGATTGTTGAGATACGAAAGGGACATAGAATTTTGGGATAAAGTATTTTTATTTTATTTTTGAAGGTCTATAGTTTGAAAATTGTCTATTTAAATGTCTTATAACATACTTTTAAAAGGTAAGTTAAAATAGAGTATTAAATAGACTTTTTTTTTTTCAAAATTTTATTTATATAGATCTTTTCAAACTATAGTGTATTCTATGTGCTTTTTGAAAGGTTTCTGAAATGACAATTGAACGAAAATGTATTTCTTTTTAAACATAATTTGTAATTATTAATGCTAATGATTCTTATTCGTGTAGAAACCCGAACGTATAACATGAGAAATTATTCTTTTTATTTTCAGGAAAGTGATGATCGTCAACATCAACCAAGCACAGTTTATACTTTATACGCATAGCGTCAACTTTGATTATTTTTTGGAAAGAAGATGGTAAATCTGACAATTTTATTACGTATAGAGAAAGAAACTCCCACTCAAGCTTTGATTTCTTGTTTTCGATTGTGATGCAAATGCTTTTATTTATTTACTATGATTTGAGGCTTCATTTCGTTAACTTCTTTTAACGGTCAAATTTTTATCAAACCAAAAGGAAGCAAGTATATTCCATCCAGAAGTGGGGTTTAACTGTTTAAGGGTGGTAAACTGTATGCAAACCTGAAATCTATCTTGAAGAATGGAACTGTTGTTCCGCAAGACCCCTGATATGAAAAATGTGCCAAAGAGGGTTAAAAGGAGAAAGTATGCTATTTTTTAATTTTTTTTCCCGTGGTTGATCCTTGATGTTATTTTAAATGATCAATCTCGAGTTTTAAACAAGAATGCTAAAGCGTAGATCGATCAATGAAGAAACCTGTAAAATTGATGATTAAAATGTTCAAGTTTTATTAAAAGGCTTTTGGTTTAGTATTACTGGGTTACCACTAGTCAAAGGTTCAAGTCTTATCAAATATAAAAAATGTGTATTAGTTTATTTATCGTATATAATTATTATATGTTTAATATTTCAAAAGAAAAAAATGGTTTCTTGTTTCAATTAAGATTCAAGATGCAAGATAAAAGAGCAACCTTATTTTGGAGTTACTTTTGGTGATTTTTCTTTATAAAATTTATAATCTTATTTTTAATATTTAAAAAGATGATTTTATTTTTAATATTTGAAATTTCAACCCAACAGCAGAGGCTGAACACGACCATTGTAATCCTGGGGATCAAATATATAATATCATAAAAATTCAGAGATCCAAATAATCATACGCACGTAACATGTTTTTTCTATGATATAATATTGTTTTTTTTAAAGTTAATTAGTGTAAGATTAAAGGGTTGTTACTAAATGCTTACATGGTAAGCGTTTGTCCGGTATGAATGATGGTAAGGACCAAGAGTCTTGCCCGGAAGTGAAGATAACGATTTTTATCCGGCTAGAGCTTACTGGGTAACTTGTTGCATATGATGCCATTTTGATGGAGTAAAAATCCTACCTAGCAAGGTAAGTGATTGTTAAATCTTACCGGTAATCATTTACCAGATAAATGTTTGGATAAATGACCCCTAAAACTCAGAAACTTTAAACTATTAACCGAAATAGTAATATAAAATTGTTATGTTTTTGTACTATTATGAACTAATAAAATAACCTTTAGATAACACTATATACCAACTTAAATATTGATTATTCATATCATTTAAACACTAATCTTTATATATAATTGATTTAAATAATTTAGTATGTATTGGTGGAAAAATGACAACATAAAAAAGTGCAAGGGAATGGACTTGAACGCGTCACCTCAAACAGGTATCCATAAAGTGATAACAAATCGAGCTAGCCATCATATGTGTTTTAATAGTTCACATTAGTATTTAAGTAAAAAAGCGGGGAGGTGTTTGGATAAGAATCTCCGAAACCCACGACCATTGACCAAAACGTACAAAGGAAGATATTTTATGGCTTGTAAGTATTAATTGTGACTCTGTAGTCATCGGTCGAACGAAACTCATGACAATGAATAATGACGTACGACGACCGAACAATGATCGCCTATTCAGTCCATGACCTTGACGTCAGGTATATTATTTTAAACTAATGAGCTAACCGTTGGTCGACCGTTATGTGTTATACAGGACAGTGACGATTCACACCATTAAAAACATTCATGAAAGCCATCAATGTCAGACGACAGTTACAAACGACTCCAGCTATAAAATCAATACTCGAATCAACAAAGAGACCGCGATTACCAATCACAATGCTCTAGCATCAAGAAACATACAATAACTCTCTAGATTTCATACGATATTACTGCTCTTTTTTACATTTCTCTCTGTAATCGTACGACCATCGTTCTAAAGGACGTCCTTGTTTGACGTCATTTTTCCATAGTGCAGCAACAATACGTCCTATCGTTCGCGGTTTTTTCCCTCGTTAAAGGGTTTTTCCACGTCACCAAATCTCTGGTCTTTAGTTTTTATTTCCTAAACTGTAGTTGTCGTGTGAATACTGTCTGCGATCGATCAACTCCACAAACTCCTCAAGTTGACTTTTGACAAGTTAATTTTTGGCATTAACAGGAGGCCATGACCCCAAAAGGCCCCTATAGGGTTCCATCAATGCCAACAGGGATCATATTGATCTACCTAAATTTGCTGGTTTCGTTGATTAGCACAAGACATTTAAACAAGAAAATTAGGGACGAGTTTGATATGGAATGAAAATTTGGACTTTTGAAGGAATTAACGTATTGTATTATATTAAACCAAACAATGTTTTTTTATTTTAATTCTTATTAATTATAGCTTAATACCTCTAACCAAACACCCTTTAGATAACCTTTTTAAAAAAGATGCTTTTGTTTACAAAATTATAAAACGCTATTATTTATTTACAAAGTTATGTTCATTTAAATAGTATCAGAAACATAAACTTTATGAATGGAGAATATCATATGTATTCCTTCTAGATGTATGAATCGTAACGTTTAATCGAGTGCATAATGTTTGACCACAAAAAAAAATCCATGTAAACATTCAACCAGCCAATTAAATTTATAGGGTCGGGTTCAGAAAAAAAAAAAAAAACCTAAAACAAATGGAAAACTGAAGAAAATATTGGTAGACTTTTATCTGGACAGTATGCACAAATGCATACTGATAATTTATAACATGCTTACATGCACCAATGCATAACATACACTCGTGCACAGAAAAAACAACTGCAATCGCTCGTATGCATTTACGCATATCATCTATACACAAGTGCATATGGTCCAGATGAAGGGCTTCCAGGATGTTTTTAAGTTTTTTTCTTTTTTTAAGTTTTTTTTTATGAAACTCCCTCTAAACTTATATAGGAACAAATAAAGTTTTTCATCAAACTAGTCATTTTTTAGAGGAAAAAAAAAATCTTTAAATAGTCATTTTTGTAAACATTATCAAGAATACAGTCAGTAATTCTGCAAATGTGGATTCCATAAAGTTCCACAAACCTCTGCAAATCATTGACCAAAAATTCAAAAAGATGTTTTCCAGCTGAGATTATGGCCCATCATCTAAAGGTGATTTCGTGCACAATTCTTGGCTAATTTGGTGATCGTTAAACAAAACGGCTATAAGAAAATACTTAAAAAAAAAACCCTTTTAAGATTTGAGGGTTAGGTAAGCATTCACCAGGTAAGGGTACCACCATCGCTTATCTTACTGGGTAAGATTTTCGGTCATCAAAATAGCATAACATAAACGTCTCTCACCTAGTAAGCGCTAAAAATAGTAAATTATGTTACCCCGCCAATTTATTCAGCACACAAAACAAACAATTGATACGTACAGCTTAATCCATACAGACGACTTAACTCAACTATAAACACAATTCCAAGAACATAGTTTTTTTTTCTAAAAGACCCAATAAGCCAAAAATTAGGATGAAATCTTGATGTTTGGCTATGGAAAACCAAACTACACGAACCAATATATCTTAATCAGAAACAAACAAACTCAGCATATCCCATAAAAAACCGAACCCATTATATCCCATACATGAACAAAACCCATTAATTTATATCCCATAACAAAATCAAACTCAGTATATCTCATACAAAAACGAACCCATTATATCCCATACAGAAACAAACCCATTACCATTAATTTATATCCCATAACAGAAACGAACTCAGTATATCTCATACAAAAACGAACCCATTATATCCCATTCAGAGGGTCTCGAATAAATGTAGGCAGCACCCTTAGAGATTATTCAATGAATACACAAAGTATAGAAATTTGAATCAAGAAAATCTAGGTTACCATTTGGACATGTGTAAAATAGTTGGATTGTACCTCTGAATGAATACTGTAAATAAAAAGATCTCTTAGAAAATTTATCTTGAATTTAATGAATTTTTCAGACTTTCCCATGTAGAAACACCTTCAGGATGAACATCAACAAAATATTTCACAAACCTTATATCTGAACATGCCAAAATAGTGCTTAACGATAGCTTCGGCTTTGCTGCACCTCTCTCCAGTAGCCATAAATACATCGAGAATCTGAGATTAATCCTCTGAATATCGTAACATAAATATGACGGAAATGCTATAACTGCTTCCAACGGATAACCTAAACGGTTCTGCAAACAATCAATCTTTTTCTCAAGAAGATCTTTCGTCTGATTAAGCACTGAAGGAGCTCGCTTAATCATACTTGAAACCACATTGTAATCAAGCCCGGATTCCACTAAACAATCGAATCTTTCTTGAAGTTGGTCTCCTCTCCCACGAAACTTTTTCAGGGCTTTTGCTAATTCATCGGAGTTTTCAATATACCCTAATCTTAACAAAAAGTTTCGTCTTTCCACAAATGTGTTAGAATCTTGATGCTCGATTGTTTTCGGATCTGACTTTGTAGCTAAATTGATTAACTTTAGAGGATCTTTCTGTATAGCTAGACGTAAATCATCTTGACGTATTTTTAAACTATTCATAACGGTAATTGGACCTTTTAGAGAATTAGAACCAAGAACTTCCATATGGGTAGTAACTATGCTAGCAATTCTCTCTGTTTCCATCCCTATTTCAAACAAGAAACAAACTGCTGTCCAAAGATTCTTTGCACATTTTGACGATAGAATTTGTGGGTTTTTCAAGAAAAGATCAAAGATTTGGTTCATTTTAAGCCCAAGTTTCAATAACTGACCAACCAACACGTAAATTTGTTTCCCTGAACCATCAAGCAGCAGTGAAGGGTTGTCCGAGAAGAGAACTTCCATCTGTTTATCATCGTATCCTATTTGTACAAGAAAACTCATAGTATCTAACATTCTGTCCCAATTTAAAGTGGTTTTCTCAGATAGATAACTACCAATCCATTCGTTATCGAACCCAAATTGTTTCAGTTTATCAAGAACTTCAAGAAACTTATTATCAATAGGTCCGATCAAGAGTGGAGGGCAGCAAGTTACCAGTTTAACTATGGTTGATTTACTCAATCCTAATTGCTCATAAGCTTTGAGTTTTGATGATAATACTCCATGGTCATATCCGAATATCTCCTTTGCTTCTTTATACATCTTGCCCATCTTAATTCTAGGAAACCCATAACCACAAAGAACATGGAAATTATGAAGTAAAAGAGAATCATCTCCCAAAAATATCAATGATTTTGGAAGTAACGATGGGAATTCTGAAGGGTTCAGGCCCATACTCTCCAAGAAAGGTTCAAACTCGTTGATGGGATTGTAACGAAAGTACTTTGATAAAGCTCGTGTTACATCTTCTTCATCATCATCAACCACAGACAACAGATTTTGAACAAAATGGGGAGAGTTCTTGCTAATGTACTCTGCATCAGTGAAATGGAAACCTCTGGTGAAATGCAAATAATCAAAAAGTGCAGTTTGTGCTTCGGTTCTCACTACACGCGAAATTCGATTACCACTAACACTAGCTTGTGATTGATGTGCATAAACAACACCAGTTCGTAACCGAATTGTAGGTTCGGATACGCAAAAGCTCCGGCTTTTGACAGGTAGAAAAGATAATCCATTTCCGGTACAAGCATTTTTACAAACAGTTGGTGGGCATACCATATAATGCAGTTCAGAAATCATCTTAAATCTCCTAAACCTATTACTGATCCCACGAATCAGCATAGCAAAGTTCACTCTACCCAGATATAATTCTGCAAAAATAACAAAAGGGTATTCAGATTTTCTTCGATTTCTAGCTTTATCATATGGGTTTATGCGTTAAAACGGAGGCAAATTCAAATTAAATTATGCACAAAAACACGAAACTGGAAGAATAATTTATCAATAGTTATCATCAAGTACACTTACATGACATTTTGGTTCTTCAATTTGAATCTAGTAATCAAATGCCCATTTGATTACGTAACCTGATCTGGTGGGTAGAAGTTGTGACGGAGGGTTCTTCTAATCTAAAGCCCTAATTTGAGGGGTTTTGTGCTTATATTATCAATTAATTGCACCAATACCCTCTAACTTATGGATAGAGTCAAGTAAAACCCCTTATGTAATTCATGTTTTGCATTAAACCCCCAAACTTTCTTTTATTTATCATTTAGGTCTCTAAAAGAAATTTTGAAACCCGAATACTCGTTTGTAGGCGCGAGCAATTGACCCGCAAGAACCGGCCCGGACCGGAACCGCCACCAATATAGTTCAACCTGTCCGGTTTTCGGTCCTCCAAATCCTCCATTTTCGGTACCGGATCGGTACCAAATTTTCGGGTAATTAATCGGGACTGGCCCAAAAATTTACTTCTTCCACCCCTAAATTTACTTCTTCCACTAAATTCAAGAGATTAATGAATAAATAATAATTGAGTTGAAGATTTCGATGAAACTCAAATAAGTTCTTGGATTCTTTTTTGATTGTTAATTTTAAAACTTGAAAAATATGTGTTATTTTTTTTTATAAAATTGATATGAAATTGGGTTAAAGAATGGTTGATTATTGTGTTGATTAGTTTTTACATACAATTGAAGAATGGTTGATAAATGGGTTGATTAGTTTTTTTATAAATTTTATGAACATTTATGAACAAATTAGAGTATGATTTTTGTTGATTGATTTGATATTAAACTATAAATATTTTGGGATTAGCGCATGGTGATGCAATGGATTAAAAGTGTTCACGGATTAATGCACAGTGATGTCATGGATTAATATGAGTTTTGTTTAAAAAGTGATGTCATGGATTAGTATATTTAAAAAATTGTAAAATAATAAAAAGGATTGCATGGATTACTGCAGTGATGTCATGGATTAAAAAGAAAAAAATACTAAATTCAAGAAAAGCAAATGGATTAACAATCGGTTTCAACCGGGTTTTTGATGGGAAAACCAGGACCGGGACCAACACCGGCACTGATATTGCCTATATGGTCCGGTTCTCGGTTCTAAGAATCTCTCATTTCCGGTTCCGATTCCAAACCGGTTTGGTGCCAGTTCGGACCCAATGCTCACCCCTACTCGTTTGTATATGTATTTGATTGATCTTTTACTTATCATCTAATCCTCTCAAAGCGTTTTTCATGGTTCTCGGATCAATGTTGGAATGTCGTCATCGTTTCTGCCAACTTTATATCTCCTTCAATTTCAGTTCACATTTAAACATGAATGAATAATCATTTTAGGGGTTTTAAGCTAAACCTCCCTCTACCCTCATATACAAATCAGTTAAGTATGCATACTATACGAAAAATATACACATGTGCATACATACATGTTTATATTAATACATATATACTTGCACGGGCACACACACACATACAAATATACGCATATAGCAAACTATACTAAAACAATAATAGCAAAGCTCATACAAACAAAAGGAAAACACAAAAAAATAACCTATTTTAAAATCCGTCAGAGTTGGAAATTTACTAACAAAATTTGTCAGGAAAATTGTCCGTGGTGGGATGTCCATCGTTATTTCGTCGTTATGTCATCAGAAATTTACTGACAGATATATTTTTGCCGTTGGTGAAAGTAAACTTTTCTAGTATTGTAAATAAGACTATTTGCTTGAAAAAATTGACCACAATAATTGTTAAAAAAATATTACAACAATAATATTGAGCATGAAAATCACATAGGGCCCGTTTGGTTGGAGAGATTTGAAGGGATTTGGAGGGATTGGGATTTCAATCCAATTCATTGTATTGGGGATAGTTCTCAGATTACTGACATGACGACTTATTTGACTGCAGTGTTTGACATAAATATTAAGATACAGTACAGTATAATTTCAATAAAATCATCATAGTTCGCACTAAGAATGACTTATTTGAAATCTCAATCCCTCCAAATCCCTTCAAATCCTTCCAACCAAACGGGGCCATAGTGTTATCCTCGATTAAAGCAACGAATCTGGCTAGAGATGTATTGTGTGTTATTCTTATCACTTTATACCTTTCTTTCAAATCTAACAAATGTTACCATGTGAATAATATAACATCAAATTTAATGCTTTTTTATTTCGTTAGGCCAATAGAGATATAATTCTTTTTTTTTTATACTTTCATATTCCAAAGCTCAATAGCTACTCCTTTGGATGATGAGTCGATCCTTTCCTTCAGGTAAATTCTAAGGATTAACTTTAATAACCAACCTTTAATTGATTTGGTGGTGAGATTTTTTATAAAATTTTCATTTATTTTATTGTAAATGATATTTATTATAAATTTAATTTTAGGTTTCAAACTTATTTAAAAACTTAATAACATGTTTGAAATAAAATACACCACTAACATATACGCTACAACATAATTAAGGAAATAAAAAAAAACATAATTGGGAAAAATAATATTAAAATGAATTTGTGAAATGAAATTGTAAGCAAATAAGATATACACAAAGATCTAACTTAATTAGTAATAAAAAAAATGTTTTTAATATAACACAAAATAAATAAATTGATTATTTTTTAGATCAAATTTTGTATCATTTTGATCCAAACAATATTAATCCAAATGAGAATTGGTGAATTGAAGTAGACATTCCGCCTAATTCTTTTATGTTGTTTTTTTATTTTTATGTTCTTGATAGGGATACCATACTAATTGGATTCGGTTTTTTTAGTTTATTCTTGATAGGGTTTTTTTTAGTTTTTTAGTTTATGTTCTTAAAAGTTACGAAACTACCTCTCTATCTTTTGCATACCCATGCAAGAAATTATACGGTGCTTCACGGTCAAACCCGTAAATGTTGACTAGTGGTAAGATCACTTCTTTACTTCTCAAATATTTACCAGTTCTCATTTAAACCGTTCCCCATATATATATATATACACACATACATATACATATATATATATATATACACATACACATACATATACATATATATATATACACATACATATACATATATATATATACACATACACATACATAGACATATATATATATACGCACATATATATATATATACATATATATATATATATGAGAACTCATATTTGGTTGTGAACATGAGGCTAGATGAGAGCGCGACAGTGCCATATACAGACTGAATAATCAAATGAATATTCAGACTGAATATAGTATTTATTCGGTCTGAATAAGCGTTATTCACATGAATAAATACTATATTCAGTCTGAATAATGTTTATTTACTCTGAATAAGCGTTATTCAGACTGAATAAATACTATATTCGGTTTGAATATTACTTTGATTATTCAGTCTAAATAATCTACATTCAAACACGTGTCGCGCTCATATTTTAAGTTCTCATTTGAACTTTCCTCTCTCTCTCTCTCTATATATATATATATATATATATATATAGGGATGAGATAATGTGAGAAGTAAAGTTAAGGTGAGAAGTGTAAGAAGCGATCTTGACCCTTGATCACTTTTAATCTCAAATCCACCCATGAATCACGCTTCATACGAAAACTAATCTGGTGTATCTTGATGTATCTCATCTCGGTGTATCTCATCCTGATGTGCGTCGAAGGGTGGAGATCCGTTCTTACCCTTCTCATGATAATTTCACTTCTCATCGGAACCCGACCCTATATATATATATATATATGTATTGAGAGAGAGAGAGAAAGAGAGGGAATTTCAAATACAAACCAGTTAAAGGGTACAAACTGGTTCAAATCAATATAAAAATAATGTTTTTCATGATTTTTTTTATCAAATGCTATGATTTAAGATATTATTACACATGTTTGTTTCATAATGTAAAAGTTTCACATGTATTTGTTTTCAAAAGTTAAAAGTTTCTCATATATTTTTTATGAAAAAGTTTCACATGTATTTGTTTGATAATGTATAAGTTTCACTCAACAAAATTGGGTTTATAGGACGCCATTAATTTCTAAGTGTCCTAATATACCGTTTTATCAGACTTAATTTCCAGGATTAAAATATAAATCGTTCTACCTAAAGACGTTGTAATAAGTTGATAGGACAATTTTGCGCGTTTTAGCAAGTTTTTTAGGACACTTTTAATTCAAAACATCACATTAAAATATTTTATAGGACAATTTTGAGAAAGTATCATATAAACTCGTCTTTTTATAAGACACTTTTGAGAAAGTATCATATAAACTCGTCTTTTTATAAGACACTTGTTTTTAGATGGCACATTTTCAAATCGTGTCCTATAAACTCATTTTTTATAGAATGCTTGTTTTTATATGACACGTTTTCAAGTTATGTGCTATAAACTTGTTAATGGGACGCTTTGTATTAAAAGTATTGCAAAAAACTTGTTAAGACGTCCAAAAGAATCCTATAATTTTATTACGCCTTTCTTTTGGTAGGACGCTTTATTTTTTGGTCCTAAAAGTTAAGTCCTATAAAACAGTCTATTAGAACACTTCAACATTTTTGGGTGTCCTATAAACCCGATTTTGTTGTAGTGAACCGCTTTAAATTGATATGTGCTATCTTAAATTAACAAAAAGTGGTTGCATACATTGCAAGTTCAAATCCATCAATTTTTATTTTCTGATAACAAAGAAGAGGTGTGTGTAAAATGTTCTATTGCATAATGAGTTTCTAAACAATCTGAAAACATAATTAATACGATAAACAAAACATGAGTAATAAAGATGAGTACCATACCATTGAATTGAATTGTCAAGTTGTTTTTCATATGTTAGTACCCAAAAGGGAGTTGAAGTACTAGGTTTATAAACAAGGTAGGAAACCCCAATATTAGTTATAATTTATCATTTTTTGAAGTTTATATATATGGTAAATGCAACAAATGAACTAACACACCCAGTTCACCTTGAAACCCTCACCGCCAGCGAACAAATATATATTTCCCAATTCCATAGTATACCTTCTTAATAGACCCTTCAAAATTCTTGTGTCTTTCAGAGGAATTTCAGCTATCACATGGAAATGCAAATGTTGATGTGGAAATTGGAAACATTCAAGACAATGTCCAATTTCTTTTTCATTCTACACAAAATCATACAAACAGAAGTTCACCAACTATTCACAAGATTCCGAGTAGAATTCGAGATCTGAACCCAAGGGTTTTCAACCCTCTTGGACCTCTTGACAGAAAGAATGAGAATCTGCAAGCATTTGAAAGGCAAAAACTGATTTTTCTACATGACCTTTTGCTTCATTCAGGTCTCCCATTAGAACAAACATTGAATGCTTCCATTGGTAGAATCAATGCATGTTATGGTGACGAGATGGAGGGCTATAGTGACGATGATATTACAAGAATGATGGTAATGGATGGTTGTTTCATACTTGAATTCATTTACAAGACATCCACAGGTTCATTTGATAAAAGCATGGTGATTGAGCCGATATCTATGGCTTTTGACCTTGTGCTGATAGAAAACCAGATCCCCTTTTTTGTTCTTAAAAACATCTTTGAATGCACTTCTTCCAGATTTAAACCAGTAACCTCTCTACATGATCTTATTACCAGCTCTTTTTGGCTTCTTTGATTTTAATATCAAATTCAAGAATAAGGAGGTTCATAATCATATTCTTGGTTTTATTCATGACTGTTATGGACCTTGAGATGATGTTGAAATAACTCGGTTGTCAGAACTTACGCCAAATTTGTTGGCAGATTCAGAAAAAGATTCTGAGATAAATCAGTCATCAGATTCAGAAGATGATGAAGTAAAGTTTTACTCAGCTGTGAATAGGGTTTTGGCCCAAACATATTTCAGTAACCCATGGAATATCATTGCTCTACTTGCTGGCATCTTCCTCTTTGTTCTTAATGTGCTTCAGACCTACTTTACGATCAACCCTCGTGTATGATGCCATATTCATTTAACCAACTGTTTTATTTTATTGTTTTCTCATTTTACATTGCTTTATGTAATTTATTCTCTTTCTGCAAGTCATCTGTCTTCCTTGTTGTACAAGTATCATTTTCAAGTTTTTATTAAGGATATATATATACAAGTGTGTTTATTGGAGTTGCATATTCTACTACCCTATATATTATTGTTTTTATACCTTATGGTTCATCTCCTTGCTCTGCTTCTAGTTATTGCTATTGATATCCTCTATATATTGTTGTTGTATATTGATATCCTCTGTATAATAAAAAAAATACAAATGAGGGACATAAAAACCAATACCCCGAATTACAAAATATAGAATGATAAACGGATAAAATCTGGATTAATTAAGATTGTGCTTTCTTCTTTTCTATTATATAATAATAATAATAACAATAATTATAATAATAATTATTATTATTAAATATAGTATAGATATTGATAGATATTCTTTTGTGTATATCTCTTATTCGGTTTCCCTGTTTATGGGGATTTTTTTGTGTAAATTCTCCATATAAATATTGTCAAAGATCAATAAGAAAACTCAAGGGAAATTTCCCAATCTTTATGGTATCAGAGCTATAATCACCTCTCCTCATTTTTATTTTCTTTTCTTCTCTTTTCTCGACCGTAACCCTAGCACCGATCTGCTGCCATGACAATCCCTGCCACAACCTCCGATCAAACCACTACCGATAATAACAAAACACCGTTCCACCCTGCGTGCGTTCGGCATTAACAACATCAAAAACTCGATGCCTATCATACTAATGATCGCTACGCTTCGTGGGTTGAATTGTTTCACATCCACGCATGCGCCTACAATGTGCTTGATCACATTGACCCCAAGACTCACGCTCCCTCTGAAATCGATCAGGCCACATGAACCAGACTCGATGCCATTGTTAAACAATGGATTTATAGCACCATATCTACCGATCTTCTCCAAACGATTATGAAACCTGGTGCCACGGCTCATCAACTCTGGAAACGTCTTGAAGAAATTTTTTAGGACAATAAAGCCACTCGAGCCATCTATCTGGAAGAACAGTTCACGAATACCCGTCTTGACTCCTACTCCAATATCTGATTACTGCTCTCATCTTAAAAATATGGCAGACCAGTTGGCTAATGTTGGCAATCCGGTTACTAAAAACAAGATGGTGCTCCAACTAGTATCGGGTCTAACAAAAGGCCATTTTGACACCATCGCCACAGTCATCCAATAAACCGATCCTCTACCCAGTTTCACCAAGGCTCGTTCTCAACTCTTGCTGGAAGAAACCCGTAGATCAAAGCAAGAAGCACACGTGCCTCAAGCTCTCGTCACCGAACGACCCATACCATCCAAATCTCCACCGGTCCGTGATGTTGCTACCGGTCGTGCTAATCATCGTGGTCGTGGTCGCGATCATCATTGAGGTCGGGGACGTGGACGAGGCCGCTCGACTTTTTCTTCTCCTTATCCGTGGCCTAACCCAGGTTGGTATTCTTCGACTCAATGGGCTCCACCCCCACCATGCCCATACCCTACGACCCAACCGAACCCTCATCAGGGATTACTCGGTCCCCGCCCGTCTTATCGACCTCCACATCAACTACCTCAGGCCCACTTCACGGCTGCTCCCGGCACACCACACAGACTTCGAATGATCCCGACTGAGTTAGAAGGTGCATTCCACACCATGCAGCTCCAACCACCAGATAACATGTGGTACATGGATACCGGCTCCACATCGCATCTCAATTCGAACTCGGGTCAGATTTCTAATTTATTTTGTTCAAGCAAACCTAGTTCTCTACTGGTTGGCAATGACACCACTATTCCTATTATTGGTCACGGTTCCTCCACTCTCTCACCTTAATCACCCCTTATCTCTTAACCATGTTTATCATGTCCCTCACATCGTCAAAAACCTAATTTTTGTCCGAAAGTTCAGCCGTGATAACAATGTTTCTGTTTTATTTGACTTGTTTGGTTTTTCTATGAAGCATCTCACAACGGGGAGAATTATCACGAGATGTAACAGTTCCGGTAAGCTTTATCCCGTCAGTTCCGCCCCGATCACCTCTTCCGCGCCTACCGCATTTCTTAGCATCCAGCAACATGGCACAATCGTCTTGGTCATCCAGGAATTTCAGTTTTTAATTTACTTCAGCATAGTAATTAGCAATTCTATTCCTAGTCATAAATTGAAAAACAAAGATTCTTGTAATTCTTGTTCTTTAGACAAACATTGTCGTTTACGATTTTACTCTTCTTTATCAATTATGTATTTACCTTTTGCTATTATTCATGTGGATTTGTGGACGTCACCCATTACTTCTAAATTGGGTCACAAATATTACCTTGTCCTACTTGATGATTTTTCTCACTTTATTTGGACATTTCCGTTAAAAACCAAAACACAAGTATTTCCCATATTTTTACAATTCTACATGTACATTAATATGCAATTTGGTAAAAAGATTAAATCTTTTCAATGCGACAATGGTCGTGAATTCCATAACTCTTCCTTTAATGCCTTTTGTGTCAAACATGGTATGCAACTCCGTTTCTCATGTCCTTACACTTCTCCCCAAAACGGCAAGGCCGAATGTATTATTCGAACCATTAATAACACACTCCGTACCAATCTCATAAAATCATCTATTCCACCCACCCTTTGGAACTACGCTCTCGGCATCACCACTTATCTTCTTAATATTCTCCCCTCTACCACTATAAACAACAAACCCCCCACAGAACTTCTCTAT
The DNA here is from genome assembly GCA_036898165.1 of Silybum marianum. NCBI lineage: Eukaryota > Viridiplantae > Streptophyta > Magnoliopsida > Asterales > Asteraceae > Silybum > Silybum marianum. The sequence continues at coordinate 24,788,908 of CM072543.1, forward strand.
CACCGTAAACCCACCTACTCACATCTTCACACATTCGGATGTTTATGCTACCCCAACCTCTCTTCCACAATACCATACAAACTCGCCCCTCGCTCAGTCCCATGCATCTTTCTAGGATACCCAACAAACCACCGAGGGTATCTATGCTACTCTCTCTCTAATAATCAACTTATCATCTCCCGTCATGTCACATTCCCCGAGAACACCTTCCGTTTCGCTAATCTCAATACGGTTCGTCCTACCTCCTACTCCTTTTTGGAGGACATCGAACCCTCTCCATATCTTCTTCATCATGCTCACCAAAATACCACCATCACCCCATCCCCTTCACCACTTTCTGCCAGCCCATCTCCGTCCCCAAACCCACCCGACTTCGGCTTCCCGACAACAACCCAACCACCACCTAACACCATATCCTCCCTAAACCAAAACACCGCCACCAATCCTTCGGCCCAAACACATACCACCGACCCACATCATTCCGCTCCATCCGTACCTCCCACTAATACCCGTCATCCCATGCAAACTCGGTCCAAAACTGGGATCTTTAAACCCAATCACCCCTTTTCTCTTCACACACAAACCATATATCAATCCTAAAATTGCTCTTCTTGACCATAATTGGAATCATGCCATGACCGACGAGTTTAACGCTTTGCTTAAACAAAATACTTGGAAATTGGTTCCCTGTCCAATTGATGCGAATATTATTCGCTGCCATTGGATTTTTCGCCATAAGTTTCATGCAGACGGTTCTCTTGAACGATATAAAGCACGTCTCGTCGTTAATGAAAATTCACAACATGTAGGGGTTGATTGTGATGACACTTTCAGTCCTGTGGTCAAACCAGCGACAATCTGTACTGTCTTAAGCCTCGCTATGGGCCATGGGTGGCAAATCCACCAAGTCGATGTCAAGAATGCATTTTTTCATGGCACCTTGAATGAAACCGTATATATGCACCAGCCTCCGGGATTCCACAACCCCTCATTTCCGGGTTACATATACAAACTTCAGAAATCCCTTTACGGCTTAAAATAGGCACCACGGGCCTGGTACCATCGGTTTGCTAACTATCTTTTCACGCTTGATACTTTACTGTTTGTTTTTCGGTGGGGCTCCAAACTTGCTTATCTTCTTCTATATGTTGACGACATCGTACTCATGCTTCTTGTCCGTCTCTTAAAAACGAGATCATTGGCTCTCTAAAGCGTGAATTCGACATGACTGACCTCGGTACCCTCACTTACTTCTTGGGCATCTCATTCAAACGTACCAAACATAGCATGTTTCTAAGCCAAGCAAAGTATACAAAAGAAAACATCAAACGGGCGGGTATGGAAAATTGTAAACCCGTGGCAATATCGGTTGATACAAAATCCAAACTTAGTGATACAACAGGTGAACCGATTTCTAACGCTTCACAATATCGAAGTCTTGCTGGTGCTCTTCAATACCTCACGTTCACTCGGCCGAATATTGATTATGCCGTGCAACAGATATCCTCTTTATGCATGTCCCTCACGAGCCACACTTTAATGCTCTTAAAAGAATCATACGGTACCTAAAAGGCTCAAATTCCCTCGGGCTTCACTTATACCCAACCGCACCCTCCAAGCTCACCGCCTACACTGAAGCAGACTGGGACAGTTGTTCGGATACCCGTCGATCCACCTTGGGATATTGCATTTTCTTAGGCGACAATCTCGTTTCGTTTTCCGCTAAACGACAGCCAACCTTGTTGCGGTCCAGCGCCGAAGATGAATACTGCGGGCTCGTTGAATCTTGTTGGTTGAGAAATCTTTTACTTGAAGATGTCCCAATCAAGCAAGCTACACTCGTTTTTTGTGACAATGTTTCTGCGTTTACCTATCCGGCAATCCGGTTCAACATCAACGTACTAAGGATATTGAACTCGACATCTATTTCGTCCGGAAAAGGTTGCACTTGGTCAAGTTCGAGTTGCACACGTTCCCTCTGCTTTTCAGTACGCTGGCGTTTTTACTAAAGGTCTTCCACGACAACTGTTCCTCGACTTTAGAAACTGAGGGGGGATATTAGTAAATATAGTATAGATATCGATACATATTCTTTTGTGTATATCTCTTATACGGTTTCCCTGTTTATAGGGATTCTTTTGTGTAAATTCTCCATATAAATATTGTCAAAGATTAATAGAAAAACTCAAGGGAAATTTTCCAATCTTTAATAATAATAATAATAATAATAATAATAATAATAATAATTAATAATAATAATTTGAGTGGTTGGAACGTTTGACGTTAACCGGTTCACGATGTGCATTCAATATCCATCACTATCAGGCCTTGAACATGTTTTTTATAGTTAAACTCCAATTGTCCAATTTTCAAATTATTAAACTCAAAATTAGTAACAGATGACAACTTGATGCCCCATTGGACGTTGATGACCTATGCGGAGTTTCCTACCTTGTTTATAGAACCAATACTTCAACTCCCTTTTGGTACTAACATATGAAATTATGGTTCTCATCTTTATTACTTATGTTCTGTTAGTTTTAATTTTTGTTTTCAAATTGTGAAGAAATTGCAAATGAATCGTGAGACCATGCATCCCTAATTTTTTTAAACCGTCTGAAACAATTTACATGCACCTGGACTAATAATTAGTGGAAGATAACTGCCAATAAAATCCCCAATAAGATGGAGGTGAAACCAATTTTTTATTAGGCAAGTACACATAATAATTACCATAGTATAAAATAAAGCAAATATTAATTATAAAAAGTTAGTTTCATTAAAAATGACATACTATGGTTTTTTCAACACCTAATGAGATTTTTTCTAATCTTTTCTATTGTTTATACCAAATATTTACAAAAAAAAAACCCGTCAAAGGGACAGACCTTGCAATATATGCGGCAAATTTTTGTTAACTAAAAAGAACACAGGACATAGATGAGGACAATATTGGCCTCCCTCACCCTTTAAAAGTCTTATTATATCTATATCTATACCACTTAAAAGTCTTAAATACAACCTTTTAAGCATATTGTACTATACCTAACAATGCATAATCTCTTAATCTCTTAAAAGACCCTTCATTCTCCAATGCTAACACTAGACTAAAAATGACGCTTGTTTGTATATGGAGTGAAATCATGGTTTCTCTCCTCTCAAGATGTCCATTCATTCTCTCATGGCACCTTCTTATTCAGTTGAATCTCTTTCATCGCCTTTTTCCCTTTCCATCGCACGATTTCACGATTTCCAGCTTTGTTCAGGTAAACTCTTGATTTTAATCAAATTTTCCTCTATTATTTCACAATTTCAGTTAAATGTGTTTGTTTTAATCAATCAATTTTTCCTCTATTGTTTCTGTTTGTTGCTGTTTCACAGCTTCCATTCAAATTGACCACACAATCGAACATCAAGTATTGTGTATTTTCAACTAGATGACCATTTGTATTTTGAGCATCCTATGTTGATTCTTCCATTCATCTATTCCTGTTTGTTTTTGTTTCAAATTGAGTCTTTTGAGTATTTTAACTGCATACGCCAAATAGGTTTGTTCCTATTTGTTTATGTTTCAAGTTGATCACACCTTCCTGTTTGTTTTTGTTTCTGCATACGCCAAACAGGTGTTTTTTGTGGGCTTTTTGAGCATCATCTCTTCATCATCTGTCAATTCTCATCAGGTATTATGTATTTTCAACTCGATGACCATAACATTTGATGCATTCTTGAGCATCCTCTGTCGATGACAATACCAATTTCAATTCGATGACCAGAATCGATGCTATCGATCTCTACTATCTTCTGGCCTCCTTTCTCCATCTGACACCCTTCAACCTACAACCCCCCCCCCCCCCCCCCCCCCCCGCGTTCTGTCTCTACAAATCATAAACCCCTCTTATCTGTTTTAACATATATTAGGTCTTGATCTTGATCTTGATTTTGATTTTTAGGGTTTTGATCTTGGGTTTTGGATTTTTGGGGTTTTGATCTTGATCTTGATTTTGGGTTTTGGACTCAAAACTCGACAGATTTTTTGTGGGTTTTTTGAGCATCCTCTCTTCATCATATCCAAAGGAAAACAGTCTATTGAGTCTCTTCTATATATGTATTTATATATATGCACTGAATATGTATATATACACAGTCTATTGAGTCTCTTCTATATATGTATATATACACAGTCAATCATGTTATCTTGAAACCAAATCCAAGGTTTAATCCACTTCAGAACTCAATGTTACTTATTTAGCAATTGGAATCAAGTTTGTATTTTGATCTGCAAGAGTTCAAGTGGCTGCAAGAGTTCATCAAATGGGCAAAAACCGTGTGAATTCGGTCTATTATCATGAGCTAGCATTTGGTCAGCCACCTGTGGTAAGAATTTGTATTTTATAAGCATGATTTTTTTATTTGTTAGACATTTGGTGCTCATATGATGTTATTTGGTATTTGGTGAATTGTATAGATCTGTGGTAAGAGTCCTTTTAGGGATCATCAATATTATGTAGCTTTTTGGACTTCAAATATGAAACCACTTAAAGGTACTAACAAGGGAGGACTCAATTTTTTTATATGATGGCACCATATAATATAGATAAAAAATAATTACTAAAAGCACGATTTCTATTGGCATGTCTTTATCTTTTTACTAACGTTTAATATCACTCGACCGTTTTAAGGGATTTTTAAAGTTTTTTTATTTGATTTCGAGGGATTTTAAAGTTTTTTTTTATCGATTTTGAGGCACTTTTTTGGTTTTCGTGGTTGATTTCAAAAGTTTTTTTTTTGGTTTTTTTCAAGAGTTTTTTTTCGGTTTTTTGGTTGATTATGAGGTACGGTTGCATCTTCTTGAACTCATGAATATGTATGGCGGCACTTTCTAAAGTGTGCCACATAGGTAGAAAACTTAACGGTGCTACGTGCCACATAGGTAGAAAACTAAAGTGTGAAGCACCTTATAAGCATTAATCCCCCAATGGGTCTTGACTCTTGAACTAGTTGATGGGCTCATGGTGGGGGTTGTGGATGGTAGGTCCAAAGCACGCGCGCGTGGCCGTGGCCGAGGCCAAAAAAAGCGGGTGCGGGCGCGGAAATTCGCGGAGTCGCACGAGGAGGCGCACATTGCATTTCGCACGCCGTTTAGTCTGAACTGATATCCCTTATCTTGGGGATTAGCTGAGGAAAACGTGGGCTTTACCAATATAAATATTGGGTTAAACCCTCTGTTTTGATACACTTCGAACATCGCCTAAACTGCTCTCTTTCTCTCTCGTTTTCTGCTTCCTGCCATCGCTTCATGCTACTATTTTCTGCCCATTTTTCTACATCGATCTTGCCTATAGTTCGTATTCATCGTTGTGAATTACGAACTCACGCATCAAATCCTGGGGCTTTGCGACGGTTGATCTCTCAGCGATAAGAGCGTTGTATAAAACCTTTAAGGACAAGTTTTCACCGTGCAGATCGTTCACAAAGTGCAGCATTCATTCGTCTAAGAAATTAACATGTTGGTTTTATAATTACTATCTCGCATTTAATTTATGTTCATAAAGTGAACACTCTGTTTCTACCCCTTCTTTCATCGAATCTATTATGAAGGATAGATTCAAACCGTGTGGTTAATATGATTTGGTTTTGAGTTTCCGAACGACTTTTGGACTGTCATATTTAATTATAAACAAGTGTTGGTTCAAGTTTCATAACAAAGTTTCAATCTTTATAATTAAATATTTTATTTTTATTGTTTCTAATTCTTATAAAATTACTTCTTAACAATCTTAAAGGTTTTATAAGATGGACACCGAAAATTTTCGCCTTTTGAACCAGGACCTAATGAAGCTTGAGAAATTTGACGGAACTTCCTACACCCGATGGGCCGATAAGGTCAAATTTATGCTAATGGTCCTAAACCTCTACTATGTCTTGGACCCCCAACTCGAACCCATTCCCGAAAATCCGGTTCCCGAGCCGAGAAAAGAACCGGATCGTAAAGCAATAGCTGGACAAACAAAGGTTCGTCCGCAAGGAGGCGGAAACCTTAGCCTGTGGTCATATAAAGAACACATTGTCTGATCGATTGTTCGACCTATACACCCCGGTCACATGCCCCCGTGAACTTTGGAAAGCTCTTGAATATAAGTATAAGTCACAAGAAGACGGAACCAACAAGTTTCTTGTGTCTCAATACTTACGTTTTCAAATGGTAGACGATAAACCTATTTTAGAACAAGTTCATAAAATTCAAGTTTTGGTAAACAAACTAAAAATGCTTTCCATTGTAATTCCAAAAAATTTCCAAGTAGGGGCAATCATAGATAAATTTCCCCCATGTTGGAAATATTTTTCAAAGAGAATGATGCATACATCCAAAGATTACTCTTTAGATGATTTATGCAAACACTAAGAATTGAGGAAGAGGCACGTAACCGGGATAAGAAAGGAAAGGTCATACTAAGTGCTAATAGCGTGCATGCTGTAGCAAAAAGGAAGGGTAGGGTTGGAGGTCCAAAACAGAAATGAAACTTGGGTCCTCAAAAGAAAAACTTTAAAAGATCGGGCCAATTCAATTCCGAGCAACATATCAAGAGGGTCGGAAAGTGCCACGTCTTTACTGATCCAATTAAATTCAGTTCAAAGGTATTGGGCTCATTTAGGTCATTTACTGATCCAATTAAATTAGATCTATGGATTCAGTTTACTCATTTAGGTCATTTACTAGTTCAAAGGGATTGGATTCAGATGTAGAGCCTGTCGATTGTAGTTAGCTCATTTAGTTGTTTATGAGCTTTATAAACTCTATTTTTATGTTTTGCTTGTGTGGTTTGAACTGTTTGACTTGATATGTATTAGGCATATAACATTTTAAGTTTTATATATTTTTGAATTTATTTTATGGGCATATTTCTCCCCGATATATCACCGCTATCTCACTGCTATAACTGCTATAGCAAATCAAGGTCTCGACCGCTATAACCGCTACAGACCGTGTTAACTGCTTAGCTTTCTATATCATTAAGCCACTACCAAACAGTTAAGTATATATAACTGACGAATAAGTTGCGAGTCCCATTAAGTTGTTGGTAGTATAACCTCACCTGCTTCCCTACTTTGGTTTTTTAGTCATTTATATAACTTTTAAGTGTATGATCATATATTCTGATAAAAATCGTTTGCTTTTTTTCTTCTTGTTCTTAGCTTTCAACGATGCATTGAAGGAGTAGCTACGTCGTCTGAAAATACTTACGGGTCGAACCTCATGAACGGTGGTTCGGTGATGAACTTCCGTCAACCGTTTGGACCAAACCACCGCCACCCCCAACCATGCCGCCATGAACACACACCGGTTTCAAAGAACTCCGAGATCGCATCTATTTCAGCAACAGTTTCACCAAATCCAGAATCGGCATCCATTTCGGGAGCAACAACTCCACCAGTTTCAGCAGAAACATCAACCCCAATATCCACAGCAGCCAGGACACAGAAGCTCCTTGTCAACGTAGAGTCGAAAAAACTACTTATTTCTTCTGAATAGAAAGTTTCGATGGTTAGTATTTCTGTAACATAAGTAAATTCTTTTATGCAATAACAACTTTTTATCATTTCTTTTCAAGTTTTATAAACTCAACAACACCTCTTGACGGGTTGATTACTTTGAAAGTATTAAAGTGTCATGGCTCCAAGCGGAGACATCGATTGCACGTCAACTTGAATGATATGAGAGGTAGACTTGAGAAAGTTACCGACAAAGAGATTTGTCCTCCGTGTTTTTCAACTTGGTTAATTCTCTACGGGTTGATCACCTTAAGGTGTTAAAGTGGAATGGACTTAGAGATAAGCCATTTAGCTCACGCCAACTTGAACAATATGAGAATCCACTCGAGAGAGTGATTTTTAACAAAAATATATCCTTTTTGTTTATCCATATATTTTGAAGACAGTATTTGTACTTTCACTGGTCCGGATACATCATAGAGATATGTGTAGAAAGCTATAATATCAGTACATTAGTGAAGTCCGAGAGGAATACCTTCAAAATAAGTTATGAAAATAGTTGTTGCTAAAATGGGTGTTATGGCATTCTGCCAAAATTGGTTAGTTTGACAACCTTAATTTACTTATGTTTCTATTTGCATCTCACCCTAAGTCTTACACCCCGGCTCTTTTTATTAACTGTTAAAATCACAAAATCAATCACACAAATTATAATCTTCAACTTCGCCATCTGAAGTTAGTCTTTCAACTCAAGATCTTGCAACTTAAGATACCTATCCCTGTAGAATACGATACTTGGTTCTTACCATTTTATTACTTGAAAGGCGATAGTAGGGTTAAAAGTGTACTTGCTTTTAATCTTATTTGTCACATATCGAAAGGTATATAATTATCCTATCAAGTATGCTAGTGCAATAGGATGCATGATGTATGCGATGCATTGCACTAGACCGGATATTGCTTTTATTGTGAGTATACTGAGTCAATATATTAGCAATCCCGGTGCAGATCACTAGAAAGCTATCAGTAGAGTATTGGGTTACTTGAAAAGAACCTGTGATCTAGAGTTAACATACACGACACATCGAGGAATCTAGGAGGTATATTCCGATGCCAGTTGGATAGATCACTCTAGTAACTATAAATCCACCGGTGGGGCGATTTCTTGGGAGAGCAAGAAACAATCGTGTTTAGCTCATTCAACTATGGAAGCCGAGCTTATTTGCCTAGCTGCAACAGGCAAAGAGGCCGGATGGATTAGAGATCTATTAATAGATATACATATACGGCCTGATCGACGCCTTCTGTCAAAAGTTTACAATGTTGTGTATAATGGGAAGTCGCGACACATAGGTCTCCGACACAATTTCGTGAGACAATTGATTAATGATGGTACCATAAGCATTGTGTATTTCAAGTCGTGTGGAAACTTGGCTGATCTAACCAAGCCTCTGACGAGAGACTTAGTAGGATCAACTACTAGAGACATGGGTCTGAAACCACGTAGAATCAATTAGTGATGAAAACCCAACTTGGATTTAGTGCTCCTATCTACCAAGTTTAAAGGGTAACAACAAGTCACTATTTGATAGTAGGTACTATCAACTGATAGATCCATGTAAGGTAAAAGATAGTACGGCGTTGCCGAGAATGAGGTTGAGTTAAAACTCTTAACAAAGTTTAGAGGCATCTTAGCAACGAAGATGTTATAGAACTTTGCCTGTATGACTGAGAGGTGGTGCCGCCTCAAATGAAGAATAGTGGTTCTTCTTCTAAAAGGTCATGAAACAGGGTTTAGCGCATGGCCATATTCACGCTCAGTGAGAAGGCAAGAATTCTAGATGATGTCTGTAAGTAAGCCGGAAAGATCTTAAGATTCAAGGTTTAAATATAAGTCATACCATTGAATTGATCTCTCCTTGCATACTTACATAAAACATGGTTTAATCTTAGTGACACCACTGTGACATCGCCTACTATGAATGTTAGAAAATCTCCTGGTGGGGGATTGTTGGAAATTATGTGGGTTTGGAAATTTCCTTCCATCCCACATAGGTAGAAAACTAAAGTGTGAAGCACCTTATAAGCATTAATCCCCCAATGGGCTTTGAACTAGTTGATGGGCTCATGGTCGGGGTTGTGGATGGTAGGTCCAACGTACACGCGCATACCCGTGGCCGTGGTCGTGGCCGAGGCCGAGGATGCGGACGGGCACGAGAATTCGCAGAGTGGCGCGAGGAGGCATACTTTGCACTTCGCACGCCGCATCAGAGCAGAAGGAGCCTCGCCCTAAGCTCCCGAATACCTTTTTGGTACAGAAAACATCGAGAGAAAGAGGCAGTCAATTTTATCAGCTTTGTAGATAATCTTCACGTTTTTTAATTGACCGAGTCTTATCAGTTGGTTAAAAACGAATTTAATATTTTTTAAAAAAAAAGTGGAATATCTGTGGGACTTAGTCTCAACTGATATTTCTTATCTTGGGGATTAAGCTGAGGAAAACGTGGGGTTTGCCAGTATAAATATATTGGGTTAAACCTTCTGTTTTTATACACTGCGAACATCGCCTAAATTGCTCTCTTTCTCTCTCGTTTTCTGCTTCCTGCCATCGCTTCCTGCTACTGTTTTCTGCCCATTTTTCTGCATCGATCTTGTCCACAGTTTGTACGACTCATGGCTGCGAATTACGAACTCAAACTGCATCAAATCCTGGGGCTTTTCAACGGTTGATCTCTCAGCGATAAGGGCGCCGTATAAAGCCTTTAAGGACGGATTTTCACAGTGCAGGTCGTTCACAAAGTGCAACATTCATTCATTGAAGAAATTAACAGGTTGGTTTTATAATTACTGTCTCACATTTAATTTCCGTTCACAAAGTGAACACTCTATTTCTACCCCTTTTTTCATCGAGTCTATCACGAAGGATTGATTCGAACCGTGTGGTTAATACGATTTGGTTTCGAATTTCCGAACGACTTTTGGACTGTCATATTTAATTATAAACAAAGTCTTGGTTCAATTTTTATAATGAAGTTTCAATCTTTATAATTAAAGATTTTATTTTTATTGTTTCTAATACTTATAAAATTACTTCTCAACAGGTCCGTCCATGGTACTAACAGAGTGAGAGGTGAAACATGTAGCTACTGTCCCAGACACCAGCTTTCTCTTTCAATCATGACAAAAAAAATTGTTAGCTTGCATGGGGTATTGTTGTAAACAACTTAAATAGCCCAGTGGGTTGTAGCTTTATTATTTTCACATATAAAATTGCCTTCTAAATTTTGTTATCTCATACCTATGCTTCTGAGCCGCATTGCTGCTGTCTTTTTTGCTCTAAAAGTAAGGTTAGAAGATTGATTCCAAATCCAATTATGTTCCTATTTTGGCTCATCGGCTCTCAACTCTCTTTTATATGTTTCTATTTTTGCTGTTAATAAATGAAACAAAGATTGGTAGTTATGGTGATGCTCTTCAATAATTTTCTATGCCCTTATGGCATTTAATCTGAATTTTTGTTTCTTCAGGGTGGCAGGATGTTTCAGGGAAGTGAGTATTGTCATTAACTTATTTTATAGTTAAGTTGGTATTTTTCTTTTGCTAATGGCTTTGAGCTGAATTGTTTTTCCATCGTAAAAGAAAGTCTTTTAAGTTGGCAGTCTTTGTAAGAGGAGATGGTTCCATCGTTTTCTAATGCCAAGACTACGTGTTTTGATGTGCAGTCAACTGTCAAAGCTACCGAACATGCTTAAAATTGTTAATTTATATATGTAGACTTGTTTGTATATAGCTAGGCCCATGATATAGCCCAACCCATTCAATGTTGCAATCTTCTATTTATAGTATGATTAATGAGATTGGAAGGATTATGGGAAAATATTCTGATTTCATGGTATCAGAGCTTATCCCTTCCAATATCAATCTCATCTAATCCCTTCCTAATCTCACGACCTAAAACCTAATTTCGTCCTCCCTGTTTTCTTCTGCTTCCTCTTCTCTTCTACACCCATGGCCGGCAATACCGAATGGCACAAGATCAACTCCCTCGTAAAGCTGTGGATCTATGGAACCATTTCAAAGCAACTGTTGCAGATGATTCTGAAGAAAGGTTTGACGGCTCGTTCGGTTTGGGCACGTCTCGAGAATCTATTTCAAGACAATAAGGATGCACGTGCGACTCGGCTCGACAATGAACTTCGAAACATTACGATTGGTGATCTCTCCATCACTGATTACTTTCAGCATCTCAAAACTGTGTCAGATCTCCTTGGCAACATTGATGCTTCGGTATCTGAGAAGAACCTCGTCACATACATGATTAATGGGTTGACTAACAAGTACGAAACCATAGCAGGAATAATCAGACATAGTTCACCATTACTGTCATTTCTTCTAGCCCGGTCAATGCTTCTTCTCGAGGAACAACAGTTGTCTCGGTCTCCAAGAAATCCACCAACACACCATACCCATCCCTCCTCTCCTACTGTTCTCCATACCGGCAACAACAACCCTCGATGAAACTTTGATCTTCGTAATGACAGCCATAACGACCATCGCAACGACCGTAACGATTGCCGCAACGATCGCAGATCTCACCCTCGACAAGGACCGTTTTCCGGAAATCCTTGGGGCATGTATGGTGGCCGCCACCGCCACCGTGGGCCTCCTATCGTCCTCCAGCCACCCAACAACAACAACGGCGCCAAGGCCCTTCGGGCTCCTCTGATTCTGCGGGTATTCTTGAATCTCGACCGCAACAGGTTTTTAATGCATCGACCAGTCATGTCTCACCTCTGTGGTAGTGGTTCCCTCCGGTCTCTGATCATCAACCCACGTCTCTACTCAAGTGTTCAATACGCTATCTTTGAACGATCCTGGGGATGCAGGTTGGTATATGGACACCGGAGCCACATCTCATCTCGCCTCCGATGAAGGTACACTCAAAACCATTTTAAATACGCGTAATGTTGAATCTGTATTTGTTGGTGATGGGTCTTCCATCCCTGTTGTCAATATGGGGCACACTGATCTTCCGAACACCAACCCTCATCGCCCGTTACATCTTCATAATGTCCTAATCACTCCTAATATTATCAAAAATTTAATCCTTGTTCGTCAATTTACTAAAATTAATAAATGTACTATTTAGTTTAATGCTTTTGGTTTCTTTGTGAAGGACTTCCAGACCCGCCAGACTCTTTTTAGATGTGACAGCACTGGCGATCTCTACCCCGCCATTTCTGCCTCATCTTTTGTTGCTCTTCTCTCCATGAGTCCATCAATGTGACATCAACGTCTAGGCCATCCCGGTGAAAGTGTGCTGCAGTTTTTAGTGTCTAATGGTTTTATTTCATGTAATAATGCGAAGACTCGCATGTCTTGTCATGCTTGTCAGCTTGGCAAACATGTTAGGCTTCCGTTTCATCGTTCAGAGTCTGTAGTCGAGTCCATATTTGACATTATTCATTCCGATTTGTGGACATCTCCTATATCTAGTTCTAGTAGTCTTAAATATTATGTTTTGTTCCTTGATCATCATTCTCATTTCTTGTGGGTTTACCCTTTATGTCATAAATCTGATGCTTATGATAAATTTTTGCATTTTCTGGCTTTTGTTAAAACTCAATTTATTCGTGAAATTAAATCTTTTCAATGTGACCACGGGGGTGAATTCAACAGCTCCCGTCTTCATGATCTGTTTGCATCCAATGGGATGCAACTTCGCTTCTCTTGTCCTAAAACGTCCCAACAAAATGGCAAAGCTGAACGAATGATACGTACAATCAACAATGTGATACGTACGCTTCTCTTTCAAGCTCACCTCCCCCCACTTACTGGGTCGAGGCTCTACACATGGCCACCCATTTACTTAATCTTTTCCGCCCATCTCCGTATCGAATTCCATCCCTTTCACCAAACTCTTCAACAAAACCCCGTCATATGCACACCTTCATGTGGTCGGTTGTTTGTGCTATCCTCACACCTTTCCACCCCATAAGCTCGCTCCTCGTTCTACCCCGTGTGTTTTCCTCGGTTACCCGTCTAATCACCGCGACTATAGATGTCTTGACCTCTCCTCTAGGAAGTTCATTATTTCTCATCACGTCACCTTTGACGAATCGATATTCCTGTTTGGCTCAATGACACCTACTCAATCACCCTCATATGACTTTCTAGTCTCATCCTTTGACCCATCTCCCATATAACGTCACCTTTTGGCGTCACCATCCCTACCTATTGTCTCGACTCCTATGCCCACAGTCGCCGAGCCTACTTCCCCACATTCCCCTCCTCCGACCGAACCCACCATCCCTACCTCCACTTCTGCTGACCACGCCTCCTCTGCTGATCCTATGCCGCTACCTCCTTCCAGCCATCCTATGGTCACTCGATCTCAACGGGGTGCTACTAAACCCGTTAATCGTCTCAATCTTCACACCACCTCCGACTCCCCCGTCCCCCGCTCCTACGTCCATGCCCAAAAAGACCCCAAATGGCACCAAACAATGCACGATGAATATAATGCTCTTATTTCTAATGGTACTTGGGTTCTTGTTCCGAAGCCCCCGGGGGTGAATATTGTCAGGTCAATGTGGCTATTCAAGAAAAAGTTCCATCGAGATGGCACTTTAGACCGATATAAAACTCGTCTGGTGGCAAATGGAAAGAGTCAACGATTGGGTATCGATTGCGACGAGACATTTAGTCCGGTTGTTAAACCGGCCACTATTCATACCGTTTTGAGCCTTGCAGTCTCACGTCATTGGCCAGTTCACCAATTTGATGTAAAAAATGCATTTCTTTATGGCTCTTTACAGGAAACAGTATTCATGCATCAACCTCCGGGTTTCGTTGACTCCATGCACCCTGATTATGTCTTCCATCTTCGGAAATCCCTCTATGGGCTGAAGCAAGCACCACGTGCCTGGCTTCAGTGCTTTGCTCAATATGCTATCCGTTTTGGGTTTGATCATAGCAAATCAGATTCTTCGTTGTTAATATATCGACGGGGTGACTCTTTGGCCTATCTCCTTATCTATGTCTACGACATTATCCTTACGGCATCCTCTTCATCATTGTTACAACAGATCATTGCCTCTCTCAACAACGAATTCTCAGTGACTGACTTGGGGGCACTAAATTATTTTCTTGGCATCTCCGCTACACGTAATCGATCTGGTCTCTTTCTATCTCAGTAGAAATATGCATCAGAGATTTTAGAGCGCGCCAAGATGATGAACTGCAAGCCATGCAACACGCCCGACGACACACAATCTAAACTCGCTTCCTCCGGCCGCCGGTATCCGATTCAACATTTTATAGAAGCCTTGCCGGTGCTTTACAGTATCTTACCTTTTCTCAGACAGATCTCACCTATGCAGTGCAACAAATATGTCTATTTATGCATGACCCACGAGAACCTCACCTCAATGCTCTTAAACGCATCATTCGGTACGTCCGAGGGACCCCTTACTACGAGGTTCAACTCTATGCATCCACTACTAACGGGCTCACCGCTTACTCAGATGCTGATTGGGGCGGTTGCCTGACCACTTGTAGATCCACGTCCGGATATTGCGTTTTTCTTGGTGAAAATCTCCTCTCGTGGTCATCAAAACGGCAACCTACGATCTCACGTTCTAGCTCCGAAGCCGAATACCGAGGCGTGGCAAATGCTGTTGCTGAAACCTGTTGGCTTCGGAACTTAATCCTTGAACTTCACTCACCGATCAAAATGGCAACCATCGTTTATTGTGACAATGTAAGTGTTGTTTATTTCTCCACCAACCCCGTTCAACATCAACGTACGAAGCACATTGAAATTGACATACATTTTGTTTGTGATCACGTAGCATTGGGCAACGTTCGAGTACTTCATGTCCCTTCAATCTCTCAGTATGCTGACATTTTTACGAAGGGACTCCCATATTCTCTCTTCACTGAATTTCGGTCTAGTTTGAGCGTTCGGCCTCAACCTCCCGCTCAAACTGCGGGGGTATATTAATGTATATATGTAGATCTGTTTGTATATAGCTAGGCCCATGATGTAGCCCAGCCCATTCATTGTTGTAATCTTCTATTTATAGTCTGATTAATGAGATTGGAAGGATTACGGGAAAATATTATGATTTCAAAAATATGCTTCGACTAGTTTATGGCATGTGTTTATAGATTTGTGGCTTGTGTTGATATTGTTGTTGGGTTTGTTGCCAATGCTGTTGGTATATCGTGGAAGAGTTGAGTACATCTTAAATTATATATTAGCTTTTGCAATATGGAATTCATGTTGAATTAATGTAATAATGCATGCATGTTCTTGGATCTTTTGAAAGGAAAATTAACTTGGAGGTTTCTACATCTTTTTCTGTTTAAATTGTTTTGAGTAAAAATTAACTTCTAGAAATTACTAAAAAATATTTGTTAGAGAACACCTTCAATGTTCGCATCCTTTTTGGATATATTACCTTAGTCATCTCCAACTCAATACTAAAATTCTAAAAACACTATATCGAATGTGTTGTTGACTCCAATCTGATACTAAAACACTAAAAAAAAAAGTAGAGGTCAATAACATAGTCCTATTTTGAACGTCAATAAAGTAGTCCTTCATTTTTTATATTAACATTATAATGAAATTATATATATATATATGTGTGTATATATATATATAGAGAGAGAGAGAGATGGACTTTCATATACAATGGATGCAACTCATTTATCCACCAACCATTTTTTTTTAATTTTAAATAAGTGTAGTTGCAATCAACAAATGGTTTGGTTTTAAGGGTTGCATAATAATCTACCTCTATATATAACTATATATGTAAACATATTTTATTAAAATAGTAAAAACGTTTGGTGAGTGATTCCCTATTAGAAAATCTTTGACTAAAATCTTCAAAATAGATTTAAAAGCCAAATCATAACTCATATCATTTAAAATGATATTTTCTCAAATCCAAACGTACCAAATATTCTCATCTTTCATAAAAACCCCTTTCTCTAACGAAGATTCAATAAGTAATTTTCTTTGTTTATAAATCAAAACAGTAAGCTTATTGAATCAAAAAGGATAACGTTTTAAATCAGTCCGACAACTCAAGTTATCGCATCATACTAATCCGATAAACTTTCTTTTCTTTTATAAAACAGGACTCGAGGCAACACCTCTTCTCACTACTCCTAACCAGTATACCTCATATACAGGTTAGTACTCTCATCCTTTCCAAACCATCACCTGCTTCACGAGCGCCTGGTTCGGTTCACGCTATCCGAAATAGCCGAATCGTTAATTACGCCACCACAATCATTTATACGCTTTCTCCGTCCACTCACCGCGGTCTTTAACCGCTAAAATTCTGGTGACCCACTCAGTTTCGGTCAACCACTTTTCTTGTTAGTTTCACAAAATACTAACAATTAACATCATAATCTCCGCCCACTCCTCACGGGCTTTAATCTCTAAAATTTCTGTGACCCACACAGTTTTGGTCAACCTATTTACTTGTTAGTTTTCACAAAATACTAACAATTAACATCATACAATCTCAATTATATGAAATAAATCACGTGTGACGGAAAAACACGTATTTTACAAAAGCTTTGTAAAAACTCTCTTATCTCATCAAATAACACATATTTTTACGTGGAAAATATTTTATAACAACTTCTCAAATAAAATTCATATGTGTTATTTTCCCAACAACTCAAAATCAAACTCCGTAAATCATATAACGATAATAATTCAGTTATATCAATTAGGCATATTATAGAAATAAAATACTTTCTCAATAATATATGCATTTCAGTTTATAGAAACATTTATAAAAACTCATATCGGTCCTAAATAGACAGGTAAACTTCTAGCGGGTAACAAACTCGAATATGAAACACGTAATCTGAACCATATAATATTACGGGTCACAATCCAAATAAATAAACCCATCTTACTGTACTCTATATATATATATATGTACGCCATAAATATAAATTCTAAGTCTTACCTCAAATTCTCCTCTCTTTTTCACTTTCGTAGGAACTACAGAGACCAAAATTCTAAATCACTTTCAAACTTAATTATGAAAAATAAATTTCATAACTAAAGCAAACTCTTTATATATAAAAGAGAGGAAGAGGCGGTGGACACCGTTCTCTACCATTCCATCATCAAACACATGCACACCGGTGCATGTTTCAATTTCATTGGACCAAACACAAGTAGGTCAAACTAAATTTCCAAAATTCATCCTTTCACTTCAAGTCCATTCACAAAACCACTCCCTTCATTTTCCACCGTTAATTATATCGAACCCGACAATTACATCTTGATTGAATTTTTATGTCCCACCGCATTGCTCGAGTACATAACTAGTATAGTGATAAAGGGTTTTTATTATTCTTGGGAGTGATGAGCGATGAACTCCGTGGTTGATACACACTCTCTTTCTATATACATACACACACACATATATATATATATATATATAAAGAGGTTCATGCGAGGACGATAACTGTTTACGAGAATGCGAGGACAATTCTCAGCCAATCATTTTGTACATGAAACTTTTCATGTACAAAATCACATATGATTTACGTACAAAATCATATATGATTAGCCGCGACTTTTCCCACGACTTTCCCACGAAAAAAATCGCGCGTGTCATTTTTGATGCTTACAAAATCACATATGATTTTGTACATCAAATCATATATGATTTTGTACATGAAAAATTTCATGTACAAAATGATCGGCCGAGGATTGTCCTCGTATTCTCGTAAATTGGTATCGTTCTCGTATGAACCCACCTCTCTCTCTCTCTCTCTATATATATATATATAGGGGGGTCTTCATGGAAGATCTAAGTTAATCTGATAACCATGAGATCCAATCTAATCCATTGAATTAGTTGATCAATGGTCCATAATTAATTGAATTAATTATAATGAGACTACCTAAAAATAAAACAGTTTAATTTAATTAAATTTTATCAATGGGTACCATTGTAATTTTACATTTAAAGTCATCTTCATCTAAATAAAACGGGTACTATATTCAGGGTATGTTATGATAACAAATAAAAAAAAAATATTCTTTTGAAATCAATTCAAATCAAGAGATCGCTGCAACTCAAATAATCCTTAGGCTCCCTTTCAGTACGAAGAATCATCCTAGGGTTTTCCCGATAAGCCCTAAAATCCGATTCGCGTTTTTTTGCCGCCCGATTAAGTTCAAAAATTGATTAACCAAGATGGAAGAAGGCGATGGAGGTATGTGATACATTATGAAGGTACCAATGTACCATACATATTCATAGAGAAGGTTATATGTATACAATTTACAGCGTCCAATGATGTACCATACTTATTCATAAAAATGTACCATACATATTCATAGAGAAGGTACCATACGTATTCATATATTTTTTACATACAAGAAACAAATTCCCATATACCTTACTAAATTATAAAAATTAGACTTTTATATCAACATTAAATAATTACCATTTGCTTGTTGGTTGGGCATACAATTTACAGCGTCAACCATATATTCTTATTCATACGGTACCACATGTGTTCATGTGATTTGATATGAACACAGGAAACAACTTCGAAAAACTCTGTATATAAATAAGTGAACAAATGTATATAAAACTTTCTGTGTATAATCAAAATGTCTTCTGCTGCTGAACTAAATTGAAGCCGATGTGTTTTTGATTTTACTCTGTTAGATAATCAACCTTTAGAGGGTTCTCATTTGATTATGCCCCTATATATATATAGTTGTGTACCCGTGTAATGCAGCGGGATACAATATTTAAATAAATGTAATAAAAATGCAAAGTATAAGCAGGTTTTTATTTAAAAAAAAAACACAATCGGTTTCATCGTACGTTGAGTGTGAGAATGGGTAAAAATAATGGTGTTACGGCTATGAAAAACATTTTTCATTATGTATCAATACTTGTTAGGCCATGTATACACCAAAACATAATTTTACAAAATAAATTTCACATGTTAAAAAAAAATTCAAATACAGTTGGGTGGTGTTATAACCGGTTCCAATAAACCAACTAAGGCATGCACTTCATGCTTAACATTTTCAAATCCACGTTTGAACCATCAAACCAGATGTGAGGAGACATTCTAGATAGACTCGATCAACAAGGGCTAGTGAAGTTGTTCAAATCTATCTGCTGTATGATTCAAACTTGAACATATTGCATAATTGAGCCAATTAGGTCGTTTCACATGTGATAAAATAATTACTTCTTGATGATCAAATATTGTTTAGCCCACGGGTGTACACCTGTGGGCTAAACAATATCTAATCATCAACAAGTAACTATTTTACCACACTTTTTGGTTTGATGAACTGAAAATTAAGCCAAATGCACATATGAATTGTGAATTGTGTGAATCCAATTACATAAATTTGTGTATTTTTTTAATGGGAAAATTTCATATGCATCATTTAAAACTTCCTATATTACGTATATATCTTTGTAAAGTTTGAAACTACATATATATACTTCTAAAACCTCCAAAATTCACATATATGTCATTATTCTTAATTTAATTATTTTTAAAAGATTTAAAAAATAAAAATTATTATCTCTAAATTGAATTTATTTACTAAATTACTTAACAACCCTTATGAATTTATCACCCCCTTCTTTATAACCAATTTTCAGAAAGGTAGTTAAGTAATTTAAAAAATAAATTCAATTTACAGATAATGATTTGTATCTTTTAAATGTTTTTATAATAATTAAATTAGGAAGAATGACATATATATTATTTCTAGAGGTTTAAAAAGATATAAATAGTTTCAATATACGTAATATAGAAAGTTTTAAAGAATATAGATGAAATTTTCCTTTTTTTATTTGTACGGTTTGCATTTGTTAGGATGAATTGAATAGACCTACGATTATGAACAATGAATGAGGCAACCATTTTCCTTTTCTCAAATTTGATACATCTTTTATAATGGAAGAATCATTAATCATGGGTTTAAATCATTAAGACATTTTAGTATAGACTTTTAGGTGTTTTTTGTTTTTAAGAGATGTTAAAATCTAAAAACTTATTCACATCTACTTGACAAAAAGATTGAAAATAGAACAAATAAGAATATATGTTTTTGTAAATTGATAAATTTTTGAATATGTGTAATCATCTATTTTACCGCACAATTATTATAACAAAGAACGTATATATAAAGAATTCCACTTTTATTCATAAATATGTAAAATAATTATCCAAAAATCTTTTATAACTATAACACTCATTTTCAATCAACAAAAATTTCAACATTACCCATTTATTTCAATCTCTTCCTAAAATCTATTACATCTAAATTATAAGTACATCGTCACTTTTTAACCCATCCAAATCCTATTAAAGTATTTTTTAACAAAATTCTAGTCCCCATCTTCAACCTCATCATCATGAGTCATCCCCTTGGTCATTGAAGTAGTATAATTATTTTCCTACAAACTGCACCATGACTTCAGATGAAAATAGAAACAATACAATTGAATTTGTTATTTGTGTATAAAAAATATATGTGAAATTAGTCAAGTAATAAGCCAAAACATGATTAAAACGAAGTGGATAATCAAAATCTCCAATCCCACCCGTAGGATTCACAACTATGAATGAATAAATCGAGATTATATAATTAAGATACAAATACAGGGAATAATCGAGAGATGCATCTAACAGTGTGTTTACCCGATGACACCGGTTCCACAGAGAGGTACGTCAACACCGGGAGTCGTTAACCGAGAAATGTGGGGGCAAAACATTGATTTAAATATCAAGCAAGGTTGAAAAACACTGATTTAAGAGATAACAAGATTTCTAGTGGAAGACTTGTTATATATATATATATATATATATATATAGAGAGAGAGAGAGAGAGAGAAGGGGAGGGGGAGGTTCAAATGAGAACTTTGTAAATTTAAAGAAAAACAAAGGAACACTTTGTGAACTACAAATGATGTGGGTCCCACACATTTGAGGGATATATATATATATATCAAATCAATACAAAATCTTATAGCACAATATGGTCGAAATGGGATAACAAAGTCATGAATAACAATTAACAAATTTTAGGTGGCGTTTGGTTCACATAATGGAATCTGTTGGAATTGGAATCTGTCAAAGGAATTGGAATCTGAAGAAATTGGAATCGAATTTAATCATGTTTGACCATGCGTTTGGTTGGCAGGAATTGGAATGGAATTTGTCTAAGGAATCTGAATATGCATGTTTGGTTCGTAGGGTATAATACTAGTGATGGGGTGGGGTGGAGGCGGTAGTGGTGGTGGCGCCGGTAATGGTGGTGGCGCCGGTAGTGCTGGCGGTAATGGCGGCGGCAGTGGTGGCGGTAGTGATGGCGGCGGCGCTGGTAGCGGTGGCGGTGGGGCGACGATGGTGATGACAGTGGTGGCGGTAGTGGTGATGGATGGCGTAGTGACAATTGTGGTTGTGTTGGTGAAGGAGACAGTGATAACAATGTAATGGCAGTGTTGGAAGCGACGATGACAATAGTAGTAATGGTGGTGCCGGTAGTGGCGGCGACAATGGTGGTGGCGGCGGCGGTGGTGGTGGTTGCTGCGGTGGCAGGGTGGTGATGACGGTGGTGGTAGGGGTGAAGGAGATAACGGTAACGATGGTGATGGCAGGGTTGGAGGTAGCGGTGACAACGGTAGTGGTAGTGGTGGTGTCGGCGGTAGTGGTGGTGGATGTACGTGGTGCTGATGACTGTGGTTGTGTTGGTGAAGCAGAGAGTGGTAACGATGGTAATTAAAGTGTTGAAGGTGACGATGACAACAATAGTGATGGCCACGTGGCGGCGACAGGCAATCACGGTGGTGGTGACGGTGGCAACGATGGTGGTCACATCCATCATCATGGTCGGATAAAATGAAATTGAGTAAATATAAGCAAATAATGATTTTTTCCTTCAAAGATGCTAAAATTGAAGGAATTTACATTCCACCATATGTGGAATTTGAATTCCTTATCAAAACTCAAGGAATGAACCAAACGTATGAATGGAATTCGGTCAATTCAGATTCCGCCGGATTCCAGCGAACCAAACGTCACCTTACTTTTTAGATAAGAAGCGATGAAAATTACATCTACATGTGCATCAGATTAAAAATCCAATTTAACAATGATAAGAACAGATGAGGAGAACACTCAGATAACAAAGATACAAAAAAATGACAAAAATAAACAGGAAAGATGCACCTACAATGGAATGAGAGGCATCATCTTGCCTGTACATGATCCATTTGTGCATATTCATCTCATATCAACTTTCATATCACTGTTTATATATTTATAATAGTTCAACTTTTATATGTTTATTGATCTTTTCATATTTATAATAGTTCAACTTCATATCATTTTCATAGATATGCCAACTACAGGGAACTTACATAAAAATAATGCCATATGTCATTTTAATCAACAAATAAAAAAACCCAGAAACAGGGGCAGACCCACCCTATGGGGAGGGGGGTCTCGTGCTACAGTTCAACCGTATTACGTAAGGGTAAAAAAACCGCGTTTCGTAAGTTTTACATGAGGTGCACCCGCTAAACTTTTGATATTTCAAGGGTTAAATGAGCACTACTTTAAAAAATCTCTCCAAATCAACCAAAAACCTTAAAAAATCACTCGAAATCAACCAAAAACCATAAAGAAAATCACTCGAAATCAACCAAAAATCTAAAAAAATCTTTCGAAATCAACTGAAAAACTTAAAAAAAGTCCACAAACGGAGAATTCGGCTAAAAAAATCCCTCGAAATTAACCGAAAAATACATTAAACAGCTTTGCGGACATTTGATACAATTTAAGGATGCACCCAATCGGGAAAAATCCTGGGTCTACCACTACCCCAGAAAGAAAGAAAACAGCTTGATGAATCAAAAACTCCATTAAAGAAAATTTAAATAAAATGGATTGATGAAAGGAGATAGTGATGTTCATCAACAATAGAAAATGACTGTCATGTTTTCTCCTATAAATCAAACCATTTATGAGCATTAAAAGCACTACAAGTACAAATAAATATAACTTGTACAATATCCCTCAGTTCAATATATACAAGCTTTAATTAAAGGAAATAAAGGTATCGATCACCATTGAAATCAGAAGATGAACTTGAATCAAAATGAAAACCAACCTGGGAATTTGGAAACAGTGAAACTTTAGCATAAACATCATCAGTTCCTTATTATTCAGCCTAATTTTATCAAATTTCACAAATCAATCACCTCATTAAACCTTAATCCACAAATTTCACAGAAAAAAAATAATGAAACCACAGGACATAGAAAGAACTTACATGAAGTTTAACATCAAAAACACGTGGGGATGAAGTTTAAACTCGCCGGAACTGAAACAATCGTTGGCCAATTGCAGTTCGTTGTTCAAGGTGATCTTGAGGGCAGTACACAACAGCATTCCCTTTCTTCGGCAGCGAAATCAAAGGTCCGGCACAAGCATGCCATAACTCCAAACAACACACCACCGTATTAGCACAAGAAACCACCGGTTTCGCCGGAGATGACAACAAATCCGTCGTAGCAGAATCGGAGCAATTCGAAGACGACTCAACACCTAACGACTTCAAAACGTTGTCATTAACAGAATTGTTGAGATGATACAATACTGGAAGAAAGAAAATAAAAAGGAAATTACATTGAATGAAATCGGTAGAGGAGCCTAACCGTATTGATATATGGAATTGTATTAGGAGGAATCATGACAATGGGAGTCTGGGAATCGTCTCTTGGGAACTTAATTTATGAATCATCATTTTAGGAAGAGAAGACCTATACGAGGGAAGTGTGAGAGTCGTGTTTGGGAAGATGATACGTGATAGAGTGTTGTATTGGGAACCTAAATTCTGAGGGTAGTATCAACAAGTTGTACATCGAGCTTCTCAGATTGTAACTAAGACTTTTTAAATTTTATGCATAGAAAAGTAGTATGTGAGTCCAGTACAAGTGCAATCAAAGTAATAGTAATCAAACACGAACAGTAATCGCTGGAATGAATCACGTAGTCGGCTTGATTATCATTGAATATAAAGATGCGATTACAGAGAGAATTCAAAGTATACGACTATTAGGTTTTTCTATTCAGAACTAGGTTAAAACATAAAGTAAACCTACTTTATATACCTTTCGGTATTTACACATTTAATCATTCATCTTTAATTCCCCAACTTTAATACAATAAACTATTTGACCCTTACATCTCCTCCTTTGTATTAAATTTGCAAAGTAACTCAGATCACTTGGATTTTCGCAGATCAAAGACGGCATCAGATTTTCTGAGAAGCTGTGTGTGTTGCAGGCGTTCATCAATATTCAAATCAGAGGTTGGATACACTGAAATTTATCATTGATCTTCATATCCACTTCTTATCTTCAAGCAAATCATATCTGAAGACTAACAAACTCCACTTTTAACAAAATACAATCTTCAGATTAAAAACTTTAGGCTTGAATTAATCTCTAGGATCTTCGGAACACATCTGAAAAACAGTCAGCAACCAAACTTTAAACAACAAGGCTCGAAGCTTTCAGTGTACTAAGCTTCTTCAATACCAAACTTCTTCAAATGGCTTTATCATTAGTAACTCTCAACAGTTAAGCACCGAGATCTTTTAAGTTCTGACCGCTCCCCCTCAACTTCAGAATCATGTCTTACAGTCTTAGAACATCTCTTCTTGTTTCTTGTTGTCTTTGCACAATGTCTTCTTTATATATCTTTGATGTGTCTTTGATACGCTTTCTCCCCCGCATGATGATTAGGAGAATCCCTATGCATCATGAATCATCAAAGACGCAATCAGTCAGTTGTATCAAACACAAATGTTAGCTCCCCCTCAGAAAAACATCTCTTTTAGAAGAATTTGCTCCCCCTTAAAAGATGATTTTTATCGAACAAGTATCTCCTCTTTGAACAATGGGTAATCAGCTAACATACAGAAGCACGTTTAGCAACTATTATCACTACAATCAAAACAAATTCTATTGAGTGGCCTTTTTCAGTGTTGGTAACGGGGTAGCACTGATAAGACATCCAGTCATCACTGAAGTAAAGTTATAGAACTAACTTCTCAGACTGTTCCGGCATAAAAACAAAGCTATGCATTTTGAATCACAAAGACTCGTGAATGTGTGAAAAAAAATCATCTAGCTTTAGGCGCAAATAGACTCATTGTGCATTGAACTGAAGTTTGAAGGTGGGACAGACTTCCTTCTTTTTCAATAGCAGTTTCCCAAATGAAAACTAGACAGATCTTATGTTGCGTCCCTATGAAAACTTGAAACATCTCTTTGTTAAGAAAGAAATGAGTAGTAGGTAGTGTTAAATCAAGAGTTGACATGGGCTAACTGCATGTTTCAATGATGGTCATCAAAGAATTATGAACCAATCAGTAGATGTGCTTGCGCAGCTAGAAGTGGTTGGTGTAGAGTTTTATTTTTCTTTCAACTGTGTTCTCACACCCTCTATATTTTAATGAAATCCTCACTTCTAACCAAACTCTCATATCAATTTTACCACTCAACACAATGAAATAAATGGGGAGATTGTTATTCTTCAGATTATGTGCTACAACGTTTAATCGTCTTCAAAGGAATGAGTGCTTTTTGTCAAAGGTTTGTTGAAGTGAAGATAAAGTTTTTGCTATTCAGAAGGCGCCACATTCTAGAGTGGAAACTTTTGAACTTCAATTCAAAGGGGGAGATTGTTAGGGTTAACTTTGTTAGTCGAATAGAAGTTCAAGGGCTCAAGTTGTAAATACCTATATGGTATATACATATTATGATTTCTAGGGTTGACAAGAGAGAGAGTTTAGCATAGTCGTATCATTCATTAGGGTAAAAGTGCGTAAACCTATCCTCTCTGATCAATCAAACAACCGAAGCATTCGATTTATATCATTGTTTGTGATTGATTATTCATATAATTGCACTTGTACTGGACTCAGATAGTATCTTATGCATGTAAGGTTATTTTTAAGACTTTTTTCAAATTTATTTTATAAGGTAGTGTATTTATATATATATATATATAGCAATAATCAAATAAAAACCACAAAAAGCTTACAAACTCGTAAAAACCAATGTAAAAATAATTTTTGCATGAATTTTTTTATCAAATGTTAAGATTTAAGATATTATTTCACATATATTTGTTTCATAAGGTGAAATTTTCACATGTATTTGTTTCACCATATGAATCTTTTTATGCATATTTTTGGTTTCACTAGGTGAATTAATTTTTTTCACGTGTAATTATTTCATAAAGTGAACACAAGCATATGTGAAACAATATCTTAATTTTTTTCTTATATCGGTTTTCACGAGTTTGTAACATTTTTATGGTTTTTATTTTATTATCGTCCTATATATATTTGATATTTTAGTTCATCAAAAATTACAATATAAATACATTTATGTCTTGTGGAATTTGAAAATCATTTTACTAACTTGACACGAAGTTGCTTATTTTGATCTATTGACTGTTTCAACAACTATTTTGTTTTTATGTATCCATCAAACACATATATAGAGTGAGTTTAAACTAGAATACAATCAACTTAAGAGAAAAGCCAAATAAACTGTAATTTTAGACTAAAATCACATGTGATTTAGCCCTAATCACACTTCTTATAAATTAGGATCTACTACATTTAAGAACTCTACACAATTAAAAGTGACCGGTGATGTTACAGAATTGGTTCTATTTTACCAATTGGAACCAAAAGTCAAATACTTTTACAGTTATTGACCAAGAATTTGGTTCAACAAAATTAATATGTGTTTCAACAACATGATTAAAGAATTTGTAAAGTTGAAATACCTTTATCCAATAATATTGTCGCCAGGTTGATGGATGTTTGATCTTCACTTATTGAGCTAATTTCACTATTGTTAGGAAGAGCTAAACAACTAACAAGGGCTCCCAGTTAAATAAAACCAGAATAATAAATGGAGGGATCAACTATAATACCCTAGATTTTGTTGCCGACTAATCTTTGTAGATGGATTTATATGGGAAATCGAATGCATTATCTACTTATACCTCAGACCAAATTGTGAAGTAATACTATATCTGTAGCACCCTCAAATTTGGAAAGAGCGACTAATTAAATTTTTTCATCAATACAATAAATAAGGAATAAATCCTTCTCTTATAAATCAAAACTCGAATTATCTTACTAAATATTCTAACGGAACCTCGACAAAAATTAAACCAAGTATTTACAAGACCTACATATGGTCGGGTAATGCTACACAAATAAAAGCCGCTATCTCTGAATGCGAAAAACATTACCCAAGCTAGATCTTTAACGTGCTACTCTCTAGCTCTCAAGTCAACACGTGTCGCTAGAACCAATTCCAACAATAACCTGATGCACATGCCGACAAAGAAAAAGGTTAGCCTTAACGCCTAGTGAGCTCAAGAGTTTATAACAATATTTATAAATGATAGAAATCGATAGATTACTTGGTTGGATAATAACTTCTCAAATAAAACACTCCATTATAAAAGTAACCTCTTTCCCAAAATTCATCATTTCCATAATAAAATCTTTAGACCAAAATATCATTAGTAACGAAAGCTTAAAATAGAAACACCCGTTCGAACACGAATTTCTACACTCGATACTCATCCAATACGTGAATAAATTCAATTACTCCAATATACCGAAATATGGACAAAATGGACATTTTTTGGCATGTACATCGTTTTCATAAAATAACTTGAACTCAACTTGCTAGTTTTAGGCTAAATCTAGGTTTTACTCCAAACATGAGCTCCATTTGATGGAGACTTTAGATCCACAACTTTCCATATACAAAACCTTGATCAAGATCATAAACAAACCCAACATACACCAAAATCAAACACAAATAAAAAATTATAGAACCAAACCCTGGTGCAAAACCCCCAAAATCTCACCTTTCGACTTATGGGAATCACATCTCTTTGAGAAATCTCCAATCCTCATTGATTCCATTATGAAGAGCTTTGAAATATGGATCCATAGCAATTTGAAAAACGGAGCTGTGATGAAGAAGTTATGGCTAAATGAAAACAAAACCCGATTTTATGCACTACGGGTCGTCCGCGATAGTTACATCCGATTGTGCCATGTCACTATCACCAAGGGTCATTTTTACCTCTATGCGATCCTGACAGGATATTGTGACACTGTCACTATAGCATGACACTATAACATGAGTTGTACCGATGTGTTTTTCCTACTTTTCACTCGTTTTGAGCCCGTTTCTCGTCTAAAAGATGATATCCAATAAAATTCACTTCAAAATACTTATTTAAACTATTCTAAGAGTGAAGCACATAGAGGACTCGGATTTCCACACTACTAAAGACTCGGTTGATCCATTGCCATTGTCACGAATGCATGACACAATTATCGGGACCACCAACCATTAGGCAGCGTGCTATTGTGACAAATGTCACAACCGTACGGCATGATAGTCAGGACGACCATGCTCTAGGTACCATCGGTGCTATTGTGACAGATGTCACTATCTCATGGCACCACTATTCAAACTCTAAAATTAACTCTTCTTTATTAGATCGCCCGATTCAACACTTTCTTCAACTGAGACAAAAATCAGGATGTTACAATATCAGAGGTCACACGCGTAGAAAATGAAACTAAACTTAACTTAAAATGTAAAGTTTATACCTGCTAGGGCATAAGGTTGAGAATTTAGACTTGAGGGGTCAAAGTGAAAGATTTGAAAATATAAATACCCAATAATTGTTTTTGAAGATCATTTTATTCTAGCTTTATCTTCTTCATGTACGGGTTCTTCATACCTTGAAGGGCTTCTATCAATAAACTCAAATCAAGTAAGGAAATCATCAAAATAGTTGGAGTTTGGAAAATTAAGGTTAAAAAATTCAAGGTATGTATAAAATTCCTAATCTTTCTAAGTTAGAAATTCTTATTTAGGTCAAAGTTTCATCCTTGGGTTTGAAATATGTTTTAGGTTTGGAATTGGGAGAAGATTGAAGGATTCAATCTAATTTGAAGATTGAAATCAAGGTATGTTAAGTTTTTGGTATGCCACTTTGAGATTTAGCTAATATTAGGGCTCACATGGTGAATTGTGGATATGAGGTTAAAATATATTTATTTTATACTTAGAAGGTCAATTAGGATGAATATAAACATGGTTGTTCATTGCATATTGAAAGGATTGAAAATCATGTAGTTTGGTTGTAAAATCGTAGATGTTGTGCAGGGGAGATCAGAATCACAACTAGTTTACAAAATTCGTATAAAATCCTTCGTTGGTCCAAATTAGATGTGTAATATATAGTTGGAAAGTCTGAAGTATCTTTGTAGTTTACACCAAGAGTTGATTCTGAGTTTAAATAACTCAAAATTGTAAGTTTCCAAAACTGGTCATATGGAACTCGGGAATTGCATATTGTTTTTATAAAATTTATAGTAAATTGGTCTTTGATCCAAATAAGGTGAATCTTGTTCGATTGTTTTCCTAAGAAATGGTTCTACAACCTTCATTTAGAAGTTAAAGCCTAGCTATGCCTCTAAGTATGTGTAGAACATCAAAAGTTTGGAAGAACAAAAGCTGATATGTGCAGTGACTTAACGTGCAATTGTTGTTTGTACCTTGTGCATATACGGCTTGTACCTTATGATAAACCTATACCAATCAAACCTAAATCTATTTAAGATTAATCTAGATATAATAAGAAGTAGGAACAATGGTCTAAGTTCTATTTTCGCAAGTATATATGTTGGTTGTTACAAAAGTGATAATAGATAAATTGTTTATGTAAAGGTCACTTTGGGAGACTGGAACTGAAATTAAGGGAATCCTAAAACTGGTGGTATTTCATCGTCTTATATTCAGATACGGATATCTTACCTCACCTGATACGGGGATAGCCGTTTGTATAAGGCTTCCTAATCCGAATGAACTATGATGCATTCCGAATACATTAGTTCCACATTCTCATTGTACTTGTGAAATACTATTGAACTTTTGTTCCCTTTCGAAATATGATGTACATTCTTATTTGAATCATGGATCACTTTGATCACTACTGACTCGTGAAATCATATCTACTATGTAACCTTTTTCTATAGACCCAATATCGGGAGCACCGCTATTGAGATGCTTCCATGGTGGCTAAAACTATCATGGAGTCCTCATCTATACGTAGTCCTTAAAGTGGACTTGACCAGGTACGGGTCAAACAAAGGGCGGATAGATCGATCCTAGAAACCGTTATCGGATAAGAAATTGTGGTCTTGGTTAAATCCGCAAAGAGGATTGTCGTGTTGTGCTCACACCCCTTTCCTCACTGATGCCCGAATGGATTGATCATCCTTTGGGAACAACGTATCCCCGTGATATGGTTTGGTCTTCAGACCCTTTATATGCCTTCGGGCCATTTGTTGCTTAACTTTCTTTTGGATTATCACTTAACGTTATGAATTCCTTTTGAACTTGTTATCTCATATTAATTGTTTAATTGCTACTATCAGTTCACTGAGCATTAAGCTCAGCCGAGATTTTCTTTGTCCTCGGCAGGTACATGACTTCTAAGCAGGGATTTTGGGATGAGAGTTACGGAGATGACAAGACTAAAGATAAACAATCAAGACATACTTTTGTTAAGCTTTTAATGTCCTGTGGAGATATACTTTATTTGGCATCGTATCTTGATACACGTTCTCTCCGTTTGTTGTTATGTAATTATGTTTGGAAAATTATATTAGTTGCTCTGTTTTAGCCAATGGTTCAAACATATGTGCAATAATATCTTAAATTATAGCATTTGATGAACAAAAAATTGTTTTTATATTGATTTGAACTAGTTTGTATATTTCAACTGGTTTGTATTTGAACCATCCTATATATATATATATATATATAGGGCAATAATCAAATAAAAACCACAAAGATTACAAACTCGTGAAAACTGATATAAAAACCTATAACTTAAGATAGTATTTCACATATGTTTGGGTTCACCTTATGAAATAAATCATGCGATTTTTTTTTTTGGATTCACCTAGTGAATAAAAAAATATGGGTAAAAAATATTCATATGGTGAAACAAATATATGTGAAGGTTTCATGTTATAAAACAAATATATATGAAATAATATCTTAAATCCTAGCATTTGATGAAATTAAATCATGAACAAAATTATTTTTATATCGGTTTTACGAGTTTGTAACATTTTTATTTATTTTTATTTGATTATCGACTTATCGTCCTATATAGGGCAATAAATATATATTATGTTTCTTTGACATAAGTAAATTAATGACGGAACAATGATGGTACTACATTTTATTTGTCAACATGACCAATTAGGTAGCCATTTTTAGCATCAATGTGTGGTTGTTGGTATACTCCAAAGGGACTTATGTAAAACATTCCTATGTACTATAGAGTATAGAATAGATTATACCTAGAAGACACAAAAGTAAGACATATTTCTAAATGCTAGAACCAAGCCTTTTGAGATAGAAACAAATGATCTTTCTATATGATTGTATCTAAGTAATGCTAGTAATTGTTTGATGTACATGAGATTAAAAGACTTTTTTCCATTTCATAAGGAAGAAACATCTGATGATTTAATCTGTTATGATTTTCCATCAGAATTTTATTTGAAGTACTAATATCTAATTATGTCAGATCATGAAATATGAAGTTATTCGTTAGATCGTCATTGATTTTGAACAACATATTCTACCAATAATAATATATTCTATAGCACCTGCTGTGTGAATATTGCTATCCCTGAAAACAGAAAAATAAACGTTAGCGCAAGTATACACCGCAGTTTACTATCGTGTTATAACAAGTAATAATGGTACAAGTACCGAATATTGTTCCCACAGAGATGGTATTAAAGTTCGTTTTGAAGGATTAAAAAGCCCGGTCTTTAACTGAATTGATTTCAGATGGCGAAAAAGAGGAGTTTGTTGATTAACTAAAATTGGTTTGATTTGTGATGTGAGAAAGATCTATTTATAAAAAGAAGCATGGGATGCAAGGTTTTGGTAATATAAAACTTAAGCAATTCAATAAAAAGATGTTATACAGGACTAATCGTTATTTTAGAAAACTAATACTTTTCGTAACCTTCTTTAAGGTTAACCCATTTTTTTATACCATTAACTAGTTGTCAATTAATTAAAGGTATTATATAATGAAGTATTAACGATCCAAATATTAGTTCAGTATAGTCGACGACACCCTTTTATTTTGTTACCAAAGTTTTAGTCTTAACGTACGCCTTGCACCCCAAGCAAAAGAGTTTAGCCTTCCATCTTAAGATGTCTTAATATAAAAGATGGATTAAAACTGTGTAAATAACGGAGATGGAAAATGTCTTCAGTTTGTAAAACCTGTGAATGCAACTGTCAAACGATAAGAGTTAAAAACTTGAAACTGAGAATCTTTATATAAACTTCAGATCACTTAATTTTAAGAGCTTATTCAGCACTTAACTTACCACTTAATTAACCACTTAATTCTAAATTGATATTGTTTGCTTATTGAAAAATTACCCAATTCAATTCAACTTTATAAACTAACTAAATGATTACTTAACTTAACATAAAAACATAACCATGAATTCTTTAACTTAATCTAATAAGCTACCACTTAATTGAACTAGAAAGAAGAGATGAAAATCAAAACAAGAAGTCACTTGATTCCTTTTGATTTTCGACAACAAACAAGAAAGGGAATTAAGAGCTTATGCTTACCCACTTTACTTTAATTTTACTAATAACATCTGTAAATAAACTAAATTAATCAACTACCATGGTGGAATTATATATAAAGCAACCGTGGGTTTTTAGGACACAAGAACCACAAGGTCACAACTTCTATGCTTAAGTCTTTTTGATTTATAGGAGATGAGAGATGGATTAGAACTAAAACAACCCAAGCTTTTCGTGGTTTCTGCACTTTCAATTCAACAGTAGATGGGAGAAGAGAGGCAAACAAGATTTTCACTTAAAGTCATTCTAACTAAGGAACACCCACTTACAATTAACCATTTATTACTAAACAGTCTTGAAGTGAAGCAGACAAGAGAAGAGATCAATTGGATTTCTTCACAATTTCGACAGGAAGATTGGAGACGAATCATAAACCACTTTCCTACGGCTTAAACGATATCTAAATTAGACAATAACCATGTGTGTTTGTAAACACAACAGCCGTATATTGAAGAAACAAGAACAGAAGTTTCCAAACTTTGGTTTGGAATAAGGCGCATATTCCAAAACATGCAGTTTGTGTATGGAATGCTTGTCATAGACGATTGCCTACACAAGATCGAATTATGAGCTGGAAGCAACACCCTCCAGATATGAAGTGCCTTCTATGTCACCAATGTCTGGAAACTCATAATCATTTGTTCTTCCAATGTGTATACTCGAAAGCACTTTGGGATTGTTTGAAAATGGAAGTCAGTATTGGAAGCACCCCGGATACATGGGATGACATCTTGGCTGCCATAGACGGTGGTAGTTTCAATAATTGGTCCTCTCTTCATTGCATCACCTTTGCGGCAACGGTTTACTACATTTGGCAAGAGCGGAACCGAAGATTGTTTGACAACAATAGGCGGACTGTGGATACCCTCTTTAAAGAAGCTAGAGGAGTCATCCTCCAAAGAATGGCTTGGAAGCGGAATTGCAGGCAAAGGAGTATTTCTAATGTGGCTCCTACTTAGTTGGTTGCGGTTGGTTTTTTGGAGCTGTTTTGGTCTTGCTTCGATTTTGGTGGGTTTTGTTTCCCTTGGTTTATTTTGGTTACACGCCTTGTGGTTCTTGTTTGTCTTCTTTATTTTGGTGATGTAACTTAACTTTGTTTAACTAAACCAAAATGCTTAATAACAACAGAGACTTAAGAAGAAAAAGGGTGAACACGATGAGAAAAGAACTTCATATCTTCATATATTTCTAGAGAGCATAGTTCAAAAAGACATTTTTTCCTTTTCTGATACAACTTGCAGATGAGTATGCATCAACTAACTTTTAGTCAAACCCAAAAAGAGAGAGAGATGGAAACTTCCTGTGTGTTTTTTACCTATGCCTTACATCCATATTTATAACTAAATTAATGGACTAAGGTTTTTCATCCATGAGGCCTATAACGCAAAATGTCTTAATACCATAAGAGGAGCCCAATACTTTATCTATATACATTTGACTTAATTAATAGAAAATAAGCTATTCACAAACAGCCCAAAATCCAGATTCTGCAACCCATTAGCTTTCACTTTTGCGTCCATCAAAACATTCGTTCTTTGCAACGACCGCCTTTTCGTTTCGTTTAAACCTGAAATTACAAGAGACGGTAACGTAAGATTGTATGCAAAATAGTCCAAAAACTACATCTAGTTTTAATATATAGGCAAATTACAAAACTATGACTTAAAAGCTATAATAACGACTTTAGATTAAAAATAGTAAATTTTATACTATAATTCGACTAAAAAAAAGATATAAATAAGGTTAATAAATCAACCTTATCAGCACCATGGACTATATTCCATATATGATGTTTTACTCATCATGTTTAGTTTGCTTGTTTGACGTTGTTGCTGATCTATATTTATTTTCATAAAGGTTACAAGAAAATAAAGTCTCAACAGTGTGGAACGAAGTTACGTTAGTCTTCTAGTTGTTCGTTATGTTAGTCTTCTAGTTGCTAATCATGACATTTTATATAAATAATAGGTAAGCGAACATAGTGAAGTATTTTTAAAACAAGTTTAATCAGCGTTGTCCTAGGGTTTTGATATTCTGTACAAAAATGCTAAAAAATGCCCCTTTGCCTATTTTTTTAAGCAAATGAAATCACAAAACATTCAATTTTTAGAGGGCTTGAAACCTAGCCAAGCTAGGCGGCTCATCCCGCCACCAATTTTTATTAATTATAACAAAAAGTACAAAGGGGCTGCATAAAAAGCAAAATCCCAAATCCCAAAATATAAATATATATAACCTAAAACGACGTGCGTCTTGATGCATTTTTGAAGCAAAAATATCAATTAATTTTTATATTCGACATTCACTAAAAGCTTATTTTATTAAATACACAAAATTGCTAACCTGTTTAGCCTTTCTTTATGCATGGTAAACCGTAAATATGACTTCAATAACTTTAGTTATGAAAAACTTTTTCTACAGATGCTATCATGACAGGTACATTCTGTAAATTATTAAACTTAAAATTAGTAGTAGATGAAAATTTGATGTCGCTTGGGCTTTGATGCCCGTGCGGTTGCACAGACTACCTTGTGTTTGATTTGAAACGCAAATTTCATAAAAAGAAAATAAAAATCTTAAGTTTATTTGAAATATTAAAAACCTAAAAAATTAAGAAAATCTCCAAGTATATATATACTACGGAAATGAAGAGGCGAAGAGGAAATTGTTGGAATAAATTGAATTAAACTTAAAAGTCTTTTAGTTTTTCCAAAGACTTTCAAATAATCCACTAGAAATTTAATAATCTAAATCAATGTACGATTTTTGATATATGTCTACCGGATTTGTATTAATATTAAACTAGTATTGGGTCTATGTGTTGTATGGCGTAACGATAAATTTTCTATTAAAGTACTAAACCGAGTTAAAATGAAATGTAATTTCTTGTTTAACAATTAATAAAATATAATGTGAAAAATGAACATATTTTCACAAGTCGTTGACATACATATATATATTCTTAATTGTTTGTTATTATGATGAATTTCTGATATTTGTATTATAATATTTAAAACTCAGATGTTATGTCCCACAAATATATTACTATTATTGAAAATAATATAAAGCAAATTAATAGTAAGTTATTTTAGTAATTATTTTCTAAATTTATAGGATTAATAACAACTTTATAATTTGTCACAGATGCATCACTCATCTTAGGCTATTATAGTAACTTTCAGTTTTACCACATGAAATATGATTATTATCAACTCTATAAGTTGTAAAAAATGCATCAATTACTTTTCTGACGCATTTCTTTCAATTTAACATCTTTTTACCAATTACATGGGATAACCATAACCAACGTCACATTTTAATATTTAAGATTACTCAATTCTTATAATGTCACATCATCAAATCCATCTATTTTATACACATCCTTTTATTTCAATACTAGTGTTCGGCACCGTGCGTTGCGCGGTGACAAATTTTGTTTCTTTAAAATCATGTTACAAATTTAAGATGAAACGTGATTCATGAATTTACATTTAATGAAATGCAAAATAAAATAATTAATATATTTCGTTTTAGAGTATGGGCCAAAAAAAGCAAACCCAGAGACTCACATTTCACTTGACTATATTCTCACCAATGTGGACAACCAAATCCATTATCAATAGAATAATTAGGAATACTCAAATCTTACAATACCAAATAATCACCAATAGTTCTTCTATTATATTGATATTATTTGACATTGAGATATATTGATGTATTAATGGTGTGTGTGTGTGTATATATATATATATATATTAGTTCATTTAATTTATTTGTTTAATTATTTTTATATAGATTAACTTTTTGATAAGGTAGGACAAACTTGACAGAAATCTTTTAACGGGGTTAGATCAAGGACCAAAGACGCATGAAAATGTAAATCACAGGGACCAAATCTATAATTATTTTGAAATGGGGACGCATAGTGTTATTAAGTGTAAACAAGATGGACCAATCATGTAATTTACTCAAGAATTTATTGGAGGAGAATTGAGTACGAAATCTTTATTTTCTCTACTTTGAAAATTTGTTAGCCAGAGATGTTCTAAGGTCTCTTGCATCATGAAATATTGAAACATTAATTAAGTCATTCAATTTTTTTATTACTATCAAATCTCTCGTCAGTCAAAATGAGCCAACAACATTAGTTTAGAGGATCGGTTAAAGGGAACCAATTCCATGAGTTGCTACAAAAGCATCTCAACCTCTTTTCATATACATATCATTCATCATTAATCTCATCTCTCCATCAATGTCGGAAAAAAAAACTCAGCCACAATTCAAGAAAAGGATTACTCAATTATTTGGGTGTAACAACAATGTTGTGGTTTTTTAATTTTGTATTTCAGTTCGTTTTTGAAAAATGATTTTTACATGGTATTTTAAAAACTGTGTGTTTTGCACTATAAATTTAATTACCATATAGCTGCCTTTGATTCCAACCATGATTATATATTTCAAAGCATCCATTACTCATTTATATATCTTTCATCTTCTTCCAAACTATGATCTTTCCACCAATATGGGATGATGGAACTCAACATTGTTTCAAGATGATTAATATTTTGTGAAAGAAACAACTTGTTTTCAACTTTGTGTTTTACATGATATTATAACTAGATGTTTACATTATAATTTTACCATTTGGTTGGTTTTGATTTCAATAGTGGTTATAGAATTCAAAGCTTCCATCACTCATTTATATATACGTCATCTTCTTCCAAACCATCATTTTTCCACCAATGTGAGATGATGAAAGTCAGCCTTAATTGAATTTTTGAGGAATACTCAAACTTTATATTGCCAAGTCATTATCCTTGGTTTCATTTTTAACTTTGCATTATAAAATTTACCATTTGGTTGGTTTTGATTCCAACCATGGCTTGACTTTAGAGATTTTAAAGAGGGTCATCCAAAATAAGACAACCCCATGAGACAAACTCCATGAATTGACACAAAGACATCCAATCAACCTTTCTTATGCACTTTACATTGTTCAAGATTTTCAACTCTTCACCAATGTGGGACAACTAAAACTAAACCACAAATCACCATTAGAGAATACTTACTTCTCATGATGCCAGCTCAATACTCGAAAGTTGTTCATTTAATATATACTAGTGTGTACCACCATGCGTTGCGTGGTGATGAGATTATACTGTTAACAAATATGTAACTACGTTAAGTCGTTAAGATAAACCTAATTCATTGTTTAAAACTAATAAACTGCAATGTATCATTGTATTTGACTGTTTTAAATGTAAATTGTTTTAGCAAACATACACAATATTAGGGGTGAGCCCTAAGAACCAACCCGAAAATATCACTAAAAGCCTCCACCCGAAAAACCTGAAACCCGAAAATCTGAATTTCAAAGGTTTTATCGAATAAGTAGGGTCGGGTTGGGTATCTAAAATAGACACCCGAATAACCGAAAAACACAATTATTTGTTACGCTTATACATGCTACCCCCTCTCTTTCTTATATAGTAGCTTCCAAACCTCAAGTTTTCTTCTAAAAATCAATGTGGGACGGCTTCAAGAGTGAGAAGAGGGAGAGGGAGGCATTGATGCCCTCATCCCACATCGCCCTACAAAGCTTTTTTTTGCTTCTTTACTCTATTATAAATATGGATAGAGGTCTTTTTTTTCCTTGAGTTCTTCCTTTCTCTCTATGCTTGAGCTTTAAGCTTTTTCTAAGAGCTTGAGCTGTATAAAGGGTTAGTTGGGATTTAGGAATGCCCTGTAAAAGGGGTGCACCTTCTTTTGGTTCAAGTTTGTTTCAAATTTAACTCAATAAACATGAACGTTTAAAACATTTTTTAGAAATTTGGGGATCGGATACCCGATCCAAACTACCGGATGTTTACGGGTTGGTTTATTTTCGGTTGCATTTCGAGGTTATCATTTCCCACCCGATATCCAATCGGGTTTTCGGTTTAGGGCCCTGAACCAACCCGACCTGTCCGATGCACATCCCTACCATAGACCGTTGGCCAAAATGAGTCAATCCAAGAGTTTGGAAGGTTAGCCAACATGAGCCAACATGTGTTTACATGATTAGCCAAGAGAATCCAACCCCATGAAAACAAACACACCCTAACCTCCTCTCATATACCTACCATCAATTGTTAATCTTTCATCCCTCCATCAATGTGGGATATACAAAAATCTCAATGCAAGGATAATACTCAATTCTTAGGGAGCTATATCATTTCTTGTGGATATTACTTTTATATATATAAAGATACAAATATAGATGCCGGCATTTTGTTCCTCCTTTCACAAACCTACCCACTATATTCGAACACATCAATTTCTCATGGTAATTTTTTGGGTAATCTAAAACTAGTCAAGTCTATTATTTAACGAAAAAACATTATTGTACTAACTTGTTATATAAATTGACTTATTTTGCAAAAATAAAGTAGGCCAAATTAATCCAACCATATGAGTTGACACAAAATTATTCACCCATTTATTCTTGTACGCACTTTATATTTTTTAACTCGCGTCTTCTCACGAATGTGGGACGATGAAACTCAACCACATTTTAATATTTGAGAATTGTCAAGATATCATCTATTGTTTATCCCCTCATTTCTTATACTCACTTCCTACATCCAAACTTGTATTTCCTTTCCAATGTGGATGATGAAACCCTACCACATTTCAAGATTTGACAATACTAAAATTTCATTATGCCACCTCATGTCTTGAGGTTGTTGTTTTTGGTATATATAAAGATATAAAGATAAAGATATACCATTTGGTTGGTTTGGTTTTCAACCATGGTTAAATATTGCAAAAAGAGTTATCCAAAATAAGATATCTACCTAAGCCAAACCCATGAATTGACACAAAGAAATTAAATCCACTTTTCTAATTATATATACACCACTTTGTTCAAAACTTTTAACTCTTCACCAATATAGGACAATTAAAACTCAACCATAATTCACTATTTAAGAACGCTCAATTCTCATGGTGTCACCTCAATACCCCAAGGTTTTCATTATATATATATATATATGTATATATCATGAATATATATATATATGTATATATATATATATATAAAGATTTACCATTCGGTTGGTTTGGTTTTCAACCATGGTTATATACATTGGGGTCATCCAAAATAAGATATTCCCATGAGCCAAACACATGATTTGACACAAAGAGATCAAATCCATCTTTCTTATATAGTTCAAAACTTTTAACTCTTCACCAATGTGGGACAACTAAACTCAACCACAATTTACTATTTGAGAATGCTCAATTCTCATGGTTCCACATCATTCTTTAAGGTTGTTCCTTTTATATATATAAAGATAAAGACTAGTGTCGGGCCCGTGCGTTGCACGGTATGACGATAAATTTTTTTATTGGAGTATTAAACCGAGTTAAAATTAAGCGTATTGCTCAGTTAACAATTAATGAAATATAAAGTAAAAAATGAACATATTTTTCCTTAAGTCGTTAACTTACATATATTCTTAAGCATTTGTTATTACAATGAATTTGTGATATACCAGTAATAGTTTTGTATTATATCATTTAAAACTCAAACGATGTGTCCCACAACCATATTACTACATTGAAAATAATATAATGCAAATTAGTTGATCAACTTGTAAGGTGGATCACATTGAAAATCAGGGAAGCAAGCTATTATAGTAATTATTTTCAAATAATTTAAGATTAATATCAACTCTAGCTATAATTTGTCATAAATGCATCACTCATGGTGTCGCGCTCAAGACCTTTTGTTCTTCTTTATATATATGATTAAGATAAAGAAAGAACTATGAAAATAAAAGAACCGAATATCTCATCTAAACCGTTATATTGAGATGAAACCGTTAAATTGGGATGATCCAACGAATGTGGTTAAAAAGTGGTTAAAACTGTTAGTTGCTAAATACAAACTGTATTTATATATGATTCCTAAGAATTAAATTAATCGATAATTATGTTTTTTGTCCCTGTGGTTTGTTATAAATTGCAATTTTTGTCCATATGGTTTAGAATTATTGTTTTCGTCTCTATAATTTTTAATTTTTAATATTTCCTATTTTTATTCTTATGATTTACAATTTATTATTGTTTCGGTCCTTGTTAGTTAATATTTTTTACTGTTTTGGTCTCTTGTACTTTCATTAAAAATTAGTCAAGGGACGAAAGTAGCAACAAATTACAAACCATAGGAACTAAAATTGAAATTATTAACAAACCATGTGGACAAAAATTCATGAAATAAAATATAATTTTGTTAAGAAATAAAGTTGTAAAATAAAGAATTTTTTTTATTAACATTAACTATAGACCATGGATATCGTATGTATTGCTTATATAATAGATGAAATTGCATGAAATTTTTTACTTTTGGAAAAACAATAGTACATTTGACAATTTTGTTAATAAAATTAACAAAAGTACAAATAAATGCATGTCCACTCTCTAAATGATTGTATAATCATAAGATTAAAGTAATAAAATGTAACACCCGGAAATTTTAGTTAAGTTTATGGAACTTTGGAAAAGACTGATACAAGAATTCTGGTATTTCAGGCCTATTTTCAAGTATTTATATCATATTTGGTTGGAGAATTAAAGGAGTCCAACGATATTTTTCGGAGTCAATTTGGAGCTAAGACGAAGCAAATATGGGTAAAACATCGTCTAAGGCTAGTTTTCATGTGGGTTAGGATGGAAGCTGGTTACGAGGTGAGTTTCAGAGTTGAAACTAGCTTGATAACTAGCCTAGGCACTTTTGCACTCAATTATGCTTAGCGTGAGTTACAAAGCCAGTTAGCAAATCGTAACTAACTTCACAAGTAGCCCTAAGCTTTTTTTACTTGATTTGTGCTTAGCGTGAGTTACAATGCCAGTTACGAAATGTAACTAGCTTCACAACTAGCGTCAGAGTCTGTTTGGTCAAGAGGGAGCCGCGTGAGTTACAAACGCCAGTTACGAACGTAACTGGCGTCCATATCTGGCGTCAGCCTCTGTCAGCGTTTTAAAGACCGAAAATCGGGATCTTTCTCATTTGAACCATATCTCTCTCAATAATGCTCCGATTTGGGTGATTCAAGTTGCTATAGATTTGTCTCTTGAAGCTCTACAACATGGAAACAAGTATGGCTAGAGACTATTGGTTGATTTTGGAGTTCATAGAAGTGAAGGTAAGATCTTAATCCTTGAATCTTGAATCTAGGGTTTGGGTTCTTCCACCAACAACTCTCATTCTCTCTTGGGTTCGTTCTTGTGTATGTTTTGGAGGTTATGTAGGTGTTCTTGAAAGACTTACACCATGGATCTAGAGGTGTAGCTCAAGGATCTAAAGTCTTTACCGAATGGAACTCGGCATTGGGGTAAAACCTAGATTTAGCTTAAATCTAGCAAGGTGAGTTCAAGATACTTTGTGAAAACTTTGTACATGCCAAAAACGTCCATTTTAAAGTATTAGCATGCTTCACTTGTTATTTATCAAATGTGTGAGTATTTGGGTAAGGTTGCATATTTGGTATAAAAAGGATTTATAAATCATGAAAGAGGCTTATGCTTGGGTTTTAGACATTTTGGCAAATAAAGTATAAGTGTGGGTTGTTTGGGTTCAATGTATTTTAATGAAAACCATTTGGTTGTATTTGCATCTGTCAAGTATTGGAATTTATAAATCGTTGAAAAATACAAGTTATTGCATTATGGGTCATTTTGTAAATGCATGAGTGTGAGTTCAAATCTAAACTTATAAACTCAAATACTTGTTGTGAATGTAGTATTTTACTGATTCCTAAACTTAATTTCAAGTGGTTTTGTATTTGGGTAAGTTTGGAGGTTTTGGGTCAAAATGAGGATTTTGAGTATTTTGTTGTAGATGATGAGTTGAGCATCATTAATGGTTTAAAATACTTGGAAAGGTTATAAAATGAAATAATCTTTGGTTTTGAAACTCAAAATGATTTGACCTAATCTTTGGTAAAAGTTGGACTTGAAAGGAGATGGTTTGTTGAAAAGAGTTTTCAAGGTTGGAAAACTAGTAATACGTCTCGTTGATGTATTTGGTATTAGGACTAGTATGTAATGGATCCATAGGCATATAGTCGGTTTAAAGGCGGGATTGTTGTCCCTTTTTGGTCGCATAGAAGTCATAGGGGGCCTCTTACCATTGGGTATAATGCCGGATCATTACCGGATGCCATTGACTCTATGCATGCGCAATTTGGGGTCATCAGGGGGCCGTGTACTAAGGTGCATAATCGGTTATAGACCGGTTGCCAGTGACCATTGCGCGGGCTTTCGTAGGAGCCATCGGGGGCCTTGTACTAAGGTGCATAATCGGTTGTTGACCGATTGCCATTGACTCCTATGGTCGCTCAACATCGAGTAGTGACCTACTTTTGTATCCGTCACCAAAGATGGTATGATCGGGAATCCCCCGTGAACTTTGGATATTTCTATCCCTTTAAAG
The DNA here is from genome assembly GCA_036898165.1 of Silybum marianum. NCBI lineage: Eukaryota > Viridiplantae > Streptophyta > Magnoliopsida > Asterales > Asteraceae > Silybum > Silybum marianum. The sequence continues at coordinate 24,832,744 of CM072543.1, forward strand.
GTCCGCGTGAGTTAACGTTTTATAAAACATGGTTAAAAGTATGTTTTCTATCTCCACGTTTATAAACTCAATCATAGTCGTGTGAGTATTGGAATTGGTATGTCGTTAAAAGAATATTTCTATTTTAAAGTATTCTCTTCTAATGTCATTTTGGTCTAAAACTTTTATTATGGGACTAGTGAATTTGGGGAAAGACGTTGCTTTTATAATAAGGTTATTTCCTTTGAGAATTATATTTTATCAAGCACATCTTTTGGTTTCAAATCAATCATAAATATGTTAAAAACTCTTGAGCTCACTAGGCGTTAAGCCTAACCCTTTTTCTTTGTCGGCATGTGCATCAGGTTATCGTGGGGGTTGGTACTAGTGACACGTGTGGACTTGAGTGCTAGGAAGTGGCACGATAAAGACTCTTGGTGACGTTTTCCGCATTCGAAGATAGCGACTCTTATTGGTCACCCAACCGTAAGTAGGTCTTATATAGGACTTGATTTGTTTGTTGTAGAGGCTTATTACTAATTGTGGTTTGAGGAAAGTTATTTATTGATGAAATATTAGAAATTTTAAATTAGTCGCTCTTTCCAGATTTGAGGGTGTTACATAAAAAACACACACATTTTCGTCAAATAAAACCATATCCAAACTAATTAAATCCTCGTTTCTCTTTGACTTAAAACCTCTATTCCCCCCTTGAATTTAAGAGATAGGGCAATCGTTCTACGAAATCTATGGTTATGCTTTTCCCGTGGCCAGAATGTGTAAAAGGCGCCGGTAAGCACTTCAGTCGCATACAGGGTGAAGGACAATGCCGAATCGATAAAAAGGGTCGGGAACCCAAGAGCTAGATTGTGACCTTTGGTGGAGGCGCGGATCAAAGGTCTTCAAAGCCAACATCATTGCATTTCTAAGTACAAATTTTAATCCAACAAATTTCATATGTAAAAAAATGTGTAAATAAAAAATTATTAGGTATAGAAATAGTAAGCATGTGTACAAAAAATATAAAAAGATATTAATTGATAATTAACATAAATTAATATAGGAAATAATTATTTATTAAAGGCTTATGATGTCTATAAATAACATAAAAAAATATTAGATTTACATTAATACAAATTCATAAGTTACAAATAAATGAAAATCAATGTTTTTATTTACTATCATTAATTTAAATGTATTTTAAAAATTCAAATCAATTTAAATTACAAAATCATAATTGATCACTAATATAAATTAGTATGAACAATAATAAATTATTGAAGAATTAATAATTTTTATAATAATATAAATAAATTGACATGAGTACATATTAAGAAGTTACAAATCAATGTTATTGGCGACTAAACGATGGTATTTACTATAACTAGCTAACAATGAATATATATGCATCAAAATTTTAAATTAACAATATAAATGTAACAAATTTATTATATTTAACCTTATTGAATATGTTAATATACAACTATTTCAGCACTTAACTTATGTTAATATCTCTGTCAAATTATTACAAAAATAAAAAAATTAATTGTAAATTTATGTTAATATGGTGTTTTGACAAATAAAACACATTAACTTTGAAAAGGGGGAAAACATTGGAATACAATCTCACAACCAGGGCCGGCCCTATGGGTGGGCAGTCCGGGCGGCCGCCCAGGGCAGCCCAAGCCCAAGGGGCATCAAATAGCCCACTACTACTTATATTGTTGTTAAAAATTAAATGAAATTGGTACTAAGGAGATTCGAACCCAAGACCTACTATATGATTTGGACGCCTTTACCAGTAAGCTAGAGCTAACTTTGTTTATTTTCCTCCCGAATCAGATTTTAATATTTGCATCCTTGTTCCCCATTTTTATTTTTCCTCCGATTAATTTTTATAACACATTTTAATTTCTTTTGTTTTTATAACAACAAATATTTATTTTAAATAAAATTAATAGCATCCAACAAGTAGTATTTGTATGACTTGTTATATTAAGGAGTCCCTATAATAATACTTGAAAACTTATTATTTTTTTCACGTGTATCATTTTGTCAAATATGTATATATTACGATTCAAAAAAACAAAAACCAAAACATAACCGAAGATGAAATTTGAATAACACATAGTAGAAATTTAATTATCAGTATATTGTTTGTTCAAATGTGTTATAAAGTTATTTTAACAGAAATTTGTTTACATAATTTGTAAAAAGACTAATAAAAGTAAGGATATTATCAAAAGATATACAAGTTAAGAATATGAAATTTATTTTTAATATTCTATTTGCGTAAAAAATGATGTAGTGCGTCGTTAGGATACATTTTACACAAAGTTTTATATCATTTTGTTAAAAGAAATCTTGTAAATGATTGGATATGGACAAACAATGTTTGAACATTGTTACAAATCCTAAAATATTTTACGTTTTTTTCCGACGAGGGCATGTTTTAATGTTTTCGCCCAGGGCATCAAAAAGCTTTGGGTCGGCCCTGCTCACAACATGTGTTGTTAATAGTAGATAATAAATTTTTGATAGAGATATTTGAAGAAATTGAGTAACGTTTTTGGCTAAAATAGGAGAGAATTTTTTTTACTATACCTTGCCAACGTGCGATTACGCAGTCTGAAACTTAATCTCAAGTAGGAATTTGGTTGTGGGTATGAATGAGCCTGTTTGAACGTTAAAGAATCCATAATAAAAGTTTAAACAATTGAAAATCTAACATAAATGAGATAATAAAATACTGGTGATTTTATAAAAATATTTCAAGACTTAACTTATGTTGATATCGATGCCATATTATTAAAAAAATATAAAAAAATAATTGTAAATTTATGTTTATACGGTGTTTTGACAAATAAAGCACATCAACTCCAAAAAGGGGGAAAACATTGAAATACAATCTTACAACATGTATTTTTAACGGTGGAAGATTAGGATAAATTAAGTAACTTTTTTGGTTGAAATAGGAGATATTTTTTTTTCTTATACCTTGACAACGTGCAATTAGACAGCCTGAAACTTCATCTCAAGTATGAATCTGACTGTGTATGTAAATGAGCATGTTGGAATGATAAATAATTCATAATGACAGTTTAAACAATTAAAAATCTAACAAAAAAAATGAGAGAATAAACAAAATTTGTGATTTTATTTGTATATATCTTGATGAGCAAGTTGTAAATTGTTGTTGAACTAAAATAAAATGTGTTTTTCTTAACCAAATATCTAAAAGAAGATAACAAATCTTAAAATTATCATACTTACCGAAAGAATCTCTTCTCCATAGTGAGACAAAAAAAAACCTTCAAGCGTAGCAATTCTAAACGACAGAGGCAGATGGTGAAGTGAAGCCCAAGAAGAATCTGAAAAACCCTAGGTGAATGAACGATAAATAATTCATATTGAAAGTTTAAACAATTGAAAATCTAACAAAAAATGAGAGAATAAACAAAATTTGTGATGTTATTTATATATCTTGATGAGCAAGTTGTAAATTGTTGTCGAACTAAATTAAAATGTGTTTTCTTAACCAAATATACCAATCTTAAATTTATCATACTTACTTGAAATAATCTCCTCCATAGTGAGAAAAAAACCCCCTTCAAGCGTAGCAATTATAAACGACATAGAGGTAGATGGTGAAACGAAGCACGAGAAGAATTTGAAAACTCTAGGTGAACGATTTCGAGTTGAGAGGAAATGTCGGTACATGTCATTGATTGGAAAATAGGACGGTGAAACGAAAGCAAAAGATTGGAAGATGAAAACTATAGGTAAAAGAATGGGAGATGAAAATCCTAGTTGAGAGATTTGGAGGAGAAGATGGATGGGTGGATTTTCGTAATGGAGGAGAAGATGGATGGGTGGGAGTTTTTATTTTAATTAAATGGACATTAATGGAAAAATAGAGAAAAAAAATGCTAAGCAGAGGACAAAGGAGAAAAAAGAAAAATAGGTTTGAAGTGCTTAGAAGAAGCCACACCAACACCTTTAGTTTCTCTTTTAATATATATATATGGATAAAGATAAAGATTTGGTTGGTTTTGATTTCAATAGTTGGTTATAGATTTCAAAGCTTCCATCACTCCTTTATATATCCATCATCTTCTTCCAAACTATCATTTTACCATCAATGGGAGATGATAAAAGCCAACTTTAGTTGAAGATTTAAAGAATACTCAAAACTTATGTTGCCAAGTCATTGTCCTTGGTTTCACTCTTAACTTTGCACTATAAAATTTACCATTTGGTTGGTTTTGATTCCAACCATGGCTTGACTTTTGGAATTTTAAAGAGTGTCATCCAAAGTAAAACAACCCCATGAGGCAAACTCGATGAATTGACACAAAGAAATCCAATCAACCTTTCTTATACACTTCACATTGTTCAAGATTTTCAGCTCTTCGCCAATGTGGAACAACTAAAACTAAACCACAAATCACCATTAGAGAATACTTACTTCTCATGATGCCACCTCAATACCCCAAGGTCGTTCCTTTAGTATATATACAGATTTCAACTACTAACCAACGTGGATAATTAAATTAACTCAACCATGGTTCATCATTTGAGAATACTTAATCCTCATAGTGTCGCTTTCAAAACCATATTCTTCTTTATATATACATACATATATATGGTTAATATCAAGAGAGAACTGTGAAAATAAAAGAACCGAATACCTCATCCAAACCGTTAGATTGAGATGATCAAATGAATGTGATTAAAAAGTGGCTAAAGTTGTTAGTTGCTAAATACAAACTGTATCTATATGATTGGTAAAAATTGTAATTTAATTAATGGATTATATATAAGAGTAAATTATGCTTTCCGTCCCTGTGGTTTGTGAAAAATTCCAATATTCGTCCCTGTGGTTTGTTAAAAATTTCCAATATTTGTCCTTGTGGTTTAGAAATTGTTATTTTCACTCCTCGTGGTTTATGAATTTTTGTTTTCGTCCCTATCGTTTGTAATCTTTCTTATCTATGTTCTTTTGATTTACAATTTATTATTGTTTCGCTCCTTGTGGTTTATGTTGGGTCACCGATGATTTGGTGATGAACCACCTTCCTTTGTATAATTGATTTTTTATAGTTTCTTTTGAAGGTCTGGAATATGCTTCAAGTATTGGAAAGTCAAAGACTATTCAATCAAGGGTTGTACATCAAAAAGTGGAATTTTGGATGTACCAACTAACTTCAATATTCAGATCAAATTGCCAAAGTCAAGATTGGGTCACCAATATAGTGGGTCACCGATGGTACACATTTAAGTCATCAAAGTATTGGGTCATCAATACAAGATGAGGTCATCAAGTTAGTACTCATGGTCACCGACACTATATATCTTGGTCACCGAAATTGCAGGTATATTTTCTAAGGCTGTGATATCAAGTCACAACTACAAGGGTGTACACTCTCAACACTTAGTGAAATTTGAAGTTCACTAAGTAATGTGTATACTTATCAATTCCAGCCTTACAAGGTATCCACCGATGTGATACATAGGTTCATGTATCACTTAGCAATTTTCAAGAGATAAGTTCTTGACTCACAACAATTGCAAGACACGTGGGCAACAAGAACTTGGGCATTAAACCTTAAGTAAAGACATTCTCTTTTATTCTTATAAAAGAAATATTTGTCTTTTAGCTAAAAGGTTTGATGGGACTTCACAGAGCATGAAGAAAAGAAGATAAAGTTATCTGACATTACGTGCTACAAAGAATGGTTCATCCATTATTCTAGTATAAAGGGAGTGGTCTCTTCCTTTGTCCAGCAGATACACTTCTGAAAAAGTTTCAATTTGATACTTGCTCCACCATGAAAACTCCTATGGCTCCTCCTCTTAGACTCTTTTCTGATCCTGATGGCATTTCTGTTAATATTAGAAATTATAGAGCCATGATAGGATCTCTTCTCTATCTTACTGCAAGTAGACCTGATATTATGTTTGCTACTTGTCTGTGTGCTCGATACCAAGCAAATCCTAAAGAATCACATCTGGCTGCTGTGAAAAGGATTTTTCGGTATCTGAAGGGTACCATAAATCTGGGTCTTTGGTATCCCAAAGACTCAGGTTTCAATCTCATCGAGTACTCTGATTCTGATTTTGCAGGTTCAAAAATAGACAGAAAAAGTACAACTGGAAGTTGTCAGTTACTTGGTGGAAAGCTTGTGAGCTGGTCAAGTAAGAAACAACATTCGGTGTCTACTTCTACTGCTGAAGCAGAATATGTGGCTGCTGGAAGTTGTTGTGCACAGATATTGTGGATGAAAAATCAGCTGTGTGATTACAATCAAATATTCTCAAAGATCCCAATACTGTGTGACAACTCAAGTGCAATAGCCATTGCCAACAACCCTGTGCTTCATTCAAGATCTAAGCACATTGATATCAGGTATCACTTTATAAGAGATCATGTCTCTAAAGGTGATGTGGAACTTAATTTCATTCCAACTGATTATCAATTAGCTGATCTGTTCACAAAGCCCCTTGATGAATCAAGGTTCAGGTTCCTAGGTATCAATTAGCTGATCTGTTCACAAAGCCCCTTTATATATTATGTGTATGTATATATGATATACATTTATGTATATTATATATATATGTGTGTTATATATTTATATAAATATATGTTTTATATATATTTATATATATTGTATGTATATATATTATATACATTTATGTATATTATATATTTATATATATTATATATTTATATATATATGTAAGTCATATATATAATAACAATAATATATATATATATATATATATTAGAGTCGGTGAGAACTGACGTGGCACCCCCTCTCTCTTTCATCTCTCCCAATAAAACCCTAACCCTAAAACCATACACACCTTCTCACACCAGCCATCGACAAGCACCGACGAACCACCTTCCGACGTCGATCTCTCCGACACCGTCCATCCACCGCCGTTCATTCACCGACGGTTTCTCTCTGTCTCCAACGCATCACTTTCCGACGTCCACACCATCGAGCCACCGACGCCTACTTCTCCTAGCCACCGACGATTACCCAACCACCAACGTCACCGACGTCAGCCAATCCACCGACGGTTGCTAGTTGTTTCCGACGTATCACTTTCCGACAAACCACCAAGGAGCACACCCACCGACGTGACGTTATCATCCACCGACGTTGCGTCACTTACCGACGCTGACGTCATCATCCACTTTAGCCGACGTCATCCTCCAGTGCTGACGTCACTTTCCGACAATCGCACCCTCTCTCTAGCCACCGACGTCGTTCCTAACCACCGACGTTTTCCCTAACCCTTAAGCCACCGACGGTTACCCTTGTTTCTCAAGCCACCGACGTTTACTCTCTCTCTCTCTCTCTTAGCCTAAAGCCACCGACGTGGCATCCACCGACGTTCAAACCACTCACCGAGGTATCTCTAAGACCATTCACATTCTTAACCCCTTAAAGATAACCCTTGACTTACCACTCTTGGTGAGCACGATTCTTTGTTCTTATCTCAAATGACATCATCAACGTCATTAATGTCAGAGTGCATGCGCCGAATTCAACCCTAAAACCCTTAGAATTCTGACCTTTCAATCACCTAAGGTCATCATGAGTTTTTGAAAATTGAAATTCCCTCTCATATATAACCACTTCCCCACTACCTTACCACCTTTCTCGCATCCTCTCTCTCTCTCACCTTACAAAAGAAAATCCTACAAACCTGCAACTTCTCATTCTTTTTCAATGGCATCTCCTTCAAAATCCTCAGAAGAACAAACAATGACCTTTGGATCTCTCTCTTTTCCTGCATGCAACTACTTTGGACGAATTGGAATTGATAATGCACATCCTGAGTACAATGATGTTTGCTGGTTTCTTCAGAGATGCCCTCTCCAGTATGCTCTTACAGCAAAACCCAAAATGAGTAAGTTTCTCTTAGGAAACTTTTGGTTGACATGCACATTTGATGCTTCATCAGATTAGATTCTGGCATCTGTTCTTAGTAATGATGAACATGATGTGGTTTTTAATGTGGAAGATGTTCGAAATATTCTCAAGCTTCCTTCCTATGACTCCTATGAACCTTTTCCTCTTGGAAATGAACATGAAATGGTGGTGTCTGTTATGAATTATTTAGAAGAGAAAAGGGGTCAAAAGTCAAAGGATCCAGGTACACTTCTAAGGAAGAATATGGGGAACATCTGGAACTACTTGTTTGCTCATCTTATTCTGTGCTTAAGCAAAAAGACGGTAGGTCCTGATCAGTCACCATCTCAGATAACGGAACTAGCTCATGCTCTGATATTTCAAAGAAGGATAGACTTTGCAAGCTACTTCTTCAATGAAATGATCTCTTCTTTCTCTACTCTCCGACGTCCTCAGGTACCTTTCCAGCGCCTTTTCTCACTTATTATTAATGCAAAGTTGGCAGACAAACTTGAGAAAAGGGATGATATTTTATATGATCTCCCTCTTCATCAAATGGGAAATCAAATAATGAAAAAGGCAGTCCTAGCATCCGACAACCCTCTCCGACCTTCTATGGTTGAGTTTGCAAGAAATGCAACTCTCTCTTGAGGTGAAAATGAACCCCGTCTTCAAAGAACCTCAGGTATGTCTTCTATCTCTGCTGCACCTCGAGTAACTGATGTGCCCAAATCTCGAAAGAGATCCAAAGCGTCGGGCACATCTACCTCCGCACCCACTGATACTATGAAGCCAAAAGAACCTTTGGCTTCTACCCAAGTATCTAAAACCCAAAAGCGGAGACACTCAAAAAGCCCCCCAAAGACTTCCTCAAAGAAGTCTAAGGGTACCCAAAGGGTCTCAACTCAAAAGCCACCTACTAACTCCCAAAAGTTAGTAAGTGTTGAAAATATTCCTACCCGACCCAAGGAGCAGTTAACCCAACCAAGCTCCTCCATGCCCTCCCAAAAGGACATGGTTGTACAAAGGGACACCCCTATTATTCCTTCATCAACTTTCTCCTTAGTTGATGAAGAAGACTTGGAGTCTCCCATCCAAGGTGCCTCTTCACCACCCCATGAGCTCTCACAGCTCCTTTTCCACACTCCACATGAGAGTGCATCACAACCAGATGCACTTGATAGAGCATCCCAATTTACATACTTTTTATTTTCCGATACTACACCATGGACACGTACGTCTCCCGTACAGGCCAAGGGTGTTGAGGAACCCATTACTGAGGAATCCCCTCATAGACACTCTCCTAAACGTGACTCCCCCACATCTACTAAATCCCCCCCAAGTAAACCTACAGGTTTGGTGGATTATTCTTCTTCTAGTGATGATGATGATGATCAACCACCAAAGCCTCAACCGTCTGCTCCTATGTCCTCTAAACAGGGAGATGATCTTCTCCAAGCTTTCACAAATTTCACTCGTGACACTATTAGCCAGGTGGAAGTCTTGGAAGAACAAGCAGCCAAAGAAATGGAAAGAATGGCTTCTCTTTCCTCTACTCAACAGAACATCATGGAATCTCTTGCCACTATTATTACAAAAATTGACATGATTCCAATCTCTTCTCCAACGGTTGAACTTGATGTCGATGGTTCCTTCTTCCAAGATCAAGACAGATTTGTTCTTCAAAGGATTGAAAGAAAAGTTGATACTATGGCTTCTGATATATAGAAAGAATCAAGTCTTTTCTCTCTTCAGTGGGTTCAACCACTGAGGGGGAGAAAAATAAGAATGCCAATGCTACCATCTCCACAGCTGCTGACGACGCCGCCAAGACAGCAGCCATCGACGCTGCCAAGACAGCCACCGATGTGGCTCCTCCTCCAGCCACCGATGTGGCACCTCCAGCCACCGATGGTGGTGTGGCCACGGTCACCGAGGTGACTCCCCCTCTGGTCACCGAGGTGACTCCTCACGTGGTCATCACTGTCACTGACCCCTGGTCACCGAGTTACCCGAAGCAGCTGTTGAGGGGGAGAGTATCAGTGCTCAACCCCTTGAAACTGAAGAAGAGAAGAAAAGAAGAGAAAAATCCAAAGGAAAGAAGCCTCTCTCTTTTGAAGAACAGCAAGAGGAGAGAAAGAAAAAGAAGAAAACTAACAGAGGTCCAAAAGATGACACTCTGAGATTGCAGCCAGCTTCGTTACTCACCGACCCTCTTGGGGTAATTTTGAATGAAGCAGAAAAGGAGGAAGCCATTAGAGCTCAGCTTGAGTATGATCAGACTAATGTACTCAAACTGGCTCAAGATGAGGCCACCATGCCATGATACGAGATGCTATTCAGGCTCAGAAAGATGAGCTTGAGAACTTAAAGAAAAAATCTGATGCTATGAAAATGGTTGATGAGGCCAAGAAGACCAAGGAAGTGGAGTGGTTCAAGAGAAGGTTGAAAACAAGAAAGGATGAGTCCAAGATTATCAGTGCCACCATCCAACCTCCAACCAAAAATTCTCCCAAGTTACTTGTCACCCTCAAGAGAGCTGGCACTCTCTCAAAGGTATATGAAGTTGAATGGTTGGAAGTCCTTGGAATAACAGAATGGATGGAGGTTGGAAACTGCATCTCAAAGAGCAAAAGCAAGTACAAGGAGCTGGTACTTAATATTTTCAGAAAACTCTTCATTAAGATGCTCAACATCCAAAAGGAGAATGATATTCTTGTGACTTGCCTTGAAGCACAACAAATGTACCTTATACAACAAGGTCTTAAAGGAGAGGTCATCACAGCTCCTAAAAATAGAAAGAAGGGACATTTTGCCATGCTTCATGAAAGAGGCATCAAGATAAATGCCTCGGGTATAGATCTTTCCACTCCTACTCCTATTGCTTACCCGGAGCAAACTATGCTGACTACTCCTGAGCTTGGGGTTTTCTTTGAGGACATCTTTGGAAACATCGGTTTCTTTAGAGCCTCTGATATCCCAAGGGTTCACAGCTCCTTCCTCTCTGCTATTCTAGGAGTACCTCCAGTTGAAGACCATGGAATCACAAGGCTTATCTTGGATGAGCTAAAAAGAAGAGAACCCACTCCTTGAATAGTCTTCATATAGTGTGAACTTTATTAATCATGTACTCTGTGTGTTGTACAATGCTGTGTATTGATTAATAAAAGTTCATACTCTTCTTTTTTAAAAATTCTTGTTAATATCTTTATTTTTCTTGCACATATTTATACTTATACTGTATATACTCATACTCAGTTAGAAAAAAAATATATATATATAAATCTGAGTCAAAAGAACCCAAAAGAAATAGAAAGGGTCAAAAAGAATTCTTTTCTAACTTACAGGTATCATCATCAAATAGGGGGAGATTGTTGGGTCACCGATGATTTGGTGATGAACCACCTTCCTTTATATGAATGAATTTTTACAGGTTCTTTTGAAGGTCTGAAATAGGCTTCAAGTATTGAAGAGTCAAAGACTATTCAATCAAGGGGTTGTACATCAAAAAGTGGAATTTTGGATGTATCAACAAACTTCAATATTCAGATCATTTTGCCAAGTCAAGACCAATATAGTGGGTCACCGATGGTACACTCAAAAGTCATCAAAAGTACTAAGGACATCAAATAAGATGAGGTCATCAAGTTTGATGTCATGGTCACCGACACTATAATCTTGGTCACCGAAATTGCAGGTATATTTTCTAAGGCTGTGATTTCAAGTCACAAGTTCAAGGGTGTATACTTTTGTCATTTAGTGAAAGATGAAGTTTATCAAGCAAAATATACACTTATCAACTCCAGCCTTACAAGGTATCCACCGATGTGATACATAGTGTGATGTATCACTTAGCAATTTCAAAGAGATAAGTTCTTGACTCACATCAATTGCAAGACACGTGAGCCAGCAAGAACTTGGGCATCAAGCTTTAAATAAAGACATTCACTTTTATTCTTATAAAAGGAATATTTGTCTTTTAGCTAAAAGGTTGATGGGACTTCACAGAGCATGAAGAAAAGAAGATAAAGTTATCTGAAAAGGAGATGAAGATAATCTTCCAGCTAATGAAACATTGACAGCTGTCCACTTGCATCCCATGCATGGGCACTATAAAAGGAGATGAAGTCCTCCCCAGAAATCTCACGCTTTCAACAAATCTTCAGAGTGATTATTTGTGTGACTGTGGCAAAGCTGTGTGCTATAACAGTATTGTTTTAACTTCCTTAGTGTATAAGTTAATTACTATTATCTGTGTGTTTAGTTTGATAGAATAGTCTGCCTGTTCTTTTCCGCATCAAACTATCTGTGTGTAAATTTTTAATATTTATATTAAAAAATTTAAAAAGAGTATATTCTGTGTGTTTTATATTCAACCCCCCCTTCTACAAAACCCTCTCTTAGTTAGCCATCTCTCCTTGGGGACTAACAAGTGGTATCAGAGCAGTTGGTTTAATCTCATAAACCAGATCTGTGATGGCTACTACCTCAAATGTTGATGGTACCTTGCAAACCTCTTCCAGTAATACATATGATTTAGGATCGTTGGCTAAACCCCCAAGATTCAACCCAAACAATTTTGGGTTATGGAAAAATCGCATGTTATTATTCTTGGAAGGGATCGATTGCAGATATCCCAACATTCTCAGTGAGGGACCTATTGTTCCTAAAATATGGGCTCGCTTTGGCCCTCAAAAGGACGCTGAAGGAAAGGACATAGAGTCAGATGACGAAAGAAGTGAGAAAACTGGTAGATATATCATCAAACCTTCTAACAAATTTAGTGAGGATGATAAACGCCTAGTTGCTTTAGACACTAAAGTCAAGTCTGCTCTTGCTGTATCCCTTCCTGATGATGTGTATCATTCTCTTCTTAACCTTCCCACTGCTAAAGAAATGTGGGATACTTTGAGTGTCTTATATGAAAGCACCAAAGAAATAAAGAAATCTAACAGGATCTGTCTTGTTAGAAAGTATGAACTCTTCTCCCATGAAAAGGGAGAATCTCTTTCTACCTACTTTAATCGCTTTAACCGTCTTCTCAATGATCTCAAAGTTCTTGGACGAGTCTATGATAATGAAGAAGTTCTCTGCAAGTTCATGGACTGTCTCCCAGACTTCTGGGAAACTATCTGTACTTGCATCAAGCAAACCAAGGACTTAGAAATAATGCCTTTAACTGCTCTCTATGGAACTCTTCTTCACTATGAACAAACTAAGAACCAGAGAAAATCTCTTATAAAGGATATCAAATCCTCTTCTATTGCTTTAATAGGTGATTCAAAATCTTCTTCTTGTATTCCTAGAATCACCTATCCTTCTTCTGATTCTGAAAAAGATATTAAGGAAGACTCTTCTCATCTGTCAGATGCATACTATAGTGCTGCTGATGATGAAGGAGAAGAATCAACCATACTTTCTGATAGTATGGCAATGCTTGCTGGAAACCTTAAGAATAAAAGATTTTCTTCAAACCGCTCCAAATTTAATAAAAAACCTTTTTCTCAAAAATCCTCTTCTGATAAAGCAAATGAAGAATGCTTCAATTGTGGAAAGAAAGGTCATTTTGCTTCTGAATGCAGATCAAAAGCTTCCTCTTCTGTCAAACCTTCTTCTTCTTATGGCCATGACTTCTCAAAATCAGCTTCTAGGAAGCATGAAGAGAGAAATAGCCAATCCTCTAAAGAAAATTCTGAATCAAAAGAAACCTCCAGGTATAAGAAATACAAAGCCAAATACAAGAGAGAAAAAGAGAGAAACCAAGGTAAAAATAAAACCTTGGTTCTTTGAGGCTCATTCTTTGGGAAGATGAGCAAACCTGCGAGAGTGAGAGTGAGTATGTCACTAAATGTCTCATGGCCAAAATCGATGAGATAGAAGACATGGAGAAGTCACTCTACACCACCCTTGTATCTGCTGAGGGATCCACTTCAGGGACAAAACCTCAGGTGTACTACATCCTTTTACCTTTCTCTCTGATGATCAAAAGGCTGATGCCTTTGATTCTTTAACTGTTGACTTCTGTGACTTAAAGATTCAAAAGAAAAAGGCTGATATGCACATAAAATGTCTAAATGATCAACTCCTCTCTTGTTTTTCAAAACTAAAAGATTTTGACAAAATGAAAGGCGTATCCGGAAAACCTTCGGTACTTAAACGACGATCTTTACGAGGAAAAATCAAAGATCTCTTCCACTCTTGAAAAGGAACAAGAGGTTCTGTCTAAATGGACTAAATCCTCTAAGAATCTTGAAAGGATCCTTCAAGATCAAATCACCAGCAAGGATAAGTCTGGCCTTGGTTATGAAAAAGATGTTCCTCAACCTTTTGACCTTCCACTTCATTCTTCTGAGTGTCAAGGTTTTCCTGCTGGTTTCCTTTCCGATGACGATGATGATCTCTTCGGTTACTCATCTGAGGATTCCACCTCCGTTCACTCTATAGATCTACTTGACATGCTCAAAGTAGAATCTGGTTCTAGAAAGTTTGGAGTCTTTGTTAAAGCTAAAGAAAATCTCTTCTGAGTCTTCAAAAGTTTCAACTCTTCCAAGCTCTTCTTCTTCTCCCAAACCTATCCAAAGACTTTTAAACTCCTTAAGTCTGCATGAGTCAAGGTACTCCCAGGAGCAAACTTTCCGACGTTCTTTGAATATCCTTCTTCAAAAAGATTTTCTCCTCAAAAGAAAAAATTTTCTAAATCAAATTTTTCATCTAAAAGGAAATCTCAAATAGTTACTGACTTTATTCCTCGGTCAGTAAACTTGAAGAAATCAAGAAATCCTGGTAAAGGTATTCTTGGACCAAGACCAGGTGTTGGACACCCCTCTTCTTCTCAATCGTCAACCTCTGTCCAAAGTTTTGATGATAGGGATTTTAAAAAGGCCTTTCCTTTAAAGAAGTGCTATAACTGTGGCAACACTCTACATCTTGCTAAAAATTGCTCAAAAGACTTGGTTCCTTGCAAAACTAAAATGCCTTCTAATCCCAAAGGACCCACCTCAAAATGGGTACCAAAAGTCTAAATTTGTTTCTAGGTGCAGGTACCAAATAAAGATCACATATGGTACATGGATAGTGGGTGTTCAAGACACATGACCGGAAACAAACTTCTTCTCTCTAACTTCTCAAAAGAAAAGGGACCCACTGTTTCCTTTGGAGGAAATGGAAAAGGGGTCACCAAAGGATATGGTACCATTTCAAATGGAACCATCACTTTCTCCAGAGTTGCTCATGTTGAAGGGCTAATGTACAATCTTCTAAGCATCAGCCAAATATGTGATTTGGGCTATAAGGTCATGTTCCAGCTGTGTGTGTGCTTGGTCTTTGATGTACGTAACAAGATTGTACTAGCGGAACCCGACTGAATGACGTGTACATAATCAACATGAAGGAAAGTGCAATAGGAGAAGCTGTGTGTCTCCTCTCTCAAGAACTAGCCAAACAAAGTTGGCTGTGGCATAAAAGGTTCTCTCATCTAAACTTTAAAACCTTGAACAAACTCTCCAACAAGGAACTGGTTGTTGGAATGCCAAAAATAGTTTTTGAAAAAGAAAAGCTGTGTGGAGCATGTGAAAAAGGAAAACTCACCAGAACTTCCTTTAAAACAAAACAATGCTCTTCTATCTCTCAACCTCTTCAAATGCTTCACATGGATCTATGCGGTCCAGTAAGCACACCTAGTCTGGGTGGTAAAAAGTATATGCTAGTAATCGTCGATGAATTCTCTAGATATACTTGGGTGTTCTTTCTGAAACACAAGAGTGATGCTGCTGAAGAAATCATCAGGTTTACAAGAAAGATTGAAAATTTGAATGGTAAACTGGTGAAGTCCTTCAGAAGTGATAATGGCACGGAATTCAAGAATGCTGCTCTGGAAGATTTCTTTGACCTAAGAGGAATCTCTCAGAACTTCTCTGCCGTACGCACTCCTTAGCAAAATGGTGTTGTTGAGAGAAAGAATAGAACACTATGTGAAGCTGCAAGGTCTATGCTGAGTGAATCCAAGTTGCCAACCTATTTTTGGGCAGAAGCAGTTAACACTGCATCCTTTACTCAAAATAGGTCTATCATAGTCAAAAGGCATGACAAGACCCCGTATGAAGTTTTCCATGGTAGAAAACCTGCAGTTGACTTCTTCCATGTGTTTGGCTGTGCATGTCACATGCTAAATGACAGGGAACAACTTGGAAAGTTTGATCCGAAGTCTGATGATGGAATTTTCATGGGCTATTCTCTCTCCTCAAGAGCCTTCAGAATTTTCAACCTAAGAAGACAATGCATAGATGAATCCATGTATGTAAAGTTTGATGAGTTTGAAACTTCTTCATTATCTTATGATGAAGAAGAATTAAACCTATGGATAAATTCATGTGTTGGTAAAATTCTATCTTCCTCTCAATCCAATCCTCCAGATAGCAACTCTTCTCAGCCTCCCATAAACACCACCTTACCTTCAGAACCTTCTCTTTCTTCTCCACCTCCTGAAACTAACTCCTCAGAAGACCTTACCCACCAAAACACCATATCTCTCTTAAACCTTTCTTCACCATCTCAAATTCCTACCTCATCCTCTTCTCTATCTCCTTCCTTACCTCCTGCACTAAAGTGGACCATGGATCATCCAATAAATCAAATCATAGGTGATCCACAAGTTGGTGTAAAAACCAGAAGAGGCATAAGCAATCTGTGCTTATATGTCAACTTTGTTTCCATTATTGAGCCTAAGCTGATAAATGAAGCCCTAGCTGATCCTAGCTGGGTAATTGCCATGCAAGAAGAGCTCTCACAATTTGAGAGAAACAAAGTCTGGAAGTTAGTTCCTCGTCCATCCAACAAAACTATTATTGGAACAAAATGGGTGTTTTGAAACAAGATGGACGAAGAACGAACTGTCATAAGGAACAAAGCAAGGCTGGTTGCTCAAGGATATCGGCAAGAGGAAGGAATTGATTATGATGAAACCTTTTGCTCCTGTTGCCAGATTGGAAGCTATCCGAATATTTCTTGCCCATGCAGCTTACAAGAATTTTCGGGTATTCCAAATGGATGTCAAAAGTGCCTTCCTGAATGGTGAATTAGCTGAAGAAGTGTATGGAAAGCAACCTCCTGGGTTTGAAGATCCAGTCCATCCATATCATGTATATAGGCTGGATAAAGCTCTATATGGACTGAAGCAAGCTCCACGTGCCTGGTATGACACTCTCTCAGAATATCTACTTAGAAATAAGTACATACGAGGCAAGGTTGACAACACTCTCTTCTTCAAGAAATCACAAGGTAATATCATTCTTGTTCAAATTTATGTTGATGATATTATTTTTGGAGCCACCGATGAATACTTGTGTGATGAGTTTAGCTCCCTCATGCAAAAAGAGTATGAAATGAGCATGATGGGGGAGTTAACTTTCTTTCTTGGTTTGCAAGTAAAACAGTCTCCAGAAGGTATTTTCATAAATCAAAGTAAATACATTAAGGACCTTCTGAAAAAGTTTCAATTTGATACTTGCTCTACCATGAAAACTCCTATGGCTCCTCCTCTTAGACTCTTTTCTGATCCTGATGGCATTTCTGTTAATATTACAAATTATAGAGCCATAATAGGATCTCTTCTCTATCTAACTGCAAGTAGACCTGACATTATGTTTGCTACTTGTCTGTGTGCCCGATACCAAGCAAATCCTAAAGAATCACATCTGGCTACTGTGAAAAGGATTTTTCGGTATCTGAAAGGTACCATAAATCTGGGTCTTTGGTATCCCAAAGACTCAGGTTTCGATCTCATCGGGTACTCTGATTCTGATTATGCAGGTTCAAAAATAGACAGAAAGAGTACAACTGGAAGTTGTCAGTTACTTAGTGGAAAGCTTGTGAGCTGGTCAAGTAAGAAACAACATTCGGTGTCTACATCTATTGCTGAAGCAGAGTACGTGGTTGCGGGAAGTTGTTGTGCACAGATATTGTGGATGAAAAATCAGTTGTGTGATTATAATCAATTTTTCTCAAAAATCCCAATAATGTGTGACAACTCAAGTGCAATAGCCATTGCCAACAACCCTGTGCTTCATTCAAGATCCAAACACATTGATATTAGGTATCACTTTATAAGAGATCATGTCTCTAAAGGTGATGTGGAGTTACATTTCATTCCCACCGACTATCAACTAGCTGATCTGTTCACAAAGCCCCTTGATGAAGCAAGGTTCAAATTCCTCATTGGTGAGTTAGGTATGGTAAACACAGACTAATATATTTTATATTTATATATAATGTATGTTTTATATATATACATTTCATATATATATACTATATACATTTGTATATTTATAATTTATATATGTTATATGTTTTATATATATACTTTGTATATATATTATATATTATATTATATTATATTATATTAATATATTTATATAAAAAGAAAAAGAAAAAGAAAATAAAAATATATATATTTACTATGTACAATGTCGGTGACTTCGGCCCTATCTCTCTCTCCTCTCTTTCATCTCATAAAACCCTAACCTTAAAAACCATACACTCCACCATCCACTTTCCGGCAGCCACCACACCACCGAGAGCCACCACCATAATCAACCACCGTCGGCGCCCCAAGCCACCGACGGCAACCTCACCAACGTGCTCTCTCTCTCTCTCCATTCGCCGACGTCGCCGACAGCCACGAGGCCACCAACGACGGCCCATCCACCGTCATCGACCCACCGACGGCGACACCACCATAGCCACTTTCCGACGAATCTCATCCACCGACGTTACCTCGATCCCAAGCCACTGACGTCACCTTTCCGATCACCGCAGCTCTCACCGACGATCCTTTCTCTCTCACCGACGTTCTGATTACGTCACCCGCCGACGTCATCACTACACCCACCGACGTCTCCCACTTTTGCACTCCACTCACCGAGGTTGCCACCCTAAGCCACCGACGTTACACCTTGGTAATCCCTAAAACCCTTCATTTCTCTAACACTTTAGAGATAACCCTTGGTTTGCCATTCTTGGTAACCAAGAGTCTTTGAACTTATCCATAATCACATCACCCACGTCATAAATGTCAGAACATGCGCCGATTCCCAAGTCAAAACCCTTAGAATTTCTGACCTTTCAATCACCAAAAGTAATAATTACCTTTGAAAGTTGAATTTTCCCTCCCATATATAACTTCCTTCCCCACTTCTTCACCACCTTTTTTCGCACCCATCTTCTTCTTCATTTGCAAGAACTTCAAACCTGCAACTTCATTTCTTCTTCAATGGCATCTCCATCTAGAATTTCTGAAGAACAAACAATCACCTTTGGATCCTTATCCTTCCCTGCATGCAACTACTATGGACGTATTGGAACTGATAATACTCATCCTGAGTATAATGATATTTGCTGGTTTCTTCAGAGGTGTCCTCTACAATATGCACTCACTGCAAAACCTAAGATGAGTAAGTTTCTTCTTGGAAACTTTTGGCTTTCTTGTACATATGATGCTTCCACAGATCAAATCCTTGCATCTGTTCTTACCAATGAAGAACATGATGTGGTTTTTGATGTTGAGGATGTTCGAAGAATCCTAAGGCTTCCTGCTTATGATTCATATGAGACATTTCCTTTGGGAAATGAACACCAAATGGTGGTTCTTTGCTTTGAACTACTTGGAAGAAAAGAAGGGATCAAAGTCAAAGGGTCCGTGTACTTTATCGCGAAAGAATATGGGAAGTATTTGGAACTTTCTATTTGCACATCTGATTCGGTGCCTTAGCAAGAAGACAGGTGGTCCAGATCAGTCACCTTCCCAAGTAACTGAGCTGGCACATGCTCTAATATTTCAGAGGAAAATAGACTTTGCAAGTTATTTTTTCAATGAAATGATCTCCTCCTTCTCTACTCTCCGACGTCCTCAGGTACCATTTCAACGCCTCTTCTCTCTTATCATTAATGCTAAATTGGGTGATAAACTTGAGAAAAGGGATGACATCATATATGATCTCCCTCTTCATCAAGTGGGAAACCAAGTTATGAAAAAGGCTGTCTTAGCATCAGACAACCCTCTCCGACCCTCTATGGTTGAGTTTGCAAGGAATGCAACTCTTACTTGGGGAGAGAATGAACCGCGCCTTCATAGAACCTCAGGTATGTCCTCTATCTCTTCTACTCCTAGAGTAACTGAGGTGCCCAAATCTCTTAAGAGATCCAAAGCGTCGGGCACTTCTACGTCCGCACCCACCGATGCTACGAAGCCAAAAGAACCTTTGGCTTCCACCCAAGCATCTAAATCCCATAAGCGGAGACACTCTAAAAGCCCCCCAAAGACTTCCTCAAGGAAGTCCAAGGGTACCCAAAGGGTTAAAACGCATAATCCATCTACTGCCTCCCAAAAGACAGTAGATGTTGAAAAGATCCTCACTAAACCCAAGGAACACTCATCCATACCCAGCTCCTCCAGGCCCTCTCAAAAGGACATGGTTGTAAATAGGGACACCCTTGCTATTCCTTCATCAACTTTCTTACTAGTTGATAAAGATGACTTGGAGTATCCCATCCAAGGTATCTCCTCACTCCCTGAGCTCTCACAGCTCCTATTCCACATTCCACATGAGGGTGCATCACAACCAGGTGCATTTGATGGAACATCCCTTTTTACTGACCCCACTGTGTCCGACACTGAACCTTTATCAGGTACGTCTCCCGTACATGAAAAGGTTGTGGAGGAACCCATTACTGAGGAATCCCGTCATAGACACTCTTCTCCACGTGTCTCCCCCACATCTCCTAAATCCCCCCCAAGAAAACCTACAGGTTTGGTGGATTATTCTTCCAGTGATGATGATGATGCTGATCAACCACCAAAGCCTCAATCTTCAGCTCCCATGACTTCCAAACAGGGAGATGATCTTCTCACGACTTTTACAAACTTTACCGGTACTACTTTACGCAGGTAGAAGCTCTAGAAGATCATCTTTGCTAAGGAAAAGGAAAGAATGGATTCCCTTTTCTCATCTCTTAGATCTAACATTGAGGAGTTGTCCGTGAGTCACCCAACTCTAATGACATGTTTAGATCTCCTACACTTGGACATCCTTGATCTTCAGCAAGGGTTTTCTTCAAATCAGGCATCTGTACTTTCTTCCATACAGGAACTTCGGAGTTCCTCTTCAAGTCAAGTCACAGATATTTCTTCTCTCATTGCCAATCAACAGGCAATTATGGACTCTCTTATCAGTCTTCACACCAAAGTTGATAAAGTTCCAACCTCTGCTCCAACGGTTGAATTAGATATTGGTGAGTCATTCTTCAAGGACACTGATAGATTTGTCCTTCAAAGAGTTGAGAAGAAAATTGGTGCTCTCTGCTCTGATATGGAAAGGGTAAAGGAATTTCTCTCTTCAGTGGGTTTCAAGGGTTCAACCACTGAGGGGGAGAAAAATAAGAAGACCACTCAACCTGCTAATAAAGCCGCCCACGCCGACACTGCCAAAACAGCCGCCGACGCCAGCATTTTGCCAGCCACCGACGTGGCTCTTACAGCCACCGATGGTGGTGTGGTCACAGAGGTGGTCCCTGTTCCCTTGGTACCCAAAGCAGCTATTGAGGGGGAGAGTGTCAGTGCTCAACCCCTTGAAACTGAAGAAGAAAAGAGGAGAAAAGAAAAAGCCAAAGGAAAGAAGCCTCTCTCCTTTGAAGAACAGAAGGAAGAGAAAAAGAAAAGGAAGAGGATGAGAGATCCTCAAGCAGATACTCTGAGACTTCAGCCTGCCCCAGCACTCACCGATCCTCTTGGGGTAATTCTCTCTGAGGCTGAAAGAGAAGAAGCCATCAGGGCTCAGCTTGAATTTGATCAGACCAATGTACTCAAGCTAGCTCATGATGAAGCTATTCATGCACAGGTAGCCGATGCTCTTCAAGCTCAGAAAGATGAGCTTGAGAATATAAAGAAAAAATCTGAAGCTGCAAAGATGCTTGAAGAAGCAAAGAAAACATTTTTTTTTAAAAGGAAGTTGAATGGTTTAAAAGAAGGCTGAAGAATAGAAAGGATGATTCAAAAATCATTGGTGCTACCATCCATCCTCCAACAAAGAATACTCCCAAACTTCTTGTCACAATTAAAAGAGCCGACTCACTCTTAAAAGTTTATGAATTAGAATGGCTTGAAGTTCTTGGGATAACTGAATGGTTGGAAGTTGGAAATTGTGTCTCAAAGAGTAGAGGAAAGTACAAGGACCATGTACTAAATACACTTAGAAAATTTTTCATCAAAATGGTGAAAATTCAGAAGGAGCACAATATCTTGGTAACAACTATTGAAGCACAACAAATGTACTTTATCCAGCGAGGGCTTTCGGGGGAAATAATCAATCCTCCCAAATCTAAAAAGAAGGGACATTTTGTTATGTTTCATGAACGTGGCATCAAGATTGATGCTTCAGGTATAAATACTTCTATTCCCACTTCTATTGCTTATCCAGAGCAAACCATGGTGACTGAGCCTGAACTTGGAGTATTCTTTGAGGATATCTATGGCAGCATAGGTTTCTTCAGAGCCTCTGACATTCCAAGGGCTCACAACTCCTTTTTGTCTGCTATTCTTGGAGTGCCCTCCCATTGAAGACCATGGCATCACAAGAATGATCTTGGATGAACTTAAAAGAAGAGAACCCTCCTCAGATCCTTGATCCTACCGACATAGTATAGTGTGAACTTTATTAATCATGTACTTTGATCAATCTATGTGTTGATTAATAAAAGTTCATACTTTTCTTCCATCCCATCTCTTGTTAATATTTTTACAAGCTTTGCACATATTTAAACTTATACTTATTCTTTCATTTATTTTATACTCTTATACTGTACATACTCAGTTTAAAAAAAATCAAAAAAAAAATGAAAAAAATCTGAGTCAAAAGAACCCAAAAGAAAAATAGAAAGGGTCAAAAAGAATTCTTTTCTAACCTACAGGTATCATCATCAAATAGGGGGAGATTGTTGGGTCACCGATGATTTGGTGATGAACCACCTTCCTTTATATGAATGAAATTTTACAGGTTCTTTTGAAGGTCTGAAATATGCTTCAAGTATTGAAGAGTCAAAGACTATTCAATCAAGGGGTTGTACATCAAAAAGTGGAATTTTGGATGTATCAACCAACTTCAATATTCAGATCATTTTGCCAAGTCAAGACCAATATATTGGGTCACCGATGGTACACTCAAAAGTCATCAAAAGTACTAAGGACATCAAATAAGATGAGGTCATCAAGTTTGATGTCATGGTCACCGACACTATAATCTTGGTCACCGAAATTGCAGGTATATTTTCTAAGGTTGTGATTTCAAGTCACAAGTTCAAGGGTGTATACTTTTGTCATTTAGTGAAAGATGAAGTTTATCAAGCAAAGTATACACTTATCAACTCCAGCCTTACAAGGTATCCACCGATGTGATACATAGTGTGATGTATCACTTAGCAATTTCAAAGAGATAAGTTCTTGACTCACATCAATTGCAAGACACGTGAGCCAGCAAGAACTTGGGCATCAAGCTTTAAATAAAGACATTCACTTTTATTCTTATAAAAAAGGAATATTTGTCTTTTTGCTAAAAGGTTGATGGGACTTTACAGAGCATGAAGAAAAGAAGATAAAGTTATCTGACATTACGTGCTACAAGGAATAGTTCATCCATTATTCTAGTACAAAGGAAGTGGTCTCTTCCTTTGTCCAGCAGATAATCTTCCAGCTAATGAAACCTTGACAGCTGTCCACTTGCATCCCATGCATGGGCACTATAAAAGGAGATGAAGTCCTCCCCAGAAATCTCACGCTTTCAACAAATCTTCAGAGTGATTATTTGTGTGTATGGCTGTGTGCTATAACAGTATTGTTTTAACTTCCTTAGTGTATAAGTTAATTACTGTTATCTGTGTGTTTAGTTTGATAGAATAGTCTGCCTGTTCTTTTCCGCATCAAACTATCTGTGTGTAAATTTTTAATATTTATATTAAAAAATTTAAAAAGAGTATATTCTGTGTGTTTTATATTCAACCCCCCCTTCTACAAAACCCTCTCTTAGTTAGCCATCTCTCCTTGGGGACTAACACAAATATTATATATATTAAGAAAAAAAAGATAAATTAATTATAATTAATATTGGGGTTTCCTACCTTGTTTATAAAATCGTTAGTTCAACTCCCCTTTGGGTACTAACACTACTAAGTGAAAGGCTTTTGCCTACGGACTTTTGCCTGGAAAATCTGTCACTAAAGGGTGATTTCTCACAAAAGCGTCACAAAAGTTGGTGGGTAATTAAAATCAGTGACAAATTGCCCAGAGATTATCTGGATGATTCATTGGTATTTTCTTGAAAAACAATGAATTTTACCGAACCAATGGTATTTTCTAGGTGATTCATGGGTAATCACCTAGGGAAATTTCCCTAGGTAATTTTTATAGGTAAAGTCATTTGTTTTATAGTGTAATATATGAAAAAACGAATCACTGACACTATGCATCTCTTTTAGAATATTCTTTTCGTCTTCCTTCCTTATTGGGTTAAAAAAAATATTTTTTAAACACTTATAGACCAATTTATATACACCTTAACTAATTAATCTTGTAGCTCAAAGATAACAAGCCAATCAAATTCTCATGAGGAGACTCGAACTAACTAGAGGTAGAGTCAATAAAAACTAAAATAATCAACTTCAACCATACAATAAAAAAACATCCTTAATATTATAATAATAATTATAAAATAATATACGTGCTTATAAAAACATAATATTAGATATAGAGAATTATACAAACTTAGGAGTTGTTTGTTTACCTCTGGATGATACCATCCAGAGGTACCTCTGAATCGCGCAGAGGAACCATACTGTTTGGCAAAAAAAAATGATGCTATGTATGGTAACTAAAGGGTCTGGATGGTAACTGACCTATTTCCTTGCGAAACCATTCATACCTCTATTTTTTCCTAAAATACCCTCTTTCTTTGTTTAGCGTCTTCATCCTCTCTCCCTCACCTGCGACTCTTTCTTCTTCCCCACGGGGTTCTCTTCCACGATGAACGACTGCAATTATCTCCGGCCAGCAAAACAGTCTCCGGCCACGACGAAAGACTGCAATTATCTCCGGCCAGCAAAACAGTCTCCGGCCACTACTCAGGTATCGATTTCTTACCTGTTTATCGAGTTTTCTCTCGATTTCTTGCCTTGTTTATTGAGTTCTCTCTCGATGTTGCTTGATTTGTGATGTTGCTCTCGATTTCTTGCTCTAATGTTGCTCTCGATTTCTGATCTTGCTCTAAAGTTGCTCGATTTCTGTTGTTATATAAACGAATTTTGGATTTTAAAATACAGAGGGTTAAAATGGTTTCTAGCCCCTTTCTTGAAAATATTGGTTAACATATGGAGGGTTAAAATGGTAATTTGTTCTTATTCAGACCGTCCATTCAGAGCAGCTACCAAACAACCATTTTTCATTCTGCACTATATCATACAGAGCCTCTATACCATCCAGACCTCTATACCATCCAGCAACTACCAAACAACCCCTTAATATTGATTTACACTCCCAACTTTATTGACCTCCAAATATAGATACCACCTTCTTTTACCTCTATTTTTTTACTGTTGGGTTGGACATGAAAAGACATCCACTTTTTGTGTTTTTTGTATCGAGTTGGAAATGCCCCTACAAGAAGGAGCCCGAAGCCGTAACGCGTATTCTATCCATTACTGGAATCAATAAAACTCAAATCTTTTTACAGTTCTTGACCAAGAATTTGGTTCATCAAAATTAATATGTGTTTCAACAATCATTATGGTTAAAAGAATATGTAAAATAAAGTGGAAATACCTTCATTCAATATTGCCAGATTGATGGATGTTTGTTCTTGATCACTTCTTGAGCTCATTTCACTTCTAGCTGCAAAGGAAATTATTGAGCCAAACAACTAACAAGGCCTCCCAGTTAAATAAAAACAGAATAATAAATTGAGGTACCAACCAATTACAACTCATACTATACATTGAATGAAACCCTACAGAAAACATAAATGGTGTGGGTCCATTTATGTTATTAATTAAGGGTGTCCGAGTTCTTTTGCCATATTATTTACCAACACTAAGTTCGAAACCACTCGATTTGGTCAAACGTGATAACATTTCAGTCTAATTTCTTCAGGATTTCAATTCCTTTAACGGATTTTATTCATTCAGAAAACATTCTGCAAACCAAACGCCCCCTGAATCTCCTTTGTGTTTAAGCTTACGTTCATAGCTCTAGCCAGAGTTAAATCATCCCTATTCATAGGGGTGTAATCTAGCCAAGACAGCTCGTGAGATATTCGAGATCGACTCGAAAAGTACTCGAAATCGACTCGTGAATTGTCGATTAACCCTAATTCATTAACATCTAATTAACCCTCTATTTTTCCAAACGCTGCACTTACCCAAACATCCCTCATTCCTAATTTAATAAATATTTCTCCCTAAATAAAACATAATTATTATGTTTTTCTCTCCTTATTCATTTTAGGAAAAAATATATTATATCTCACATTTTTATATGTATAGTTTTTCTTAAAAAATTTAATTATTCTTTTCCATTTCTTTTCCAAATTAATTTTAATTAACATTGGATTTTTTTTGAAATTATGAATTTATTTTAAATTGAATGAGATGTTTCTATAACAAATTTTAATTATTGAATAATTGTTTTTTTATTCTCAAACATAAAAATTGTACATATTGTTTATAAAAGTTAATCAAACAAAACGTAAATCAAATGTAACAAATTTAAAACGACAAGTATATATAACTAATATCAGACATAATAATTAAATCAACTTCATATCAATCAATTTAACACTATAAAATATAATATTTGACATAATAACTAAATTTCATGTCAACTGGTTATAGCTTTGAGAACGCTAACATCATTAAGCCAAATCATTAAAATTCCTGAAAAGTTGGCTATCATCAAATTGAGTGGATGTAGACTTGCAAAAGTAATTCTATCATACTTGTTCATGTACTTGGGTTTTCATGTGACAAGCCAATTTGTAGAAATATATATACATACATCATCAATTTATAAACATAATTCTTAAATTAAAAATAGTAAAAAATATAATATATTACATGGTTTGGTGTTGTGGAATATGACAAATCTGGTTGGGAAAATGGGATATAAATATTGACTTGATCATTGTCATTATAGCCTTGTGAAACCTACAAAATTAAATATATAATTCTAATATTGTCAATCATTAAAATTAAAAACGTAAAGTTAAAAAATAAAACAAAAAAAATCCGAACCTCTAGTGTAGACAATTTCTTCTTGGAAACTTTTCTTTTCTTACGAGACATCTCAAGAGCATTCTTTGGACGTAAAGACTACCGCGCAATCTCTTGTTATTTGTTTTTGCACCTTTTATTGTTGTATTGACTTCACTAGTAGCATTGGTCTTCTTGTCACCTTCAACTCTCTCTTCTCTCAAACATGCCTCAACGTCATTCCGTTTCTGATGCTCTTGTTACAATGTGAGTGTAAGATCTGGACGAATCTTGATAACGTAGTGCCAAACATGCTTTAGGATCATCATCTTGTTTAATCTCAAATGTAATAGTTGTAACTCCCATCTTAGCATGCTTTGTCCACCTCGCTAAAATGTATTGGGAAGGTATTTTGATGACATTACGAAAGTCGTTTCGTATGGAATATGAAGAACAAGGGTTTTATGATTCACAGGGATTCACAATTTTGATTTGATATGATTCTGTTATGCTTTTTTTTAGACCTGGTTTTGTTTTTGTTAACATACCAAGATTATAGAACCCGCCTATTTTTGATCAACACGAAAAATATGGTCAAATGACTATGCTACCCTTTTCTCTTTATTTAATTAATTTAGAACACAGTATTTTAGGTAATATATTAATTTTTAATTGCTTTTAATTAGGACCATTGATCATTTAATCCTATAGATGAAATAGGATCTCATAGTTATCATGGATTAACTAGATCTCCAATGAAGAGCCCCGTATATATATATATGTATGTGTATATATATGTATGTATATATATATAGAGGAAGGTTCAAATGAGAACTTTGCATTTTTAAAGGAACAAAGGGACAATTATGGATCACATATGATGTGGGTCCCATATAATATTAAATCATTTATGATTTAATATAATTTAATATTAAATCATTTATGATTTAATATAATTTAATATTAAATCATAAATGATTTAATATTATGTGGGACCCACATGATATGTGGTCCACAATTTGTTCCTTTGTTCCTTTAAGGAGGGGTGGTTCTCATTTGATCCCTCCCCTATATATATATATATATATATATATATATATATAGGCGGGTTCAAATGTGAACTCAAATTTGGTTGTGAACATGAGGACAAAGAAGAGTGCGACACGTGTCTCATTCAGTCTGAAGGGTTTATTCACCCTGAATGTGTGTTATTCATACTGAATAATGTATCAACGTCACCTTTTTTATTATATCGAATGCCCTTCGTTATTCAGACTGAATGGGACACGTGTCGCGCTCCTTCGTCCTCATGTTCGTAACCAAATTTGAGTTCACATTTGAATTTTCGTCTCTCTCACTCTCTCTCTCTCTCTCTCTATATATATATATATATATATATATATTTATATATTGGATCAGGATCAGGGGAAAACGTCAAAAAAAAACTGAAGAACACTTGGGATCTCTCCATCTAGACGGTATGCATATTGGTAATTTATAACATGCACTAGTGCATAGAAAAAAAAACAGCTTCAATCGCTTGTATGCATTTGTGCATACCGTCCAATGGAGGGATCTCAGGGTGTTCTTTAGCTTTTTTTGAGATTTTCCCATGAACCTCTCATATATATATATATATATATATACTTTTCGTTCCTCTACTGCTGCCCGTTGTCGTCGTCGTTGTCTATCTCGACCTCAATCCTCTCTCTCTCTCCATCGACCTCTCGATCTACTATCTAAATTAAAACAAACTAACGACTAGCCCTGAGATTTATTTATCAAGAAAAACGAATAGGAAAAATAAAAGTTGAAAGCACACCCCTTGCTTGAGATTTATATTTTGAACTTGTTATAACCTTTCAAGGATAGATGATATCCAAAACCTAAATAAGTTTAATACATATAATGCTAAACCCCCTTTCACACAAATTATATCGACATCATCGATATAAACGAATAGCCATTGGCGTTAATACCCAAAAAAGAAGAATTAAGATCTCGCTCGTATAAAGTGTTGATTTGAATGTTCCCTTCTAGTAATGATTTGATATCAAAAACGGTTTAAATGTTAGCAAAACTCCAATCCCCTCGACTACATTCAAGAAGAAAAATATCATTTGATCGCCTGCAATTAAATAAATACATAATTAGTAAATCTAATTAACTTTAAAACGAATGTCTTTACATATGCAAAATTGTCCATATTGACCTTGTGATCACAATGAAGTAACATTATTGGTATGCAAGATGGCTCTATATTTACCCCTTTTTACTGGTTATTTAAGCATGTGATGTGACAGATGTTTCTTTAAATGCATAACTTTCTGACACATTTTGAGTGATCATTCTTCTGTTAGAATGTCACGCATTTAAAAGAGCTATCATAAGAATATACTCGTGAACAACCCTCCCTTATGTTGTGTTTTTGAATTGGAAAGAAATTTTTATTTATGTTCTTGAGAGGGAAGAGTTTAGGAAGGAAAGGGAAGAAAAGCAAATGAATTTTCATGTGCTTTAGTAGTTGAGAAAAGAAAGGAAGACCCCGTTTTTACAGATACACTGTTATTTATTTTACAGTGGATTGTAATTAATGATTATATGTGTAGCTCAGGTTCAATGGAAAATGCCAAAAAAAGAGAAAACTGGAGAATACCATAGGAGCCCTCCATCTGGATGGCATGCACTAATCCATATTGGTACTTTGTAACATGCATTTGTGCATATGCACCAATGCATCTACAATTAGAAAGAAAAAAAAACTCTTGTATGCATTAGTGCATACCGTCTGGATGGATGGCTCCCAGAGTGTTCTTTAGTTTTTTTTTTTTTTTTTTAGTTTTCCCATTAACCTCCCTCTATACGAGTAATTCGATAAATATTTTTAATTGGTATAATTTATTTCCTTCCCTTTCCTTCCATATTTGGGAAAAAAGTTCTGGGAGTAAAATCAGGCATTATTTTCCTTCCTTCTCTCTTTTCCCTCCTAAAAATAACTCAAGAACACGAGAATTTTCTCCACGTATTTTCCTTCCCTTTCCTTAAAAAAATGACTCGATAACACATCGTTACAGTTGGCAAGAAATGACTATGATTCCTGGTCCTTTCGGGATTTAAATGCCTTTAATTTGGTTGTTCATAGAAGGTTGTTTATTAATCTAAGAAGTTTATTAATCTAAGAAGTAGGGTCAGCTTCAGGGGAAAACCTAAAAAAAAACTGAAAAATGCATACCGATAATTTGTAACATGCACTCGTGCATAGAAAAGAAAAACGCTTATATGCATTTGTGCATAGCGTGCATATCGTCTATGCACAAATACATACCGTCCAGATGAAGGACTCCCGGGGTGTTCTTCAGTTTTCACTTTTTTTGAGGTTTCCCCTGAACCTCCCTCCTAAGAAGTGTTATCGGATATATCTTTGAAAGATGCATTAAAGATCGAAAAAAAGTTAAATCAATATGAATTTATGTGCGTAAACTTATATGGCACCGTACCTGGAAGAAATGCTGCATTTTGTCTCCGTTGGGACCAAGATAAACTACAAAAAAAGAAATAGGATCGAAAAACATAAATAAAATATGATTATGGATTTTATTTTATTTTATATACTAACGGAAAATAAAAAAATGAGTACTCACAGCGCTCCTCCGCATGCTGGACCAATTGCTTTGCAAACTGACTGCAACGTCATTGATATACCATTGGCCGCGCCTCTTTGGCGTTGTTCCTATTATCGTTGTATATATATATATAATATAACAATTAATATATATTTATATCAGTGAACAACATTGAAAAATCAAGAAAAATAATTTATAAATGAGAAGGGTGATGAAGATTACCACAGCTGCGTTTTGCAGCATGAACATCCCAGTTATGATGGACACCTGGTAAAAATGAGCAACCAAAAATGGGTGAACACTCGGATCTTAATTTCGTAAAAGATCAGTTCATTTCACTAAAACAAAATTGGATTATTGAACGCCAGCATACAAAAACAAATTCAACCAGATATCATTTTGAATAGATGTTTTTATAAATTCAACCGTATAACATTTTGAGGGACAAAATAGACAATATACATTTTCAAAAGTTTGTCGGCATACAAAAACAAACAATCTAACTGATTCAGATTTCAGACTTCAGCACCACCTCTTAAAAATCAGAAGTTCAATACCTCTTAGAAAACAAACGCCACCTAAGTCTCCTAATAAACTGTTTTATGGAACATTAAGCTTATATGACCAAACAATAAAGCATCATAACTAAAAGTGTTACAAAAAAGTTCATAGAACGCTTTTGAGCGTTCTAACAAGTTCTTTAAGATATTTAAAATAAAATGTCGTATTAATTATTTAACAGGACACTTAGTACATAGAAAAACTTACCGACAAAACGTTCTTCACTACCGATGCAAAGTTTAATACCAACGTGAGAGTTAAGCCCGATAACATCGCTATATATAGATAAGTTGAAAGTAGAGGTATAGATAAAATCTACAAAAGAGATAGTTACGTTAAACCTTAAAAGCAACGAACTCAACTCATCTAATACTACTTTCTTTCTCTATTAGTTGTGTACCTTGACTTTAAAAGTCAAACAAACTACTTTTAATTTTAGAATTTGATGTGAAAATATTTATTCTCTCAGGCAAAATCAATAACCAAATGAAAAACTACAATAACTATTATATTTTAAAAAATAAATTTGTGTTGAAACAAAAAAAGAATAGATGACAATTACGATTTTTTTAAATACAAGTTTGACTTTGAAAGTCAAAGTAAGACAACCAACAGAGAAGAACCGAAGAAATGGTAGACAAATAGAGTAAAAAATTGCTTACTCCGGCGATACGAGCTACCATGATGGGCCCCATCATCTTCTCAAAAATAGGATATAACGATGTTTGGAAAATGAGAAGGCCGAGCCCTACAAGAAGACATTTCTGATAAGCATCCAAACCCAAAATATCCCACCCGAAAGTAGGATCTGAAACTTTTATGATTAGCATGCTTTTCATTGCAAATAAAGATCAACCTTTTTGCAAAAATGTAGTAAAAGAAAACTAGAATTTGCAAGAATATATTTTATGAAAGCGAATATTTTATAGAATTTGCAAAAATGTAGTAAAAAAATTTCATTGCGAAAGTAAATTTAGCTTTGAAATCGTTGTCAAATAAACAAATATTGCAATGAAGTTGGAACATCAAGTAAGAAATGGTTGCAACTTTATAAAAAGGGCCAAAAAGAGAAGAACAAATTGAAGATATTTTGGTTCCAAGTTCCAACTTGAAAGAGTTGGTAACTACGTTCTCACCTGTGATAGAAAGGACCGTGCCAACCTCTTGAGTAGTATAGCTCAGGCCCCCCAAACTCCTAGGACTTACGGCCCACAATGAGAAAATCTGCGACCGTCAACACCATGTTAAAAGTTACGATGAGTGAAGTTTATTTTAATGTAACTTTTTTTTGGAAGGGTGTTTCAACCTGGACTAATATCGGGAAAATTGTGACTGCAAGAAATCGGCCATGATAAACTCAATGGCCACAATTGTTGTGTAGGCCTGGAATCGAACCCTGGGGAGATTAGATATTCCACCACAACCCCCAGGGGCTATTTAGGGTTTCTAAAATAGGTATCCAAAATTGTGGTTTTATTTGAATGTACTGTAGGGTTTCTAAAATAGGTATCCAAACATTTGTGATGCCTTATTAGGGGCTATTTAGCTTACTGACCTTCTACAAAACTGACTTTAAGAATCTAACCTTCTATTGTGTTGTTTTAAATCATATGGTGGCTCGCAGGTCAGTTAAAGGTCATTGAGTTACAAAAGTTAGAAGGTCATACTCTTAATTGAAAACTGATTTAAAGTCGTTTAACCAAAAGGGCCTTATTTTAGTGACTTTACCTTGCAAACTAATTCATTGTTCTTGCAAAGATGACGTTAGACTTTGAAAGAATTGACAAATCTAGGACAAAAGGAAATATAATTGCAAAACATAACCACCGTCCATTGCTTTTTTTTATAGAAATTACTCATTCATGCAAAGTTTTGTGGTTTTTCTTATGGGAATTTGCATGAAAGGATGGTTTTTTTTGGAAGGGTGTCACAGGTTATGCCAGACTAATCCTGACAAATTGTGACTGCAAGACATCAACCCTGATAAACTCAGTGGCCACAATTGTTGTGTACGTCTGGAATTGAACCCAAGGCAGATAGGATATTCCACCACTGGTTCATGAAAGGATGGATTGTTTGCAACTAAATAGTAAGTATAATGGTAAAAAGTTAAATCGCACTTGGTTTATGCTTGCAAGATTGAGTTCAATCATTTAAGACATGAGCTTTGTAATTAGTGGGTGAGATGTTAAATTTACCTCTGAGTAAGCCATGTTATGAAGTGAAAAAACACAATAGACAATGACTGAAGACATTAACGGCCAGTTCTTGAAGAGGCTTAGTAGAGTATTTTCTTCATCTTTTTTACCCACAGCATCATGGGTAGCAGATTCCAACTCGTCTTTCTTATGGAAGTGTAATGTTTCCTGCACTTCATGAAAATGAGTTAAAAAAGATTGATGTTCAAGAACATGAAAATTGAAGAAGATGTATGTTTGCAAAAACAAAGAGATACCACATAAATAAAGGTTTGACTTTTTGACTTATTAGCATTTGTATCCAACTCCAAAGGGCCAATATGAACTCTAATCAAAATTCAAGATAAAGATTTTTCGCAATAATAATTGCATCTGATGAAATTGAAAATTGATTCTTATGAAAATTAATCTTCAGTTTTCGGTTAAGACCGTGTTTATTCGGGCATAAACTATCGTTTGCATACTATGTTTTTTACCAAACAATATACTGTAATTATTATCCTTAATAATAATATTTCTTTAGGTTACAAGAATTTCTTTGTTCCAATAATAGTTCATAAATTTAAATAATGGGATAAGAATTCATCTTGATTTCTAGTTATTTTTCTATAATCAAGAAAGAGGGTTTGATTCACAGGCCATGGAGATGTAAAATTTAGAATTTGAATTCGAACATTTAAATATACATATCATGTTACGATTTGCATTCTAATAGAAGTATAAAGGAAATGGCACCGGAAGCAGCCAAATTGCACTGATGGTCACAGCTAATGCGAAAATGGAGATACATAGGCAAGGCAGCAAGTATGGAAATCTGCATAATAAACCACAGTTGCAATTTCTTAGCACTCAAAATCGAATTTCTGTAACAAAAATAACAATAATACTCGCAAATAATATCATCATTATTAAAAAATAAATAAGTTAACCAAGGGATAGATATTACCTCCCAAATAGAGAATCCGGAGATACTAGAGATGGAAAGTTCTCTGCAGGCTTAATTTGAAACAAAACCCAAAAGTTAAATTTTTGAAACGAATATAGAAAAGAAACAGAATGGTTATCAGAATTTCAGTAAATAAAGTAGCAAATATAATAGAACTATTTCAACTTTTTCTTGGAAATGATCCTACTATAGGAACTTTTGTGAAACTAATGCTAAATCTTTTGAAATCGGATGATGATTTGTATGTAAAACATCACCCTCATTTCTAAAATCACTAATGGCAGAGGAAAAAAATTAATGTCCATCAGAATCTCATCGACATTATTTCCTTAATTATGTTAAAGAAACCAGAAGTCCTGTCCACTGGGGCACGGCTGATGGAAAGATGGGATATATGTGTTGTGATAAGGTTGTCTCAATCAGTATTCAGTGTGGGGTTCTACAGAGATAATAAGCATATATATATATATATATGTATATTTACATACATATATATGTATCAGAGTGTGTGTGTGTGTGTATGCGTGTGTGCATGATTGTGACCTCGTATTAAAGAAGTTGTGAATTGGACATAAGAACGTGAGTTTATTTCAAAAGACTGACGAAATAAAAAAAATCGCATGATTGTGTCATTGTGACTCCTTATTAATGAAGTTATGAATTGGACATAAATACCCTTCTTTTCAATCAATTTTTAAGATGTTATCTGCACCTGGAATGCATGCATGCAAGCACATATAAGATAATCAAGATACAAGTGGAGATATAAACCTGTGCAAGGAAACCTCCCAAAGCGGGGCCAACAATAAGTCCTATGCCCAATGATGTACTAATCTGAAACAAATCACTTTTATAAGTTTCCAGGTAAGCAAACTGTATTACAATATATATATGTGTGTGTGTGTGTGACTTTGTCCATTGAATCCAAATAGAGGAACGAACACCCTCATGATCAATTTGAACCTTTTCTGGATTAATATCAGACCCTAATATATCAGGTTTAACCAAAGGGCCTTTGGCCTAGCGGTATGTGAGCCTTTGGCCTTCTAGGAGGTTGGGGTTTCAAACCTCACCAAAGATGAGGAGGGTGTGTGAGTTTATTTGTTTCATTTGCTGTATATAAATATTATATACTTTAATATATATATATACAGGTTTATGGGGGCAAAAAAATGAAACTAAATCACTACCATTTGCAAGCTTTAT
The DNA here is from genome assembly GCA_036898165.1 of Silybum marianum. NCBI lineage: Eukaryota > Viridiplantae > Streptophyta > Magnoliopsida > Asterales > Asteraceae > Silybum > Silybum marianum. Next base: position 24,868,463 of record CM072543.1, read on the forward strand.
ATTGCTTATTCATCTAAGAACTAGAAACAATGATGACTATCTAAATATTGATCAACTTGAAGTAAATATCTTTTATGGAATGAGAAATGAAGTAAATGAAATGGGTCCGATTGCTTACAGCTGACAATCCTAAAGCTTGATGTTCCTCTTTGAAAAGTTCACATGCATATGCCTGTTTATCAACACATTAAGGAACTACTCAGATGAAAAATGCAAAGATTATCTTATATATATATATAAAAGTAGTGTAAGATGTAAGATGAGGAATACCTTTATCGGTCCAAGTAGCCCGTTTAAAAAGCCAAGAAGAAACCTTGTAATGATAGCCATCCAATAGTTCACACTAAAACCAAAAAGTGTGTTGAAAATAACCCTGAAGAAGATAACAAATCACGAGTTTTATGAGAAAGAAAAGGGATCAGGCATACAAAAGTAAAGAAATAGTTAAAGTCAAGTAGTTACGAACACTGTTGTAGTGCCCATAATAATAACTGGTTTGCGACCATATCGATCAGCCACTACTCCCCAAAAGATGGATGTCAGTGCCCTTCCAACCATAAAGGAAGACCCTTCAAAAGATAGAGGAACATATGTTATATATATATATATATATGTTGTCAGTAGAGGTAAGAAATGATCATCAATTGACTAATGTCATTGATTCATGGAACACAATGGGAAAAAAATAACTTACCAACAAAGCCTGCATAGTAACTAATGTCCTCCTCATCTTCTGCAATATGAAAATCCCTTATCTACAACAAAGATCAAGATAATTAACAATAAACTCTACCATATAGATTGTACATCAGGTTTGGCTTTAAATTATTTGAAGTCTAACTTCATTATTAGAAATCGGATTTATCCTCACAAACATTAAAATATAGAAAATAGGAAAGAAAGCAAAGATAGAAAATAAACTGACTTACCATGAAATAAAGAAACGGAAAGAGAGACGATATTGGCAGTGCTGAGAAGGGAAAATAGAGATAGATGTTAGACATGAACATCCAATTAAACTTATTGCAAGCTCAACAACGTGTTAGATAGTTCTTTTAGTGTAAGGTTTAAGATAAAAAAGTTGTATAGTGATTATATTTAAGGTGTATAAAAAATTTATATATAACCTCACAAAGTGCTCACAAACATGGTAATCTAAATAAAAAAACATATAAACTTGTTCTTAATAATTTTTCTTTGAATTTGTTAAAACTACACTTCTATGAATTTTCTTTTAGCCGAAAACAATCGGCCCTAATACTGATACTCTTTTCAAGCCCAAAATAGTATGATATATATATGTTCCTATAATTCTCTATAAGCATCATACATCATATATAAACCACAACAATATCAACTGGGTCGGCATAGAAATACTGCTTTCAAACCATACACCAAACACTACACACAAAGCAAAGGATCTTCGATTGAAAAACACACGAACTTCTAATAACTTGTAATGTGGACATAGTTCTTTTCTCATTTTTATATAATCTAAGGTGAATAAAGATGATGGCAAGCAATTGCTGCATGAACTTCTAATAACACAAGCACCCAAAGTTCATTTGTTTCGCATGATTGGAAACTGGTACTGGTCATTTATACCTTAATCTAAATGTTCTATAAGTCATAAAAGAACGGATAATATGAGCATGGCAGTTGTTTACCAGTGCATAGCATCACAATCCATATCCATAACACTTACTTAATCAGTAGCCCGGTGTTTAGCTCTTTATACTGATCCAAATTACACCCAGGACAGCCTTCATAATATATTTTGTTCAAAAGTGGCTTCTTAAACTCATTGCCACCCATTTTATACCAACCAAAAAGAATTAATTTGAACACCAATTCAGGTTGTAAAACCCACTTCCAAAAGTCTACAAATTGGTTGTTAATTAAACCATCCAAACTATTCTCAAAAGGTCATGTTCTTGGTTGAGGGAAAATGAATGAAAAGGAAAATAATTCTATTTGTTGACGTATGGATTGCTAACTCTAATTACTACTATAAATGGGTCTTGATAGTTTGGCAGATCTAAAGAACGTTATTGACTGCTGCAAGATGACATCACTTGAAAGAAAGATCGAAACAGACAACAAAAGAGATAATATATCAGAAATGTGATCAAACCCGATTGCCATTGTTGACTGTTTTTCGTTTCTGTATACCCAGTTTCATGTTGTTGGCAGCGAATGGGTCAATTCTAGTTGTCCCCATTGATGGTGGTGGTTCAGACATTTTATCGAACAGGTAGAATGCAATGAATGAACGTGCCAACACAAATATGGGAACCGATTTCAATCAAAAGATGACAAACGAGCATCAAGTGATCCGCATATATGGCCGCCATCGTCGTAGTCATTGCATCATCGTCTTATTCTCCTTCGATCGTCTCCCATTTCAAAAAATTCTCCGTGGGAAACGTCACAGTCGGCAATGGAGATAAACAAACAATAACTTCAAATTGTATTCTTTTTATTTTTTTATTTTGGTAAAAATGAGTGTTTTTGTTTACAACATTGATCAATTAATCCGTTAGTTAATGTATTGATTTTCATATGAATGTGTCCAAGTTTTTTTATTGTATTTTTTCTTTAAAAACTAAAAACTAAGAGTAAGAATGGAATTCAGACAGGAAAAAAGTTTTATAAACCAACTCTACCAAGGAAAACTTATGTCTTTATTATAGTTTCAAATATATATACAGAGAGAGAGATTTGGGATCACGTGAGACCAGTCTGTTTTCGTGAGACCCATAAGATCATATTTTCACACTTAAACTTTACAGCAAAATCATAGTGTCTTATAACATTAAAATAAATAAATTTTTACCCGTTTGGTGTACCATTTTTAAAATAGTCGAAAGTATATAGAGTCAAAGTGACCACAAATTATTACGTATTTTGTTCCCTAGTTTATATTTTAAAAAATTATTATACATATAATAATAATTAATTTTGCTGTAAATGTAACTTTAACAGTGTTTTTGCTGTGAAAGTTTGGATCTTTTTTACTTTCACAACAAAAACACTGTTAATGTTAGTTTTACAGTGTTTTATTATAAAATTTCAATTGTAAAAATGTGGTTTCAAAAAAACATGTTGGTCTCACGTGAACCCAACCCTACTGAAATTAGATGTTTAAATAAACAAATAACATAATAAATATGTACTTACCGACGCATAAGACCACAACCCAAATAGTAATGAGTTCCTTGATTGGTAACCCAGTTTGCATCCGTTTATGTCGATCCACTTTACAACCAGGACAATTTTCGTGGTATACGTGCTCCAAAAGTTTATCTTCCAATTTGTGATTATTTGTCATTTTCTGAACCAAACCTTTCCTTTTTTCCCTTAACCAATATCACGTTCTCAACTTCTGGTTCTACTTTGAAATCTGTACAGATATCTGAATGTTGGATTCGATAAAAAATCGAACCAGATGTTTTTCTCCTTTTTGTTGGAGGAGGAGAAGAAAAAGACTAGGAGAATTTCGAATTTGGTTTTTGATAAAGAAAGAATCCAAATTTCATCCAATATTATAGTGAGTGTAAATTACAAGAATGGTCCTCGAACTATTGTTGGATTGTCAAATTTCATCCTTGAAGTTTAACTAATTTTGTTCTCATAAAAAGAATTGTGGTTGGTAAACTTGACAAGATAGGTGGAACTTTTATCGTCCATTTCATAATGTTATTAGTACGGCTCAAAATGAGTCAAGATTGGATTTTGACCCAACAATAATTTTTAAAAAAATTTATAAGCATTTCCAACAGTGGCGGACCCATGATTTTTTTCGAGCGGGTGCACCCTTAAATTGTATCAAATGTCCGTAAAGTTGTTTGATGTATTTTTCGGTTGATTTCGAGGGAACTTTTAGCCGAATTCCCCGTTTGGGGATTTTTCTAAGTTTTTTGGTTGATTTCGAAAAAAATTTAAGGTTTTTGATTGATTTCGAGTGATTTTTTTAAGGTTTTTGGTTGATTTCGAGGGATTTTTTAGTGCTCCTTTAACCCTTGAAATATCAAAAGTTTAGCGGGTGCACCTCATGTAAAACTTACGAAACGCAATTTTTTTTACCCTTACGGAACACGGTTGAGCGGTAGCACGGGACCCCCCCTCCCCATAGGGTGGATCCGCCCCTGATTTCCAACAAGTTAACAAAATTTGTCTATAATAAAAATCAAAATCTTTAAAAAAAATTATACTTTCAATAAATTCAACATTAATTATAATATTAAAATATTCAGTCGCAAGACTCATTTTGAGTTGTGGGTCATAAAAAGAATTAGTAGCAGGTTATCAAACCGAATATTCGGATATTAAATTTGGTTTATTTTACGTTGCAGTTACAAATAATCCAGCCAAAGTAATAGAAATTAGACCGAACACGATTCCAAATAGAAAAACTTCAATCATTTCAATTTATTTGAAAGGAGAAAGAAAGAAGATATTCTTTGTTTTCCATCACTTTGGCATGTATAAAAAAATATTGTGACGCTTCTCGGGCAACTTTATCTGATCAAGAGCCGGGGCACAAGAGTCCTAGTACTATCCAGGCGCGATGAATCTACCAAATGATAAGAGGGCCTCTGAGATTCAATCATTAACAACTTTGCCTAGGTTGCATGTAAACCAAGCAGTGAGCTTCGCAACAAAAGCGAGCGAGCCGCAGTAGCCTATTAAGTTTTAAAATATTATTGTAGAATAGACCAGACATAGAGATTTGATTATTTTTTAGAATGGACTGGACCCCCAAAATCGCTCTAGGTTGACTTGGTTTGAACGGTCCATTGTTTTTTTAACAAGTATACTATTAATAACTGAAATTAATAAACGTTTTTAATATGTCAAAAAAAATTGTTTTGAACAACTTTTAAACTACTTTATACACTTTTATATAATTTTAACAAGTCTAAATTGTAACTTTAGAGTTTAGAGGCAGGTGTTAAAGAGATCTAAGATTACAATTTACACTTCAATATTAATCACACGAAATGTAAAAATTATATTTAATATACAGTTTGACTTTATGGATTTTGGATCATCCATTGTATAATGGTTTTTTATTTTCTGATATAAGTCTTAGGTAGACAGTTTTTATGGGGTGTAGGTCTTCCAAAAGGTACGGAGGCGTACAAAGGTTTATTCGGGCAGACGGAGATTGGTCCTAGAGTGCAAAGGCAGAAGGGAGTTTGAATGCAAGACCTACTCGTTGAGCAGGGATGAAAGTCGGCCTTAATGATCTGACGGTGCTGAGTGGAAGGATCGTCGCTCTAAGGATAAAAGTTACTCTAGAGATAACAGCCTGATCTTCCCATCCATAACATTCTCACTGTTTAAGGATTAATTTATCTGTTTAGAGATAGTCAAAATTGTTTTTTAGTCAAGTAAGATCAAATCGGTTCTAAATCAGTCCTGTTATAACCAAGTTTTAAATTAAATTATACATAACTAGTTTTCGTTCAAAGTTTGATCCAATTTGACCATCTAAGTCTGTTTGATACCAAATGAAATAAAACTAACTATTAAAAGGTAAAACAAATTACCTTATATATCCTCATTTTACTTCTTACTTAAAGAAATGATTATTAAAGCTTAACAATAAAAGCATATTCAAATTCTATCTCATGTATCATGTTTTATAGTAAGGGAAAAGTAAAATAAAAAAAAAACTTTTTCGTTTTGAATAATTAAAATTTTAAATTCTTAAACTACTTTTTTAATGAATAAATTATTAAATTTTTTTATTTTAAATGATTAAGCCTCTAAGTATTGTTTTTGAATAAATAAACCATCAAACTTTTAGAAGTTGGTTACCTATATTGTTTTAACCCAAATTAACTATCTGTAATCGGTTTAGAATGTTATAAAGTAAAAAAAAACCTAAATCAACTTTACCGTTCTAAAACCCTACACCTTTCAAACTTCTCATGCCCAACGCCATCGCTCCCCTCGACACCCTTTGTTGCCCTATCGGTGTCCGCTCTCTATCACCTACCATTATCTTCATTGGCCCCTGCTATCGGTCTCATTTTTTCTGATCAAGTTTTTGTTGTTTTTTGATTCTCCCTCATTTTTAATCTGTTTATACATACTCTATAAAATTGTTGTAAATGATGGGTAATCAAAAGAAAAACGAAAACATAACAAAAAGAGGGAGATCAATGGCAAACGCCAACAATTGTGATAACCGATAAGGAGAACAGCCGACCATGGGGGCAGCGAGAGGTGTCGAGAGGTTTCAATGACATAAGGTTCACGAACAATGGAATTGCTTTAGGTTTTTTCATTTACTTTAAAACCTTTTTAATCTGTTACAAGTAGTTTTCTAGAGTTATAATTCAGGTAATCTTTTTTAAAAGCTCGATGGTTTTGTTTATTCAAAAAAGTTATTCAAGGACGTAAACATTTAAAATAAGAAATTTCAATGTTTATTCATTCAAAATAAAAGTTCAACCACTTAATAATTCAAAAAGGAAAAGTTCGATAAGTTTTATGAACTTTTTCTTTATGACAGTCGATTACTTAACTTCTGTTATTCAATATCACATTATAATTTTCAAAATAAGTATCCAACATCCTCAAAATACCTATTTCCTTTGTCTCAAAATAAGTGTATGCATTATTATTTTAGTTTTTCCAAAACGACTATCAACTTTTAAAGTAAAGTCTAATTTTTCATTTTACCCTCACTTACGCGATTGAGAAAATTTATCTTTATAATTAGGGTAAAGTTGTCATTTTGCTAATTAAAAACTGTATTATTACACATTTCTAAAACTATGTGTATTTTTCGTTGTGGACATTTATTTTTGGACAGAGGTAGAGACTTTCCAATCTTTTTGGAGGCCTTGTTACATCCAGAACTTTTGATGGCATTGCAAGATGAGACAACATCGATACATATATGTTAAGCACAAAAGGACGCTAATCCTAAACGATCAACAATCTGAAACTAACCTAAACAATTAACAATTTGAATCTAACCCTAAACAATTAACAGTTTGAACTAGTTTGAACGTAAACAATTTGAATTATAGTTTTACACAGATTGATGAAAATGCCCTAAAGATATGTTAGTGTAAAGTTTAGTCCAACCATTTATATTGTTATACATAAAAAGATGTATAGGATACAATGGGTTTTGAACTCTTGGTTTTGGATCAAAATGTAAAAAAAACGTTATTTTAATGAAAAAACGAATGATGATAATAGTATAGGGACTATATTTGTACTTGAATCAATAAACAGGTAAGCGATGGTATTATTTAATGATGACATCATTGCTAACGTCACCAAAAAAATTCAAAATCACACGCAGACGACATTAATGAGTAGGGGTGCTCACGGGTTGGGTTAAAAGCATTTAATCAATCCAACTCAATATGTTCGGTTTGAAAAATCTCAACCCAACCCAACCCAACCCAAACTTTGTGGGTTGACCGGGTTAGTCGGGTTGATATTTTGGTACATCAAAATATTCTCCTAACTTAGAATATGTTGTTTTATCTACTAATAATTGTTTTTCATCATCAATTATTTTGATATATTTTATCCATACTTTTTAAATCTTAACTATATAACATTAATTAATTTTCTCAATTTGTATGTATATATATATATGTTCACAAAAGTAAACATATATACAAAGGTGTTATATAGAGACGAATATTAGATTGAAAAAAATATACATTATGAAGAGGGTGTGTGATGGTGTAATTGACTAGTTGATATATTAATAGAGACTCAATTATTATATTAAATCCAAAAGATAAAATGATGTCGGGTTCGTCGGGTTGGGTTGGGTTGAAATAAACGTAACCCGATATCAACCCAATATCTACGGTTTGAAAATTTTGCAACTCGATTAGACATCGGATTGTTCGGTTTGAGTTATTTCGTGTCGGATTAGGTTGAATTGATCGGGTTGGTCGGATTTTTAAGCACCCCTGTTAATGAGAGCCATCAATTAACCGAATGTACTATTTTATTGTCCATAACTCTAATAGTAAATTCTTTACAATATGTCTAAATAAAAAATTAAAGTTAAAATATATAAAAAGAATTAAAATTAATTTCTATTAAAATTAATATTTGGAATTTTGCTCAAATAGCTATCTCAGATTCAGTTTTTCGTCTCCAAACCAATTCTTCTTAAAATTAACAAAATAGCCACTAGGATCGTAATGAACGAAGATCGCAATTAAGACAAAATTTATAATTGCAATTTGGTCCATGGTCGCCAAACACTTAGGTTGCAATGGCGACCCTAACTCCTGAACTTTTAAAAATGACACTTTGGCCCCTAGTCGCAATTGTGACCCCTACCTTTTGCGGCCCTAAGGAATATTCCTGGAATATGCTTTTTTTTGGAACATGCTACTTTGATCGATTTTGAGTTTGTAACTTCCAACTGTTATTTTCTAAGTTTTTACACTTTTTATGCATCAATTCAGAGTTTGTAACTATTAAGAAGTAAAAAAACAAATCTGCTTGGGGTCGCCAAGAACCAAACTTGAAATAGTGACCAAACTTGAAAGTAAATGAAAACCACAAGGATCAAAAATATAATTTACTCATTATTTTATTATAAGGGCCACACTAAAACCAAAAGAAACCGGTTCCGAATTTATGAACCTTTCCTTCGTTAGGTGGAAGATACTAGTTCCTCATAATGGTTTTACCTCTGCAATTTTGGATAAAAAAAATCTCAGTTTCTTATATGTTTTACTTGCATATGGACATTATTTTTTTCAACAAAAACTTTATTTTGATTCCAATTTGTAAAGTAGTAGTACAACTTATCACCATGTTAATCGATGGTTATTTGGTTGTATTTAGGCATGGGAATAACACCCGTTCCATCAGAGAATCTGGTGTACCCGTCCTAACGGGACGGGGATTCCCTCCAAAATCGGGGATGGGGACGGCGATCCCAAAAGTTAAAAACCGGGGATGGGGACGAGACAAGTAACGTGGTCCTCGTCCCGCCCCGTCCCCGAATATTAAATACATTATATATTTTTATTATTAAATATATTATTTACAAAGAATTAGATTAGTATCTTTTACATTTATATATAGTATTGTGCGTTTTTTCTTATATACATGGTTTTTAGTTATCTTGCTTTTTTTTAGATAAAAAATGTTGAAAGTCGAAAGCGTTTGATCAAACAATTACCTATGATGTTGTGATCTTGTTTACATATGAATATTTGATACTTTATAAAAGAAAATTTTGAAAATATGCGAGATTTAAACATGAACCGTTATCAATCGAGTGTGGTGTTTAATATATTTGATTTAAAACATGTTTAAATTAACGGGGAAAAAATCCCCGATTCCCCATTGGGGATCCCTTTCCTCGTCGGGGATGTGATCATATTCCCGGGTGGGGATTGGAATCGGGGATGGGGATTGGGATTGGGATTGGGATCCCTTTCCTATTCTCATGCCTAGTTGTATTCCTAATCTAACCTAGAAATTGATGAAGGAATTTAAGATGAAGATATACAAATATTACACCTAACTTATTTTTCTTTCTTTATCATGTATCTTTCTTTCTTTCTTTAATTAATTTTTGAGATTTTGAAAATGAGTTCTGGTCCCAAAAAAATCAAGTTACAACTTTGTGTCGGTGCTTCAAGGGTGAAAGTTTATGATGAGTGGGAGTATGTTTCTTCTGAAACGATGCACCGTGTTGTGATTTTGTCACCAAAGATTACACATCCGAGATTAGTTAGTTTTCTGTAGAGCACATTTGACTTACACAAATATGTTTCGTATGACTATGTTAGCGTACAAGTATTGTGGATTAATTTACGAGTTAGCGACACAAATGATGTTCGTGATTTCATGGAATTTGTTGCTAGGTCAAATAACCTGCTTACACTTTATGTGTATGTCGATCTTTCCATGTGCGATGGAGGCAATGTCAGTGGTAGTTCCAATAATGTAGTTCTAATCCATGACTTTTTTTCTACTCTATTCATTATTGACTACTCCCAAACCCAATGTCAATATCATACTCAACCTGTGTATGTTCCTCAGTAGAATCAACCTCCTTTTGTGCGCAGTCTGAATCTCAGTACGAGCATATATATGGTCTTAGCTCTTATAACCTCGAGTATTTTTTTCGAGCATATATATGGTGTTATTAACTGTAACCTCGAGTATGTAATGGAGACACAACAAGTAGAAGAAGAAGAAGAAGTTGTTGAAAACGAAGATGATATTAATGTTCATAAATTTGGTCTATATGATATTGATTTCAATTAAACGAAGGAAGACGGAGAACATGTAGAACAAGAAAAAGCAAGAACTCATTCTATTAAATCATTTGGTGGGATAACTAATTTTTTTGGTATGCCCCCTCCCCTTCCAACACCATAGCTCATTATCAAACTCAACCAACCCATACCTTATCAATGTAGCGGAAAAATAAGTTTGGTTCAGTTATTCACAACCAAAAAAGAAATGTTAATAGTCCTTGGATTGAAGTTACTTGAAGAGGGTTCGAGTTTAAATTCCACATAACTTCAAAAACCATATATGAGGCATAATGTGTGCAAGAGAATTGTGGTTGGCGTATCATGACGACCTCTATAGAAAAAAGCAAGATGTTTCATGTATGAAAGTTGGTTGATGTACACATTTGTTCAAAGATCCAAATTCATCTCAATCATCGTCAAGCAAACAAAAAAGTATTGGGGAATATACTGGAAGGTAAATCTCTTGATATTAGCAACATACTTTGGGGACATGACATTGTGCACAATATAAATGATCAGTTCAAAATTGATATTTCGTACATGCAAGCTTGACATGCAAAATATTATGCACTAAACATGTGAGGGGTAGCCCGGAGATTCGTTTTCCTAAATCGTTGTGTTTTTCTATAAATTGGAGCTCCATATACCCTGTCACCAAAATAAGGACAAATGGGTGAGGACGTTTTGAAATTTGATTCGTTGCCCTTGGTTGTGTGGTATGCATAATTTTGTTAACTCTTTTGTGCACTAATATAAATTTAAACATTTACATATTATAAATTATAATTTTTACATAAGTTAACCACCTAATTTTGCAGATTAGGGGGTTTTTAGAAAACTTGCATTGTGTCCTTATAATAGACAGTGCACATTTGAAGGGTGTTTCTTGCGACAATGTTCTTAGCGGTTTCCAAGGATGCAAAACCTGTGCCCATTGCTTTTGGAGTGGGTAGGTGTGAGAGGGGGATATGTGTACTTGGTTTTTGGTCATGTTGAAGCAAGGTATTGGAGAATTGGAAGGGTAGGTGTTTGTATTAGATAGGGTTGCCTTTATAAACCAAGCAACTACAATTGTGTTCCCAATGGCCCATCATACTATTTGTTGTTACCATCTAGAGATAAACATAAAAACCAAGGACAAACAAGTTAAATATAAGAACAAATTATTTTTTAAGACATGCTAAGTGTATACGGTGGCGGACTTGGACTGGCTGATGGAAGGTTTACGACACAGTATACTTGCGGCAACACCAGACAGCGGTGGAGTAGGTGCCCTGTGTGGCCGGTGAGAAAGAGTAGTAGTAGAAGGTGCTTCATGCCCATGAATAGCGATGGTGACAGGATTCGTAAACCCTACTGTATGATGAGCTCGTTATCCCTGAAATATTGTACGTCGCAGGTTGGGTGACATGGAACGTTGACCCCGTATGGTCGGACATCTTGTACGTCAATGGTTGGGGGCCATGGAACGCTGACCCTATATAACCCGACATAAGTCATCAGACGGGCGACATGGAATGATGACCCTGTTGTGCCCTGCATAACAAGATTAAAACATTTTCAATAAATTTTCAAAAGAATATACTTATACATGAAATAAAAGGTAGTTATAACTTACCGGCTACGTGTAATAGGGTGGTGTGATGAACGATGGAGCTCCGAATATCAGAGATCCAAACACTACGGCATGTCAATGGCCTGGCCACGCGGTGCCCGAGGTAGAATCTGCATACGAGTTTATACTATTGTGTTTAAGTTCATTAAAGATAATTAAAACCGTGTATGTTAAATAAACTAGAACACTTACCTAGCAAGACATGAAATTCCGGCAAAGCCTCAACCTCAATCAAACGGCTCTCTACCCGGGCATCGGTCGACACTCTCTATGCCTTGTACGCAACAAAATCGATCCCGTTGGACAACTACTCCTAATATGGTTCATATGGATCGGTAGGTGGCATATGCTAAAGGTGATTATGTGGCATCTAGTAAGTGTCGGTATGTGGCATCTGGTAAGGGGATGCTCATATCCCTGACCCACATCTTAATGACGTTGGGGTGTCGAATCCTCCTCATCTCCTTCCGGCTCGGAACCTCCTTCAGAAGATGAAGTCTTTGGTACACATACAAGCGCCAGCGAGGGTCTCGACCTCTTCGACGGTCATCGCTCCTCTATGCTCTAAACTACCGATGGCTCTTCATATACCATATTGATGCCTCTTGGGCAGGCGTCGGTACAATCCTCTCATGTGGCCTCCTTTAAGAGCGAATTAGTCTTTTTGTAAATCCCTCTCTCCGACGAACTTTAGTCCGACCAAACTTATTCCGGGGCGTACACCACTATGATACCAAATAACTTCTAAACAATAAGACACAAACCCACGGTAATACCCAAGAATTTCTAAAAAGTAAGACACAAACCCATTGTGATACCCGTTGTGGTACTCTTCTGAATATGGGCTGATACCTGTTCTGATCTGGGTTTCTAGACCATACATACTCACTGTGATACCCACAGGCTATGAATGTTCTTGGTGTAAAGTCTAGCGCCCTAAGCCGTGAATGATTTAGAGTATAGACGGGGACGAAACTTATTGGCTAGGGCTTGTGGGGTGGCAAAATGATGGTGTTTGATAATAGAGATCTTGGTTAAGGGAATAACCAGATAAGAGAGCGAAGAAAAAGATGGCGGAGAAAACAAAAAAAATACATGAAGAATAAATATCAGAAATCATTTTGGTTGAGACATTTTAGGAAACTGCATAATAAAAGATAATTGCTAAAATAAAAATAATTAATTTTAATTAATAAAATTCCTAATACACTTTTATTAATTAAATAAATTAATTAATATCAATAACTGATTTTCTGGGATTGGATCTCACAGTTATACGAACTGTTGAGTTCTCATTTGATTAGGCTCGTATATATATACATATATATAGAGCCTTGATCTTATACAAACTATTCATAACATACAAACTATGCAAACCATCATAAGCCATTGATTACATAATCTGACGGTGGGAAATTAAACTTATTTTTATTTTTTAATTATAATAGAATTAATGGCAAGACAGTAAATACGACAAAAGAGCAAGGGTACTAATGGGAATCTGGCATATATGAATCCCGATTTTTAATTTTATTCATCATTTACTTTCGACGGAAGTTTAGGGATTGTTATGCACGATTCCCCACACGTTCTCCGATATCGTCGGTGTTCGATACTCATCGGAGTATACAACGCGACTACAGTTTTTTTTTTCATAGTGATTTCAACACTCATCAACTGTAATCGATGGCCGGAAACCCAGGTTTGTGTCATTCCATTTTTAATAATTTTATAGGTGTAGAATCAAGTGTCGATTAAGGGTTCATATGCACTGAATGTTTGCTGATGTAAAATTAGGTCGTAGACGAAGCAGCGATCGTATTCGACTTCTCACCTCGTTCTCAAAATTTACGAATGATGCGGACACCCCTTTGGATGAAGATGGAAATATGATAACTATTCAGCCAAAAGGTTTACTTCTCGCACTTAATTTATGATTTGAAAGTGTTTTGAATGTTCTTATATAACCATCAAGAACAGGTATTGACTCAATGCCGGATGAGGGAGGTGTGCAACCGGTGAAGCAAACAAAATCATCAATCGGGAAAAGAGCGATGTCATTAAACGAGATTATGTTAGCAAAATTAAGTAAATGTAATAATGAAGGTATCAACAGTCAGTCACATGCAGGTATGGACTTTCTTTGACAATTTTTTTGATACATTGAAATTTTACTGTTAGTAGATGATAGTTAAAATCAATTGAAATTGATATTGAAAAAGGGCTTATATGTGTTCTGCATGTCTTTGTGGTTTAACTCTGAATTAATGAGAAGATCAAAAATTGGGTAAAAAGTTATAGCAGAATTTGTATGACCTTATGAATTGGGGGTTTGCATTCATTCTTTGACAATTTTTTGGATATATTGAAATCTTACTGATAGTAGATGATAATTACAATCATTTGATATTGATTTTGAAAAAATGGCTTATATGTGTTCTGCATGTCTTTGTGTTTTGACTCTGAGTTAATGAGAAGCTCAAAAAATGGATAAAAAGTTATAGCAGTTTTTGTTAGACCTTATGAATTGGAAGTATGCATAAGTTTATGAATGGCTGACAACATATGAAAAAATGGTTTTCATAGGGGTATGTATGTGAAATAACAGTTATCATATATGATCATCAAAGATGCATTACGGATTAAAAACATATGATTTTGGTGAATTCACGGGAATATCTTACAAATCCATCACGAAAAAATTTAATCTAATTATGCATTATAGAAACACAGTTATAAGACTAATTAATCTTAAGTAGATGTTTTCAGACACAAATCCAGTAGATGTTTTCAGACACAAACATTGGAATTTACCTAGTTACTGGAGATATTGATAACACATATGATTTAATGGCTGTAGTTAATATCATATCATTTCGTCAAAAGACAATAGTTATTGGAAAACAACGGAGTCCATGACATAATCAATAGTTCATTAAATTTCATAACAAATTTAATTAGTTAACAATATAGTAGTCTACAAAGGAACAGTCATGTATTATTATAACGATAATTGAAATTTCATATAGATCAAGACGGTCTGAGTACCAAAAATGAAGAGGTGGCTACTATTCAAAGTGCTAGTGTTGGCACTTCCACAGGTAAATCAATGTTAGAAAATGAAAGAATTATTAACAATGGCTGTCAATTAAAATTTGAAATATATGCAGGTCATACACCAAGACAATGCAACAAGGATGGTGTTGTCACAATTGATATTCAAGCTAGTAGCGAACCGATAGGTATCATAATAACCTGAAACATATTCACTTAAAATTGAGGATTGTCTAATTAAGCACAACTTAATTATTATAAAGCATTTTTATTGTATGTAACAGGAAAGAAGCAAAGGACATCATTCATTAATGATGACATTACAACAACATGTAACAAGGAACGACCAAGTTCAGGTATTTTAATTTGGATTTTTGAGTTTTAAATGTATTTATTACTTGATTGGAGTAACTACTGTCATCTAATGTTAAATAACTATTCTTAATATGTTTAGCAGTAGGTGTACCACTGTCGAATCAACCCAAGGATGTAGTCAACATCCAGTCTAACATAGGTGAAGGTTCATCAGGTTGGTTGATCTGATTCAAAACTAGAATATCATTTACAGTTGAAAGTATTTTTTTAAGAACCCGTATTAGAAGGAAATGCATGATTGAACCTGTTAACTTGTGCAGGTATCAAAGGAATTTTAAAGAAACCATCAAAACCGAGTGAACGATTGAAGAGACCAACAATTGGTAATAAATCAATAAAACGTGTATTCGATTGTATTATTAAATTTATTGTAATTGTTTCATTGAAGATTAACTTGTTGCATTAGATAGTCTATGCCGTGTTGTTGCAGGATGTGTTGACCCGCTATACACACCAGAGCAAAATGAAACTCCACCTACAAACCACAGTGATGTAAATAAACGAAGAACTCGCAGTGATGTTAAGAAAGTATCGTTTTCAAGTGACAAGCCCACAGAAGAAGAAGGTATGAAACTGGTTAAACGACGTAGATTAATCCAGCCCACCTATTGAATTATTTGTAAATGTGATGATTGCAGAGGTTATACGCATAACAGCTAGTGATGACGACTTTCAAGTTGAGCAACCATTTATGCAAGGTTCGGAATTTATGAACATTTATGTTGCCATTAATTTTGTTTTTTTAAACTATCACTAAGTGACCCTTTTTTTTGGTGTTTCAAAGAAGGAAAACCACGTCCCAAGAATGGTAAAAAAAAGGGACCACAGAAAAGACACCAACAAGGAAAAATGAAACTAAGAAGGGATGTAACATTAAGAAAACGCAAACAGTTGATGGAATAAGGACACGAACATCACCAGTAACATTATTCAACAACATTAAGAGCCTAAATCCTGAGCAAAAAGAGGCAGTAAAACAGATCGGTTTTGGTTTTTTATTGGGAATGACAGTGGATGGCATCCCAACAAAACTGGGATTCTATGTTGTTGACAACCTTGACACAACAAACATGCTTTTGCGAGTGGGTGAACGTAATATAGTTCTCAATGAAAGCATGGTTCACGATATTCTGGGAGTTCCAAAGATGGGATTAGACCTTGACAAACTCGATGTTGATAATAGAAGCATGAGGTTGATTTCTGAATGGAAGAGTTATGTTAAAAAGGATAGACCAAGGCGATCAGATGTTATGAATTCTATTGTATTTTCTACCAACGCATCACATCTATTCAAGATTAGTTTTCTTACTTTGGTTGTTAACTTGCTCGGAGAATGTTGCAGCACAGGTTCGTGTAACATAAACTTTTTGTACAAAATATCTAGTGATGATATGATTCGTAGGATAAACTGGAGTAGATATATATATGAGTGCGTAAGACGTAGCAAAAGCAAATCGAGGCGGGACACCTACAAAAGCTTCTACAACGGACCATTAACTTTTCTTACGGTAGCACATATGTTTTTTAATTTGTTTCAATTTTACTTTGAAATACAGAAAATTGAAGTCCATAATAATATTAATTTTACAATATGAACTTCACAGTTGTTGTATGTTCAAAAAACGGTTTGTGAGGAGGTGCAAGTGCCTAGGATGCTAAAACCTATCAACGAATGGACAATGTAACTCTTAAGGGACAGGCAAAGATGTGGGTTAAAAAGTGGAGGGCTAGACATGGCAGAGTTAATTGTAGCTGAGGATCCTCAATCGATGCAAACAGATCCAGAAGATGACGCAGAACTCCGTCAGTATGAGGAAGATCAAGAAGCACTTTTAAAGAGGGTAACATTACTTTAACTTTTTCCTAATAAATAAGCATTGTATGTATTTTAATATCTAAATCTATAGGAGTACACGGAGAAAATCAATACGAAAATTACACTTATGGTGACTACAAAATGGGAGGCAGAGATTGCTATTGACGAAGCAATTAAACGATTTCCAAAAGATGATTTATTCCGGGATTTCAAAGAGAACCTACGCACACTTCTGAAATCAGAATCTGATAACCAATCTAAGCAATCACATGACTTTGAGGCTGGGACATCGGGTGTGAACGACGACGACAAAAGCAGTGACGACGATGGACTTTCAGATGCAGATGAGGAAAACATGATGGACACCATTACACCAATTAGGTTAAACTTTGATGAAAGGAGTTCACCCGAGGAAATTCAGTGTCTGTCACCAGTCGTTGTTAGAGAAAACAAGGGTGTTCTAATAGATGATTCTGTTCGTAAGAAGATCCAAATTTGCGACAACGAAATAGACTCAAACAACAAATCGAATATGGTTAACGATGACTACACAACTCCACCATCGGATGCACAGCATTCATTCGACCTTCCAAGCTTTAGTCTTGGATTTAGCCAGGACAGTCAATGTGATTCTAAAATGGAAAAGGAAAAAGGTAAAAAGAAATTAGAGGAATGTGATCAACCAGTTGATCAAAATAAAAGAGCTATAAAGATAGGTGATAAAATTCGATCTCCATATTATAAATAAAAGACAGGTAACGATTGGACAGCTGCTTACCATTGAAGAAAAGAAGTTGAATGCATGGGTGACATCCGCTTTCGGTAATCCAAGGTATGTATGTGGTTTTTTAATTTATGAGAATCTTGATACTACAGATTTAAAGGAAATAAAACACCTCATTCACTTGAGTTGCAGGGACATTCTGTATTCTGCATATTCAGGACAAACCATTACACGAGACGAAATGGAGAGTTTGGGTGGGGATATGCATGTGCTTCGTGGTGTCATTGACGGATGGGCTGATGTGTTAAACTATGAAGAAAGGTTTCGAAGTCGTGAATCACCAAGGAGGTTTTTCTTCAAATCTGGAAGTATGGTAACTAATATTCTTGATGTCAATTTAACACACATCAAGTAAAAAAATATTATGACACTATATGGGTTTGAATAATTATTTGATGACAGGATATGGGTGTTGAGCTGTACGACATGCACACATTTAAACGATGATTTGCTACCTTCACAACAAATCTTCACCGTGTTGCAAGTTTCAACTCTGAAGGATATAATTTGAAGAACATTGATTTGGTAACCAATTCTGGGGCAAACAAATCTTTACATCACATTTATCCGAATGCCTTTCATTTTATATGATGCCTCTAAATTAATTTTGTAGGTTTTTATTCCCATGTCAATGAAAGCACATCATTACTGTGTTGTGTTTAACTTCAAAAAAATGGCAATAGAGATATTAGACAACGCGTATTCTGAATTGGAGCTGGACGATTTGTACGACTACGATGTGTACATATTGGTAAGTGAATTTCTGTTTTTTGAATTATGGTATAAAATCTTTTGCTGACGTTAATACAATATGCAGCAACAAATGATGGTGCACTATCTGAATAGTATTGGGAACCCAGCTGGAAAAGCTTTCCACAGGATGGAGAAAAATAGGTTTGTAATGGGTTGGCAAACTACAAACAACACCGTTGATAGCGGAGTGTTTTTAATGAGGCATATGGAAACATATATGGGAGGCGGAACACGCGGATGGACCACAGGATTTGTCAAGGATGGCTACACCCAATCAAGACAGATTTCCAGTCTTAGAAAGAAGTACGTATCCAAAATTATCACATGTGAAACAAACAAAAGACAACCGTTCGTAGAATCGGAGTTTTTAACATTCATTGAGCTTGATGACAACACAAAGGAACTACTTCTCAAGAGGGCAAATGAAACTCGTGCACGAAGACTTGTAGGATGAATCTTTTAATGGTAACGAGTTTGGAAGTAGATAGGTGAAGTGGTTTAAAAATAGGATGTAGATACGCTTTTGGTTTTTTTTTATTTTCATCAACACTGTTAGTATCTTTGACATCTGTCTGGTTGGTTTTTTTTTGAAGTTTGAATGTTATGAATGTCGTTGTTATGTGTAATATAGTTACATGTGTTTATGTTATGTCTAGTTCTTAACTTCATTCAATCATCGTCACTATCTATTAATCTTGGCACACAATCACCTATACTCGAGTTAGGGTTTTATTCCATTTACATAAGTTTCATTTTGCATCTCTTGTACATAAATAGTGTGATGTTGTCCATATACAACAAGCAATAGTTCAAACCTACATATACTTTATTAAAACACACATGTTGAGTGTAAAACAGTTAAAAGGATATTCATAATGATAAACACACAAAATTAATGACCAAAGAAATAATGATAACATTTTTTCATAAGTTAGATAACACAAGAGACAACCATTATTTATGGCCTAATTAAATGGACAACCCAAAAATAAATCGACTAGTTACTCAATAGTCTTAAAGAACATTAATTTAAATCCAAATTATGAGAAACTAAAACCCAGATGTCAATATTCACGACATTACCAAAAACTTAATATGAACGTTAATAAACATAATGAACACAAAACAAACATAATGTTTAGTAGATTCATAATTCTCCAATATACGACCAAGACTACCAACAAGATCAATCTTTAACCCTAGCTGGACAATTTCGAGTATCATGGTTAGACATGTTTTTGCAATAGCTGCATATACGCTTCGGCTTCTTACTTTCTTTGGTAGCCTTCTCCCTTTCACCTATCATTCGTTTCCTAGATCCGCACCCCTTATTCCGAAGTCCAGATGGAGGTAGAATGTTAACGTTCTCAGGAACTTCAACACCGTATGTCTCCTTCAATGCTTCCTCCTTATCTTTCGCTGGACAGTTTGAGGTGTTACTGACATCATAATCAACTTTCATTTTTTCAAAAGTTTCATGTAATTTCTTCAACTTATCCATATCACTTCGTAGTCGACTAATTAACAAATCAACTTGGGCGTATATTTCGTTTATCAGACGTTCCTTATCAATGTCAACTTCACCATACCTTGCTCGTGCAGCCTGAATTTCAACAGGCACTAATGAACGAGTCCACCTGCGACAGATAAGCGATTCTGGAATCTTTGAAAAATCGTTGTTAATCAAAACTTTGAACATATGACGACACGCAATCCCATGTCGTATGAAGAAGTGACAACTACACGATAACGACCCATCAATTATACCATGAACGACCTACAATTAAAAATTGACAGAAATTTGAACAAATCAAAATGTAAACATATCTATGAGATACACCGGAACACTGAGTTAATAATAGAAAATTTTAACATTTCTAACCTTGTATGTTGCTTTTGTCATAGAATTCTTGTTTTTGTGAAATACGTTAAAGCAATTGAAAGCACCATCATTTGAAACTAATTCCTTCCCACAAAACCATACAGCTTTCCGAATCTCCTTTTGAACATCAAAAAACATCTTTCGTGTATAAATTTCGGACGCATGTCTTTCTAATAACAAGGGAGTTGCACACCTTGGAAATGTGTTTGTCACAAATTCTAGGCATCGATGGTTGTTTCTTTGACGTTCAATTGCACCGTCAAATGCATGCAGAAATTTAACCAGGTCGTTGCAATAGTTGGCATAAATCCTAAAAAAGGCATTAGAACTTTCTGATCTCGAGGTTGTTTTCATCAACCCGACATGGGGTCGGCTATGTAATATGCAGGGATCCAAGAATGTCTTATCTTGAACATATCGTTCAGCCAACCATTTTTTTCCAATGAGTAGTCCGCTATAATTTCATTCCATTTATTCTCAAACATTTCTGGTGTAATATGGGTGTTCCAAACAAGCTTGTTAAACCTATTGTGAAATTGTTTATTACTTTCTAAATCGGACCTTATCTGTAACAAATAAACGAAACACTATGCATGAAATATATTTATGTGGTAAAACTAATATGGAAAACGAAAGTAAATAAAAATGAGTACGTCTGGTTTTTCACTAACCTTGTTGGGCAGCTTCTTCATTATATGCCACATGCATAACCTATGTTTCGACTCCGTAAATACGTAAGGGATGGCTTGTTTCATTGCTGGACACTGATCAGTTATAACGAAAACCGGTTGTTTGCCATGAGCTTTCAGGAACGCTTGCAACAACCATTTAAAGGTGTCAATATCCTCATGACTAACCAATGCCGAACCAACAACAACCGACTTTTTATGGTTGTCTATAGCTGTGAATGGTATGAAAATCATTGAATGCCTACAAAACAACAGGATAATTTGAATCGTATATATCTTTAAATGAAGAAAACAAAAAATATAATATAAGATAATTAAACATAATAATTATACCTGTTTGTACGAAATGTGGCATCGAATGAGACAGTATCCCCAAATTCCTTGTAATTCAATCGAGAAATTTCATCAACCCAAAAAATTGCCTGAAGTTCACGACCTTTACACAAATATTCAAAAAAAAAAAGAAGGGACTGTACGCCTACGATTGGTTAACAAGTTAACGAGCATTTGTGCATCTTTGTTTGCAACAAATTTATGCATGTCTCTTCTAGCATTCCGGTAGTCAACTGATGTCGCACCCATGTACTCATACCCACCTTTCAAAGCGGTCTGAATCATGTGAGTTTTCGAAGCTCCGATGCTAGCAGATGATGCATTGCATATATACCGGTAATCAGTATATTGCAATTGCCTATTACATCTTGACAAAGTCCTATCTTCAGAATTAAACAATGGGTGGTTGTGTTTCTCCTCAAACCTATACACCCTATAACGTTGTGTTCCTTTTATTAGCTTGAATTTGATTCCTGCCTTACATTGAGATCTCATAACATTCGAGTTTCGGAAACGTCCTTTGCCACATCCTTCATCCAATGAGTTGTACTCCTTCTTGCTTGGGACACCCTCCTTGCTACAAACCAGATATCTATTTTGCACCATTTTCTTCGGATTCAGTTTACGGTTTGATTTCCTCACGTTAAACCCAGCTGCTTTCGCGTAATTCTTGTATGCCTTCTCTGCTATCTCAATTGTCTCAAATTCAGAATCAGCTCCTATTTTATTCTGATCATCCACTAATGGACTCCAATAATTTCGACCTCCCGGGGATTCCACAACGTTACCGGTGTCGTTTGGTTCACCTACGTACATCAAATTTGAAATTTTTATTGAACTTTCAATGAAAACACATTAAGGGTAAAAATTCTAAAACCAACAAGCAATAGTTTGATGATGATGCTATCATATGCAACACATGTTTTCATACGTAGTGTGTCATCATCAAACAAACACAGACCAACTGTTAAGTCTTACATAATTCAAATCCAATTCAATCAAGGCTCTCATAAAGAATTCATATCTTATTTAATTCAAATCCAATACAACAAAGGCTCACATAAAGAATTCATATCTTACTTTATATTCACCAACATCAGAGGACACCATTACATTCAAAAAAATTCATCCACAAATGGTAATCAACCAACCTGTTAATGGAGGAATGGAAAATTGAATGTCATCATCAGCCAAAGAACTTTCGTCGTCGTTATGATCATGATTTTCAGTATTTGATTGATGATCTACACCGTCATCTGTACCCAGTTCTTGATCATAATTTTCAGAATGAATAAATTCATATATGATACCATCATCCATCGAAAATGAAGGCACCAAAACCACAGGTTTTTGGTGGAACAATTTGAATCAAACAAAAAGTAAATACAACCAAAGAAAAGATATAAATCCTGCAGTTTCAGAAAACTCAACTGCGTTTAATAAACTTGAATTTTAAATAAATAAAAATTAAATTTATGAAATTTTAAAAAAAAAAGGTAACTGCCTCCATAACCGTATTTCTTAAAATAATAATTAAAATAATAATTAAAATAAAAACATATGAATAATAATTAAAATAAAACATGTTAAATTACGCATCTACCCCTAATGTTTTTTAGTTTGCATAGTTTGTACATAAGAAATAGTTTGTATAAGATCAAGGCTCTATATATATATATATATAGAAAGGTTCAAATGAGAACTTTGCATTTTTAAAGGAACAAATGGACACTTGTAGATCACATATAATGTGGGTCCCACATCATATGTGGTCCACAATTTGTTCCTTTGTTCCTTTAAGGAGTGGTGGTTCTCATTTGATCCCTGGTTGGGATCACATGAGACCACCCTGTTTTCATGAGACCCGTGAGACCACCCTTTTACACTTGAAACTTCACAGCAAAAGCATTGTGAAGGTAAAAAAATATGATGGGTTCACGTGAGACCACCCGGTTTCCGTGAGACCCGTCGGAGACCCGTAAAATCACTTTTTTACTCTTGAAAACTTCACAGCAAAAACACTGTGAAGGTTACCTTCACAGCAACAACACTATGTAGGTTACTTTAAAGATTCATATTTTTTTTACCTTCATAGTGTTTTTGCTGTGAAGTTTCTAGTGTACAAGGGTGGTCTCACGGGTCTCACGGAAACAGGGTGGTCTCACGTGATACCAAGTCTATATATATATATATGTGTGTGTGTGTGTGTGTGTATATAGAGAGAGAGACCCATTCATTTAAAAACTCTACAAAAAGTAGAACCTTTGGAAACTAAGGGGAAAACCAATATAAAATAATGTTTTTCATAAAAAAAATCATCAAATGTTATGATTTTAAATATTGTTTCACATGTGTTTGTTTTTCATAGGAAAAAAAATATTATATGTGAAAAAAAAACATTGGTTTACTTTCACATATGAAACAAAATTCATATGGTGAAACAAATAAGTGAAGCATCGTTTTTTGTTTACATATAATATTTTTTTCCTATGAAAACAAACATATGTGAAACAATATCTTAAATCATAACAATTGATGAAAAAAAATTATTTTATATTGGTTTTCTCCTTTCCAAAGTTTATACTTTTCATAGAGTTTCTAAAAGATTGTCTCTCTCTCTCTCTCTCTATATATATATATATATACATATAGAGGAAAGTTCAAATGTGAACCTATCTTTGTGAACATGAGGACAGATCTCAGCCCTTGATCTAAGCCATATTCAAGCTCCTCTTTAAATGTGGCTTGAGGGGTAATTCTGGAAAAAAAAAATCAAGTTGCTCTTTGATATCACTCCCGCTTATTTCTTCCTTCTCTGTTAATCGTCTTCTTCTCTGTTAATCGTTTTCTTCTCTGTTAATCGTCTTCTTCTCTATTAATCAGATTCATTGCTGTGAAAAACTTTATTAATTGGATTTGCGATTTCTGAAATTAAATCGATTGTGATCCAGTTGAAAATTCTACTTTTTTTGTTGATTGCGATTATGTTACATGTTTCGAAAACGCAGACCTAGAATTTGGTTTCAATGTTGAAGATGTGTCGATCTATATCTTATATTCAGGCTGGATCTATAAACATAAATTATAAAAATACCAGATTGTAGTATATATTCAGTCTGAATATAAGCTAAATTTTGAAGTTTGTAAAATCGTAGCTTATATTCAGACCGAATATAAGCTAAATTTTGAAGTTTGTAAAATCGTAGCTTATATTCAGACCGAATATAAGCTAAATTTTGAAGTTTGTAAAATCGTAGCTTATATTCAGACTGAATATAAGCTAAATTTTGAAGTTAGTAAAATCGTAGCTTATATTCAGACTGAATATAAGCACTAAGAGTCTTTATATTCAGACTGAATATAAGCTACAATTATACAAACAACTAGTTGTAGCTTATATTCAGACTGAATATAAGCTACGATTAGTAAACTTCAAATTTTAGCTTATATTCAGACTGAATATAAGCTACAATTATATAAACTCTTAATTGTAGCTTATATTCAGTCTGAATATAAACATAATATTTTATGCATATATTCAGACTGAATATAAACTATAATTATACAAACACATAATTTTAGCTTATATTCAGACTGAATATAAGCTACAATTATACAAACTCATAATTGTAGCTTATATTCATTCTGAATATAAACATAAAATGTTATGCTTATATTCAGACTGAATATAAACTAAAATTATTCAAACACATAATTTTAGCTTATATTCAGTCTGAATATAAGCATAACATTTAATGCTTATATTCAGACTGAATATAAGCATAACATTTTATGCTTATATTCAGACTGAATATAAACTACAATTATTTAAACACATAATTTTAGCTTATATTCAGCTGAATATAAGCATAACATTTTATGTTTATATTCAGACTGAATATAAGCTACAATTATACAAACACATATTTAGCTTATATTCAGACTGAATATAAACTACAATTATTCAAACACATAATTTTAGTTTATATTCAAACTGAATATAAGCTACAATTATACAAACCCATAATTGTAGCTTATATTCAGTTTGAATATAAGCATAACATTTTATGCTTATATTCAGAAACTTCCTGTGATAAAATGATGAACAATCATATTAAAAGAGAAAAAACATTTGAATAACATTCTTACACTTTATCAAGAAAAAGAATCTGGATCTGAAAATGAAAAGACTTGTGATTCAAAGGAGGAACACAAAACAAAAACAAACTTGTGCGAAAATTTATTTTGGGGAAGATGATGAAGAAATTTGGGGCGGAAGTAAAATTTCTTTCGGGGAAGATGATGAAGAAATTTAGGGAAGATGATGAAGAAATTTGGTGAAGATGATGAAGAAATTTGAGGAAGATTATGAAGAAATTTGGAGAAGAAGATGATGCCTGGTTCTTATTTAAATCGTCAGGTTATATTTAGGATTTAAGCCATGACCTGAGTTTTCCACTTATTTACAAAAATGCCACCGCGAATTTTCTCCCTTGTATTTTGATCTGATTTAAAATGGATGGTTGTGATTCATCCTCATGTTCACAATCAAAGATATGTTCACATTTGAACCCACCCTTATACATATATATATTTATAGTTTATACATACATGTACGACGGGGCTTAATCATTTGAGAACTCGAAAACTTATAAGATCAATGAGAACTTCTACCTAGGAGCTTCATTTAGCATTATTTTTTGCATCTGAGTATAATTTTTAATATATTGATTAACATATATTTGTTTCACAACGTGATTGTGTCATATGTATTCATTTCAAAATGTAGAACTTTTTACGTGTATTTTTTGTTTCACAAACATACCAAAAGCGTTCACATTGTTTAACGAGTGTAAATGAGAATTATCTAAATGAGTGTAATTTCTTTAATGAGGATGACATTTCCATGTATCGTGTTCAACTGGATATCGATAATATATAATTAAACTAGTGTCGTACAATAACCCCATTTTCGTTAATCCGAATATATATATGTATTTTAGGCTAGGTAGTTATACCTAAGTTTTGTTGGGGTAAAACTATGAAGAAAAGAACTAGAAGGTTCGAAGGGTTATTACTTTGAACTGTAGGGACTAATAAATAAATATCCTATATATATATAGATTTCTTTTTCACCTAAATCATAAAACTCAGTTTCTAAATTCTTCCAAGACCGACTAAGAAATAGTGAGGGAGAGAAATTTGGATTTTAATCAAATTTGGTGAAGATATGGAGAAATTAAGCTTAGTTTTGGAAAACTGAAGGTAAATTTTCAAGGTACCTTCAATTTAAACTCTAATTCTTGTTTTGGGTTGATTAAATATATGTTAAATCTTTGTATTATAATATGTAGGGGCTGAATTAAGTTCATTTAGGGCTTGAAGAAACCAAATTGAAGAAATTTTGGTTATTAAGGTAAACATTCTTCATACAAGGGTGGTAGAGTTCATATATGTTTGAAAATTATGGTTTTGAGGTTTATGTTGTGTGATTAGTGATGAATATGTTTGGGTTTATTATGTTATGACTAGGAGATGCAAATATGGTCAAGGAATTAGGTATTATATGAGCAAAAACAAATTGGAGCTTAGGTTGCACATCAAGTGTTTGATGAAATGGTTAAGAGACAATTGTATTTTTAAGTTTCTGCCCTGTTTTGTTTAATTCGTAGAAAATTAACCGTTGGTCCAAATGAGATGTACGATATATCGTTGGAAAGCTCAGAACATCCTCTAAAACTGTTCTGAAGAGTGGAAGTTCTAATTTTGAGCTTAAATGTGTCAAAACAGTGAGTTTTGACAGCAGCTCACAGTATTTTAATGCATCTGCGCACTGTTTTTATAAATGTTGTAACAATCA
This sequence comes from Silybum marianum, assembly GCA_036898165.1. Lineage (NCBI taxonomy): Eukaryota > Viridiplantae > Streptophyta > Magnoliopsida > Asterales > Asteraceae > Silybum > Silybum marianum. The sequence continues at coordinate 24,895,904 of CM072543.1, forward strand.
GCACATAACTCCGTTTGCAATTATTCCAGTTCCTGTAGAATCCTAAAAGGTTAAACTACAACTTTCATTTAGATGTTAACACCTAATTTGGTTTCTAAGTTTGAGAAAAAGACTGTATCATAAGGTGTTAACAAGCTGTCAAATTTTAGCTTGTAGGTCCAAAATGTGTTTAGTTGTCAAATTTTGTGTAAGGTCTTAACAATTATATCGGTCATTAGTTTAGTGTTTATTAAATGCTTATAGGTGACCGGAAATAAAGAAAGGATCGACTAAGGTACATATATCTTATTCTTTGACTCGGAAATAACCGGTTGCATCCGGAAGTTTCATCCATTTTGATAGAATTGACTCCGAACCTTACGGTTTCGAGTACTTTTATAAGAAACAATGATTCCATTTTAATGTAGAGTTGGTATTCATTATTTGAATATTTTTGAAAGTATCCATTTTGGTTATATTGTTATGAAATTCGATTTAATGATATATTGAAACATGGATTTTTACCAAAGAACTCTAGTTTTCTTGATTTGGAATTAGACTCAACACTTGGGTTACGGGTGTTGAGATGCCTCCGTGGTGGTTATTAATGACCATGGCGTTCTCATAAAGGCTAGGCCAAGTCAAATAGAGAACGTAGAATGCATCCAAGAGGCGAATACCAGAAAATGACTGGTTACCGGATAGAACCGATTATCAGATTGAGCCGAATACCATAACTAAACTGGTTACCGGGGAATGGTGGTGTTGTGCCCGACACTGACATTCCAAGTTTGATGGGACTGATCATCCGATTAGACAACGTATTATGCAATTTAAGTGACTTGTTGAATTTTTGAAAAGAGTTTCTACATTCTTTATATATGTTCAGAACGGTTCCGCTACAATGGTTTTACGTTAACTTTTATTGAATTTATATTATTATTTTTATATTGTTATGCATAATATCTATTCACTGAGCGACTTTGCTTAGCCGAGGTGTTTCTTGTTTCCTCAGCAGGTTCAGGTTCACTCCAGGTATGGGTTGAGAGGTCGAGATTTCGCTGAAGTAAAGGACTTATATTTAACTTTTGTATATCATGTTTGGTTAATCTGTTGGAATCGCTTAGACGATAACTTTGGGTTGTAATTACGCTTAAAATGTTATTTTGGAAAATTTAGTACAACTCTAAATTAAGGATTTTGAGTTTTGATTCGATTATCGGATTGTACATCTCCCGACTCATGCTGCGCAGGACTGGGGTGTTACATGTCGGCCCCGCGCGATGCGCAATAACTCTATTTTTTTAATGAATAAGTTGACCGAGTTAAGATAAAACATAATTCATTGGTTAACAATGAATGGGATATAATCTAAAACAAAATTATTTTCGTAAGTGGTAAACTTGTATACATTCATAATCGTTTGTTGTAATACATCAGTAAAATAATTTTGTTACTATGTAATTTAGAACTCAAATGATATGTCGACAACCGTATCACTATTGTTGTTACGATGAGTATGGAGATTCTTTTTTTTTTCAAAAAATGGGTCGGCTAAAATTAGTTAACTTTATGAGTTGTCACAAAAAAAAATCTTTTTATATTAACATCTTTTGTACAATTTTTCATCTTCTCACCTATGTGGGTACTATATTTCAAGATTTAAGAAATATTTCATTCCAAAAAAAGGGTCGGCTAAAGTTAGCCAACCATATGGGTTTCCACAAATAAGCATCATCTCCTCTTGTCAATATATACTCACATCTTTACTAACAAACTTCATCATGTCACCAGTGCAAGATTTCCAAACTCACCACATTTCAAGATTTATATAAAGTCTTCCTCGTTTCTTATAGCCACCTCCATTCTCCAATCAAACATTCTCTCGTCAATCTAAGAGGATTAAAACAACACCACTATGCAAGATTCAAAAATACCCTAAATGTAACACCCCTAAAAATGGGAGTTAATTTAAACCGAAATATAAGTGTGGAAAGAGACTAATATAGAACATCACCCATGAAGATGGGAAAAGTAAAAGAGTTTACAACATCAAATGGATACTAGATAACAACCTACTAATCTATACAATACTAAAATATAGATTAAGTTCGGGTGTCACTAAAATCCTCAAAATACTCGTTTCTATGTAACTCCAACTGTACATGCGAAGATGTACTCCCAAAAGGATGCCTTTACCGGCAACTAGCTCCACTCAACTCTTCGGAGCCCCACTAGGACGATGACATGATATACATGTCATTTTAAGAAAAATTGTTAGGCTTAACGTCTAGTGAGAACAAACAGTTTAAATAAGGAAAGCTGTAACACCCTCAAATTTGGAAAGAGCGACTAATTTAAATTTTTCAATATTACATCAATTGAAAGATAAAACACTTCCTATAAAACAATACTTCAATATTCCTCAATTAAAATCCGGTATAACCTCTACTAAAGAATAAATCAAGTCTTATATAAGATCTACATATGGTTGGGTGTTACTAAACCAATAAGAGTTGCGATCTCCGAATGCGGAAAACGTCACCAAGAGTCTAATCTTTATCGTGCCACTTCCTAGCACTCAAGTCCACACGTGTCGTTAGTACCAACCCCAACGATAACCTGATGCACATGCCGACAAAGAAAAAGGGTTAGGCTTAACGCCTAGTGAGCTCAAGAGTTTATAACATATTTATGATTGATTTGAAAACCAAAAGATTTGCTTGATAAAATATAATTCTCAAAGGAAATATAAGATCATAAAAGCAACCTCTTTTCCCAAATTCAATAGTTCCATAATAAAAAGCTTTAGACCAAAATGACATTAAAAGTGAAAGCTTTGAATAGAAATACTTATTTAACGTGATACCAACTCCAATACTCACACGACCATGAATAAGTTTATAAATGTAAAGATAGAAACATAGCTTTGACCATATTTATAAACCATTAACTCACGCGTACCTTTGAAAGGGGTAACAATATCCGAAGATAACGGGGGAGACCCGATATTCCATCTTTAGTGACAGATACAAAAGTAGGTCACAATTCAATATTCAAGCTAACTATAGGAATCAATGGCAACCGGCAACTCCCGGTGAACACACCTAAGTGTAAGGCCCTCGATGACCCCTACAAAAGCCCCTGCAATAGATCAATGGCATCCGGCAACTCCAGTTAATACACCTAAGTGTAAGCCCCTCGATGACCTCCCGATGCACCACGCGTAGTCAATGGCAATCGGTAACAACCGACCAATATACCTAAGTGTATGGCCCTCGATGACTACTAACGTAACCAAAAAAAACAACTAACACACCTAAGTGTAAGACCCTTGATGACCCTTACAAAAGCACGTGCAATAGGTCAATGGCAACCGGCAACTCCCAGTTAATACACCTAAGCGTAAGGCCCTCGATGACCTCCCGATGCACCACGCGTAGTCAATGGCAATCGGTAACAACCGACCAATATACCTAAGTGTATGGCCCTCGATGACTACTAACGCACCTAAAAAGAACAACAATCCCGACTCAAAACCGACTAAATGCCTATGGATCCATTACATTCTAGTCTATAAATCAAATACGTCAAGCAAGACATATTGATAATTTCCCAACACCAACTCTTTGCTCAAAAGTTATTTTCCAATAATCAATTATTTCTCAAGTTGGGAAGACATAAAATTACACGACACTAAATGAATGACCAACGCACCTAAAACGTGTAATATATTATTCAACTCCGACAAATGTCCATGAGACCATTTTTAGACAAAACCGAGCAGATGCTCTATAACTCAACACTTATGTAATTACTCAAAACATTAGTTGAGACACACCAAATTCCAAATGAAATCATATTCATATATTTCCAAATGTCTCATAATGCGACAACATGTATTTTCCAACGATTTATAAATCAATTACTTTAAAGATGCAAATACAACCCAATGGTTTTCATTTAAAAGATAATGCATCCAAATAACTTACACTTATACTTCATTTACCAAAATCCCCAAAACTCAAGTATAAGTCTTTTATATGATTTATAAACTCTTTTATACCAAATATGCAAACATACCCAAATACTCACACATTTGATAAATACCGAGTAAAACATGTTATACTTCAAAAAGGACGTTTTTGGAATGTACAAAGTTTTCACAAAGTATCTTGAACTCACCTTGCTAGATTTAGGCTAAATCTAGGTTTTACCCCAATATCGAGTTCCATTCGGTGAAGACTTTAGATCCTCGAGCCACACCTCTAGATCCATGGTGTAAGTCTTTCAAGAACATCTACATAACCTCCAAAGCATACACAAGAACGAACCCAAGAGAGAATGAGAGTTGTTGGTGGAAGAACCCAAACCCTAGATTCAAGATTCAAGGATTAACATCTTACCTTCACTTCTATGAACTCCAAAATCAACCAATAGCCTCTAGCCATACTTGTTTCCATGTTGTAGAGCTTCAAGAGACGAATCCATAGCAACTTGAATCACCCAAATCGTAGCATTATTGAGAAAGATATGGTTCAAATGAGAAAGATCCTGATTTTCGGTCTCTAAAAACGCTGAACAGAGGCTGACGCCAGTTATGAAGTTGGTTACATTTTCGTAACTGGCGGTGTAACCCACGCGGAGCAAAAAATAGCTTAGCGCTAGTTATGAAGTTGGTTACGTTTTCGTAACTGGCATTGCAACCCACGCGAAGCATAAAACCTTAGGGCTAGTTATGAAGTTGGTTACGTTTTCGTAACTGGCATTGCAACCCACGCGAAGCATAAAACCTTAGGGCTAGTTATGAAGTTGGTTACGTTTTCGTAACTGGCATTGCAACCCACGCGAAGCATAAAACCTTAGGGCTAGTTATGAAGTTGGTTACGTTTTCGTAACTGGCATTGCAACCCACGCGAAGCATAAAACCTTAGGGCTAGTTATGAAGTTGGTTACGATTTCGTAACTGGCATTGTATCCCACGCTAGCCTTTGTTGAGTGTAAAGTCCCTTAGGCTAGTTATCAAGCTAGTTTCGGTTCGTAACCCACTTCGTAACCAGCTTGACCCATTTTTTCCACCTTAACCAAACTTTACCTTGAATTTTGAAATGCCAATACTACAACACTTAAGAGCATTCAAAGGAGCTCAATTTAAACCTTAAAGAACTAATATTTAAAGTCGGACCCACGATGAAAGATAGCAACAAAATTTCCGGGTGTTACAATCCTCCCAACCTTAAAGGAGATTTCGTCCTCGAAATCTATAAACCTGAATAACCTTATTTCACAAACCCGAATGGCTCCCTTCCCAAGAGAGTGTCACTAAAATGAATCAACTCTAAAAGGAGTTCAAAAATCTTTTATCGAGACTACCATGACGATTTACACACCCTCAGTGTGAACACTAAGCATTGTTGGAAAACTTTATAGCAATACGATCGCAATTGGCTCCCAACCTTAAGTGATTCATACTATCTCAAGGGTAACCATTGATTTCAACTTCTCAATTCCGCGATAATTGCCATAAATGAATTTACTCTTAGCACTTTCTAACAACTATTGCCAACTAGGATACACTTCCCACATGTAATCAACCCTTCGATAATATTCCCAAAATTTTATTTGAACAAAACCACACATATATCTTTCAAATTGGAGTACTCGTCACAACGTGGACCTTACCCGGGTGGTAAGGGAATCCTGCACAATATCCCAAAATATACCATCTGTTGACGCCACGGTAAATCTTATACCTCGACAATCAAAGTCTCCTCGATAAAGCGACTTCCACTCAATGACTGCCTTAACCTTCTTACTAAAATTCTCCAGTATTCAATATCATACAAGATTTATCATCCCTTCCATGACGAAACTCTTATTCAAAAAAAAATCGGTCCAATTCAACGCAACTGTAAAATCTAGACCCAAAATTTCACCAAACACAAAACTCCAAAGTACTCTCAAACTTTCTTAGTAACACTATTGGTCAAATCCATTCGTCACTGGATACCAAATCTAACTTCCTCAAATTTACCACTTATAACTTGCAAAATTTTCCTGGGGTTCAACTGAAGCAACCTAGGTACTCTTATAGTCCTTGACCTCGGGACCAATAGTTGACTCCTATGATCGCAAAATGACTATACCACATAATCTTCTTTATTCATGTTGACTTATCAAGTTGTTACACCACTAATATTTAGAATGATGTCGCCCGACTCCCCAACAATACTAAACCAATCAGAAACAAGCCATCACACAAGACTTTTTAACCCGAAAATCGTTGAAACAAAATATCGTTACTTAAATGACTGGATGATTCATAAATCTAATACCTCAATCGATCATACTCGAACCGACCCTTTTTTAGGGAGAACCCCAAAATCCAAAACGGGTCACCCGACACTTCAATTCGCAAAGACTCCTTTAGTCTTTGAATACTACTCCCACCAACAAATTGTACTTACTTCCAAGGTTTCCTAATGAGTTCAAGGTTTTACTAGTATATGTCTAAGCAAATATGCCAATTTTATTTATCAAAGATTTAACAAACATAAAATCTTTATAACCAATTGTACGCATGTCCAAAGATTTTTACTACAATCAGGTAACCGTGAAAAATGACTAGAACATCAGTATACACATCAATTTAAAAGCTATTGCTCATTATTCAAACTAATGAGGACAACAATGAGAATACAATTAGTAACCTTTTAAAATGAACCATGGTAGTCTTGACACACACTCAATGATGTCATGTATGTAAAATAAACTCATGCACTAAAATCGTGTGCAACTAAATGTTAGTACTGACTTTCCAAAATTCCACTTTTATTTATAAAATGATACGGAGTAAAGTCCCCCAATTAAGATAGCATGCATCAATTTATTTCCTCAGAATTAGCAATCGAGAAATGCATGTGATTTGATTATACCAAGATCCGATTTGGAATGGATGTAAACTTAAAGCCAAATAACAATGTATGTGTGCTCTTTATAAAACGTGGCTACACATTATAAAGAAAGTTACAACTAAAATATATGCAAATTCCATGCAACAAACGATCTTAAAAAAAAACTAAAACAAGGACGAGGGAAACTCTATATTTGGACCCCATTAAAATATTTATGCCAAAATAAATGACGCAAAATAAAATTCTCAATAACCCTCATACGCAACACCAACAGTAAAACGAGTCCACAAAATTCCAAAACTCAAAGTTAACTCATGAACACCACATACCCAAAATTCCAACAGGACTTGTAAACAACCGTAGGAGATACGGTAGTTCATGCATTTCCAACTGGACCAAAAACTCACGTACACCAAATAATTTCTCAAAACTTGTAAAAACGATATGTGTACATTTCTCGGAAATCACGAAACAATTTAGGTTAGTTTCAAATTTAAACTCTCTTGAGATATAAATTTCAAAATTTGCAATTCTAGCAAAACGGTACGAATTAAATTCTTAGTGCATAAGTATGCAATTTTCATGCAACTAAAATGATTTAACAAATCCCAAGACATGGCTATACTCTTGAGTGTTCCCCAAAACATTTTTCAGAATAATTACTCCTTTGACAAACCCGAAATAATTTTGCAATTTATTATCTAAAACAAATGTCGTGCATTCATCTGGTCGGAACCCGAAGTCTTAAACCACGCTCGCCAAATCTACCACAAGACCGACATTGGAAATCTTCATATCTTAAGACGGTCATCCACCACTAAATCCATCGATTTACAACTTCCTCTCGGAATAAGGTTCATTCAACAAGCTTATGGCTTATAACTAACCATTATCTTTGACCAAAAATGGTCGGCTTAAGGTAATCACCGTACTTATATGTCACTCAAAGTGACATTGCTAAAATCGTCAAATCTTTCAACGGTCACTGCCATAAGAACTCATTCACTACCCCATCGATCATCACGACAATGCCACTCAAGCACACACACACGTAACTGTAAATTCATATTATCACGGCCGAATGATAATACAAATTTACCTCAGATGTGAATCCTTGTAACCACCATCATGACTCTCGATTCTAGTGCATCTATTAACCTCAAAGCATCCTATAAAGTGTCTAAGTGTGAAATATCACATCCAATCACTTAACAATACACTAGTTTGAGTCTAGGCATCTAAATTCAATACTTAAATCTCTCAAACTTATGCTCTGATACCAACTTGTAACACCCTCAAATTTGGAAAGAGCGACTAATTTAAAATTTTCAATATTACATCAATTGAAGGATAAAACACTTCCTATAAAACAATACTTCAATATTCCTCAATTAAAATCCGGTAAAACCTCTACTAAAGAATAAATCAAGTCTTATATAAGACCTACATATGGTTGGGTGTTACTAAACCAATAAGAGTTGCGATCTCCGAATGCGGAAAACGTCACCAAGAGTCTAATCTTTATCGTGCCACTTCCTAGCACTCAAGTCCACACGTGTCGCTAGTACCAACCCCAACGATAACCTGATGCACATGCCGACAAAGAAAAAGGGTTAGGCTTAACGCCTAGTGAGCTCAAGAGTTTATAACATATTTATGATTGATTTGAAAACCAAAAGATTTGCTTGATAAAATATAATTCTCAAAGGAAATATAAGATCATAAAAGCAACCTCTTTTCCCAAATTCAATAGTTCCATAATAAAAAGCTTTAGACCAAAATGACATTAAAAGTGAAAGCTTTGAATAGAAATACTTATTTAACGTGATACCAACTCCAATACTCACACGACCATGAATAAGTTTATAAACGTAAAGATAGAAACATAGCTTTGACCATATTTATAAACCATTAACTCACGCGTACCTTTGAAAGGGGTAACAATATCCGAAGATAACGGGGGAGACCCGATATTCCATCTTTAGTGACAGATACAAAAGTAGGTTACAATTCAATATTCAAGCTAACTATAGGAATCAATGGCAACCGGCAACTCCCGGTGAACACACCTAAGTGTAAGGCCCTCGATGACCCCTACAAAAGCCCCTGCAATAGATCAATGACATCCGGCAACTCCAGTTAATACACCTAAGTGTAAGCCCCTCGATGACCTCCCGATGCACCACGCGTAGTCAATGGCAATCGGTAACAACCGACCAATATACCTAAGTGTATGGCCCTCGATGACTACTAACGTAACCAAAAAAAACAACTAACACACCTAAGTGTAAGACCCTTGATGACCCTTACAAAAGCACGTGCAATAGGTCAATGGCAACCGGCAACTCCCAGTTAATACACCTAAGCGTAAGGCCCTCGATGACCTCCCGATGCACCACGCGTAGTCAATGGCAATCGGTAACAACCGACCAATATACCTAAGTGTATGGCCCTCGATGACTACTAACGCACCCAAAAAGAACAACAATCCCGACTCAAAACCGACTAAATGCCTATGGATCCATTACATTCTAGTCTATAAATCAAATACGTCAAGCAAGACATATTGATAATTTCCCAACACCAACTCTTTGCTCAAAAGTTATTTTCCAATAATCAATTATTTCTCAAGTTGGGAAGACATAAAATTACACGACACTAAATGAATGACCAACGCACCTAAAACGTGTAAAATATTATTCAACTCCGACAAATGTCCATGAGACCATTTTTAGACAAAACCGAACAAATGCTCTATAACTCAACACTTATGTAATTACTCAAAACATTGGTTGAGACACACCATTTTCCAAATGAAATCATATTCATATATTTCCAAATGTCTAATATTGCGACAACATGTATTTTCCAACGATTTATAAATCAATTACTTTAAAGATGCAAATACAAACCAATGGTTTTCATTTAAAAGATAATGCATCCAAATAACTTACACTTATACTTCATTTATCAAAATCCCCAAAACTCAAGTATAAGTCTTTTATATGATTTATAAACTCTTTTATACCAAATATGCAAACATACCCAAATACTCACACATTTGATAAATACCGAGTAAAACATGTTAATACTTCAAAAAGGACGTTTTTGGAATGTACAAAGTTTTCACAAAGTATCTTGAACTCACCTTGCTAGATTTAGGCTAAATCTAGGTTTTACCCCAATACCGAGTTCCATTCGGTGAAGACTTTAGATCCTCGAGCCACACCTCTAGATCCATGGTGTAAGTCTTTCAAGAACACCTACATAACCTCAAAAACATACACAAGAACGAACCCAAGAGAGAATGAGAGTTGTTGGTGGAAGAACCCAAACCCTAGATTCAAGATTCAAGGATTAACATCTTACCTTCACTTCTATGAACTCCAAAATCAACCAATAGCCTCTAGCCATACTTGTTTCCATGTTGTAGAGCTTCAAGAGACGAATCCATAGCAACTTGAATCACCCAAATCGTAGCATTATTGAGAAAGATATGGTTCAAATGAGAAAGATCCTGATTTTCGGTCTTTAAAAACGTTGAACAGAGGCTGACGCCAGTTATGAAGTTGGTTACATTTTCGTAACTGGCGGTCTAACCTACGCGGAGCAAAAAATAGCTTAGGGCTAGTTATGAAGTTGGTTACTTTTTCGTAACTGGCATTGCAACCCACACGAAGCATAAAACCTTAGGGCTAATTATGAAGTTGGTTACGTTTTCGTAACTGGCATTGCAACCCACGCGAAGCATAAAACCTTAGGGCTAGTTATGAAGTTGGTTACATTTTCGTAACTGGCATTGCAACCCACGCGAAGCATAAAACCTTGGGGCTAGTTATGAAGTTGGTTACGGTTTCGTAACTGGCATTGTATCCCACGCTAGCCTTTGTTGAGTGTAAAGTATCTTAGGCTAGTTATCAAGCTAGTTTCGGTTCCTAACCCACTTCGTAACCAGCTTGACCCATTTTTTTCCACCTTAACCAAACTTTACCTTGAATTTTGAAACGCCAATACTACAACACTTAAGAGCATTCAAAGGAGCTCAATTTAAACCTTAAAGAACTAATATTTAAAGTCGGACCCACGATGAAAGATAGCAACGAAAATTTCGGGTGTTACAAAAGCCATTAAATCTTTTGGAAGCGGCAAATAAATATTTGACCATAAATCTTTCTCGTTCATTCTTTTCTTTTACACGCGATTTATTCTTGAAAGATACACCTTTTGAGGGAAATACGGGAGCGACCCGCTAATGTACCAACATTAAGCTCGAGCGGGTAAAGACCCTGCGCTTACGAGTAACGAGTTTAACCCCTAAACAATATTTCTTACTCGATACCAAAACTGAACAAGCTCAACCCCTATCCAGGATTTCTTACTTTCCCCATCCCCAATAAAACCGACTCTTGTGCATATGGATCCATTACACTAGTCTTATACTTTAATACATCATTTCCAAATGTATTAACCATTTCTCAACACAAAGTTCTTGTATGATAAGTTTCCTTGTCCCAAAACCCCCTTTTCTAAAATTAGGTCAAAATAGCCTCTAGCCCCAAACATCATATTTCTTGAAATTAAACTCACACAAATGTTTTAAGACTGTTCCTTATTCTCATTTAAACATTTCAAAGAGAAACTCTGGATGACTCAATTTGGCCTAGTTTGCCAAATTAAGTCCACCAAGTATAGAAATACTTGTATAAACACTTTATAGAGAGTAAAATGCATCATTTTGACATGTATAAAGTTTTAGTAAAGATAAGAATGAACTCAGAGTTTGAAGAAACCCTAGAAAGTTTCCAACACAACTTGAGCTCTAGAGAGGAGATGAAGAACAACTAAGGTTTGAACCCTAGATCTTGATTCCTTAGCTTTGAGCTTCAATAAATGATCTTGCTTACTTGATGGAGAGCAATAAATGTCCCCAAAATCGCCGCTTAGGGTTTGCTCTTGAGAGTAACTGATGAGAGAAGAATATTTTATTTTTGTAATAAATGATAACTCACTTAAAGTCTCACTTTTATACTCCAGCCACGAACTGCTACGATGACACTGCTACCATGGCATGGCCATGGAAAAATGTTAACTTAACGTATTAAGATAGGATGAGTCAACTTAACATGTTTAATCAATCTCTTAGTATTAAGTTAAAATCAAACACCTTAATATAACTTAATCAATTAAGCTAACCGCCATTAAGCTTATTAAGTTAAAAGCAAACACCCCCTAAGAGAATAGTATCCACTAATGATAGAAAAGTTGGTCAGAAGAAAACAATAAAAATATGAATGAAAAGTTATAACACATGAAATAGGATTGATTACTCTTCTTCTTCATCACTATCATATTGTTGGGATAACTATTGTAATCCGCTACCGGCCTACTCCTTTTCATTTGTTTGGGTTTTAGCTTCTAATGGATTCTTGACAACACACAACTATATCTTCATCTTCTATAATCAAATACAATACAATACAAATATATCAATAAACTATAAATAAATTTTCTTTATAAATTCATGTCTGTATAGTAATCATAACGATGAGATGTAGATTGAAATCAAAGATTAAACCATATGAATGGAATAAGAGTAAGGGAATAATATCCACTAATGATAGAAAAGCTGTATAATGTAAGTAGAAAACAATAAAAACATCATATGAAAAGTTACAACACATGAAGCACCATTTCACATATGTAACTAAAGTTTGTTTCCTTTCATTTGGTTGGCAATTCGAAGAGTTGAGCAAAAGAAACACAATGAAATACAATTGATCACTCTTCTTCTTCATCACTATCATATTATTGGCATAACACAACTATATCTTCATCTTCTATAATCACACACACACACATATATATACCAACTTTCAATGTTTGTCATTAAAAATCTTTAATGAGAAAGATAAAAAAACAAAGATGTTTAAGTAAGAGTATTGGTGGGTTTTTTCAATAGTATGTCTTTTCATTTTCTTGTTTTTTTTTCTTTTAAGGTAAACCTTAATGGAATAAAGCTATTAGTGGAGTGTTGAGAAAAAAGAAAAAAAAGATTTATAGGCTTGAGGAGATGCCACGTCATATATGGTGGTTTCTCCTTGGTTCAAATGAGAACTTTGCATTTTTAATATTAAATCATAAATAATTTAATATTATGTGGGACCCACATCATATGTGATCCGCAGTTTGTTCCTTTGTTCCTTTAAGGAGGGGTGGTTCTCATTTGATCCATCTCCTATATATATAGGGTCGGGTTCACGTGAGACCAGCCTGTTTTCGTAAGATCTGTGAGATCATTTTTTTACATTTGAAACTTCACAGCAAATAATTGTGAAGGTAAAAAGAAAACGAACCTTCACATCAAAAACACTATGAATGTTACTTCACAATGTTTTGTTGTGAAGTTTGAAGTATAAAAAAGTGGTCTCACGAAAATATCGAAATTTTTTTACCTTCACAGTGATTTGCTGTTAAGTTTCAAGTGTAAAAATGTGGTATCACGAAAACAGATTGGTCTCACGTGATCCCAAGTCTATATACATACATAGGGGTGGGTTCAAACGAGGACGCTATATATATAAGAAAACAAAGGGAATAATCTCAGCCTTAGATTGCGTTTGATCAATGGTTAAAATGATCAATGGCAATAATTGTAAATATATTAACTATTTAGGTATTTTAAAACTAATATTAATTTAGTTTAAAGGTAAAAATGGAATTTCAAATCAATTTTGGTGGGTGGCATAATATGGCAGGAGATAAGGAGGGATTTGTTTTGCTTAATTTAAAGAATATTTATCCCTATATCTAGGAAATAATTATGGCTAACAACTCTAAAGGAATATTATGCATATTTTGTTTTTCCAACCAAAAATAAATCTCAATTTCCTTCTGAATCTCGAATACTTTATAACAAATAACCAAATCTACACATAAACTACACATAAATCATTAATATTCACATAAAGTTCAAGTAAATCACTAATAATACATAAGTAATTATTATATAATATATTAATCAATTGTGAATCTATATATAAACTACAAATAAATTATTATTGCATGTTGTGTTATCAAAAATGATTAGTTTACAAATTTACAGGTTATATTAACAATTGATATATCCAATTTAGGACATCGTATGTGATGCAGGTTACAGGTTAACATCACATTTGCTGTATTCCTGTTTTGTATAGTAGTACACTACAAGACAATACAACATTTGTTAAATCGCAAGTGATTGTTGTATAATAAATTGAGTTACAATGTAAAATTGATTACAACTAAGGAATCCAAGTAAATGAAATAAAATATGAGTGTATTTGTTATTTGCTTAATATACTTTCTCTCATATTCATACTATTAGAAATCATGTGTTTTGATGGATATATGGACATATAATGTAGTGTATCATATAAGCACATATGACCTTTTAAAATACAATCACATATGATTTTGACATGCAAACTACACTTGACCATTATGTCATTTTATTTATATTATAATCACATATGATCTTGGAATGCTACACTTAAACATTTTCTCAAATTTATGTATAGTAAAATCATATGTAATAAAAATCAAATGATTCATTTATGGTGAATATTTGGCGTACATCCTTAACAACAACACTCCAATGAACACAATAACTATCTACTTAATTATTTTCTTTTGAATATTAAATAAGATAGTCCTCTTATAAACTATGACAACATGTTTCTCAATCAACTTATGACTCTTGAAATCATGAATGGTGGTGTTAGTCACGTGTTCATCAATGCGTTGCTTGTTTATTTATTTGTCCATTGCATAGTCATGCGCCAATATGAATTTCATCTGATTGTTCCCATGGTGGGCAAAACTTTTGAAATATGCATTCAAACTCTTGGATCGTGATGTTATCTTCATCAAACCACACATGGGTAGATCCTTGAAGTATCGGTGATCCACTTAAGACCCAATCTTAAATACCTTTTGAGAGCCACGGGTGGTCTTCCAAATTAAATTCATTGAACAGTTCAATCCATTGTACTTCAAAATCTGTCTCAAATACATATTCCAAACAAACTTCAATAAACACTTCCTGAAATCCGTATTTAGCAACAGTATGTGTTAACCTACACAAAAACATAAATGATTTAATAAACAGGTTGGCATCGAAATTTAACACCACAAAATAATGGCATCTATGTTAAAAATCACATGTGATTGCATATGAAAATGATAATAATCATTTATGTACACAACAACATCACATATGGGTAGATCATTATATTTATGTACTCAACAGTTCAAAATCTGGATACTATGCGATCTTCATACAATTACCATATAATCACATTTCATATTCTGGAAACTATTGTATCTTCATACACAATGCGTTTATTACCTAAACTAATAAGAACATTCCAATTATCACGTGTGATTAATAACTATAATCACCTGCGAGTTGTTCTTGTCTTCATTATCAGATCCCTCTTCAGCTAAAATCTATAAAAAAATCCTACTAAAAACAACGAATTATAATCGCCCATCTAAATTGAACTTTAAAAAATAGCAAAATAAACAAATCGTACTTTCAATTTATACGTTAGTGTATCACCACCGGAATCAACTAGGTTTCCTTGTCAACATGAAATTCACACATATTAACAAGATTTGGTGGGACAATTTCAGAAATTAAACCTGAATCATCTCTTACGTCGCATACAATCGACTTGTTTGATGGCACCATTGAAGACAAGAACATAGTATGAAATGCTTTTATTTTGCTTGAGCATGGCGTCAATTATTTACCTAGAATTGAATATTATGATATTGAAGCTCAACAAAATTGGGATTTGCTTGAAGAAAGGAACACGATGAGTTTTTTTATTTGAATCAGGTGATGTAATCCCAAATTTTTAGGAAGTAAATTCTATCCTAAATTAATCATTGTATAATATGACCTAAATACCCTTTCAATCATATTTTCTTAAATTGTTATTTTTATATTTATTTCTTAAAATTGATTGGCTGAGAATTGTCCCTTTGTTTTCTTAAATGTATAACATTCTCGTTTGAACCTCCCTCTACATACATATATATATATATATATATATAGAGAGAGAGAGAGAGGAAAGTTCGAATGTGAACCTATCTTTGGTTGTGAACCTAAGGACAGATCTCAGCCCTTGATCGGAGCCAAATTGAAGCCGTTTTTTAAATGTGGCTTGAGGGGTAAATTAGGAAAGTTTATCACTCCCACTTAATTCTCTCATCCTTTGTTAATCGAAATTTTCTCTGTAAATCGAACTCTCTCTGGAAAACGAATTCTTCTCTGTAAATCGAACTCTCTCTGGAAAACGAATTCTTCTCTGTTAATCGTATTCATTGCTGTGAAGAACTTTAGTAATCGGATTTTCGATTTCTGAAACTAAATTGTTAATTCTGTTTTTTCAATGGAGCCTACTTCTTCATCAGGAACAATGTTATGCTTATATTCAGACTGAATATAAGCTACAATTATACAAACACATAATTTTAGCTTATATTCAGACTGAATATATGCTACAATTATACAAACTCATAATTGTAACTTATATTCAGACTGAATATAAACATGACATTGTGATACTAAAATGTTATACTTATATTCAGACTGAATATAAACTACAATTATACAAACTCATAATTGCAGCTTATATTCAGTCTGAATATAAGCTACAATTATACAAACACATAATTTTAGCTTATATTCAGTCTGAATATAAGCTACAATTATACAAACACATAATTGTAGCTTATATTCAGTATGAATATAAGCATAACATTGTATGCTTATATTCAGACTGAATATATACTACAACTATTCAAACACATAATTTTAGCTTATATTCAGACTGAATATAAGCTACAATCATACAAACTCGTAATTGTAGCTTATATTCAGACTGAATATATACTACAACTATTCAAACACATAATTTTAGCTTATATTCAGACTGAATATAAGCTACAATTCTATAGGAAATAAGTTGCTTGGTGACGACGCGATGAACTGATTTATATCAAAATTGTTACTTGGTGACGACGACAATGAAGAGATCGATGGCGAAATCGTTGTTTGGGGACGACGAAGATGAAGAAATTGACGAACACGTTATATTTACGATGCTGCCCCTACGTGCTAATTATTGTTTAAGCCATGACTCGAGTTTTCCACTTATTTACAAAAATGTCACCGTGCGTTTTGTGCATTGATTTTTTGATCTGATTTTAAATGGATGGCTGAGATGCATCCTCATGTTCACAATCAAAGATAGGTTCACATTTGAACCCACCCCTATATATATATATACATATATATATATATATATAGAGAGAGAGAGAGAGATTGTTTGATTATTATATCTAATTTTGTGATATTTAATATGTTTAAATATAATCAGAAAAATTGCTAATATGAGAATTGCGTTTGAAGGATTGAGACGTGAAACATCTAAACTCAAATATTTTATGTCAAAAGATCAAAGTTACAATGGAACGTGAAATAGTTACGTAAACCGAGAACTAGAAGTCTTGAGCACGTATAACATGTGTATAGTTAAGTGTCTTTTAAAGAACCAGTTTTCTCTAAATTGACGTTACTATGTACCATTTTTTGTCACATCAACTTGGTAAAAACCGATTTATGTCATTAGGAGACAAAAAAAATGTCGACTAGTTCCACCACCACTTTGTTGGTCCCAAAGTCATTTTAATAAATAATTAATAAATGAATTCACCCATTTTTTATTGTATTTTTAATTATAATAGGGTTCAGGATTGGGCATAGAGAGTTTATACAATATGTGAAAAAGAGATTTAGATGACGTTTGTTTTTTAAGAGGTGTTAAGTCTGAAGTCTGATTTCAGTTCTGAAATGGTTATAAAACGTCTAAACGAATCAGACATACAAGGCCTTAATGTGACAAACGTCATAAATATGTAAAATACAACAGATTCATAACTGAAGAGGCTATAATACTGAAATGTAGGAAACATGATTTAAAATAGTTTGATGGAGGATATGTTAGGAAAACATGCCAATCATATCGAAGCAAAAGCCCTCAAAACTAAGTAGTGAAAAATCTCATATATGCCAGATTTAAATTCCAGCACTGTCAAAGCCCTGGTGGTTATGAAGGATCACCTATGATGACTCCAGGTTATTCATGGTCACCAAAGGAATTAGTCGATATACGTAAGCTGACCCAAAAATCTGGTTACCTATAGAATTTATATAATCTCATGATTTACATGTGACAGTGTCAAATATGCATTTTGACTACACTAAAATACCCCTAGAGAGGGATAAGGCTAAGCGGAGCGAAAAGGGTTTTCCATGAGATGGGAAATGAAAACTATTAGCCCCACACGAAGTTTGTGAATAAGTGGTTGTCTAATAATGAGCAAGGAATATTCATCTTTCTGCTAAAGATGTATTGAACTCATAATTCATTAGATACTTTTTATGAATGTCAATTAAGTATCGTAAGTAAATTACTACGCCTTAAAAATGATTTGAAGTTTGTTATGGATGTAGTAATTTTTTACAACTTAGATCATCTCCAACAGATTATTTTAAAACAAAGAATTAAAAGCTAAATTTTCTATAAAAATTACATTCAACTCCAATAGATTCTTTGTTTTGAAGATTTCAACATTAGTTATATTAACCAAAATAATCATGATTTAATATTTAATGAGTTTTCAAATAAGATTATATGAAATGATAATAGATTCAACTTGATTAATGAAAACAATTGAAAAAACACAAAATTCTCTAATAAGAAGCATTAATTCAAGAAAATTATTCAAATTCAATGATTGTTATCTTCTCTCTTTTATTTCTCTATTTTAAAGAAAATTTCAGATAATTTATTAGGACAAAAAATCTCTAAAAGATTCGTTTTTTCTATTTTAAAGAATCTTTTAAAAATAAGTCTATGATTATCGATTACAATTGAAGTTGTGATTCTTGAACGATGCAATAATCTCTCATTTTTACATTAGAAGCAAAATACAAATAAATTAAACACACTTAAAAATTCGTTATTAAAACCATTGCTAAACGAGCATTAACCTTGAAATTTATTCCTTTCCGTTCTCATAAATAATAACAGCTATTTTGTCGGTAATCTGTTGGTAATCACTTATTAGAAACACTACAAAAAAAACAACCATTTTCCGACGGACTGTTCCATCGGAAATCCGTCGGAAAAGGCTGTTTCCGTCGGAAATCCGTCGGAAACTTTTCGTCGGAAATCGGCTGGTCGGTAAAGCCTTTTCCGACAGATTTCCGACGAAAATTTCCGACGGATTTCCGACGGAAACCTTTTCCGACGGATTTCCGACGGAATATGCTTTTCCGTCGGTTAAGATTTTCCGACGGATTTCCGACGGATACCTTTTGCGACGGATAACAGTTGCGACGGAATATGCTTTTCTCGTAAATGTTAGGGGGCATCTAATTACCCTTTGGTATAATATCTTTCACAAAGGACGCGATTCGGTCAAATGTTGCATCGGGCATATTACATTCCGCCTTAATGTTCAACAATCTCGTGGCAACTTCTAATTTCGAGTGTTCACTTGTTGTCGCTTCAAGCTTCCATAAAGGCTCGTCAGCATCTTTTAACATGTCATAAAATTTCTTGGCATTAGGATTAGGAGTTTGTTCTTCCCATGTCATGGCATCGTGTTCCATGTGATCATTCACCATTTCCACATACCCTTGGTTATGATCGTTCACCACTTCCACCACTGTAGGAGTAGAAGATTGACCAACGTGTTGATAATCAGATGCATATTGATGTCTTTCACCATGTGCCCACCATTTGGTATAATTAGGCATGAACCCATGTTTCATCAAGTCCAGTCTAACCGCATCTCTTTTTTTATGGGGTATATTACGACACTTTAAACAAGGGCATCGGATACGAAACACTATACCATTAAGAGTTTTTTTCCTTTCAACAGTGCTTTCATTAGCAAAGGCAACGTCCAAAAAACCGTCCATTAAGCCGATGTACTCCCTACTAAGATACCCTTGAGCATCATTCTTCAAGTACATCCATCCTCTATCTGTCGACATATTCAATAACTACAACAAATAACGAAGTAGTTAGCCGACATAAAGAAATGAGTTTTGAACTTTGTTAAAACCCTAAGTGTAATGGTTTGACTAGTGGAAAGTCAAACCATGGGTTTTAAATAAAAGAAATGAGTTTTTGACTTTAAAACCCTAAGTGTAATGGTTTGACTAGTGGAAAGTCAAACCATGGGTTTTAAATCAAGAAAGGAGTTTTGAATGACTTTAAAACCCTAAGTGTAATGGTTTGACTAGTTGAAAGTCAAACCATGGGTTTTAAATCAAGAAAAGAGTTTTGAATGACTTTAAAACCCTAAGTGTAATGGTTTGACTAGTTGAAAGTCAAACCATGGGTTTTAAATCAAGAAATGAGTTTTGAATGACTTTAAAACCCTAAGTGTAATGGTTTGACTAGTTGAAAGTCAAACCATGTTTTAGACGTGTCCCTAAGTGTAATTGTTTGACTATAAAATAAATATAATTCCTAACGGGTTTTTAAAAAAATTCGCCATCATAACGACTATAAAATGAATATAATTCCTTATTAAGTCAAGCCTAATGTTTGCCCAACGGATGGCAATCCAACTATCTAAAATTGATAAACTTGAACACTTTGATAAACTTGAACACTCAATATAAATTCATCATCACATATACATAGATACTAAAACATACAAATTAATCCATCATCTTTATCCATACATATTAAAACATATATATTAATAATTCATAGTTTAAATCAAGTAAGTGTAACGAGTTTTAAAAAAATTCGCATCATAACGACTATAAAATGAATATAATTCCTTATTAAGTCAAACCTAATGTTTGCCCAACGGATGGCAACCAAACTATTTAAAATTGATAAACTTGAACACTTTGATAAACTTGAACATTCGATATAAATTCATCATCACACATATACATAGATACTAAAACATACAAATTAATCCATCATCTTAATCCATACATATTAAAACATACATATTAATAATTCATAGTTTAAATCAAGTAAGTGTAACGAGTTTTAAAAAAATTCGCATCATAACAACTAGAAAATGAATATAATTCCTTATTAAGTCAAGCCTAATGTTTGCCCAACGGATGACAACCCAACTATCTAAAATTATATATTAAACGTACATATTAATCCATACATATTAAAACGTACATATTAATAATTCACCATATTAATCCATAGTTTAATTCACCATATTAAAAACACACATATTAATAATACATATTAATCCATCATCTTATTAAATCAAGCCTATCCATACATATTAAAACATACATATCATTGAATAACATACATAGAAATACATAAAACATACATATAAATACATATAACATACAAATCAATAGATATAATTAATTATACCTCGCTTTTCGTTCGTCGGTTTTTTAAGACGGAGTTTTCCGTCGGAAATCCGTAGGAGGTTTTGAGCCGCCGGAGGAAGCTGTCACCGGAGTTTCATTCGCCGGAGTTTGTGACGGTGATGGGACCGGTGGTGGCAATGGTGGTGGTGTACGGTGGTGGGCGACGGTGGTGGCGAGGGTGGTGGGCAACGGTGGTGGGTGGCAGTGGTGGCGAGGGTGGTGGGCGACGGTGGTGGGTGGCGGTGGTGGCGAGGGAGGTGGGCGACGGTGGTGGGTGGCGACGGTGGTGCCGAGAGTGGTGGGCGACGGTGGTGCCGAGAGTGGTGGGCGACGGTGGTGGACATGATGATGGCCGTGGTAGGAAGTCGCCGGAACAGTCGCCGGAAATCGCCGTCGCCGGAGGAGTGGAGAGAGTGCAGTGGACAAAATGAAAAATGTCGGTTAGGGTTTCTACTTATACCCCCACCTTTCCGACGGATTTTCGACGGAAATATCCGACGGACGTCAATCCGTCGGAAATTTCCGACGGATTTCCGACGGAATCCGTTAAATCCGTTAAAATATAAAGTGTCGGCTAGGGTTTTACACTGTTTCCGACGGATTTCCGACGGAAATTTCCGACGGATTTCCGACGGAAATTTCCGTCGGAATCCGTTAAAATTAAAATTAAATTAAAATTAAATATTAAATTAAAATTAAATTAAAATTAAATATTTATAATATTAAAATTTAAATTAAATTAAATATTTATAATATTAAAATTATATATTAAATATTATACATTAAAATTAAATTAAATATTTATAATATTAAAATTATATATTAAATATTATATATCAACAATGGGCCCTAATGGGCTTTAACAACTCCTAGTAAACAAAAATGGGCCCTAATGGCTTTAACAACTTCTAACGGCAAAAAATGGGCCTTGATGGGCTTTACAACTCCTAACGGCCTACAATGGGTTTTAACCACTTCTAACGACTAACAATGGTCTTTGATGGGCTTTAACAACTCTTAAGGAACTACAATGGGCCCTAATGGGCTTTAACAACTCCTAATAAACAAAAATGGGCCTTAATGGGCTTTAATAACTTCTAACGACCAAAAATGGGCCTTGATGGGCTTTACAACTCCTAACGGCCTACTATGAGCTTTGAATGGGTCTTGATGGACTTTAACAACTCTTAAGGAACTACAATGGGCTTGATGGACTTTAACGACTCCTAGTAAACAACAATGGGCCCTGATGGGCTTTACAAGTCCTAACAGTCTACAATGGGCCCTGATGGCTTTAACAACTCCTAATGCTCTACAATGGGCCCTAATGGGCTTTAACAACTTCTAACGACCAACAATGGGCCTTGATGGATCTTAATGAACTACAATTCATTTGAATGGGTCTTGATGAACTTTAACAACTCTTAAGTAACTACAATGGACTTGATGGACTTTAACGACTCCTATTAAACAACAATGGGCCCTGATGGGCTTTACAAGTCCTAACAGTCTGCAATGGGCCCTGATGGGCTTTAACAACTCCTAACGCTCTACAATGGGCTCTAATGGGCTTTAACAACTTCTAACGACCAACAATGGGCCTTGATGGGTCTCAATGAACTACAATTCATTTGAATGGGTCTTGATGAACTTTAACAACTCTTAAGTAACTACAATGGACTTGATGAACTTTAACGACTCCTACTAAACAACAATGGGCCCTGATGGGCTTTACAAGTCCTAACAGTCTACAATGGGCCCTGATGGGCTTTAACAACTCCTAACGCTCTACGATGGGCCCTAATGGGCTTTAACAACTTCTAACGACCAACAATGGGCCTTGATGGGTCTCAATGAACTACAATTCATTTGAATGGGTCTTCATGAACTTTAACAACTCTTAAGGAACTACAATAGACTTGATGGACTTTAACGACTCCTACTAAACAACAATGGGCCCTGATGGGCTTTACAAGTCCTAACAGTCTACAATGGGCCCTGATGGACTTTAACAACTCCTAACGCTCTACAATGGGCCCTGATGGGCTTTAACAACTTCTAACGACCAACAATGGGCCTTGATGGGCTTTAACAACTCCTAACGACCAACAATGAGCCTTGATGGGCTTTAACAACTTCTAACGACCAATAATGGGCTTTAACAACTCTTAATGAACTAAAATGGGCTTTGTTGGCCCTTAATGACTAAAATGAAACTTGATGAGACTTAACGAACTTAATTGAGCTTTGATGGGTCGTATACTACACATATACGTACATATAGACACATACATACATACATACATACATACATACATACATACATACATACATATATGTACACATGTAGATACATATACTACTTCCAACATATACATATATATATATATAATAAATGTATATATAACGACGGATTTTTATAAATAAAAAAAATAGAAATTAAAATTAAAAATTAAAAATTAAAAATTAAAAATTAAAAATTAAAAATTAAAAATTAAAAATTAAAATTAAAATTAAAAATTAAAAATAAAAAAATTAAAAATTAAAATTAAAAAATCCGTCGGAAATCCGTCGGAAATTTCCGACGGCTTTCCGACGGTTTTTTTAATTTTTTTGTTTATAGAAATTCGGGTGCCTTTTCCGACGGAAACGAATCCGTCGGAAATTTCCGGCGGATTTTCCGACGGATTTCCGGCGGTTTTTTTTAATTTTTTTATTTAATTATTTTAATTAGAAAAATCCGTCGGAAATTTCCGAGGGATTCATATCCGTCGGAAAACTCCGAGGGATTTCCGACGGTTTTTTTATTTTTTATTTTTTATTTTTTTTTAATCGTATCCGTCGGAAAAAGAGGAAAGATCCGTCGGAAATTTCCGACGGGTTTTTTCCGTCGGAAAAAACCGTCGGAATTCCCATATTTTGTAGTAGTGAAACCAACCATGCCAATTGAAGACTCGAGATACAAGTTTTTTTTTCAAATTTTGATTGTTCTCGTCCTCTTTTCTTTCATCAACCGAAAGAAACGGAAAAAAAAATCTCTTATTACCCCTTCTCTATTTTCTCCATGTTCTTCCAATAAGACTTAACACGTTATCTTTTCTCCGTCCGACAACCATTTAATATATTAAATAGGCAGTGGCGAATCCATGATTTTTGTCCACTGGGTTCCCCTTAAGATAGACTAAAGGCGCGTAAAGTCACCCAACGTGTTTCGGAAAAGTTTTCAAGTTTTTTAGTTGATTTCAACAGATTTTCTTAGTGTTTTTGTCAATTTTGAAATATTATCTTATTGTTTTTGCCGATTTCGAATGATTTTTTTGGTTTTTTTATTGATTCAAGAGACTTTTTTAGTGTTTTTGTCAATGGCCGGCAAGGTAGGGTCGCTTGGAAAATTTTACTGGGGGGTAGAGATGGCCAAAAACCGGGCTCGGGCCAGGCCGGGCCGGGCCTCAATCGGTCCCGGGCCTCAACAGTAATTTTCGGACCGGACTTTTTGTAACCGGTCCCGCTCCCAACGATTTCAAGCCGGCATGTTTAGTGTGTTACCGTAACCGGTCCTGAAAAGCGGTCCCGGGCCCAAACCGGGTCTTCAATAAAAAATTATTTTTTTAATTTTTTCATAAAAACATTAATTTTATTTATTAATTTATATATTATATATGTAATCATTATATATATGTAACTGAGTCACTCAAATACACCTTAAAACACGTTTTATTGTAGTTTTATAATTGGTTTTCAAATAAATACACTTAAAAAATACGTTTATCATAGTTGTATAATTGGTTTTCAGTGAAATACATTTAAAAAACACGTTTTATTATAAATTGTAATTGATTTTCAATCGAATACACTTAGAAAATTAGAAATACATATAAAATATATATAAAAAAATAAATTTTTTCTGTTAAAATCGGGCCGGTCCCAATCGATCCCGGGCCGGGCCGGTCCTACAAATCGCTCCAAAAGTATAACCGGTCCTGGTTTTCGGTCCTATACCCGGTCCGGGCCAGTCCTCCGTCAGTCCTGGGCCGAGCCGGGCCCATTTGGCCATCTCTACTGGAGAAGTAATGCTAAATTTAGTATTTTTGATATTTTTTAGCCTGTATAATTTTTTTTAACAATTCAATTCACTTATTGGCCCTGAAACTTTACATATGTCGAAACTTCGATTAGAGAAACAAGAAAGATGTAACAGATGATTTTTATTCGAAATAAACATCCAAGAGGAAATTTACATTATAAATTCGACTACGAAAAGAAAACCGCAACCTTCAACATCTCCGATCACTCTTTGACTTTTTTTTCAATGAAGTCAAACGCACAAAAAACGGCTTTACTGAGTGTATTCATCATAGTAATTATCACTAATAACCGACACAAACCTCTCTAGCCACGGTAGCTGATGAAGGTCTTTAATGGTGTTATCAAGATACGAAGAGTCATCATCTTCCGCACACGAGCATGGCGGCAGTGGTGGCGGCAATGGTGGTTCATTGGCATTCGTATGGTGGTCGCTGAGGCTAAAACCGCCAGCAAGAAATCTTTGAATCAATGCAAGTTGTGATCTTTCTTGATCCGAATAAGCATCCATCATGTTTGAAAGTGAACCAAAAGACTCCCATGCCCATTCTTCAAACTGTTGTGAAGGGTCGGATGGAGTGGTTGGGGTAAGGGTAATTTCGTCATTTTCTTCTTCTTCTTCTTCTTCGTCATCCCACACTGTACATTCACATGTTTGTCGACCATCCATGTATTCAGCACCACACAAATGGCAGAATTCGTGTCCACACCTGCACAAGTAAATTTTACACCAGTTTTTAATACAAAAAAGACGACAAAATTTCATCAATTTTTAAAAAATTAGAGTTCGTTAATTCGTAATTTTGGTTGATATAATACCCATTGGAAAAAAAAAAAAGGGGGTGCAATATGAGGACTTCCTATAAGATCGCCCAGTCAAGCACGCTTAACTACAGAGTTCAAAATGTAATAAAATTTGGTTTAGTTTCTATTTAGCGTACCAAATAATTTTGTTTTCTAAAATAATACAACAAAGTTTTAAAATTTCCTATTAAATGTAACAAACTTTCAAAATTCTCTATTTTGTACCCATTTAGTTTGCTTTATTTCCTACCAAGTGTAACAAAGTTTCAGCGGGTTACCGGTCAAAATGGGTATAAAATAAAATAAAATAAAAATTGATAGTTTGTTACATTAAATATAAAGTTTCAAAACTTTGTTACATAGATTGAGAAATAAAAAGTTTCTTTGTAACACTAAATAGGAACTTAAGGCAAAACTTCGTTGTATTTTAAACCAAACAAACCCAGTATTTTCCATCTGGAAATAAAGTAAGGGGGTTAAGATGTAGGCGGCCCTTTCCACTATCTCAAGAGGCAAATAGACTATTTTGACAAAATTTCAACCTAAAAAATTACCAATTTGCCCATTGTCATCACCACAAATTCTTGAAAACTACTACTACTCCTTCCTTCTGTCCCAAAATAAATGTCCACAATGAAAATGGCACATAGTTTTAGAAATGTGCAATTATTACACTTTTTAAAGAACCAAATGACAATTATACCCTTAATAGTAGAGAGAGAAACTTTCTCCATCTCATATAGAATGGTAGAATGGAAAATTGAAAACTTAGTTTTGAAAGAGGACACTTAATTTGGGACAAACAAAAATAGTAATGCAGACACTTAATTTGGGACGGAGGGAGTACTAATACAAGGCTATTAGTAGAAAGATATTTTAAACATTCACTAGAATTTTTCAAGGGAATGTTTCTATTAAAAAAAACACTAAATTTTCCCGGCTGTTATCTTTAGGGCCCACGAGATTAGTCAACATAACATGCGCACAAATTAGCACAAACACCCACAATTAACCAAAAAAGATTCATAAAATTTAAGAAATAAAAAAAAGTCGTAAAAGATCATACCAACAAGTCGTATGGTAACAACCATGAGTTAATTCGATCATCCTTTCGCACATTTGGCATCGTCTCCATCTTCTATTATCCATCTCCTTTAACGAGATCTCCTGAAACTCATCACAACTCATCGAAGAATGCCAAATAACCCCACATTTCACACATATCGACCTTCTACAAACAGGGCAATTGACACAATTACCCCCCAAATCTCCATTTAAACAAGGATCAAGAAGAACTAAACAATCCCGATAAGGGCAGTAAAAATTTTCCGCTTTAAAACCATTTGGTTCCAAAAGAGCTTCCTCCAATAATGTATAAGAAGAAACCGTAAGAAAAGATTTATGTTCAGGGGTAGAAATGTAATATCTACACTTTAGGGTCGGGCACCTAATGGGAACCTCGGATGACCTAATTTTTTCGTTAACGTAAATTTTGATGCAATGAGAACAAAATTTGTGAGAACATTTTAGTGTCATCATCATGGGTGTTGGTTTATTTTCACGACAGATTGAACAATTTTCGACCGTTGGATCGTTCTTGGAATCATGAACGATCCCGATTGCCACTTGTGCCAGCTTCAATGGACGGTCCAGATTGACATCAAGATCGCGTTTTAGAACAAAATGATCGAAATTTTCAATGTGGTCTAGTGTTCGTTGCTTTAACGCCATGAGAAGTGGGTTTTCGGGCTTTTCGTCATTTGTAATCTGCCAATAAATCATTCATTAGGATTAGATGATAAGTTTTCTTACATTAAACAAATAACACAAACGCGTACAAAATGTTTAAAAATTAAAATAAATGTTTCTGAAAAAGGAAATATGCAACAAAAGTTTGGTTTAGTTCCTATTCAGTTCCACAAAGAATTCTTTTTTTTTTCCTTAAAAGTGACAAATTTTCCTATTTTCTACCCAATTTAACTGGTAACCTGCTGATTTTGTAACATTTAATGACGTGGATATACCCATTTTAAAAAAGATTAACAAAAGGGTTACAGTGAAGTGGACATGAACTTAAGATCCACGT
The DNA here is from genome assembly GCA_036898165.1 of Silybum marianum. Lineage (NCBI taxonomy): Eukaryota > Viridiplantae > Streptophyta > Magnoliopsida > Asterales > Asteraceae > Silybum > Silybum marianum. Next base: position 24,924,261 of record CM072543.1, read on the forward strand.
CATCAAATGTTAGAAGATTAGCAGGTTACCAATCAAAATGGCTTTAAAATAGTAATTTGTTAAACTAAAATTTCGTTGCATTTTGATGTATTTTACCCTTTTATGAGATCCACAAAATCAGAAAATTTGGCTTAGGTTATGTTTGGCAAACTAGCTGATAAGCTAGCGGAAGCCATCCGCTAACTTATAAGCTAGCTGATGAAAAAAATCATGTTTGACAAAACTAACGTATAAGAATCTAAAATGACCAAAAAGAACACATTGAAAAATAAAAATTAATAATTAATATTAATGAGGGTAATAATTGGAAAAAATGACAATAAGCTCCCAAAACGTTACTCCAAGTAGTGTTTCAGTAAGCTAGCTTATATGTTTGCCAAAAGTGTACACTGAAAATAACGTAGCTTGTTTTTACCAAACATAGCGTAAATAAAAACCTTCCCAATCTATACAGACAGATTAATCCAAACAGACAACTTTATCCATACTTAATAGAAAAACCAACAATTCTCATAAATAAAACCCATTAAAAGCAATCAATTTTAAGCCAAAGAAATTGCTCACCTGATCAAATAAGATCTTGGAATTGGTAAATGCATATACCCTTTTGATGTTATTTTGAATTGCTTCAAATAAACCATCCATTAATGCTAAATAATCAGCAACTTCTTCAGTAACAAAAAATTCAAGTTTTTTCTGAATCTGAATCTGAATCATTGGAACTTTCTTAGAATCTTCCATAATCACCCCAATTCCAGAAACCCCTAATCCATTATTTCCATCTTCAGAAATCGATACACCCTTGAAGAACATTCGAATCGAAAATTCATCAAAAAGTTCATTTTCATCATTTTTCAACCCTAATTTCACAATTTCTTCCAATTCCACCTCATCTGAACAACAACTTCGAAAATCATCTTCATCATCTTCGAATTTGGATTCGATTCTATCCTCCATTTTCGAATTATGTAAGCTAGTGAATCAAAATCAAAATGAAATTCATCAGCTTCAGATCTATTTTCGATTAAAAACTTAAAACCACTTTTAATTAAAACAAAACCCAGATCAGAAATGGTAAGAAATTCAAAACCCATGTTCCAAATTGGGGGTTTTGAAGCATTAATTGCTTTTCGATACTGTTCAAAATCAGTAAAATGAAAAGGGAATTGGATTTGAATGAATATAAAATCGATAAAATTAAAAGTAAAAGTGAAGCTTCCATACCATTATAATGATGGGATTTGTTCTAAATCCATTAACAAATTCTTCTGAAGGAATAATCTTTCTTTTGATCTGATTCAAAGAAGAAGAAGAAGAAGAACCCTAATCTGACAACAATGTTGCTTGTGTATAATACACACACAAAACACCCACTTTTGATTATATAATAAATAAATAATTGATAAGATTGAAACCCCACTAAAGATTAAACAAAATTAGAAAGTTTGAAATCCGATTTCTGGCGCTTGGGGAAAGGAATAGAATCAAATCGGTTGCTGATGGGTTTTTGGCGTAATATGGAAGCAAAATGTTTATGCTCAAACTTTTTTAAGTGAGAATTATATTAAAATGAATTAAATTTTATATTTATTTTTTTACAGAAATTAATTTTATCATAGAGTAAATTACAGTTTTGGTCCCTAAGATTTGTCAATTGTTACGAAACTGGTCCTTTAACTTCAAAAATTACAAGAAAACCCTCCAGGTATGCATTTTGTTACGGAATTGGTCCCTTGAGCTGAAGGACGTCTGATTTCTCCGTTAAACTCGAGGGCATTCTCATCATTTTTACTTTATTTCATTTATTTTAGGATTTTTTAATTAGGTATAATTATTTTTCTTTGAATACTCGTCTTCTTCACCAAAAACATAAACACCATTCTTGAATACTCATCTTATCAAGATGAACACACCAAGAACACAGATCTGAGAGAGGGAGAAAGATATATAGATCGAGATGAGAGATACAGATCGAGATCTGAAAGAAGAAAAGGCCACTTCGTCTTCTCCAGCAAGTTTCTATACGTCTTCTCTCTCTCTCTCAACTATGGTTCTTTTCTCGATCACATTTTCTCTCAGATCTAGTTTTTTAATGAGTTTGATTTAAGGTTTTTTAAGCGGGTTTGATTTTGGTTATTTGATTTTGGTTTTTTAATATGAGTTTGATTTCGGTTTTTTATAAGTGGGTTTGATTTTGGTTATTGGATATGTATTTGATTTTGATTTGGTTCTTTAATATGGTTTGATTCGATTTAGGTTTTTAAAAAAATGGTGTTTATGTTCTTGGTATTCTTGGTGTGTTCTTAGTGTTTTTAGTGTTCTTGGTGAAGAAGATGAGTATTCAAAGAAAACTAATTATATCTAATTAAAAAATCCTAAAATAAATTAAATAAAGTAAAATGACGATAATGCCCTCGAGCTTAACGGAGAAATCAAATGGCCGTCAGCTCAAGGGACCAATTCCGTAACAAAATGCATACCTGGATGGTTTTCTTGTAATTTTTGAAGTTAAAGGACCAGTTTCGTAACAATTGACAAACCATAGGGACCAAAACTGTAATTTACTCTTTATTATATTTTGTTTTAGCACAACAAATTTCTAAATTTCTTGTTTTGGATAATCAATCTTCAAAAAGTTTATTTTATTAAATTAAAATGGAATCAATTTTTTTTATTTATTTTGGAAAAATAAAATTGTACTTAAAATGTAATCAAATTTAGGTTTAATTTTATTTTGTGAAATTAACTTTTAAAATCTTGATTTTAAATCATAGAGTAAGTTCTAAAAATGTCTAAAAGGAACTTCTTGCAAGGGTATATGGTTACATAGGTTTTTAGAGTTCATTGTCATCCTGTATTTTATGTGTTAAGATTATCTTTAATGAATAGGTTAAATAGCTAAAGTGTCGTAACATAATAACAAATTAATTTCAAAGGATGTATAAAAGTGGTAAATAAATCTGCTAAAGTGTTTTTTTGGTATGTCAAAAATAACACATGTTAAAACACTAGCACAATTAGATTAACCTTGCTTTAACTTAAATATAATTAAGTTTTAATCATGTATTTTTTTGGTTGAAAATTTAATAATTTTAACGGTTATAAAATTAGATACCAAAATTAAGTTTGTTGGTATGATAAAATATAAATTTAACTACATTATTAAAATTAGTTCTTATGCATAAAAACTTATTATAGTTTAATAATTATAGAGAAATTAATTAAAATAATCATTTTTAACTTGTGGTTTTAACTCTCATCATTTTTCTTCTAAGATTATCAAAATAGTCATAGATCCGTAAAAATCAGCTTCATAATTACAGAGAGATGAAGCTATAAAATAAAAGAGTTTTTGAACTAGGTCCGCAATTTGAGGCACCATATATATAATTTTTAGAGTAAACTACAATTTTCATCCTTGTGGTTTGCAGTTTATAACAATTTTCGTCCCTGTGGATTAAAAACTGTTATTTTCGTCTCTGTGGTTTTCATTTACTTCTATTTTCGTCCATACATCTAACCAAGTTAAAAAGAGCTGTTAAAAAGTTTTGAAAAATTACATATTTAGTCCTTGTGTTATAAAAAATTTAAATATTTAATCCTAAATTTCATTTATTATGTTAGTAAAATATTAATTTGGCACTTATATATATATATATATTTTTTTTACTAATATAATAAATATATTTAAACTAATATTTTAAACTAATAAAAAATAAATATATTTTAAACTATATTTAATAAATATATTTTAAACTAATATTTTAATAATATATGTATACATAAGTGTCAAATTAAAATATATTTAAACTAATATTTTAAACTAATATAATAAATATATTTAAACTAATATAATAAATATATTTTAAACTAATATTTTAATAATATATGTATACATAAGTGCCAAATTAATATTTTACTAATATAATAAATGAAATTTAGGATTAAATATTTAAAAAATTTATAACACAAGGATTAAATATGTAATTTTTCAAAAATTTTAACAGCCATTTTTAACTGGGTTAGATGTAAGGACGAAATTACAAGTAAATGAAAACCACAAGGATGAAAATAGCAATTTCTAAACCACAGGGACAAAAATCGGAATAAACTGCAAACTACAAGGATGAAAATCGTAGTTTACTCTAATTTTTAGGCAGTACAAAAACACGTTTTCCAAATTTTACATTGTGGACCTAGTTCAGAAACTTCTTTTTACACTTTCACTCGTCTATAATTACGAATCTGACTTTTTATGAACCTAAATCTTGAGTTTAAATCTTAGAGTAAATTTTAGTGATTTTGAACGGTATCGAAACTGATAAATAAATGTGCTAAAGTGTTTTTTGGATATGTCAAAAATAACACATATTGAAACACTAGCACAATTAGGCTATGTTTGGCAAACTAGCTGATAAGGTAGCTGATGACTTATAAGCTAGCTGGTAGCTGATAAGCTAGCTGATGAATAAATTATGTTTGGCAAAAATTAGCTTATGAGCATGTGAAATGACCAAAAAGGCATCTTGAAAATAAATAAATAATATTAGTTAGGGGTATAATTGGAAAAAGTGTCAAAAAACTCCTCATAAGCTTCTCCAAGTAGCTTAGCGATAATCTAGCTTATAAGCTGACTTATAAGCTAGCTTATGTGCATCCAAACGAGTACTCAGAAAATAAACTAGCTTATAAGTCAGCTTATAAGCTAGCTTATTTTTGCCAAACAATGCCTTAGATTAACATTATTTTAATTTAGATAAAATTAAGTTTTGATAATATTCTATTTTTGGTTGAAAGTTTAATAATTTTAACGGTCATAAAATTAGATATTAAGGTTATGTTTGGCAAAAATAAGCTAACTTATAAGCGTGTACATTGAAAATAAGCTAGCTTATAAGCTGATTTATAAGCTAGTTTATTTTCAATGTACACGTTTGGCAAATCAAAAGCTATATAGCTTATAAGCTAGCTTATTGAAACGCTATTTGGAGTAACGTTTTGGAGCTTATTGGTAATTTTTTCTAATTATAACTCTCATTAATATTAATAATTATTTTTATTTTTCAATATATCTTTTTTGGTCATTTTACATTTTTATACGCTAGTTTTGTCGAACATGGTTTTTCATTAGTTAGTTTATCAACAACAGCTAGTTTATCAGTCATCTGCTAGCTTATCAGCTAGTTTGCCAAACATAGTCTAAATTAACTACATTATTAAAACTAGTTATTATACATAAGAATTTATTATAGTTAAATAAATATACATAATCAACTAATTTATTTAAAATACTTGATATACAAAAAAAACTTATTTTATATCAATGATAAACATATGTTAAATATACAACAATGTTATATTTTAACATCGAGTGTTATTCGATAAATAATATAAATTTGAATGCTAAGAGTTAACACTAATGTTGTGGTATGCTTTTTTCACTTAGGCCCTTTTACATCATCTACCCATGCCACTTATCCAATAACTTCAAAGAAATGTTTGGTATGCAGACATAATTGGATAGAATAGAATTGGACATGACAAGATACTAAGATTGGACTAGATAGAACAAGTGTATGTCTAGTGTTTGGTACGACTATGACTAGATAGAAAGAACTAGATAAATTGCCTCCAAAAGTTATTTAATGATTATATATATATATATATATATATATATTATCATATAATAGTTATAATAAACACAAATAAAGCAAAATGTTAAATAATTTAATTTATAAACATTTTTACTCAATTTTCATATACATAAGTACATACATATATAATAGTACAAAATTGGAATGAAAAATTTGTTATAATTGAGGAAAAACCTAATTCATACAAATGAGAACTTATGTTGTATCGGTTTGGTGGAGGCACGGTGAAAATTGTTGCAACAACAATGATGGTGGAAGCAGAGGCATTGGTGGTTGGTGGATGATGGTGGTTTTGGAGGACATGAAGATGGTGGATAGTGGCGTTGCTCGACAAATGGTCAAGGAGGTGGTAGTGGCTGATGGTGCTAGTGGTGGCGGCAGCGACGATGGGCGGTGGTCGGTGGCCGACAATGGTTATAGAGGATGTTAAGATGGTAGTGGTGGTGGTGGTGGAGATGGAAGGTGGTGGTCGGTGGCCAACGGTGGTGGTGGCGGTGGTGATGGATTGTGGTTGTGAAGGAGGTGAAGTAGTAGATAGCGGTGCTGGTGGCGGTTGAAAATGGTAGTTGATGGTGGCAATGGTTATGATGGAGGTGAGGTGGCCCACGATGGTGGTGGTGGTGGTGGCGATTGATGGTGGTAGTTGATGGCCAATGGTGGTTGTGACGGCCAATGGCGATTGACGGTAGTAGAAAAAGCCTCTTTTGTCCCACCTCGTCCCAGTTCCTGTCCATGTCCCTGTCTCATCTCACACCAAACATGGAAAAGTGAATTCTTGTCATGTCCAATGTTGCACCAAACGTGAGACAGTGAGTTATGTCACGTCCCGTTCTGTTCTGTCCCATGCACTAAACGCACCTAAGGGACCAAGTGTTTGACTCTTGACTCCACACCCCAAATCCTCATGTAGAGACTTTACTATATGATAATAGTTGAAGTTTTGACAACATGAGCAACAACACATTTGATCAATCACAACTCTACAAACTCATACCTTTTATCAGTCTATCATATCCTATTGCACCTTCGTTATGAGCATCTCCCTTAGATATATTATATTTATTTTTTAAATAGAATATCAAAAGTTAAAATTTTTAAAAAAATTACTTTAAACTCCAACAACTAATGCTATTTTAGATATTGTAGTATTAATTATATTATTAAAATAACCAATACATTAATAAAATATTATTTTTTTTCTTCTAAACATTTTACTTCAATGACTTTTATTGATGTAAATATTAAAATATATTTCTCTTTATCAAAAAGTAGGTTTTTGAGATTTCTCCAATTTTGATGATTTTTATCTTCTTTCTATTGTGATAAAAAATTTGTTAAAATTCACTTTTTTCCATTTTATCATAGTTGTTGGAACGTTTAAATACTTTTTGTTTTGAAAGACCTTATGTGGTTAACAAAGTGTTTACGGGCGTATTTGTTAGTAGCTTAATAAGCTTAATTCGACTCATATCTTATTCAGTCAGATATACATGATTGTTTGGTATTGGCTTAACAATATAGAAAGTGGCTTAATAATATTCCGAATTTTATGAAAAATATTCATATTCATCGATCAAGAGAATAATTGACTTTAAAAGTATATATAATTAAATCGAAAAATATTCAATATTTGGCTCATTTCGAAGGTATTGTCGAAACGATTATAATGGTGTAATTGTTAAAATAAAAACGTATTTTTTAGACGTATTTTAATTGATATACGAGTATGTGTGTTAATGTGATAAGGGTGTAAAACGAAAAATTAAAAAGTAAAATACCTAAAGTAATTTATTAACTAACTCTAAGGGTATAAAATGTAAAATGTAAATTAGAAATTGGGAAAATGGTACCTTGGCGAGGTTTTGGGGTATGGGACGGAGGTTTTGGCCGGAAAGTGATTTCGAGGGATATTTCGAGTATATTTTGGTTATTTTGGTAAAATAAGAAAGATTTTGGTTATTTTGATAAATGTCATTTATAGAATTGTCATTTTAATTGTATTCTTTTTTTTCAAACATGTCTCTTCCAATTAAAAAACACATTCCTTCCATCTATAAAAAAACCATTTCAAACAAAAACTCTCGTATCTATATAGACAGATTACTCCAAACAATTCGCTTATACGTACATGACTTGATGAAAAACCAACCAAAAAACCCTCATAGATTAAAACAGTACGATGAAAATTTTGGCATCGGAGAAATAGAAACTTTAAATGTCAAAAGCTCAAGGGTTGTATTTAAAACTCTTCTTGACACAAACAACGTTGAGCAACCTCCCCCACCTTCAACAAAGGACGTCAAAAAGTAGATCTTCTTAATAAATTCCATCGCTTTTCAAAATGTTCAAAGTGTATGTGATAAAGTATCGTACAATATCTTTTGTATCTAAAACTGATATGTCCTATAAAACATTTTTTGTCATTTCAATATTGTACTATAGAATTGGTGATAAGGGACATCAACCTGAACTCATTAAAATTGACAATTGATAAAAAAGCAAATTAAACTAGCTCAACTAGTTCAATGGAATTCATTACATGACAAAACTTCTTCAACTAATTCACTAGATTTGGTTAAGGATAGTAAATCGTGTGTGACCTAATCGCCTAAATATAAATCAGTAAATTGTGATCATGCACCCCCCCCCCCCATAAATCGTTTCGAGCCTGGAACCTCCATGATATCAAGCCTCAACGAAATCTAGACACATTATGATTCAAGCCTTCACAAAATCACGAATATTTGACATTTTTAAACTTAATGTAGTTTTAATATGGTATAACTTTTAATAGTATATTTGTGTATTTCTGAAAATAGATAAGAGATTAGGTGCGATCATTTTGTGTTTGGAAGACTTGTTTTGTCTTATTTGGCTGTTTTTAAGCATTGGATCAATTAAGGGGTGTTTGGATGAGCTTATTAACTTATAACTTATTGACTTACCGGAAAAGTGTTTATCAAAAATTGATAAGTTAAAATTTTTAACTTCCTAAAAAATGACTTATCACCGGTTTGGCACCGGATAAATTGTTTTTTCCCAAATACTCAAAATTACTTATTACCGGTGTCATATCGAAATAAATCAATAAGTTGTTTAAATAAGCTAAAAAATACACCCCTAAGTTGTATGTGTGGGATTGTGGATTAATTTCTCTCTCTCTCTCTATATATATATATATATATAGAAAGAGAGAGAGAGAGAGATGTTCAAATGAGAACTTTGTAAATTTAAAGGAACAAAAGAACACTTTGTGGACCACATATGATGTGGGTCCCACACATTAAAAGATCATATCTGATTTAATGGTGACACTGTTGAATCAGATATGATTTTTTAATGTGTGGGACCTACATCATATGTGGTACACAAAGTGTTCCTTTAAAGATGAGTTGTTCTTGTATAATCACCCTATATATATATATAGGGAAAGATCATACGAGAACCACCCCTTTTTAAATGAATAAAGGAACACCTTGTGAACCATATATGATGTGGGTCCCGCATAATATTAAATCATTTCTGATTTAATATTAAATCAGAAATGATTTAATATTATGCGGGACCCACGTCATATGTGGTTCACAAGGTGTTCCTTTATTCATTTAAATTTATAAAGTTCTCATTTGAACCTTACTCTCTCTCTCTCTCTTTATATATATATATATATAGAGGGAGGCTCAAATGAGAACTTTGCATTTTTAAAGGGACACTTGTGGATCACATATGATGTGGGTCCGACATAATATTAAATCATTTATGATTTAATATTATGTGGGACCCACATTATATGTGGTCCACAATTTTTAAGGAGTGGAGGTTCTCATTTCATCCCTCTCCTATATATATATATATAGAGAGAGAGAGAGAGAGAAAGAGAGTTAAATTATTGTTTATGTGTTATATTAAATAAATCGCCTAAATGAAAAGAATAACCAATTCACCCCTTAATCTAGATAACATGTTGAATTAAAATGATTGTTTAATAAATATGATCTATATAATGCCATACTAGTAGAGAGAGCAAATTAAATATAAACCGTCTAAAAGTTGGTGTTGAGCCCCTATCAGATTAGATGATTTGGTGATAATAATAATTAATTTAGTTATATTATATTAATTATATTTTATTTTTTAAAGATAAATAAGAGAAAAATTCTAAAATGCCCTTCCTGTTAGATGGAGGGACAACTCTAGCGTTTTTTTACACACCACCATTAGGTTGTAGTTTTTAAACTCTATGGACAAAAATCAAGGAAAACAAAATAACACATGGACCAAGAACATAATTTACTCTCAAAAATATGTTCATCAAAATAAGAATAGAAACAAAACATGTGCTATTATTATATCGTTTACACTAACGATGTTACCTTTTACACCCTAATCTATATCATATCCGTTAATGGGATTAGGGTGTTTATGTCTGTTTTGACTTTTTTTGAGTGTTACCATACACATCATAGACTAGGGTGTACCATAGACTAAGAAAAACTCTTACACTAATATCTAACTTTGTGACTGATGAAAAAGCCGGTACCTTTTTATCATTATTTTTGTATTTTGTACGAAAAATATAAAATAATAACTCTCTCTATATATAGAGACTATGATCCGTATTGGAGGCAAGATAAACCAATACTTACTTTGAGGTAAATTAAAGGTACGTAAAGTCGTTTGATATATTTTTAACCTAAGTTTTGGAAGATTTTTAAAGTTTTTTGGTTGATTTTTGGATTTTTTTTTTTTGGTTTTTTGATTGATCTCGACGTACATTCTTTTGGTTGATAGGGTCCCAAGCAAGAAATTATTGGGGTAAACACACGGTACAAAGTTAAAAAATTTTGTTTTTAACCTAAGAAAAATCATTTTTAATGGGGTCCCATTCCCCCTAATGGGTTGGGTTCATGGAGTTACTGTGAGAAGAGTAAGAAGCAATCTCTACCCTTAGATGAACATTAGGATGCGATGTACGGAGATGAGATATATCGGATCAATTCTCATATCAAGCGCGATTCGTGGGTGAGTTTGAGATTAAAATAGATCAAGGATCAAGATCTCTTCTTACACTTTTCACGTTAACTTCACTTCTCACGTAATCTCATGCCTCCCCCTAAGTATATTGTAGATCCGCCCCTGATTCAACGTTAACAAAACCAGAAGAGAAACCAAATTACTTACCAAAACCTATAGAGGCATGCTTAATGATCATATAGTTGTCAATATATGAATGTAAATTGTTAAGTTAAGTTTTATCAAACATTCACTTTGAGAGAGTATAAATGTTCAAACTCAAACTTGAGATTTAAACCTCTTTTGATATCCAAAGCCAAAAATATGTCATACCAATATTTGAAAGTCCAAATTGACAATTCGAACTTCTACATTATCAAAAGTGTTGGTCATTGAAAAAAAGTAGCGGTTACAAGTAAACAACCAAATAAACTCACAGTTATCTAGAAGTCTAGACTAGAAACTACCAGTTATTTAAAAAACTATTTGTGAATGGAAAACGACTAAATAACAGGATGAACTTCTAATAGTCCGGTTGAACTCATACGAACATCTGAAATGGACCATATTTTTTTCAAACACCTTTCACAAAATATTTGCATAGTCTATTTTTTTGGGAAATGGTATCCTAGGCATTTGCCTACACTAATCCCTGATAATTTTAAGACCGCTAAAGCATTCAGCCCTGAGATAATTCCACAGTGGCCACAAGTTGTTTGCGTCTGAATTCTAACCTAGGGCAGATGAGTTATTTAGCATCATCCCCCATAAGCCTTAACCATTACACCACAAACCTTGTGGTTTGCATAGTCCATTTTTAGAAGTAAACTCTTGAAAATATTTTGGTGTAAAAAGATTAGGCAATACATAACTCATTTGCATAAACGAAAATTGTTTGGACTTGGTTTCCATAGAGCGTGAAATTATCCTCGAGATTACTTTTACTGTAAGCTTCTTTGTGTCTCGTCTTTTTGGCACGTTTTTCACTTTTCCTAGCTTAAATTACAAGGTTCCGATAAAAAATAAGTTGTGAAATCTATAAAAATTTAAGATTAACACATTTAGGCATTGTTTGACAAAAATAAGGTAGAGCATCTCCAAGAGCTTCCCCAAAATGAAGAAAAAAGGGAATATGGGATTTTGGACAAAATTTTTGCTCCAAGAACTTCCCCAAAACTTTCTCCAAAATGGAGAAATTAGGAGAGAGGGTGAGTTTTTCTCCAAATGTGGAGTTCACTCCAAAAATGATTACCAAATGAATTGACCAATAAAAATTTTTAAAAAATAAATATTTAATGAGAGAAATAATATTTTAATTGACGATACAATATTTTAATATTATTTTAGAGAAATTATAAGGAATTTATTGGAGATGAATGAAATTTCTTTTGGAGATTTTGTCATTTGGTTCTCCATTTTAGAGAAATTATAGGGAAATTGTTGGAGATGCTCTTATAAAATACCTTATTTTTAGTGTATTTGTTTGGATGATCATACGTTAACTTATAAGGTATCTTATAAGATACGTTATTCATAAGTTAATAAAAGTAAGGTTTTGATAAACTATCTTATAAGTCATAAGATACCTTATTAGCTACTTTTGACAAACATAGCCTTAAAATTCACACAACCAAAACAAATTTCTAGGTAGCGATTTGTCAAATCATCAAAATTCGATAATGCAATAAATGCGAAGCAATGACTGTTAAATCATTTGATTTAAATTAGGTGGCAAATCAATTTTTTGTATACATGTCCTAAAGAATATTGGATTCTTAAGTCACCTATTATTATATTTAGTGTAAATTGTTGTAAGATATATGTGCAATTGTCAAAAGAATGTGACGATATAGATAAGAATAGACATAGTTTTAGAGTTATTTATGGAGTATATCTCCTTTCATGCTTATCATTTTCTCTATGTAATCGACCCTATTTAAAGGCTTATGATTAATGAGTAATATAGATTCATTCTCTCTATTTTTCTTGTTTGTTCTTTATAGTTTTTCCTTTAACACGTTATCAGCACGTACGTTTTATGAATATCATCAAAACTGGCACGTACGATCCTTATAACGAAGTGATCGTGAAATTAAGCTAAGATTCGATATTTGAGGTAACTTTTATATGTTTAGTTTTAAAAATAATCACTATATTATGCTTTATGAAGATGAACAAATATGATGATTTCGTAAAAGCACGTTAAAAAAATGTTTAAACCATAAACATCACTCTAATATGCATTATGTTATAGATATAATATATGATTTGTCATTCTTATGGCTTAATTCACGTATTGTTTATGTTTATGAAATCTGCATAATATGTGTTACCATGATATTATATTTTTTTTAAACCCATAATTGTTATATACATGTTGTTTATAAATTAAAAAGAATTAATTAATAACTCCATTATGTTTTGTTATGATCATACACAAATAATGATTTACGGGTTTGAAGGACATGAATATTACATACATTCCTTGAATTTCATTTTTGTTAAATTAATCATTATCGGAAAAGAAAAATGTGTAATTCAAATTCAAAGATGTTATTGTCTAAGAATAAAATTAAAAAAAAAGAAATAAAATTTGCATATAAATTACGATATTTTGTAGGAAAAAAAAGAATCATGCATCTATTTTAAGAAAAGGAAATAATATATTTTATTTTTAAAAGTTATAAAAAAAATCTATATCATGAAGATGTGTATATTTAATATATATATATATATATGTATATATATATTTGTTGTAGTTATCAACTTATTTGGTTGGATGGATATAATCGTATTTGATTATTTTAATTTTTTTTCCATTTTTTTTTCTATGCTACATATGGATCATTTATGATTTTATTTTTGTTATTATTATTAAATTTATTAAGATTATCCATTCTAAACTTAGGAGTTATTAATATTTAGTTTGTTATTAATTTAAAATGCATTTATATATTTGAACTCCTTCAAGTAATTCTTTTTATTTTATATATCTTGAAATCACATAATCTTTAAAATATTTTATTAATACTTATTTAATTATTTGTAAGGATAATGATTATTTATTTCAAGGCCTATTAGTGTTATTTGTTTTAACTGTTTATCTTAATTCACAGTTATTACATATTTATATTAAAATTTGAATACTTATCTTATTTAAATGTGGTGGTTAACTTATTTAACCATACTTGCCATTTTTTATTTAATTATATGGGTCGATTAATGTTTACAAACTTGATTATGCCTTTAGTATTTAATTGATTTCCTTCCATAATATTATAATATTAAACTGTCTATCATAACTATAAGTTTCTACTTATAATTCCTATAATAACTTTCGGAAGTTACAGTTCCAACTTACATAACTTTTATAGTATTCAAATATTTATCTTGATTATGAGTTCCTACTCATTATTTTCAATCTTAATTAATAAATGAAAGTTACACTTCCAACCGCTGTGTAATCTGGTCTTCTACCAAAAGCTCCAAAATATTATTAAGATGTTAAAAGTAAAAATTCAACTTTATATGTCAAAACAAATATTTATTTTGCTTAATAGCAAAATCTCTCAAAATTATTGATGTTATTCATGTATTTCATGAAACGAAATAATTGCACAACACTGAAAGATTTTGTCAAACGGGTGTAAATAACCCTAAGGTTGAAGGGACTTAAGTAATCCACGTGATTCCCCTCCTATCTGGAAATAAGTGTCTTTGCGATCCATTTTCGAATGTTGAAATATTGATGACGTATTATCAACAAAATGTAAACAAACAAAAATCCAATATTATTATGATAATGAAATTTCATGCATATAGAACATGATTTTTATAAAATAATATATTCTCTATTATACACGACATCTTGGACTCAGAAGAACTTGAGTACCATAAGATAGGTTCATAAAACACATGCAAATATGTAAAAACCATCAAAACCTATTGACCCTAAAAATCACCTGATAAAATACAAGTAAATACCTAGAGATTTTTGAGACAACACATCAGTCACAACCTTCATAGGGAATATCGTTAACTAGAATCCCCCAAGAACCTGGGACGCCCTGAAAAGGAAAATCAGGAGTATCGATTACCATGTACTTCCCAAACTAATCATACAGTAGAATGAAATCTACTCGATTGCAAGAAGGTGACTGGTTTTGACAAAGAAATGTTGTGTCTCAGAATCCATCTATATCTTCGTGGCAAGGAACTCACGAAAGATTTCCACCTTTCATATACCCGTAATCATATTAGTGAACTAATATAAGTTGAAATGTAACATTTAGACAAATTCATCAACCTACTACAAGTGATTGAGAGATATAACAAAGTTATTTCAGATAACAACACTAAACATGTTGAGACAAAGAAAATTCTCATTGTCAATAATGAAAGTGTTAGAGGTGGAAACAACTCCAAAGGACAACGAGTTAAAGAAAATTTTACACAGGTGACATCTATGCACCTTATGGACAAGACCATGGAAAGGGTCAGGGTCATAGCAAGTGTCGGAAAGGATTTTTTAGATCCTTGGAGTAGATATGCAAATACTACTCCCAGTGATAATGGACAATAAAAGAAGAAACACTCTAATAACAATGTCTATTTAAAAAAGAAACAAGTTGAAAATGAACTATATTTAAAGATTTGTTGAGTACATCTTTATTTGAAATTTATTTTAAGTATTAAATTAATTTCAGTTGCTGATGAAAAACCGAATATACAACCATTATTGATGTAAAGAAATACATAAGAATTACAAATACGAAACTCTCAATATTCTCCGTTCAGTGTGGGAATGTATCGAGGAGAACTTGAGTGTTTTTATGGGAATTCCACACAATCTAAAGAGATAAACTAATATTTATTTTACTTTATAAGTCCTCCAACCAAAATACTTAGACGATGGCCTGTGATTTTCTTGTTGGTACAAGATTAATAGTCATTAAAGGACTATATTAATGAGAACCTTGTTAAGATATCTGTATAAATTGAAAATCATAATATGAGAATGGAAATGGGTATATATGTACATCAACTCTAATGATATGAAAGGAACGTATATTAGAGAAATTAATGTGTCAAACTAATGGATGATCTAGGTCATCAATTCACATTTTGTCGCCAATAAAGAACTTTGGGACAATTACTATATGTTTCGACTTCACCTTGTGGGACACCATGGTCATAACATAATGATCTATGTATTGAAAAATACACATTGACACATTCTTTTTCGAGTGAAAGGCAAAATGAGTTAATTAACTAAATTGCAAATGTTCACTTCTAGAGCACAAGAAGTAATACCAACATCATAATAAGCCCTCTCGAATACCTAGAATTTTAATAAAACCTTATCCTTAGCAAGACAGGAATGAGACCATCCTAAAGCTAAGGACATAATACAAAAACATTCCATTCTTACAATGAATAACAAGGTAATATTTATGGACATAAACAACCAGAATGCGGGCCATTAAAATTTTTATGGTTCTGGTTTTGACACAATGAACACACGTCGCATTATTGTCCAAATGAAGATGTAGCACTCTAGCACTAGTTACATGTTCAAGGGCTCACCACCCTGATTATCTCATCAAGTATACATGACTTGGAATGCTAGAGAATTTATATCATAAGGAATTGATAATTATTGCATATAAATTCGAATCAATGTAGTTTCCTATACCCCATGTGTATATATATAAAATGGTCTCATAAAAGTTGTCATCAAAAGAATATAGATGATATATAGGGCATTGGTTATGCGCACCAATTTACCCGCATTTGCATGGGGTTATGCAAATATTACATGCAACCATACTCATTTGTTTTTAGACCCACCACTAGCCAACCAGTATCATGATATAAGCATGATATTTTATATTTACGCATGTTTGGTGGTGTAGTATATATGTGCCAATTGCGCCCCCACAGCGCACCCAAATGGGTCCTTAAAAACGATTTGGTATAAGTTGGATGTGAATCCCCAACAATTATCCGCTAATTAGAATCCTTGACGGATGATCCTTTTATTGCTAGATTAGCGAGTTGTCACTTTGATGAGACAGTTTTCCCGTCGTTAGGGGGAGATAAGAAAAAAGATTTTCCATGGGAACGACTGGAAGTGTCATAGAATATTCCCATCATGTCTCATTTTGATCCCCAAACTTCACAATGTAAAATTGAGTCAAATGAATCAGACTCGATACCTGATACGTTTAATGTTATTCTACAAGTGACAAGATCACATATACCAGCTGCAAATATACCTGTAAGGATAAAAGTCCCTAAACAAGGGCACAACGCCACTGGAAAGCGCGTTGCAATCACACATGGTGGAGGTATGGTTGAGGTCGTGGCTCCCAAAAGGAAATAGGGGAAGCTACTTGGTTCGAAAGATACTCATCTAAAGGAAAAGAAGAGTAAAGCACAATCATTTATCATCAATACATAAACCTCTCATTAGATTATCTCTGACTAAAACTGTGTCTATGAATCATTACTGGAGGACGCTCCGAAGTTAATATTGATTCCAGAGATCAAAGAAATCTCAAATGAATTATGAGAGAGCATATGAGTCGATGGACAAATCGTACATACACATTGATGATATATTCACATATATTGTTGCTCATGAGATGATCGAACACGATAACATCGAACCATGCTCGATTGAAGAATGTCAACAAAGAGCAAATTGACCTAAATAAATAAAAATAATCCAGGACAATTACATTTGACAAATAAACGGGTATTTGGTCCGGTAGTGCTAACCCACCAAGTGTAAAGCCCGTAGGACATAGATAATTCATTTGTCAGAAAAGCGTAATGGGAATAATTAAGTCATGGTGTATAAGGATTTCCTTTGGCACAAGGTTTCTCACAACGCCCTGGATTGATAATGAGAAGACTTGCTCTCTCGTGATGGATGCTATAACGTTCTGCTAATTAATTAGCCTAGTAATTTCGAAGGACGGGAAATGCAGCTCATGAACGTGGTTACTACATATCTCTATGGGGATCTATATAAGGAGATACATAAAAGTGCTTGAAGCCATTATATTACCAGAAACCACTAAATGCATTTGCAATGAAATTGAAACGCTAATTTTATAGATTAAAGCAATCTAGGTGGATATGGTATACCTACCTAAGTAAGTACTTGATTGGGAAGGGATATAAGAACGATGAACTATGCCCATGCGTATTTATAAAGAAAACGAGTTCCAGATGCTCAATCATAGATCTATATGTCGACGTAATGAACATAATAGACACTCTTGATGAAATAAGAGAAACTATAATCTATTCAAAATCTGAATTTGAGATGAAAGATCTTGGAAAAATTTGGTTTTGTGTATCTATTTAATCTAAGACATCGAGTTTGTGGAATATTAATTCACCGATCGCATATGTCTAGAAAATAATCAGGCGATTTAATATGGACAAAGCGCATCCGGCTAGCACTCTCATGATCGGTCGTAGTGTTGGATAAAAGAAAAGATCCATTTCGTCTAAAGGATGAGGACGAAGAGGTGATGGGAGATGGAATTCTCTATCTAAGTATAATACGCGCATTATTGTACTTAGAACAATACATTTGACCGTATATTGTATTTCTCAATGAACTCGTTAGCTAGATTTAGCTCAGCGCCAACGCAACATCATTGGAATGATATTAAAATAATCTTCTGAAATCATTGATGTGGGTTTACACTTCCCTTACAAATAGAAAAATGAGATTGATAATGGAACTTCAATGCCTACTTTGAATATGAGCGGCAAAAAGTACTAGCCCTAATATAATAACATCAAATAGTGTCTTAGTATTTCTTTGCTAATATTAACTATCTATGTGACTCATACAAAGGTTGTTCCCAAATTGGATAAGGAATTACTATAGGGAACATACTGATTGCTTGTAAGTAAACTAGATAAATCCTTGTAACTACCTCTCCGAAATAATCCAAGAATATTGCTCTACATGAGACTATTCAATAGTGTACATGGTTAAGGACTACCATTAAACATATTAAAGGGGTTCGTGTTTTGAGTTCAACAAATCCTACTCGCATATATATAAATAATGCAGAAATGAAAGTAAGATATATATCAAGATGATACCTCAAAGTAAAATATGTTTTAAGTTTATATACAATGAGCAGTAGAAAACTCTCCTCAAGATTCAAGTGAATCAAGTAAGATGTAAGGAGAATGTGACATAGAAAGTATGAGAATGCTAAGACTTTCCAAACTCCCTTGATTAATGCACGAATCAGGGGGAGTAGTAAACAAAAGGGGGAGTCTACTATATATGTGATATTGGTATGTTCTGCTCTTTCCTTCACTTAAGGTTTTATTTTTCCCATTGGGTTTTGTTCCTTGGTGTAAGGTTTTAGTGAAGCAACGGTTTATATACCATATTACTTTTCCAACTCTCATGATTAATGTACGAATCTGAAAGAATATTAGACTAAAGGAAAAGCATATGTATTGCAAAGAAACCGGTGCGTTGTACTCTTTCCTTCGTCATGTTTTTATTTTTCCCACTGGTTTTTTATTTTGGCGTAAGGTTTTAACGAGACAACAGTTGTGCACCATCACTCCCTTGACTCGGCACAAGGGGGAGTGTTGTAGGATATGTGTGTCATCGTCAAAAGTATGTGACGATATAGATAGGGATAGACATAGTTTTAGAGTTATTTATGGAGTATATCTCCTTCCATGCTTATCATTATCTCTATGTAATCGACCCTATTTAAAGGGCTTATGATTAATGAGAAATACAGATTCATTCTCTCTATTTTTCTTGTTTGTTGTTTATAGTTTTTCCTTCAACATAAATCACATTTTTGTCCTTTTGGTTATTACTCACTATCATGGCTCGTCCCAAATTTAAACTACTTACACTTATGGTCACCGTAATTGCTATTTTATTTTGGACTTGGTCCCTTTGACTAACTCTCATTAAAAGTATTATTTAACTCCTATGCCTTTTGATCTTTTAGTAATTTTTTTCCTTTCATTTTAATTTAGAAATAAAACATATATTGTATTAAATATTTTATAATATATATATATACAGACTAATATACACCCATAGGCATAACATATCCCCGTCTTTTCTCCTTAATTAGCTCGTCTCAACCGTCCCATAGGCCATTATCCACCTCCTCTAGCGGCCTAGCAACCTCACCCTATAACAACTTAAAGCATCTTGTCGTCAATCTGCAACATTGTGACTTGCAACCCTCATGACCCCCATCCCCCACCC
Organism: Silybum marianum; assembly: GCA_036898165.1. Lineage (NCBI taxonomy): Eukaryota > Viridiplantae > Streptophyta > Magnoliopsida > Asterales > Asteraceae > Silybum > Silybum marianum. The sequence goes on from CM072543.1 coordinate 24,944,211, forward strand.
TTTCTCCATTGTTAATTCAGAATTTCAGAGCCACCACCCAAGTCGAATAAAACAATTTACACATGGTTTTAGATTTGTATATGGGATTTGATTATTGTTTTTTATTTGATTTGTTTTTTGAATTAGTATTAGGTTTTTAGATTTGTATCTGAGTTTTGCTTTGTTTGGATTGAGGCTTCATGGTGGGAGAATTCCATCGAAGAGATTTGGGTTTTGATTTTGATTTAGGGTTGTATATTAATGTTTTTGGTGGTGGTGGTGGAAGATGCATTAAAATTTATAATAAAAAACAAGAAAGGACAAAAAATCCAATAAAACAAAAACATTTAAAAGATAAAAAGAGTAAAATATCATTTAACTTAACCAAGTTTCTTGTAATAACCTCAACCATTTAATTTCAACCTTATGAAAGTTCAGGGGCATTGGTGTTAAATTCTTTGTTTTTCATGGACCATTTTATAAATAAGTGGCTTAAGGGAGTAAACCCTTCCCCTAGCTCATCTAGGTCGATGGTTTCTAATAAAAAGGTAGAGAGAAAAGAGTCTAAGGTGAAGATGGAGATTGATTGAAGCTTTGGAGAAGATTCGGGAAGTTTTAGTGAAAGGGATCATCATTTGCAAGGTAAATCTCCTCCTTAAGGTTCATCTTCTTCTCCAATGAGTTTTGATTTTTAATAGTTTAAAGTCTCTTATAAAAGGGTTAGAATTGTGTAAATTCTTACTTGTTTTCATATTGGGGAATTGGATTAATGCTCCCCAATAGGGTTGATTGTCAAAGTCATCCTTGATAATGAATTTATTGGGAGAAAAGGGTATTAGGTCTAAAAATCAGGATTCATAGTTTTGCTTATGAATTTAAGTTGATTAATTCAGGGTTTAATTTATTTCATTGGAATGTAATTGTTTATAATTAGTTATCTTGGTTTTAGACACTGTCTAATCTTGGATTTGGCTATTGAAATGGGAAATATGGAAGAAATCAGATATGTGCATAAAAAGGGTTGAACCAGTGCAAATAAAGCTTTGGCAACTTGGCGCGCGACCTAGGTCGTGACATAAGTCGTATAGCCTATTGTTTTGCGCACGGTTCTATTTGGTTCATTTCTCATTTTGATGTTAGAATCAAGGCTACATTCTAGACACTACTAAAATGAAAGGCTTTTAGCTACGAACATTTCCCTAGGAAATCCGTCACTAAAGGGTGATTCGTCACAAAAGCGTCACAAAAGATGATGGCTAAATTGTTGGTGGGTAAATCAAATCAGTGATAGATTACCTAGGAAATTCCTAGGTAATCCATTAGTATTTTCTTGAAAACATCGGATTTTACAGGAACCATTGGTATTTCCTGGGTGATCCGTGGGTAATCACCGACGGAAATTTATCTGGGTGAAAGTCATTTGTTTTGTAGTGAGATTGATGAATTTAAGGTGTTAAGTGTTGGAAATTGGGATAACTGGGATGGTCTAACAACTCTCATAATTCGTTTAATTCAGGTGTTCAGTTTGAGCTTTAGTAGTCGTTAGGATGTATGGGGGTGAGTCGAGCACCAGGTGAGCTCCATTGCCCTTTTCTAAATGTGGAAATGTTTAATAATGTTTCTAAAGCTCTAATTATGGTTTTTATAATGTGGCATTTAAATGATTGCTTGTTTAACCAGTATTTATCACATGTGATATTGTTTGTGGTTATTAGTTGGGCATGCATTGGGGATTAGTATACCTTGGGATAGTGGAATACCTTGGGAGTTAATTATTCCATGTGACATGAATTCGTTTTATGAGAACTCTGGATGAGCATCTTCTTGGGCCTTGATTATGATGTCACAATGGAGCGATAGTGGTCTATGATAATGCTTTTCCATACATGTTATAGGGGATTCACTAGACCTTTTGGTGTAACCCTCGCTTTTCAAACTTAAACCAGTTTCAGGCAGTTGTTTTGTAGAAAGTTCTTCTAAAGGTAAAGAGAAGATGTGAAAGGGGCTAGAAAAAAGCTTAGTTACCTTAATTTTAAATAATTCTCAGTTGCAGATGTGTTTATCCACTGCAAAGTATAGAGATGTATTGGTTTATCTTTAAATTAGCACACTTTGGGACCATTATGGCACTTTATCGTATCTATCTGTGATTTAGACTTTGGGGTTGTTACATTTTTAGCAGAGTTAACAAGATGAGTTAATTCCAAAATAAAATGGCAACTAGAAGGATCAAATCCAACACAAAGTAGTAAGCATAGTGCCCAAAATATAATTAGTTCAAAATATAGATGAAACTTGATAGTTTATAAGAACCACAAGAATCGAAAGTATAATTTACTCTAAAATTTATATCCTTATCTATTATTTTGTAAGTTTCAAAATAATGTTCAAATAACATTATGATAAATTGGGTTTCTTAATAAACTATTTAATAAAACTTTAAGGAGCGTTTGGTTTGAAAAGAATACTTTTGAGGAATTTAGATTTCATAACGGAATTTGGAATTTTTGATATGTGTAGTTTGTAGGATTTAAAATTAAATTAAATTCCGATCTCTTTAGATAATTGATAAAACAAAGTATGATAATTATAAAATAATAAAATTACCTTTTATTAATTGATGTTTTCAAAACAACTATTCTTAACATATTTACAAATCATATGAAATTTCGTGAAATACCACTATTCTCATGGATTTTACTAAAATCTTGAGATTTTAATTTAAGTCCCTTTAAACCAAACACGAGATTGAAAGAGTCCAATTTCAAATCCCATCAAATCATGAACCAAACGGGTCCTAAGATTATTTCACTAATAACTATGGTGGCGTTTGTTTTTTAAGAGGTGCTGAAGTCTGAAGTCTGAAACCACCTCTGAACTTTAAGAGGTGGTGCTGAAGTCTGAAATCTGAATCAGTTAGACTGTTTGTTTTTATATGCTGATAAACGTCTGAAAATATATATCGTCTATTTTATTCCTCAAAATGTTAGACAACTGAATTTATAAAAACATCTATTGATTTTAATTAAATTACATTGTCATCCATTGTTTAACATATTCAAAGATTCAACTTAAATATGTCAATTGATTCAAATACAACAAAAAAAAAATGAACAAACTCTTGTAACATCTAAAATCAATCTCTATTTTACATCAATTGGGTTGCAATTTCTTTTCTTAAAGTAGCCCAAACTTATAGCCCTAAACATGACATCAAAACACCCCAAACTTATAGCCCTAAACATCATTCAACAAAATAGGACAACCGTAATCGAATTGGTTTGTGTTCTTGATCATTATAGCAGCACACATAAAAGTAGATATTAATTCACTCACTTTATGGTTTTATTCATTAGAAAGTAGCTCTAGTTTGACACAAATGAAATTATGCAAAAATGAACACAAAATTCATATAATTCGAAATGGAACCTTCTGGAGTTCATCTTGAATTTCCTGAAGCTTTTGGATGTGAAGAACGAGTTGGGCGCCGGAATCATCGTGGTAGAAGTGTCGGAAAGCTTTGTTTTCTTACCACGATCTGCGACCATGGTTGGTGGAAGAACCCTAGATGAAATCAGCGGAAGGAGGAGGTTTTGTTTCTGGTGTTCGTCCCCAAACCACAATACGACGCTCCCGGAGCTTTGCCGGCGGTGGCGGTGGTGGCGATGGCATCAAAAGCTCGAACATTCTACAAGGCTGCGTATCTGAACCAGTAACTAATCTCATACAAATTACGTATGAGAAAGCGTATGGCGTGAGGAAACAGGGAGGGTATGAGGGATGCGTGTATCAGATGTTATAAGAGGTTGGGTTACCTCTTAAACTTTCAGAGGAAAAAGGGGATGTTTCAGCTCTTAATTGAAAGAAAAAACAAACGGTCTGAAACCGAAAAACGTCTGACCGATTCAGACATCAGACGTTTTCAGCTCTGAATTTGCAAAAACAAACAAGCCCTATATGTCTTATACAATAACATTACAATAAGTTTTTAGAACCAAGTTAGATAGACAATCTATTAAGTTTGATCAACGAATTAAACGAATGTATTGTAATTTATATGCAAAAACTTATTCTTGAATTAATTAAACTTCCTTGTTTGAAATATTTTAGGGAATTTAACAAAAATAGCCTTTTTTTTAAATATTATCAGAACAACCATTTTTTTCTTTGACTTTACCAAAATAACCCAAAATCAAATGAAATACCCCACGAAATACAACATTTCGCAATCTTATACAAAAAATGCAATACCCGGGTTTAAAACGAAAAATTATTTTTACAAAATGGCCCATCTACCCAATGATTTTGTTGGTATTGGTTCAAAATCATTTTTTTTATTATAAATTTACATTTTTTACCATTACAGTTAGTTAATAAATTACTTTACGTTATTTCGTTTTTAATTTTTCGTTTTACATCCTTATAAAATTAACATATATAATTGTATATCAATTAAAATACATTTAAAATACGTTTTTTTTTATTTTAACAAGTTATACCATTATAATCGTCTCGTCAATATCTTCGAAATGAGCCAAGTATTTAATATTTTTGGATTTAATTATATTATTATATATTATATACAGTACGAAAAAATATTTTTGTTAGAGACGGTTGAAAGGTCAGTAGCATCTTAGAGCTTAATTCACATGGTAGTTATTACACCTCCAAATTCGTATATATTTTGTATACAAATGTATTACGGTAAATTACAATTTATTAAAAACTTTGATTTTTCATGTTAAATTAACATATCAACGAGTACAGATATGCTCTATATATTCTTCATACGCATCAAATCTATGTTGATACGTCATACATATTAAGTCGTATATATTTTTCATGTTAAAACAACATATCAACGAATACGCTCTAGAAAAATATTTTTTTCGTAGTATATATGATATATAATAATATAATTCAATCTAAAAATATTCAATATTGAACTCATTTCGAAGGTATTGACGAGACGATTATAATAATATAACTTGTTAAAATAAAAATGTATTTTCTAAACGTATTTCAATTGATATACGATTACATACGTTAATGTAATAAATGTGTAAAACGAAAAATTAAAAAGAAAATGACGTAAAATAATTTATTAACTAACTATAGGGTAAAAAATGTAAATTTATAATAAAAAATGATTTTGAACCCAAACCCAATGAAATCAGTGGTATTTCACTTTTTGTACAAGGCCACCAAATCTTGTATTTCGTGGGGCTATTTTGTTGGGTTTGATGTTATTTTGATAAAGTAAAAAAATGAATATTTGGGTAACATTTTTTAAAAAGAAATGTTATTTTAATTAAATTTCTAATATTTTTATTATAAACACCATATAAAAAAATCATGAAAATAAGAACCTTAAATACGTAACAAAATACGTTTTTTATTCAAATTCTTCTGGGGTAACCATGGATATCTAGGATGTTTATATGCATCGACTAATCACTCGGGTGACTATGAGTGGCCTACAATCGTCATAGGAGAACTTCCATGGCCACACACAGTGGCAGATCAATGATTTTTGTTGAGTGGGTGCACTTTTCAGGTGGATCAAAAATCCGCCAAGTTGTCATATGTGTTTTTAGCCGAATTCCATAGTTACAAGGGATTCATTTTAAGTTTTTGGTTGATTTCAATAGACTTTTTTGGGTTTTTTTTTATTTCAAGCAACCTTTTGTGTTTATTGGGTTGATACTTCTTATATTTTCTAATAACCTAGAGAATTGTTTAGAGGGTAACCCCAAAAAGATTCTACTTACGAAAATAAGTTGAGGGGGTGCACGGGACCTTGCTTGAAGCTTAATAGGTCTACCATGGCCACCAAAACTTTGACAGCGTATAGATTTAAAATCGGAAAAGATGAGATTTCTATTATATTCCTCTTGACCTTAATCAAGAATTCATTGTTTCAAGATTTCTACGAACTTTTTCCTGATAAATTTGTCGCTAAAACGTGATTCGTCACAAAACCGTTATAAAAGTTGGTGGCTAAATTGCTGGTGAGTAATTTAAATTTGTGACAAATTACCTAGTGATTCTCTGGATTATCCATTGGCATTTTTTGGATGATCCGTTGATAATCACGGACAACAATTTTCCTGGATGATTTTTGTAGATAAAAGTCATTTATTTTATAATGTACTGAGGATGTTCCTATTGTTCTCCTACCCTTGGGATTAATCGAGGTAGGTTAAAAGAAAAAGAAGAAAGTCATAGTCTTTTACTCGAAACTAAAACATGATAGAGTTTTTCCTTTTACACCCTAGTCTAATTCTCATTTGCATCATAGTCTATTACAGTGGCGGAAGGCCATATAGGCCTATAGAGGCCAGGGCCCCTGGGCTTTTTTATGAGTGTATGTATATTAAGATTGGGCCAGTAATTGTAATTTACTATATTTTTTACTTTGGGCCCCACTACTATCCACCTTTAACCTTTAACCTTTAACCTTTAACCTTAGAGCATCTTCAGCACAAAATAGTTGGAGGTATGTGAGAAAAAAAAAATCACTATTGGGATGAAGAGGTTCCCTCCACCCGGCAAGGGAGAGGTCCTCATGGACCGATTCTTTTTCTTTCATGTGGAACCATCATATAATATATATATATATATATATATATATATAATTAAATTTCATTTATGTCACTCATGAACCTTATATTTTGTACAAATAAATACTCAAATTTAATTAGTTGTATATGTATATAGATAAAATTATAAAACAAATAAATTTGTGTTATTTGTATGATCGATTTTTTTATGTTATTCTTTATTTTAATTTTTTTTCATAAATTTTATTTATAGTGAATTTTATTTTTATAATTTTTAATTGTTGCATTTTAATTATAACAGATAATTTTAACTGTTATGATTTTTTATTATATAAATTATGGACCGATTCATGATCAGGGATGAAAGGTTTATAAAATTTGTAGGAAAAAGAAAACTAATATGACAAAGTCATGAACCTCTGAAGAGGTCTATGATTGTGGATGCTCTAAGAGACCAATCTGTTTCCTTCTCCCTCTCCTCAAGAAACAACAAATTTAGATAATACCTCTGCATCTAGTGTTTCGATTACTGAAAACCCTTGCAAAAAAGCTCAAATGCTATTGATGTCGTTCAACATACAGATTATAAGCAATTGGCATCTATTACAGAATTGTGTCAGTTGTTGGTAAGGACTATAAGAGAAATCACTTTTAATCTTATTCATCGATTAATAACTCTATTACTAATCCTCCCAGTTTTTACCCCGACAACCGAGAAATCATTTTCGGCAATGAATATTGTGAAAACAAGAATACGGAATAAAATGAACGATGAGTTTTTAAACGACTCGTTGTTTTTCTTTGTCGAAAGGGAAGTTGCTGAAAAGATCAGTTTGGAGGAAATTGTAGAAGACCTCAAGGCCTTGAAAGATCGACAATTAAGTTCCACTTTGATTAACGATGTTTGACATGTTCATATTTAACATCTAGTTTTAAAGCTTGCTACGTTATAACTTCGGATAGTGTGTTTTTGGTATTTTTGAAAATATATAATATATTAGGTCTGGCCCCTGTGGTTGAAATGCTTGTGTTCCGTCCCTGGTCTATTATGTTATCTATTTTGATTGGAGGACACACTAATACTCATATTTATTTATCTATTTTAATTAGAAAACATATATGTATAATATGATTTAATATATAAACTAGGATGTAAATGATAACATCCTAGATGATATCGAAAGAAGCTGAAATCACTTGCATTATTAGAATGAAATTATGAAAAGGTTGAACATATTTCTCCTTGAGGAATATTAATTATTTGGGTTATTTTGGAGGGGCATATCACATCAACAAAAAGATAGATTCGCAATCAAGGTCGACATAAAATTAAATTCAATAAAACATTCTTGTTTTTTAAAAGCAAAATACACTTCTTCCATAAAAAGAAAAAAAAAATACACTTTTGGTCCTTGCACTTTTTTGTTTATCATGATCTTGGTCCTACAATTTAAGTACTACAAAAACGTTTAGATTTGTTTTTCTTTTCCTCTAACGTCCGTTTAACTACCGTCCATAATTGAGGACATTTTGGTTTTTTTTTTCTCTCAAAAACTTAAAAAATAAATTATATTATATTTTTTATATTGGGGAGAGAGAGGGGGGATGAGTAGGGATGACAATTCTCGACACGACACGAAACCCGACACGAAAATAAACGGGTTAGGGTTGAAGTTTCTGACCCGTCAACCTGCTAAATAAACGGGTCGTGTTCGGGTTGACCCGAACGGGTCGCGGATTGACCCGCCAACCCATCAAAAAAACTTTTTTTTTGTATTTTACTTAAAAGTATCAAATAGTCAAAATAAATTTGTTTGAATTTGATTGTGTTTGGATTTTTATTTGTTTGAATTTGGTTTTATTATTAGGTGAATTTGGTTGTATTATTAGGTTAATTTGCATGTGTTTGGATTTTTTATTTGTTTGAAATTTGTGTTTGGACTTTTTATTTAAATTTTGATGTTTGAATTCCGTTGTATTATTAGGTGACGCGACAACCCGTTTATGACCCGTCAACCCGTTTACTACCCGCCAACCCGTTTACGACCCGCCAACCCGAGCGTGTGCGGGTTAGGGTTGCATATCTCGACACGATTAGCTAAACGGGTCGTGTCCGGGTTAACCCTATCTGACCCGCCGACACCACGACCCGTCAATCCGAACACGACCCGATTGCCATTTCTAGGGATGAGAAATGGAGGCGAGGAAGAAGTGTGAAAGGTTTCATGGAACACCACCTATGGGGAAGATGAAAATGGGTCTTTCTCTCTCTCTCTTCTTGTGTATATATAATATATAGTATTATAATATTTAATATTATTATCGATGATGAAGAATCATGTGGCAATAAAAGTTAAAGTGATAAGTGTAAGAACGAATTTGAACTCTTGATCATTTTTAATCTTAAATCAACCTTTGAATTACGTTTTAGGAGGAAATTGATCTGATGCTTCTAATTAATGTTGATCTTGTGAAAGTCTTCAATTATAATTAATTTGAGGACGAAGACCCTTTCAGCCATTCTTATCTTCTCACTATAACCCTCATTTTCAATGGAACCCAACGTTTGTTGTTGTTGTTATTATTATTATTATTATATAAGAAAAGAAAAATGAAAGATATATAATATACCTTCATTGCAAGCCACATGGGGGGCTTGCAACTTGTCAACTAACACGTGTTAGTGAGAGTGACTAAAATCAAGTATTTTTTCATACCACTTATTTTCAAGAAAAAAAGTGAAGGGATCTAATACCATAAAAGGAAAAATTCATCTATTATCATTTAAAATCCTATATTACGTATATATTTTGTAAAGTTTAAAATTATGCATATATCCTTTTAAACCTCTAGAACTCACATATATGTCATTTTTCTTAATTTAATTATTATTAAAATATTAAAAAAATACAAATCATTATCTCTAAATTAAATTTATTTTCTAAATTATTTAACTATTCTTCTGAATTTATTACCCTTTTTAATTTCCTTCCTAAATGGTTTTTATAATGATTTATAAATTTCAAGAACAAAGTTAAAGGCAAGAGTGAATTACAAATATCGTCCCTCGAGTTTGGTGAGAATTATGGATTAGGTCTCTTAAATAAAATAATTACAATGATCGTCAAAATGATTTACACTCTTTGAAAGGATTTGGTCCATGAGCCAAACGATCGTTACCTTAGCCTCGTTAAGTGATCCACATGGTCCTCGCATGAGGGGTACTTTCGTCTTCTTACCCTTGATTTAGATTGTAACTATTTATCTTTTTGTGTTTTTCTCTTCTTTAGTACACACCCCTTGTGTTCATCCTTCTCCTTCATCTCTATCGAATTTGCAATAGCAACCAACATGTCATTAAAGTCGTTCCCATGTTCCAACTATCGGCTCCTCTGATCTGGTGTTCATCCTTTGCCTATACCTTCATTCACCACCACTACCATTATCATGTTTGTTGTTCTTCTACACATAGTAGAGAACACCTCCTCCCACCTACACCTCCAGCCATTTCCACCACCATCTGTGTCCACCAAGGTTTCCTCCCTAATCAAAAAAATACATTGAAATCGGTATAAGAGTAAAACTAGGTGAAGCCAACGAGTTTGAAGCTACAAGTTATCAACACATTCACGTTTTGCAACCATGTGAAACCGGAAGATTTTGCATCCGTAATTAGGGTTTTGATTTGAGTAGTGTAGTGATTGAGGTGCAAACGATGGAAACATAGATGTAAGGAAAAAGAAAATGGTGAACTTGATGTATGGGAAGAATATTGTATCAAATTCAGAAATAAAAAACCTAAAATGATGGAACATACTGGCTGGGTTTGCCGGTATCAACTTTTTGTACAAAAAAACCCTAAAATTCACACATTTACAACCACACACACACTCGTATAGAATTCAAATGAGAACATACATAAAAACTAGGTTTCAATTGCCTGAATTGGAGGGGGGGGGGTTGATTTAGGGATGTAATTTAAATAGGGAGAATGGGAAGATGAAAATTGGGGGTTGTTACTTGTAATTAATTTGTTTGAAAGACTTGATCCAACGATCGTTATTTTGACCGACCACAACAACGAGACTGTACTCTAAAAACCAATGTTTTAAAACCCAGATTAACCTGACCGGTCGAACCGGTTGGACCAGGACCCGGGGTAGTGACCGGGTTAACTAACGCCGGGTTAATGCATATGACCGACCCGTTTCAACCTGGCTGGGTTTCTCAAAAACCCGGTTAAATCGGTGGTAAACCCGTTTCTCAACCCGGTTAACCCGTTTTATATTAAAATTCAATTTTTTTTTAAAAAGTGTGTTATGTGTGTTTTTTTAATGTATTTGGATTGATGTAAAACTTGTTGTTTGTGTATTTTAATGTTGGAACTTGTGGACATCAAATTATTACTCTTTATATATATGTATGTACGCAGAAAAATAAAAAAAATACAAGAGATTAAAGAAATTATTAAAACCGGTTGAACCAGTTAACTCGGAACCCGTTCACCACACCGGGTCAACTAAAAACCCGGGTCTTAAAACCTTGCTAAAAACAATATAAAAACTCATCATTATCTATTGCAATTTCATCAATAGTACAAGGACCATTTGTGTACTTCACAAAAAGATTGGAGTGCTAAATATTTTAATGCAATTATTAGTTCACAATTCACACGCCAAAAAGGAAAAGAAAGACAAAGGCATGGCCTTCACTCTTAGCAAAGTGACGTCACATCCTACGTAAGCAAAACACACCATTCCTCCCTGACGTCATCATCTTCGTCACGTCAAATGATTCATCCTCATCTCTGTTAAATCTTTCACAAGCCGACAAATAATTTGTCAATTTACAAGAAAACCCTTTTTTTTTCTCTTTTTGCTACGCCTAAATTACGTTTTTAGTCCATGTGATTTGTTAAAATTTATGAATTTCATTCTTTTGGTTTGTAATTTATTTCTATTTTCGTTCCTAAGGTTAAAATACCAGTTTTAAGTCTGAAAGATTAAAATAAAAATGAATTATAAATCATAGGGACAAAAAAGACAAAAAAAGTTGAATCATAAGGACAGAAAATGTAATGAATCACATAAACCATATTAAGGGTGCACATGAGTTGGGTTGACTGACTTCAAAACATTTGAACAACTCAATTCAATGTTTGCGGTTTGAAAATTTTCAACATAACCCAACCTAAAAACGTACATGTTGGATTGAGTTGGTCGAGTAGAAAGTCTGGTATATTATTTTACAATTCATCTAAACGTTTTGTTTAAACGGAGTAAAATCAAAATGAAAACATACAGAAAAATATAACAAACTCAATTTTTTTTGAAAGTTCATACAAATAAGATAGTAAAATTACGTTCAAAAATGTTAAACATAATTTTGAATATAGTTCATTACGAGTTGGTATAATGTCTAAGGTACATATATTAATCGAGTACTTAACAATCATATTAAATCCGTAATATATATATATATATATATAGAGAGAGAGAGAGACATGTTTATACGAGGACGGTACCAATTTACGAGAATACAAGGACAATCCTCGACCAATCATTTTGTATATGAAATTTTTAATGTACAAAATCATATATGATTTCATGTACAAAATCATATGTGATTTTGTAAGCATCAAAAAGGACACGCGCGACTTTTTTCGTGGGAAAGTCGCGGAAAAGTCGCGGCTAATCATATATGATTTTGTACGTGAATCATATGTGATTTTGTACATGAAAAGTTTCATGTACAAAATGATTGGCTAAAGATTGTCCTCGCATTCTCGTAAATTGTTACCGTCCTCGCATGAACCCCTCTCTCTCTCTCTCTCTATATATATATATATATAGGGGCGGGTTCATACGAGGACGGTAACAATTTACGAGAATGCGATGAGCTTTTTTCATGTACAAGATCACATGTGATTTTGCACGAACTGTAGCGGGCGACTTTTGGGGCCACTTAAGTCGCATGGAATGTCGCTCGCATCATATATGATTTTGTATATGAATCATATGTGATTTTGTACATGAAAATTTTCATGTATAAAACTGATTGGTTGTGGATTGTTCTCGTATTCTCGTAGATTGTTACCGTTATCGCATGAACCTCTCTCTCTCTCTATATATATATATATATAATATTTTTAAAGTATCAGGTTGAGTTGGGTTCAAATTATCCTAACCCAATTTCAACCCAATAGATGCAGCTTTAGTCAGAGTTTTGTATCAACTCTATGTCAGGTTATCTTAGGTTAAGACTTTTTGGGGGGTTTTATGTTTGCTTGGACTGTTTTTTAAGAATCCCTAAACCATAAAGATGAAAATTGTAATTTCAAAATCTTAAGGACAAAAATAGAAATTTTCAACAAACCATAGGGACTAAAAACGTAATTTTCTCTTTTACTACCTACGAAGCTTCCCAAAATCTCTAACACCATAGCTACTCTGCAAGTTCAAAGAAGTATCTTGATTACAAACATCATCAAAATTTGCTCATTTGATATCTTTTTTACCGTTTCTTGAAGTTAATTTTTGCTGTTTTTACCGTTTCTTGAAGTTAATTTTTGCTCTTTTTGTTCTGGGTATTTGTTAAAGATCATGAAAGAACCATAGATCTGGTGATTAGGGTTTTTGAGGAAAGATTTTATGTTTTCTGGAGCTATCAAAATCTAGGGTTTGTAAAAAGTTTTGATTTTTGATAGATTTGGTATTCTGGGTATGGCTGATTCCAATAAGCTGGGGGTTGTTTTAGGTTTTCATCAAGATTCTTCTTCTGGGTGCAATCTTGGAATCAAGAAATCTTGAAAAGCTGAATTGATTTGGGGATTTTTAGGGTTATTTTTGTTCATCCATGAATTTGTAGCAAAAAAAGTAAGAAAATTTCTTGATATGTGCTTTACAGCTGAATCATGAAAAGCTCTTTTGGATCAACATCATTCAGTCATCCTTTAATGTATCTTCCTTCTTCTATATAAGATGGTCCATTATTATGCTTTTGAATCTCATCTCTCCTAAAGTTGACTTTTTGAGTTTGAGGTTTGACTTAATCATTCAGCTGATTTACAAGAATCATAGCAATTCTTGTTTCTTTGACCATGAAAAAAGTTTGACTTTTTTTCTTCTTCTTCATGAAATGGTCAAACCCCTGATCTTGTTCATATAATCTTTCCCATTTCCCCATTTTCCCATTTTGTAAAATCTTGATTCTTATTGGGAAAATTTTGGCTTAATCAATGGCAAATTCGTCTGAACCATCATCATCATTAAGCTTCACTTCATCTTCCCTTATATCCAATGACTCAACGAACTACAACAACATCCCTCCATCTTCAATCCCCGAACCACGACCAAATCTCGAAATCATTAGCTTAAATAAGCTCAGCACAAATCTAGAAAAACTCTTGGCTGAATCCGATTCAGACGACTCCGGTTCCGGTTCTGGTTCCAATTACAGCGATGCCGAAGTTATATTCGATGGGGTTTCGGTGGGTATTCATAGGTGCATTTTAGCAACTAGAAGCAAGTTCTTTAATGATCTATTTAAAGATGGTAAAACTAAATATATCATAAGTGATTTATTGCCATTTGGGAATGTTGGATATGATGCCTTTTTAGTGTTTTTAAGTTATATTTATACCGGAAAACTTAAGTCGTCTCCTCCGGAGGTTTCGACCTGTGTCGATGATGGCTGTCGACATGATGCTTGTTGGCCCGCTATTAACTTTGTTGTTGAATTGATTTATGCGGCTTCGGTTTTTCAAGTTCCTGAGTTGGTTTCGCTATTTCAGGTATTTTTGATTTGTTTTATTGTATGTATTTTTATGTTTAATGTTTTGATCATTAGTGCTGAATGGATTAAGCTGTCTGTGTGGATTAAGCTCTGTGTATAGATTTTGAAGGTTTTTGTTTTTGAGGGTTTTTTTTATAGTTGGAAGGAGGGTTTTTATGTTTTTATGTTTTAATCATTAGTGCTGAATGGATTAAGCTGTCTGTGTGGATTAAGTTGTGTGTATAGATTGGGAAGGTTTTTGTTTTTGAGGGTTTTTTTTATAGTTGGAAGGAGGGTTTTTTTTTATAGTTGGAAGGAGGGTTTTTATGTTTTAATCATTAGTGCTGAATGGATTAATCTGTCTGTGTGGATTAAGCTCTGTGTATAGATCGGGAAAGGTTTTTGTTTCTGAGGGTTTTTTTATAGATGGAAGGAGGGTTTTTATGTTTTAATCATTAGTGCTGAATGGATAAAGCTGTCTGTGTGGATTAAGCTCTGTGTATAGATCGGGAAAGGTTTTTGTTTTTGTGGGTTTTTTTAATAGATGGAAGGAGGGTGCTTTTTAATTGGGAGGGGTAGTTTGGGAAAAAAAAACTTGGCTTTTTTTTTTTGCGTAAAGTTTGCTCCTAGAAGCTTAATGAATAGGCCACTTTTTGTATATCGTTAAGCCACTGGTGTACAGTATCAAGCAGTCATGTATAGCTGACTGACTGAATAAGTTGTGAGTCCTGTTAAGCTCGTTAAGCCACTAGTTCACTACCAAACAGTCATGTATAGCTGACCGACCGAATAAGCTGTGAGTCCCGTTAAGCTCGCTAAGCTGGCTGTATAAATAAGGTATGAGCTAACAAGCTAACTATTAGCTGATAAGTTAACTGAGAAACTAGTTAAGTTTGGTAAAAAGTAGTCGATAAACTAGATGGCGATGTAAAATGACTTAAAAGGGCATGTTTAAAAATTACTCAATTCTAGCATAAGGGGTATTTTTGGAAAAATGTGAAATACAAAAGTCTCTCGTTCTGAAACAGTTTTTCAAGAAGCTAGCTTATGACTTATGGTTGCAAAACATAGGCTCTATATAATTTAGTGCTGAATGAAAAATGATTGTTTGGTATATATATTCTGAATGGACAGCCTGAATGACAACAAATTACCATTTTACCCTTCAGTATGATGTAATGTTGAATGAATTAAATTTTAAGTGCTTTGATAAGTGCTATGAGTTAGTCTTAACCCCTTAAGTCAAGCTTTAAGTCAAATTACCATTTTACCCTTCAGTATGATGTAATGTTGAATGAACGAAATTTTAAGTGCTTTGATAAGTGCTCTGAGTTAGTCTTAAGCACGTAAGTCAAATTACGATTTTACCCTTCAGTATGATGTAATTTTGAATAAATTAAATTTTAAGTTCTTTGATAAGTTCTCCGAGTTTGGCTTAATCCCTTAAGTCAAATTACCATTTTACCCTTCAGTATGATGTAATGTTGAATGAACGAAATTTTAAGTGCTTTGATAAGTGCTCTGAGTTAGTCTTAAGCCCTTAAGTCAAATTACGATTATACCCTTCAGTATGATGTAATTTTGAATGAATTAAATTTTAAGTTCTTTGATAAGTTCTCCGAGTTTGGCTTAATCCCTTAAGTCAAAACTTTATAACCCTTATTAAGTCAAATTACCATTTTACCCTTCAGTACTGATTCTTTGAAAATTTGCAGCGCCATCTTCTCAACTTTATCGACAAAGCTCTCGTGGAAGACGTAATCCCGATCCTTATCGTCGCCTTTCACTGCCAGTTAGAACAAGTCTTAACTCTAAGCATCGATCGGGTCTCCCGATCGAATCTCGACACCGTTTCCATCGAGAAAGAGCTTCCGTTCGAAGTCTCGGAAAGCATTAAGCTCCTCCGTAGCACCACCACCCTTGATGAAAACGACGGTAACAACAACAACAACAACAACGAGGAGCACACGGTCGAATCCGAGGGCTCGTTACGCGAAAAACGAATAAAAAGCATCCATAAAGCCCTAGATTGTGACGATCTCGAGCTCGTTAAGCTGATCTTAAGCGAGTCGCAAATAACGTTAGACGAAGCGTGTGCTCTACATTACGTGGTGGCTTATTGCGATCAGGAAGTCGCTAAGATGGTTCTCGATTTGAATTCAGCCGACGTTAACCTTAGGAACTCGCGAGGGTACACCGTACTTCACGTGGCCGCCATGCGGAAAGAACCGTCAATTATCGTGTCGTTGTTAAGTAAAGGGGCGGTGGCATCGGATTTAACGGCGGATGGGCAAAGCGCGGTGAGTATTTGTAGGAGGTTAACGAGGCCGAAGGATTATCATGCGAAAATGAAGCACGGTCAAGAAACGAATAAGGATCGGATTTGTATCGATGTTTTGGAGCGGGAAATTAAGAGGAATCCGATGATGGTTGGAGATGTATCCGCGTGTTCTTCTTCGGCTGTGGATGATGATTTGCATATGAAGTTGCTTTATTTGGAAAACCGAGGTGAGTTTCTTAATTGGAGATTGATTTTGGTGTTGATTGTTTATGTGTCGTACTTGCATTTTGTCGTTATTTTATGTCAAAGATCGTGTAGATATATATATATATATAGAGGAAAGTTCAAATGTGAACTCATTTTTTGTTGTGAACGTGAGGACGAATCTCAGCCACTTATCCGGTCAATAAAGGCGGCTTTGACCTGGTTCCCCTCCTTTAATAATCTCCACCCTTCCATGAATCGCGTCAATCCTCCGTGATCGCGTCCACCATAACCGAAGATGTGTGACTGAGATTCGTCCTCACGTTCACAACCAAAAATGAGTTCACATTTGAACCTAACCCTATATATATATATATAGACACACCTTAACTATACAAACTCGTACAAATCAATATAAAAAGTATTTTTTTGATGATTTTTTTTCTATCAAATGTTATGGTTTATGATATATATTATTATACAGTATGTTTGTTTCACCTTGTAAAAGTTTCACATGTATTCGTTTGCACAAGTTAAAAGTTTCTCATATATTTTTTTAAGAAAAAGTTTCATATGTATTTGTTTCATAATGTAAAAGTTTCACATGTATTTTTTGTATAAGGTGAAACAAACATATGTGTAATAATATCTTTAAATCATAGAATTTGATGAAAAAAAATCATGAATTTTTTTATTTTTTATATTGATTTGTACGAGTTTGTAACCTTTGACTGGTTTGTGTTTGAAGATGCCTCTAATCAATGTTGGTTTTTTTGAAATTAGGGGTGGCAAAAAGCGACCCAACCCGCTAACCTAACCTAAAATTAGCGGGTTGTGTTGAGATTTTCAACCCATTTGAGTTAAATGGGTCAACCTGGTTGACCCATTTAAAATGTTACACACATTTTTATTTTATTTTTAGTTATAATGTCTAATATTGTCCATGAAACATTGAAATTTTGAAATATTTTCAGTTTTGTTAAGTGTGAAACCCTAATAAAGTAATATTTAACTTGCCTCCGAGTCTCCGTTCCGGTCGTCCGCCTCCAAGGTTCTGACGGAAATTAAAGTAACTTAAATAGATTTAGATATTCGAACAATTTATTGAATTTGTGATTGTGTTTTTATTCAAAATTTTGAACAATTTATTGAATTTGTGATTGTGTTTTTATTCAAAATTTTGAACAATTTATTTTTATTTGTGGTTGTGATTGTGTTTTATTCATTAAATTAAATGGTCTAATTCTTTTTATTTTATTTAAAAATTTGAAATTAAATGGGTCAACCCAGGTTCAACCCATTTATTTAACAGGTTGGGTTGAAAAAACCATAAACGGGTCAACCCGCTGTCAACCCATTTGAGTAACAGGTTGGGTTGAAAAATCTCAACCCATTTAATTAAATGAGTTGGGTTGGGTTGAGATTTTCGACTTGTTTAATAAATGGGTTGAATCCGAACCCAACCTGACCTATTGCCACCCCTATTTAGAAATGGGAATCAAATATGATGAATTCTTTTTCCTTCAATTGATGTAACAAAGTTTTAAATTTTCTATTTTGTACCCATAAATGATCGATAACCTGCTAATTTTGTAACATTTGATGGTATGGATACCCGTTTACAAAACGCTTATGAAATAATTACTAAAAAGTTACGTAGAAGTGGACGATAAACTTGACATTTACGTCATCAAATGTTACATTAAATAAGAAAATTTGAAACTTTGTTACAATAAATAGGAATTTTTGTAACTTTATTACATTAAATTTCTGTTTATGGGTTCGAGTTTTATAATATTGTTTTTTGTAGTGGCGTTTGCACGACTATTGTTCCCTTCGGAAGCGAAACTAGCGATGGAAATCGCACATGCCCAAACTACTTTGGAGTTTCCGGGTCTCTTGGCATCAAAAGGGTCAAATGGTAATTCGTCGGAAATGGATTTGAACGAAACACCATTGATACAAAACAAACGATTGCTTTCGAGAATGGAAGCACTTTCAAGGACAGGTGCGTTTTTATCGAATTCTATTCGGTTTTTCGTTTTCCTTTTTTGTTAGAAGCTTAATGAGACTCACAACTTAATGAGCTTAATGATATAGAAAGTGGCTTATTCAGTAAGTTTGTAATAGAAGCTTCATACAAAAGTCAAGTTTTTTTTTTCCAAACCTGTCCCTCCCAATTTTCCAATTAAAAAAGATGCTCCATCCATCTATGAAAATATCGTCCCAAATTGAAACCTTGCCAATCCATAGACAGATTAATCCACACAGACAACTTTATTTATAGATGACTTAATAGAAAACCAACCAAATTAACCCCTAAATTTGATGCAACACTATTGGTGAACGTTTTTTGTTTGTTTTTTTTAAGGTTTTGATATTTACAAAATGGTCCTTTTAAGTTTAGATTTATGTACTTTTATTTTATTGTTGGATGATACTTTAATAAATTAGAAATATAGCAAATTTAATTTTTTAATAATTTTAATTTTATTGTATTTAATTAATGTTAAAAAGATATAGTTTTTAATAATCTACAACATAATTACATATTTAATTGAAACACACAACTAATTCGAAATTAATCCCGTTTTTGTTCTAAATTGTATATGAAAATGTAGCCTATAAACACTACAAAATAAATGACTTTTACCCACAAAAATTATTCATCGGTGATTACCCACGGATCATCTAGAAAATGCCATTTGTTCGGTAAAATCCGATGTTTTTCTAGAAAATACCATCAGATTACCCAGAGAATCCCTGAGTAATCTGTCTTTAATTTGAATTACCCACCAGCAGTTTACCCATCAACTTTTGTGACGGTTTTATGAGGAATCATCTTTTAGTGACAGATTACCCAGGAAAAAGTAGTAGGCAAAAGTCTTTAAAGTCTTTCGTTTAGTAGTGAAAGGTTTGCGTACATCTTATTTTCAGACTTTTTCAATTTATGGGTTTTTTCGTTTGGCTTTTTGTTGTTGAAATTATAAATAATAACTATGAATTAAATCGATACCGTTTGGATGTAGTGGAGACGGGTAGGCGTTATTTCCCTCATTGTTCGGAAGTTCTCGATAAGTTCATGGAGGACGATTTACCGGAGCTATTTTACCTCGAGAATGGCACCGCCGAAGAGCAAGAGTTAAAGAGGACTCGATTTGTCGAGCTTAAAGAAGACGTCCAACGAGCTTTCACCAAGGATAAGGCCGTGCTTAATCGTGGTTTATCTTCTTCCATGTACTACCCGCCAAAAAAGAAATACCGAAGATACGTTCTTTTTTAAATAGATGATTAAAACTCTCTCTCAGAGGTGAATCATTGATGTGAAGAAGTTATGGTGGAATGTAACTTTTTTGATACTGTTTCGGGTTCAGGGTTTAGGGTTAAAATTACGAATTTACCCTTTTGACCTTAAAACCATTGAGCTTCGAGAACGACATTGGAAGTTGTGGCTTCTAGTTTTAGACGTATGTCGATTTTTTGGTCGAACTTTGAAGGTATGATATGGTATCAAAGCGAACTCTTTTGGGAGTCGTAACTTTTATGTGCATGATTAAGATCTTAATGATATATTTATGTGTAAGTTTGAGTGTTTAAGTTCTTATTGAAACTTAAAAGTGAGGAGTGTGTATAAGGTGGCGTTTGTTTTTTAAGAGGTGTTGAAGTCTGAAGTCTGATTTCAGTTCTGAAATGGTTATGAAACGTCTAAATTAATTAGACATAATATTAAGAGCTTAAAATGAAAAAAACAAACAAGGCCTAAGTATTTTTACGGTATCTAAATATTAGATAAATATTTTATATGTTAAAAAAGTGAGATATAAGTTCTATCTATTAATAATGCCATAACTTGATTTATATTTTGATTATAAAACATAAAAACCAAATTAGGGTCGATACGCTTTCACGATTCTAACGAGTAAATTTTTTCTATCATAGTTTGAATTATTGTTTGGTTTCGGTCGTTCTCACTAACGATTTTTAACTTCCATTCGTTAAGTTAGAGACATTTTGGTCGTTTTCCCAATTTTTTTTGGCATTTTCTTGTATTCTTTTGAAAATTAAGAAAATTAATATAGGGTTTAAAGATTTGGGAGCTCTAAAATTTGTGACATCCATGATATTCCACTCATTTGAATTAATTGAATACAAGACAAAAGATCGTGTGAGAATAGAAGTTAAGGTGAGAAGTTTAATAAAGGATCTTAACCATTGATCATTTTTAGTCTCACCCTATTGAATGAATTGCAAGAAATGATATTATGCATTTCATTATTGTTGATCTTCAATTTGGATTGATCTCGAATAAGAGTTTTGTTTTTCATTTTTCCTTCATTCTTTTGTTTAGATTTAGATGGATCACAATGGATCTAAGTGTGTTTATGAGTGTTTGAATCGGGTATCACAATGTATTTATGGGTTTTATGAAAGTAATCACAATGTATTAAAGTTTGTTTCGTGCTGCCAACCTCATAGTGTCACACTATTTTGCGTAATGTGGTACAACGGATATCACAACGGATATCACAGTCTGTTTCTTGTATGTATCTTATGTATATCTTCTTTTAATATTGTGATCTTAGGTATCACAATATGCATCTTGTAGATATCTTGGGTATAACCTTGTGGATTGTTTGTGTGTAAATTTTTAAATAGTGTCTGAAGTTTTTTAAGTATTACAATGTGTATGTTATGATCACATGATGTTTGCCAGAATAATTTTCGACAGAAAGAGGAGAAAGGAGAGATCTCCAAAAAGACTACTTTACCCCTAAATATTATCCATATATTTAATTTTTTTGAAATTAATGGATAACCACCAAAATTAACTTTATTAATATCACGACGTTCTGAACTCAACTCACGTACAACTTTAATGGGCGAACAACCAACCCAATAATAAGAGATTGAAATTGGATCTCATAGTTATCCATAGGGGCTTTGATTCTTTTGTTAACCCAATAATTGGTGTTAATTATGTGAACCAATCTTAGCCCTTAATCCTTGAAATTTATGGATTAAATTAATCATGCAATGTTTGTAATAAATGAAAATCGAACAAAAATAAACAGTGGAAAAACATTTTTGAACAGGGGTATTTGTGGAAAAGATCATGACATATGAATACTCTTATTGAACACCTATGGACACCATACGGTTATGAACACATTCTTATGAACAACTATGAACACCTTCGAGCACAATCTTGTGAAGACCGTATCGTTATGAGCACATTATTATGAATACCTATGAACATCATTTATAATGAAATTCAGATTAATATGGTAAACAAATTGAGTATCATATGGGAACATTTCGAATATGAATCTGCAATATGTTAACTTTGATTAAATATTCACTACAACAAAAATTATTTTATAGGACACCTACAATGAAAAAGCATCATAAAAAAATACTTTATAGGACCAAACCATAAAACGTTTAAAAGCGTTACAATAGGTTTTTAGGACGCTTTAAGGCGTTTAAACATGTTTTTTACGATGCTTTTAAAATAAGTGTCCTATTAGCTATTTTATAGGACACTTTTGAAAAATGTCCTATAAATCCATATTTTTATATAAGACACTTTTGTTTATAGGACACATTTGTTTATAGGACACTTTTCAAAATTGTCATATAAAATAGTTAATAAGACACTTATTTTAAAAGTATAGTAAAAAATTGTTGAAACACCTAAAAGCGTTCTATAAACCTATGGTAACGTTTTTAGATGGGACGCTTTATGATTTGCTCCTATAAACTTGTGTCCTATAAAGTATTCTTTTAGGATGCTTTTTCATTTTAGACGCTCTATAAAATCATTTTTGTTGTAGTGATTGTTTACGTTAAAATTAACATAATTATCCCAAAATCTTGAAATATGATGGTACGATAATTGATCTATAAAAGAGGGAGACTAATTACCAAGTGAATTTTTTCTCACACACATCTACATCAAAACCAACTTTTTACATTTTCAATGCTACAAATGTACAAAAAATTCCGTGCATAGGAGTGTCAATAGCATTGCCCTCTATAAAAAACATGCAAAGAATAATAATCTGTAAATCTCATTAAATACCATAAAAGTAACTCACACATAAAAATTACCTATTTGCCTTTAGTTATTAAATCAAACATTTGAAGTAACCTCTATTAAAGAATAAATCTTATTGGTCCAATAAGTTCACCAAGTTAACATCATATTCTTGGTTAGTAAAAAGATCGTGTGTATATATATATATCGTTGATTTATGGTTGAGATTGTTCTTTTAGTTACCACAAACTAATCCGTTCTTTCTCAAATTGCTTCCTATAAATATATATAAATATACATAGATTATTTTGAGAAGTGGTAAATATATATATATATATATATATATATATAGAGAGAGAGAGAGAGAGAGAGAGAGAGAGAGAGGGTTGGGTTCGCGTGAGACCAGCCTGTTTTCGTGAGATCCGTAAGACCACATTTTTACACTTAAAACTTCACAATAAATCACTGTGAAGGTAAAAAAAATTCGAACCTTCACATCAAAACATTATGAATGTTACCTTTACAATGTTTTGCTGTGAAGTTTCAAATGTAAAAAAGTGGTCTCATGAAAACATCAACTTTTTTTTACCTTCATAGTGATTTGCTATGAAG
This sequence comes from Silybum marianum, assembly GCA_036898165.1. Taxonomy (NCBI): domain Eukaryota; kingdom Viridiplantae; phylum Streptophyta; class Magnoliopsida; order Asterales; family Asteraceae; genus Silybum; species Silybum marianum. The sequence goes on from CM072543.1 coordinate 24,967,660, forward strand.
TTTCAAGTGTAAAAATGTGGTCTCACGGATCTCACGGAAACATGCTAGTCTCACGTAATCTCAAGATATATACATAGATTATTTTGAGAAGGGGTAAATATTTAAGAAAAAAAAACAGTGATCCTAGACCTTCATACGGTGAAGATCGGATTTGACTAATCAAAAATTGTGGCTTGGTCAAAATTTACGGCTATGCGAAAAATAAAGGGGGTGTAGTTTTGTAACTTTTACCAATAGGCGGCAAACGAGATCATATGTAAACCCGTGTAATTCACATATGAACTATTTAATTGATTCAAATATGAACCCGTATGATTCACGAATGAACTAATTAACTGATTCACATATGAACTAACTAACTGATTCATATATGAACTAATTAACTGATTTACATATGAACATGTGTGATTCACATATGAACTAATTAACGGGTTCACATGAACATATACTTCATATGTGAATCACACGGGTTCACATATGAACTCATTTGCCGCATATTTGTAAAAGTTACCAAACTATCCGTCTAACTTCCGCATATCCATGCCAGAAATTATCCGGTGTTCACAATCAAAGCCGTAAATGTTGACTAGATGAAGACTAGGATCACTTCTTTACTTCTCAAAATAATTACCATTTCTCAAATGAACTTATCCATATATATATATATATATATATATATATATATATATATATATATACAGGAAAGGGTTTAAATGCGAACTCAAATTTGGTTGTGAACGTGAGGATAAAGGAGAGCGCGACACGTGTCCCATTCAGTCTGAATGTATTCAGACTGAATGTTGTGTTATTCACTTTGAATGCATGTTATTCATACTGAATAATGTATGAAATTCGCCTTCGTTATTCATACCGAATGCCTTTCATTCTTAAGACTGAATGCGACACTTGTCGCGCTCTTCTTTTCCTCATGTTCGCAACCAAATTTGAGTTCGCATTTGAATTTTCTCCTCTCTCTCTCTCTCTCTATATATATATATATATATAGGGAGGGATCATACGAGCACCTCCCCTCTTTAAAGGAACAAATGAACAATTTGTGGACCACATATGATGTGGATCCCATAAAATATTAAATCATTTCTGATTTAATATTAAATCATATTAAATCAAATGATTAAATATTATGTGGGACCCACATCATATGTGGTCCACAAGTGTCCCTTTAGAAATCAAAAGTTCTCATTTGAACCTTCCTCTATATATATGTATATATATAGGCACAAGATCGTGTGACAAGAGTTAATGTGAGAAGCGTAAGAAGGGATCTGGACCCTTGATCACCTTTAATCTCAAATCCACCCATGAATTACGCTTCAAACGAGGATTGATGCGGTGCATCGTTGTGCATCTTATATATATATATATATATAGGGTTGGTTTCCGGTGAGAAGTAGAGTTAAGGTGAGAAGCGTAAGAAGGGATCTCCACCCTTGGATGCACATTAGGATGAGATGCACCGAGTATTAAACACTTTCATGAAAAAAAATATTCAAAAAAACAATGAAACCATGAAGTTTGTACGGTTTGTATAAATTGTTTGGTTTGTATTTGAAATCTCCCCTATATTATATATAGATAGAGAGAGAGAGCGAGCGAGAGAGAGAGAGAGAGAGGAAAGTTCAAATGTGAACTCAAAATTTAGTTGCGAACATGAGGACAAAGGAGAGCGCGACACGTGTTCCATTCAGTCTGAATAATGAAGGGCATTCAAAGTAAAGAATGAAGGTTGTGGATCCCAGAATATGTTCAAGTAATAAAACTTTTAATAAGAACACAAAGAACAAGCAATTAACAAAGATCTGAAGTCGGATATCTCACTTTTATTGAATATAATATAACAGTTCTCTCTCTAGCAATTTAGCTCTCAATATATCGCGCACACATACAATGACCCCTATGCGCCTATTTATATCAAAGGATTAAACTATATAAGGAAACAAGGAGAATGACATTATACACTTGCCATGTTTACAAACGTTTCCTTATTTTGACACAATTAATTTAAATCCTAACAATCTCTCCCTTTGTGTCAAAATGAATCTTCATCTCTTCTTCAGCTCGAACATTCTTTCAAATCTTCTAAGGGTCTGTCGGTAGATGATGCGCTTGTCAATCAACTCGATCGCATTCAGCAGATTTTCTCTGTCGTTCGCTTTAAGCTGCTGCTTCTTACTTCTTCTTTGATCAGCACTTGCTTCTGCAGAAAGTCTATTTCGAATAGCTAATAATGTTCCGTCAGAATAAGAAGCAACTTCACCAAATCTCAAAAATCTCATTTCTCCGTTAGGCTTCATGTATACAGCTCCATGGGCTGGCCGGGTCATCACTTGAGTCACTTTCATATTCTTTAGGCTAGGGAAATCTTGATCAGACTTTGGCAGATACACTTTCTTCTATTTACTTTCTACAGCCCTTTGGAAATCATGAAGATAGCTGTATCGAAGCTCCTTTTGAATATGCCTCACAATTGCTCTTAAAGCTCTTTGTTCATCCTCCGATCTTCTGGTTTTGTCTTTAAGCTCAATATACAAAGTTTCCATATCCGTCACATCCAGTCTAGCAAAGTCAGCCTCAGAAAAACAATAGACATTTCCATCAAATCTTCTTACTTTGAAAGTTGGAAATTTTATTTGAAAGGCTTTATCACATCCGATCTCCATGATAGTGACAATTCTGTGTCTAGAAACAACTTCTTTAGGATCCTTTGCTTTAGTCTTCAGTATGCTCACATATTCCGTTACTTGAAGCGGATCCATTTCCATGATCATATGTATTCGAGATAGATCCTCTGGTTTCTTCTTTTCCACAAAGATCTTTTGCATGGTTTCTTCTAAGTACGCAGTTCTGACTTGTGGATTTACCCATTTGTTTTTTGAAAGAATTCTTTCCCAACGAATTTGATGCGGTAGCAGCGGTGTTTGATCAATATTTGATGGTAGAAATTTCTTTTTCGCGTGCATTAGATTCACATATCTTCTTCTTTCAGCACGGGTTCATATGGATCACGAAACCAGTTTCGGACTGAATCTCTCAAATGCTGAACATTTACTTCTTCTTCATTTGCTGTTTCAGCAGCTTGCGATCCACTCCTAATTTCAAATTCTACCGCGGGCTTTTCAACCATTGGTGGATTTACTTGTTGTTGTGTGGGAGGTGGAGCAGAGTGTTGTTGTCTTGATGGTGGAACTGTAGAAGAAGATGGACCAGAAGTTGTAGTAGAAGATGGTCGAGATCGAGCTTGAGTTCTTGTAATCTGGCAGCGTGTCTCCCCCTCAGGGCAATTTGGACCAGGCGCCGGATCATCCTGATCGATCGACGATGTGGAACAGACGCGGCGGGACGACAAGACTCTTGAATTTCAGTGCGAAGAGCAGTGATGGCACCGAGAATCTCATCAGTTGTGTGCTTTTGTTTGTTTTCCATGTCAAGAAGTTGTGACTCAATATCAGCTTTGAACAGGTCGAACTCATAGCGAGTGACATTCGGATTTTCAAGGTTGCTACGAAGAAGACCCATTAGTGTATCTCCAGGTAAGCCTCGAGTTGTAGCTTCAGCATACAAGTTGGCATATAACATGGACATGAGTTCATCATTGTTATACTCATATCTATGTGGTGATGGTGGTCGATTCCGAGGAACCGGATGCGGATCAGGATGCTGAGGTTGTGGAGGTGGAGTACGACTACTGCTTGGTCGGGAAGAGCTGTCCTGATTCGGATCTGGCTGCCGGGAGCGAGCAACTGCAATTACTTCTTGAACAAGATCTTTCATTTGAGCAGTCATGCGAATTTTGTGAGCATGTAGGGAATCCTGAGCTCTTTTATACTGTGCATCAATGTAAACTTGAGTCTCGGGACAGAGAAAAAAACACCGGGATCACTTAGATTACCCATTGACACCACAGTTGAATCAACTGTGTGACCTACATTCAGCATCAGCAATGATGTAACGCTGGTAGTATTTCCTCCCAATCCTCATGGAATGTCCGGAATGGACATCACTAAGGGAGTTCCGACTGGGCCACGAAGGCTCTCAGTGTGTACAGGCACATGTTCCCTAGGAGGCTCTAGACTCGATGTGCACTCAAATAAATTCGAAGCAGGTGAGCTACTGCTTTTTGGTTCAATAGCTATGTCTCCCAAAGAGAGAGCAGCTAGATGAGGAGCTAAACTCACAAGTATATCTGAAACCGTAGGCTGTTGTGAGCTTATGGAGTGGCTGGGAGGGGTGTGCATTTGCGTTGATGGGCTAACAACGGCTTGTCCAATGTTGGAACTCAACGAATGAGTAACAACAATAGACTCGGTAACCTGGTTAGAGGTGAGAGGTGTCTCACTCTCCGTAATATTCACCTCTCCTTCACTCACTCGCATGTCAATATTTTCAACTACTTCTCCCTCCGTTCTCCTTATGTCTCCAAATAATTGGTCAAGCGTAGGGTCAGGTTTAGGTTCAGAGAATTGCTCAAAGTCAAAAACATCATTAGTAGCCTCCGATGAGGTTTCAGGAACCGAAGGTTGTCGGCCGATCCGGTGAAGGGCAGCATCTTCCGCAGCATCAATGCGTTGACGTTTTCTTCGAACAAGGTCATCAGAAAAAGTGTCTTCGGTATCAGATTCGGACGATGGTTGATACACTCGACTTCGGCTAACGCGCACTTTAACCGGCGGGTGGATAGAGCGATAGATGGAATGGTCGGGGCAACGGTAGGTGGAATAGGGATTTGCTGATTCGATGCACCTCCCACTTCATTTCCCCTTTCATCCTCTGTTCTCTCAACACCCTGTTCAGGATCTCCTTGATCCTGAACCTGCTCATCTAATCTAATACCCTCGCCCACTCCTTGATGTTCCTCATGGATTGGCTCTTCGGCAGGCTGTCTCGGTTGTTGGGGAGCCATTAAGCCGATACTCTCCCTATAAGCTATCACATTAGGTGCATCTTGATCAGCAAGGGATAGTAAGGCTTCGGGTAGAGGCATTGTGAAAAGAAACCGAGTTTTGTTGAGCTTTAAGTATTTTTGAACAAACGATGGTCCAAGTGGAGAGCCATTGCGTCCTGGAATTTCCGCACGTGCATTCATCGTCCGATAGATGGCAATTTGAAAGAAGAGTTGGAATGGAATAAATTCACGCGCTCGTTGGTTCTCTTTATCGGCGGCAAAGGCAACGAGGTCGTTCCAAATAAGTGACGCATAGTCGTAGTGACGATTGTAGATGAACCCGTGGAAGATGCGTAGTACGGATGCGCTGGCCCGATCCATTCCGGTGTGCTTGCCTGTGAGACATCGGTTGATTAGTGAAAAGATAGTGAAATAAAGGTGGGGCAGAAACATCCGTTTGAACTGGCCAAGGGAAGTAAGATCCTCGTTATCGTTGTAGCCAAGAGCTCGGAAGTCACGACACATTTCGTCCTCGTTTGGTGGATCTTCAAAGGTGTCAAGGCCGGGACGGAATTTGCAGCCGGAAGATGGAGAATGCGCCGGAGTCTAGTTGGTGTGAGTTTGGTAACAAACTCATCTATTTGCGCGGTAAAGTGATGGTTGCCTTCCACCGGGTGATATTCCAAGGTGTACCAGAATTGTTGCAAGTAGAATACAGGGACCCAGTGTTCGAGTGTGAAAGAAAATCGAAGGGGATGGTTGCGTATTATCTCCATGACGATGGGGTGATCTAAGGGCATGTCGAAGTTGAGACGATGATTGTTCGGTTTGAGCTCCCGCGATGTACCCGGGGGGAGTAGGATGTCATCTCGATTGGCCGCGTTGATTCTGGGTGCAGTGGAACGCTCAGAAGGCATCGGGTTCTCGTCATCAGACATGTTTGGATCATGGTAAGCCGCCATTAGAACTGAAAGCACATAGTTCAACCACATATGACAAGTTAGAAAAAAAATTCTCTAAGGATAGATGTCGGGCCAAGAGGAGGCGATAAGAATTTATGTCGTGTATAAGGGAACGATATAAACAGTTGTTAATTTTGTGAAGAAAATCTAGTGAGAATGTCGAGCCTTATAGAGCCGACATACATAGATGTCGCGTGTCACAGGCTGACAAAAAACATAGATGTCGCAATTTGAGCAACAAATTTGATTACGTGAAAGTTTAATTAAATGTCGAAACGAATGAATAGTATATGGAAAAAGAAAATGACGATTGGTTCTTTTGACATTTGTAGAATTCGAAAAAGAAGTTTTGTCTTTATTGCGGGATGACGACTTTGGAGTGCGTTTGTCTTTTTCAACCCGTACTTGTTTGGTCTTTAAAGTATGAACAGTTGAAACATCAACAGGACCACAGTTAGTATTTTTTGGGAAAAAATGAGTTTGATTCCTTTGGTTAGAATGATTGTGTTTATTTTGACTAGTGGAACATTCATTCTGAACATCCGGAATCAAAACTGTTTCGACTGGTTTCTTTCCTTTGTCCTAAAATTTCGTATGACTTGGAAGTGTAGGATTGAAATCAAAGTCAGCATTCATTTCATTTAAACATTCGTTGGTTTTAAGTTGGGAAGGATTTTCATCTGGAAACTCCATTTGCTCAAGGTCATCTAATTCAGTATTAATTTGGTCGAGAGAAAGGGAACTTTGTTGTTTAGGAGGGAAATAATTTGGATCCAATTTAAACAACTCTTCACAATCATCTAAATAAGTGCCAACGAAAGCTTTACACGAAGAAATATTGGAAATTGTATCAGTTTCGTGGTTTTTGGTTAATTGTAAAGCCTCATTTTCAAGTTTTTGGATTTTTGAAATTAACGCCTCTTTTTCCTTGTCTGACGAAGAACGTTCCGATTCCAACACTTTTTCAAGTTGAACAATTTTCTTTTCTAAGAACAAGGTAGGAATATATGGTTTAAATTCAGGAGTTTGATTTTGAATTTCTTCGTCAGTATAAGATGGAAAATAGTCATCTGGAAGAGATTCTTTTGAAGATTCCTTTTCTACTGTTTTAGGATAGCAGAAAGGAATTTGATGAAAGTTCTTGTTTTTCCTATTCAAATCTTCCCTTTCTTCGACGTCGGAATCTGACTTCATAAATTGAATTTTGTATTCCGGACCAAGGTTTAGATATTCAAATGTATAGATAGTCGGTGTATTGTAGATGGCCTTTTCTAAGCATTTTGGGTTATCAAATCCTAATCCAACCTTTGAACTTAAATCTTTTGGAGCGTTTAAGTGAATTGTTTGCTCAGTTTGACCAATCTTGTATAGTTTGAGTTCCAAATCCTTGAGTTTTTCTAAAAGATCTTTTCTTTGTATGGTGACAAACTCAAACTTTGATGAAAATTCTTTTGTCTCACGTTTAGATTTGTCAAGTTGATTTGTGAGATCCGAGATTTGTTGTTTTAATTTTAAATATTCGTTTTGAAAAATGGTTTTCTCCTTTTGATGATTTTGTGCAATACTTTGAGAGGTGGCAAGTTCACATTGGACAATTAGCAGTTGATTGTGATTATTTTCTAGACGTGCTTCTAAGTTGGAAACCAAGAGTTTCTCGGTTTGCAACTTAGATTTTAATTCTTTCAATTGTATCATCAAATCATGCATTTGGGAAACAAAATTGTCATAGTCAGAATTGCTTACCTTGGGTGTGTAGTCGGAAGCGTTAGAAGTGGAATAATCAGAGTAAGCCATCAAACTGAAGTTTGCTTGTACCTCGTTTTCCATATCATCATCATCATTAACATGATTGAGCCAATGTTCATCTTCCGCCATGAGTACTTTTCCGACCTCCTTTTGTTTAGCCAACATCAATTTGTAAGTGAAGTAGTATTAGTCTTTGACTATTGGCCTTTTGCATTCACGGGCATAGTGGCCAAATTTTCCGCAGTTGTAGTACAGGCTCATTTCACCCTTGAATTTGTCTTTCGGTTTGGGTGGTGGACGAGATTCTTCTCTCCTTGGTTTAGGCTCAAACATAGCTTTGCGCTCATGATTCTTTGGTCCCGAAGCATATCGTTGTTGATTTGGATTTGAGCGACGAGAGAACTTTTGTTGGAACGATTTTGTAAGCAAAACCAATTGTTGTTGGAATTTGGCAATTTCCGGATCATAGTCGAACTCTTCGTCCTCTAATTCAGGAATGACGTCTTGAGATGTGCTTTGGGATAAAGAAGTGGTTTCTTTTGCGACTAAGGCGATTGGATCGGAATTCTTTTTGATTTGGGTGTTTGCCCCCATGGTTTCAAGTACCTCCTCTTCGTCTTGTTGTAGGGTTTCTTTTTGCTGTGTTTTATTTGGTTGGCAAAACGACGCCATTCAGGTTGAAGGTTGCTAACAAACTTCACGTTGTTCTCGATCTTTGTCTTACGAATATCGTTTTTGCTTAATTGGTTCACCAATTGAACAAAACGAGTGTAACTATTCGTAAGGCTTTCACCCTCTTTGGCTTTGAATTCTTCGTATTGAGAGATGCAGTTTGTGATTTCAGTTGAGTCCCAATTTTTGTTCCTAGCATAAACTTTTCAATCCTACAAACATAGGATTTTAAAATCCTTGGCGAATGCTTGGGATTTCACGGGATTTCGTAGGATTTGTATGAAATAATGTTTTAAAAATGTTAAAAACATTTGTTTTGTAATAATTGATTAATAAAAAAGCAATTTAATTTTTTTTATAATTTTTTATATTTTTATATAAATTATTTATAAATAATGGAATTCCAATTCCATTCCAAATCTTACAAACCAAACACACCTATGATTTTCAAATCCATTCCAATCCAAATCCCTTGAAATCCAAATCTTTCAATGAAATCCAAATCCCTCAAAAATAATCCCGCAAACCAAACGGACCCTAAGGATCATTTTGATATGGATTGTGAAATTGGCCAAAGTTGAGATTCATGACATATTAAGATGGTCACCTTAATTAAAATCATTCTTTGGTTTCTTAGTTTTGTTATTCGGTTACTTGCCTGAGTACAAGGAAAACGAGGCCATGAAATTACTAAGGATCATTTTGGAAGCGATTATGAAATTGCCCAAGGCCGAAATTGATGATTTAATAAGAGGACCGCCTGAGGAAGATGCAAAGCAAAAATACTCTTCTCGATTATTATTTCTTGCTGCAGAAATGGGTAACACTGCATTTGTAGTTGAGGTCATTCGATAATACCCACAAAGCTACATATACAAATTTAACTTTGTTACATATCTTTTCTCTTTTCTTGGTGTGTATTAAATCTATGGAAACGTCTTTTTCCACAATAGTTCCAAAAAATTGTGTGCATTTTTCTTCAAAAAACGAAGTTGGCATTCTATTTATATGTTGTAAAATCCAACTTAAAGATATGTACATTTTTGAAGTTGACATCTGCTATTTGACAAATTGTAAAGATATAGTAACCCAAGTTCAACCATTGGTAATAAACTGTTAGGAATGACTGATAAACCTGTGAAATTAGATTGAAATTAGATTAGTCGAAAATTTCCCCTTTCATGTAATATGAAATGTTTGTAATGGATGATCCCATCATTGATAAGTCTATGATAATGATATAATCTTTATGATGCTAGATGGTGGAGAGTAAACTTCCTAATTATCTTTGCAAAAAGAAGAATGCATTTGGTCTAACACCTTACGAACTGTTCATCAAGAACCATAAAGATATTTTTTTCGAAGAGGAAAAGTTGATGAAAGAAACAGCCAACCAATTAATGGTGGTTGCAGGACTTGTGACCACCATCTCATTTGCAACGATATTTACATTTCCAGGAGGATACAGCCAAGAAGAAGATACTGGTATTCCTATCTTCCTTCCAAAAACCATTTCCAAAATCTTCATAATATTTGATAGCTTGTCATTTTTATTATCAGCAACTTCAATAATGTTGGTCATAGCTTTCATTATGTTTGATCGACATCATAATTATATAATGGTTTCAACAACCCACCACATCAGAAATTCTATAGTTTTAGTTTTTTTTTCGATAACAAGCATTATAATCACTTATCTTATAAGCCTTTTCATTCTTTATCAAAGCCATTCTAAATGGATACCAATATTAATCACCATTTTTGCTTTCATGTCACATATAATGTATACCATCACCAACATTAGTAGTCAACTTAGCTTTAAATCGATGTCCTTTTAGACATTGCCTTTCCTCTCGATGAAATTCCATTTGAATTGATGTATATTTGTATGGCTATCAGCTCAATGTGGATGATTTTGGTGATGTATTTTCCAAAGACATATCATGTCAAATATTTGTAATCTTTTAATTTAAGCATCCAAGTTCTTTGTCCTTCCTCTGACTTCTATATTTTAATTGATTGTATCCTTTTTTATTGTCCTCAATTTTGGTAAAACCACGACAGATGTAAAAATAAGTTAGCTCAGGTTAACAAGAAAATATTAACATATGTTAACATAAAAACATCACATGAGAAAACAAAATACAGTAAATAAAAAAAATGTAATTAACACATCATTAGTAAGCATCAAAGTTTTATTTCGTGCAATGAAATAATATAATATCATTAAAGTAAAACATAATTAGCATTGTTTGACAATGTAAGAATAACATAAATGTCGCTAATATTAAATAATAAATTGTTGTTTCATAAGGTGAAACAATGTAGTGTTGTTTCACAATTTAAAAACAATACAAAACAAAAGTTGATATGAAGTGGGATGTGAAACACTAAAGTGTTGTTTCATATTGTGAAACAATACAATGTTTCACGTGGTAAAACAATAGAATGTTTCACGTGGCAAAACAGCACAACATTTCACATGGTGAACAATGTATTGTTCTTTCATCTAGGGGTGCTCACGGGTTGGGTTGATCGGGTTGAAGACATTTCAACAACTCAACCCAATGTTTGTGGTTTGAAAAATCTCAACCCAACCTAAATGAAACCAAAGTGCAATCTAACTCAACCCGACCCGTATGGGTTGGTCGAGTTGATCAGGTTGATATAAATCAAAATATTCTCCTAACCTTGAATATGTTGTTTTTATTAGTTCACTCATAATTGCTTTTTCATCATCAACCATTTGGTACAACTTATTCACGCTTCTAAAATCTTAAGTATATCACATTCAATTAATTTTCTTAATTTACATTATATATGTGTTCACGATTACTGAACATATATATATATATATATATACAAAGGCATTATATATAGATGAAGAATAAAATGAAAATATAGGTATATGAAGAGGGTGCATGATGGTGTAATTATCAAATGTACATATTAACAGAGACTCAACAATCATATTGGATGTCGGGTTGGGTTGAGTTCAAATTAAAGTAACTCAATATCAACCCAATACACACGGTTTGAAGATTTTATAACTCGATTAGACATCGGGTTGCTTCGAGTTGAGTTATTTCAAGTTGGGTTGGGTTTTTTAGCACCCCTAGTTTCATCATATGAAAAGAAACAAGAAATGGCGTGAAATACCAAAGTATGTCACAAGATGAAATGACATACGGGTTAAATCACTTTTATTGTTTCATTACAAATTGCAATGAAAAGATGAAGAAATCGGAGAAAGAGCTAGAGGAAATAAAAAGGTCAAGAATCAAATGGTATAATGAATCAATTATCTGCAGGTATCATCCCTCCCCAATAATCCGTGATAGAATGATTGGTCCAAGACCACGCTCAGAAACCATTCATGTAGAAATTGACAGACAAAATGGAGTATATTCCTATGGACTAAGTGAATGGGTGGAAATTGACAGCATTCTCAAAAGAGCAAAAACAAGTACCGAGATTAAGTTATCAATCACATCATTTTGTTTGTTTACTTGTAAATATTTCATATACCTTACTTTCATTCATTCGTTCGTTTGTAAATACTAGACAGTTTAACAAATAAAAAATCTCAATAGAAAAGGTCAAAAGCTTGTTTGGGTTAAAAAATCACACCTACGACCAACGAGAATAATACTCACTCTATTTGGATAAAAATATCCACAACTGACGACCGTGGACTAAAGCGTTCGACCAAAGATACTTTACAACTCATTATGGCTTCGGAGTCAATGGTCGAACGAAACTCCCGACAGTATTCTACGACTTTTGAGAAACCAGCGATGATCAAATGACCGTTGGACGGTTACGACATCATTATGGTCATTCAAAGCCGCAATTAATGGCGCACGGACGTTACATTCAAAGTCACGATTAATGACGTGACCGTTGGACGGTTACGGTCAACGACATTAAGGACATTTCTGAAGATTATTAATTACAAACGACAGTTACAAATCGCACCGACTATAAAATCAAGGCTAAAATCAACGAAGAAACCCCGATCGACCATTTCTGCGCTCCGGAACTACGAACCATACAATAGCATTCTATATTTTATTCGATATTGTTGTTCTTGTATTTCTACTGTAATCGTACGATCACCACTCTAAAGGCCGACGTCCTTGCTTGACGTCACGTTCCCATAGGACATCGACGATATCTCCTATCGTCCGCGGTTTTTACCCTCGACGGGGTTTTTCGCGTCATCAAAATCGTTTGTCTTATTTACGTTTTCTCCGTTATTTTTCTCTTATTTTTCGAAGGTTCAATCTATAGTTGATAAAGTCCGCACCCCTACCTTAAATTGTTTTTTATGCAATTTTTGGAACAAACAGTTGTGCTAAAATAAACGCTGGTACAATTTTTGGCATCAACAGTTTGGCGCCATCCGTGGGACCCAACCAAGGATTTCCTTCGAAATAAATAAGAAATTTTTACTAACGTATCTTTCTTGAAGATCTCAGTTTCTAATGTGTCGACCGCAAGTTTTCATCATAGACGCAAGGATACAAGCAAAATTTCGAAGACGCTCATCGAAAGAATCGCTCAATCAAATGAGCAAAACTGTGAAGCACATCGAGGTATTATATATCTTTGACAAAATCCCCCTACAAGACGATCACGAGTACCACCTAGTATATCCTATCAACGGATTCATTTTCCTTTCCCTGTTCGCCAAAAGTCACCAGACAGGTAACTAATTCCAAAAAGAGCTTAGAAAAAACATTTATCGACACTAAGACACATATAATCGCGACATCCCATGCAGTGGAATACGGTACACTTAAAAGAATTAATTTTTATAATCTTTATCCGTTGTTCGATTGTTATTAACGTTCAAGATGCAAGAAATGAGTACTAACTATGAACATTTGAGGGTCGTTGTAACACCGCGGTTACTAAACAAAAACTTACCAAACCATCATTAATTTAACTTAGTTTCAAAAACCTCAAAATACGGGATAACACTTTACAACCCAAAATACATAGTTTAAGGCTTAACAATTTCATAAGAAACCATGACATAATCATCGGGGACATGTCTACCCGGAAAGTTCAAACTATATACAACCCAAAAGCATAACATATACCTATAACAAAAGTAGGCTTCACACGTCAATCTCTAAATCGATCATCCAATTTTGTTCTTAACTTTGCCAACATGCCCTTAAAAGTTAAAAACACTAAAAGGTAAGCTATAAAGCTTAGTGAATTCATGAAGAAATATGTGGTTACAAAGTATTATGTAAACATACGTATACTAGGAAACGAAGAAAGGCTCGAGAACAAGTTTACATAGAAACAATGAAACAACTTAGTTATACCATATGAAGTCATATATATAAAACGTACTTTCAAAGAGGGAATCACAAAGAAAACATCAATACAATCAACATTAATTTTGAGATCATGTAAGTTCAATGCCAATTAACTTTTACACAAACATAAGACTTGGCACCGAATCCGTCCTTCATCTCCCGGGTTGTGGCAAAGTCCTAGACTCACCCCCTGACTCCCACTGGGCAGTGAGTATGGCAGCCCCTCCGATTGTCTTACCGGACTCTATGGTATATCGACTCAGCGCCCAAAACGCACCACAAGCTCAATATTAATAATATGACAATTCAAGGGAATATTTAGGATCTAGCATGATTCATGGAAGAACAAATAAGCACATATGCATATATAACCACAAAGTAACACATATGTCCACATAAACTCACTGTGTTGTTCATTGAATTTGATTAATCAAACCGAAAGCCAAACCGAAAGGTCGAATCCTAACTCCTGTTCAATGGTTGGAAAAACACTTCCAAGGCCTTCAATTATACTTAAATTACACCTGAATTTCATATATAGAGTCCCATTAGCAAAGCACAACAATAACACAAACTTGACTCTTTTTAATTCGAGCATTCTACTTTGTTTTTACAATACAACATCTACTTGCAGACCTGTTTTGTACATCTTAAACTCAAAATCATCAAATGGCTTCTAAAGATGAAATGTAGCCCTTTATCCTACCTTTCTAGAGCCTATTTTTACAGATTTTTAGGATTTGTCTACAATTTTCTACGAAATTTACAATGCAGCAGCAAGAGGCTGTCAAAAATCAGCCTTAACACACAGAAAAGATGACCCTTTTTACCCATCTCAAGCTTGGAGTTAGATTTCGATGACTGAATACAAAACAAAATAGAAAATTCTAGCTTTCAAAAGCCTCTGACCTCATAGTTTTCTGATTTTTATGCGGTTTTTCAAAAATAGTGCTGTAACATGACTTTCAAACTCGAAAAATCACAATTTTGTTCAATTGAGTATCCAATTCCATTCTAATCCTAACCAAATTCAAATGGTAACTTAGTTTTGTCATTAACAAGGTAAAATCAACAAGAAACCATGGTTCATTCATCCATTTCTACAAATTTCATCAACTCCAACTTAGTATAGCAAATAGTCAGTTTGTTCTTATAGTGAAAACTCACACTTCTTTCCATCTTCTTGCAAATCAATCATGAAATCAAAGAATTACTTAAAGTATAATCATAATATAAGCATCATTTCATGATTTCTACATTTATCTTACACATGCATTAAACTTATCTCACCCAAACACCATCATACTTGATACAACTTCAAGAACAAGAACAAGGATGAGATTTACCTTCAATTTGTTGTTTAATCCTTGAGATTCAACCTCAATTGATGAAAAATGCACATGAAATTTCTCACACAAATCAAATCTCGAATTGGATCCTAAATTGACGGGTTAGTGTGAGCTTAGTGGCTGAAATGGGTGAAAAATTCGTTCATATTGACTAAAACCCGAGTTGGGTCGGGTTTGACCCGACTGGGTACCCATTTTGACCACTAAACACTAAAAATGTCATAACATTTTGCTCGAGACTCCATTTTCGATGAGGTTTTTGCCTACGTGTTCGTAACAGGATAATCTATAAGTTTCAATAAAGAAAATCCAGAAAAGATCACCCAATAAAAGCAGTTTTACATATTCGTACGAGTTATGCTTTCCTTTGCAATTTTGTCGTTTTTGGTTTTGGGCTCGGAATCTTGTAAATTTTTTCCAACAATTCCTAATAGGTCCAAAACTTAGTTCTAAAGCTTAACATCCCATAAACACCCACCGTTTGAGTGACGTGCGCGTGAGTTACCGAAAAAGCAACGTACTTTGTAAAACTTGGATAAAATGCTATCTACGTGACTTATCGACTTCCAATGCTTCTAACACTTCATATTAACTTATTGAAAGGTGTTTCAACCTTTACATCACCATTTAGATCACCCGTTCAAGTTTTGGGTAGATTTATCTCATTTAGGCATTCTAGTTATCTACCCAATTTCTATTTAAGCAATGTACTTTGTATTTTGAACCTTCACATTATCTAAATATGTCATTTGTGAGGTGTTAAACCAACCTTACCCTCTACATCTAGTTCCAACTAAGGGTTCCACTTATATCTCACTAAAACACTTAGCATTTTATCTAATTCTCTTCTTTTCTTTATAAAACACAATTAACACATAAAGCATGCTTTAACGTATAATACATATTTAAAATAACTAGGTAACATATTTAGGACAGTGGATGTTACAGTCATTGGTTCAACCAAAAACCACCTCGTAACTTCTCTCTTGTAGAATCACATGATTACCAGTTACGGCAAAACACAAGGTAAAAATAAATAGTCGCCAATTATTGTGACGCAAATTCCAACGTCGCAAGTTCCGTCGTCGGCAGTTTCATCACCACAAGTTCCATGGTCGTCGAGATAGGCAATTCACAAGTTAAATCATATGATCGCCAGTAATGGTAAGACGCAATTAAAACTCATGATCGCTAACAAAGGCGACTCGTACGATAAAACTATGGCCGAAGCGCGTATTCACTAACAAAGTCGACTCCCCGAACCTCGACCGGTCAAAATCCTTTTACTTTGGTATATGGTTATGAATCCATTTTACTAAATCGAAATAAGCTTACCGGTTGCACGACACACATCTGCCAATCACATATTAGTGAGTTATTTCTTCTAATCTGCTATTATCATTCTTTGACGAAACGTTACCGACTTAAGCATCGAAAGGGTCGTTGGTCAATCCAACGACCACCTCTATCTTTGGTTAACTGCAGAAACGCGCGATCTAACGATCTTCTACGATTAATACCGAAAGAATTCTTTTCGATATATGAGTATCGAAAACCTCTGTCAAGACTTTCAAAAGTTATAAATGTTTGTGAACATCACAAACGTTACTTGTGATTATTAATCCAAAGTTCATTTCTATCGATGGCTTACGTTGCATGACTTTCATGATTACCGTACATTATATAAACTATCTTCAATAGTTATATTAACTTATGCGTTGCAGGATCGTTGGTAAAACCAACGACCACCCGAATAATATTTATCTTTTGCAGGATCGCGAGAAATTATATGGATCGAATGATCAATCAATGATGTCAAATGTAACTTATACAAATTGCGAGTCCAATTGTAAGTTACTTCATTGTTCAAAACGAATCGTTGTCAAGCAAACGTCATTTAAGGACCCCTGTCAGTCAAGTATGATTGCCGCAATTCATAAAGAATATTCCTGTGACGTGAATACAATAAGTCGTCTAACCATTAATAGTCAGCGGTCTCATTAAATTTGCCTTTGTCGCAAATTACTTATCATTAAAATTTGTCTGTCGCAAATTACTTAAAATTTACCTCTGTAGCAAGTTGCCTCTATCGCAAGTCCTCTGTCGGACGAAATTTGGCTCTGTCGCAAGTCCTGTATCGGACGAAATTTGTCTTTGTCGCAAGTCTTGTCATTCATCCGACAGATGTAAATTACTTCCACATTCTTTTTGATATCTATCTATCAATAAGAATAGTTGCAAGATCGCATGATTGCACGAACGCTCGAACACACGTCGCATGTTGCACGATATAAAAGTCGCAGATCGCATGATCTCGCGAAAATACTTGCACATTCTTTTTGACATCTATCTGTCAATAAGAATAATGGCAAGATCGCATGATCGCATGAACTATCGAACACACATCGCATGTCGCACGATAAAAAAGTCGCAGATCGCATGATCTCGCAAAAACGAATGAATATCGCAAGGACGCACAAACGATTGAACGCACGACCAGCCGAATTCGATTGAAGAAGATCCGAATCACGGAAACTAAGTTCCCACTCACGACCCATGTAACAAGCTACACCAAGTAAGAAGTGTAGAACAATTAGTTCATAAGGACAGACGCTTTACGCCCAATCATTCCGGATAACGCTTGCATCCTCTGTATTACCAATACGTGGGAGTCATGACCCCACAAAACAAACAACTCACCTGGAAAGGGTTATCAACGGAATCCCCCGCTATGGGTCTCTTCTTCCTGGGAAGAGTAGATACGCTCGAAGGCATGACTACTTAAGACGTCTTCGCTTTCTTAGAACTCTCGGTTCTAGCAAACGGTTCCCTAACGGTTGACCCTAGTGACCTCCTCCTATCTAAACCCCGTCGAGCGGGGAGGATCCTACGACCGGCGAAAAGACCACAACTTTCTTCTGAAAAGTACAAAAAAAACGGGTATCGAAGCAAATGAAAATGATTACCTGCCCTCTCCTCTTCCTCCATCCCCTCCGAACGGAGGGAAGACCTGGAAGCTCCAACAAAGACAACGTCTTGGCGTTCCTCACCCCTAATATCATCGTCTTCCTCATCCTCTGACGTTTGAACGAAGAATGTACGATCAGGGATTCTACGGAAACGCTCGATTATCGCCGCTGAATTCGGGGAAGGAAGGAGTTCATGATTATTTTCTATCGGTCTTAAAGAGTTTCTTTTTTTTATATACTAAAATTCAGTTTTTTTGTATGAATTTTAAATTAGACCACCAACTTATTATTAATATTGAGTGATTGTTATTTAACTTTAATTATGGTAGTTAAACTAGATGTTCATTATTAATGATTGTGGTGTTGTTATATACAATTCAATATTATTTAAATATGTTATGATTAATATATGTATATAATTATTTGTATATTCTGGTTATTGCAAGTACAATGGCATGCGTATATTTCACTTGTTTTATGTTATTAACAATATAGAATCAATATATGCAAATTATTCTTTAATTATGCTATCATGCTTTGTTATGCATAAAATAGTTATTTGAGTATTTAATGTTTTTATGCAAATTATTAATAGTTTAACTATGTATTTAATTATTTGTAGAATTGATTTCCTCAAATAATATTCAAATATTTATCTTGATTATTAGTTCTTACTCATTATTTTCAATCTTAAATTTTGGAAGTTACACTTCCAACCCCGTATATTTTGGTCTTCTACCAAAAGCATTCAAAATACTATTAATGTATTAGAACATTGAAAAGTTGGCTTCATATGCCAACTTTATATTCCTTTTTTGGCCTCTTGCCAAAAGCTCCAAAAATGTCATTATGGTATTAAATTATCTGAATTTGATCTCATCTTTTGGATTTTGTCAAACCGGTGTAAATAGCCCTAAGGTTTGTAAGGACTTAAGAAATTCATGTGATTCCCCTGCTACCTGGAAATCCAATAGATTGTGTGATTTCCTTTCGTAAATTTTAAATATTGATTAAGTACTATCAACAAAAATAAAACATACAATAATCCAATATTATTATGGTAATGAAATTTTATATATAATATAATGATTATAGACCATGATTTTTAGAAAATCATATATTCTCCATTATCTATGACATCCCTGACTCGGAAGAACTTGAGTACCATTAGATAGACAACTATATAAAAACTATCAAAACCTATTGACCCTAAAAATCACCTGTTAAAATACAAGTAAATATCTGGAAATTTTGAGACAACACATCAGTGACAACCTTCATAGGGAATATCGTTAACTAGAATCCTCCAAGAACCGCGGAACTCCCTGAAAAAGAAAATCAGGAGTACCCATTACGATGTACTTCCCAAACTAATCATACAGTGGAATGAAACCCACTCGATTGCAAGAAGATGACTGATTTTAACAAAGAAATATTGTGTTTCAAAATTCATCTCAATCTTCGTGGCAAGGAACTCACAGAAAATTTCCACCTTTCATATATCAATAGTCATATTAATTAACCAATGTAAGCTAGAACATAACCTTCAAACAAGCTCATCAACCTACTGAAAGTGGTTGAGAGATATGACAAGGTTATTTCATATAACAATACTAAACATGCTCGGACAAAGAAAATTCCCATGGTCATTATGAAAGTGTTAGAAGTGGAAACGACTCCAAAGGACAGTGAGTTTCACACAGGTGGCATCTATGCACCCCATGGACAAGACCATGGAAAGGGTCAGGGTCATAGAAAGTGTTGAAAAAGATTTTTCAATCCTTGAAGTAGATATGCAACTACTACCCCCCCAATGATATAATGGACCATAAAAGAAGAAACACTCTAATAACAATGTCTATCAAAAAGAGAACAAGTTGGAAATGAACTATACAAATTAATTTAAGATTCATAGACCATAAATTTACTTGAAATTTATGTTAAGCATTAAATTTATTTCATTTGCTGATGAGAAACCAAATATTTAACTATTATAAATATAAAGAAATACATCAAATTACAAATATAAAACTCTCAATATTCTCCTTTCCATGTTGGAATTTATCGAGGAGAACTTGAGTGTTTTTGTGGGACCTCCCACATAATTATAAAAGATAGACTAATATTTACTCTTTCAACCAAAATACTTAGACGATGGACTGTCATTTTCTTGTTGGTACAAGCTTAATAGTCATTAAAAGACTATATTAATGAGAACCTTGCTAAAATATTCGTATAAAATGGAAATCATAATATAAGAATGGAAATGGGTATATATGTACATCAACTCTAATGATATGAAAGGAACATATATTAGAAAAATTATTGTGTCACACTAGTAGATTATCTAGGTCATCAAATCATATTATGTCACCAATAAAGAACTTTGGGACAATTACACATATATGTTTCGACATGACCTTGTGGGACACCATGGTTATGACATAATGATCCATATATTGAAAAATACATATAGACACAATATCATTCAAGTGAAAGGCAAAATAATACAATTAACCAAATTGCAACTGTTGACTTCTGCAGCACAAGAAGCAACACCACTATCATAATATCTCATCTTGAATACCTAAAACTTTTGTATACCCTAATTCGTAGCCAAGACAAGAATGAGACCATCCTAAAGCTAATACAAAAATATTCCATTCTTACAACGAATACAAGGTAATATCGATGGACATAAACAACCAGAGTGCGGGCCATTGAAGTATTTTATGGTTATGGTTTCGACACGATGAACGCATGTCATATCATTATTCACATGAAAAGTTTCACTCCTATCACTAGTTATATTAAGGGCTCACCACCCCGATTATCTCATCGAGTCTACATGACTTGGAATGTTGGAGAATTTACATCATAAGGATCAATGTAGAGTTTCCTATAACCTATGTATATATATAAAATAATCTCGTAAAAGTTGTCATCAAAAGAATATTGATGGTATCTAGGACATTGGTTATGCGCACCAATTTACCTAACTCTACATGGGGTTATGCAATATTACATGTAACTTTACTTATTTGTTTTTTGACCCATTACTAGTCAACCAGTATCATGCGTACCAATTGGTAACTGGATATAAGCCTGATATTTCACATTTACGCATGTTTGGTTGGGTAGTATATGTGCCAATTTGCGCCCCCACAACGCACTCAAATGGGTCATTAAAAACATTCAATATAAGTCGATATGAATTCCCAACAATTATCCGCTAACTTGAACCCTTGACGGGTGATCTCTTTACCGCTAGATTTGCGGGTTGTCACTTTGATGAGACAGTCTTCCCGTCGTTAGGGGGAGATAATAAAAAGGATTTTCAATGGGAACGACAAGAAGTCTCATAGAATATTCTCACACTGTCTCATTTTGATCCCCAAACTTCACCATGTAAAGTTAAAGTCAAACGAATCAGAGTCGATACCTGACACGTTTAATAAGTGGCAGGATCACATATACGAGCTGCAAAGATACCCACAAGGTTAAAAGTCCCCAAAAAGGGCACAACGCTGTTGGAAGTGCGTTGCAATTACACATGGTGGATGTGTAGTTGAGGTCGTGGCTCTCAAAAGGAAATGGGGGAAGCTACTTGGTTCGATAGATACTCATTCAAAGGAAGAGAAGAGTGAGGCACAACTATTTATCATCAACACATAAACCTTTAATGAGATTTTATCTGATTAAAACTATGTCTATGAATCATTACTGGAGGACGCTCCGAAGTTAATATTGAGTCCAGGGATCAAAGAAATCTTAAATGAATTATGAGAGTGCATATGAGTCGATGGACAAATCATACATACTTATTGATGATATATTCACATATATTGTTGCTCATGAGATGATCGAGCACGATAACATCGAACCATGCTCTTGTCAACAAAGAGCAAATTGACCTAAATGAAAATAAGCAAACCAAGAAAACTATACAAATGAAAGAGTATTTGGTCAGGTAGTGCTAACCCACCAAGTGTAGAGCCTGTAAGACATAGATAAATCATTTGTCAGAAAGCGTAATGAGACTAATTAAGTTATAATGTATAAGGCTTTCCTTTGGCGCAAGGTTTCTCACTACGCCCTAGATTCACTACGATAATACTTACTCTGACGTTATAACGTCTTGCTAATTAATTAGACTAGTAATTTCCGAAGGACCGAAAATGCAGCTCATGGATGTGGTTACTACATATCTCTATGGGGATCTAGATTAAGAGATATCTAAAAGTACTTGATGACATTATATCACCAGAAACCACAAAATGTGTTTGTAATGAAATTGAAATGCTCATTTGATAGATTAAAGCAATCTAGGCGGATATGAACACCTGCCTAAGTAAATACTTGAGTGGGAAGGGATATAAGAATGACGAATTGTGTCGATGCGTATTTATAAAGAAAACGAGTTCTAGATTTTCAATAGTAGTTTTATACGTCGATGCTATGAACTTAATAGACACTCTTGATGAAACAAAAGAAACCATAAACTACTTGAAATCTAAAGTTGAGATAAAAGATCTTGGGAAAACTCGTGTTTACTAGTTATACGAACTATGACACCGAGCTTGTGGAGTATTGATCCACCGATTCGCATATGTCCAAATAATCAGGCAATTTATTATGGACAAAGCGTATCCGGCTAGCACTCCCATGATCGGTCGTAATGTTGGATAAAAGGAAAGATCCACTTCGTCTAAAGGATGAGGATGAAGAGGTGATGGGAGTTGGAATTCCCTATCTAAGTATAATAGGTGCATTATTGCACTTAGAGCAATACACTTGACCGTATCTTGTATTTCTCAATAAATTCGTTAGCTAGATTTAGCTCAGCGCCAACGCAACATTAATGGAATGATATCAAATTTATATTTTGGAACCATTGATGTATGCTTATACTTCCCTTACAAATAGAAAAATGGGATTGATAATTGTTGGGTCACCAATGATTTGGTAATGAACCTTCTCTATTATTTGTTTGATCTTTTATAGGGTCTTTTGAAGGTCTGAAATATACTTCAAGTATTGAAAAGTCAAAGACTAATCAATCAAGGGTTGTACATCAAAAAATGGAATTTTGGATGTACCAACTAACTTCAATATTCAGATCATTTTGCCAAAGTCAAGATTGTTGGGTCACCATGGGTCACCGATGGTACACTTAAAAGTTATCAAAGTACTATGACATCAATACAAGATGAGGACATCAAGTTTGAAGTCATGGTCACCGACATTACAATCTTGGTCACCGAAATTGCAGGTATATTTTCTAAGGCTGTGATATCAAGTCACAAGGATGTACACTTTCAACACTTAGTGAAAGATGAAGTTTATCAAGCAAAAGCAAAGTGTACATTTATCATTTCTAGCCTTACAAAGTATCCACCGATATGATACATGGCTTCATGTATCACTTAGCAATTTCAAGAGATAAAGTTCTTACTCACAACAATTGCAAGATACGTGAGCTGCAAGAACTTGGGCATCAACCCTTAAATAAAGACATTCTCTTTTATTCTTATAAAAGGAATATTTGTCTTTTAGCTAAAAGGTTTGATGGGACTTCACAGAGCATGATGAAAAGAAGATAAAGTTATCTGATATTACGTGCTACAAGGAATGGTTCATCCATTATTCTAGTACAAAGGGAGTGGCCTCTTCCTTTGTCCATCAGATAAACTTCCAGCTAATCAATCCTTGACAGCTGTCCACTTGCATCCCTTGCATGGGCACTATAAAAGGAGACGAAGTCCTTCCCAGAAATCTCACGTCTTCAACAATACTTCTCTGAAAGTATTTGTTTGATTTTGCCAAATCTGTGTGCGCTAACAGTCTTATTTTAACTTCCTGTGTGTATAAGTTAATTACTGTTATTTAAGTTTGTTAGAATAGGTTGTCTATTCTTTTCCGCAACAAACTTCTGTGTGTAAATTTTTAATATTTATATTAAAAAATTTAAAAAGAGCAAAAATTGTGTGTTTGTGTTCATCCCCCCCCCCCCTTCTACAAACTCTTACTAGCTTAGCCATCTCCCTTCCGGGACTAACAAGTGGTATCAGAGCAGTTGGTTTAATCTCATAAACCAGATCTGTGATGGCTGCTACTTCCTCAAATGATGGTACCATGCAAACCTATTCCAGTAGCACATACGATTTAGGATCCTTGGCCAAACCTCCAAGGTTCAACCCAAGTAATTTTGGGTTATGGAAAAATCGCATGCTACTCTTTCTAGAAGGGATTGATTGCAGGTATCCCATCATTCTAAATGAGGGACCTTTAATTCCTAAAGTCTGGGTTCGCTATGGTCCACAAAAAAATACTGAAGGAAAGGATATAGAGTCTGATGAGGATAGGAGTGACAAAACAGGCAGGTATATCATCAAAGCCTTAAATAAGTATAATGAAGATGATAAACGCCTGGTTGCTCTAGATACTAAAGTTAAATCAGCTCTAGCTCTATCCCTTCCTGATGAAGTATATCACTCTCTTGTAAATCTTTCTTCTGCTAAAGAGATGTGGGATACTCTAGGTGTCTTATATGAAGGTACTAAAGAAGTGAAGAAATCTAACAGGATCTGTCTTGTTAGAAAGTATGAACTCTTCTCCCATGAGAAAGGAGAATCCATATCTGTCTACTTCAATCGTTTTAACTGTCTTCTAAATGATAAGGTTCTTGAAAGAGTTTATGATAATGAAGAAGTTCTCTGCAAGTTCATGGATTGCCTCCCAGACTTCTGGGAAACCATATGTACTTGCATTAAGCAAACCAAGGATCTTGATGTGATGCCTTTAACTGCTCTCTATGGGACTCTTCTTCATTATGAGCAAACCAAGAACCAAAGAAAGTCTCTTATAAAAGATATTAAATCTTCTTCTATTGCTCTAATAAGTAATTCTAAATCTTCTTCCTGTGTACCTAGAATTACTTACCCTTCTTCTTCTGATTCTGAAGGTAACCCTAAGGAAGAATCATCTCATCTATCAGATGCTTACTATAGTGCAGCTGATGATGAAGGTGAGGATTCTGCCATTGACATACTTTCTGATAGTATGGCAGTGATTGCTGGAAACCTTAAAAACAAAAGATTTTCTTCTAACCGTCCTAGATTTCAAAAGAAAATATTTCTCTCAAAAACCTTCTTCCGACAAATCCAATGAAGAATGCTTCAGTTGTGGGAAGAAAAGTCACTTTGCTTCTGAATGCAGATCTAAATCTCTCTAAATTCAAAACTTCTTCTCCTTCTTCTTCTGGCCATGACTTCTCCAAATCAGCTTCTAAAAAATATGAAGAGAGAAGTAGCCATCTCTCCAAGGAAAGTCCTGACTCTTCTAAAGAAATCTCTGGGTACAAAAAGTACAAAGCAAAGTTCAGAAGAGAAAAAGAAAAGAACTAAAACAGAGGAAAAACCTTGGTTGCTGAAACAGTATGCTGGGAAAATAAGCAAACCTCTGAGAGTGACAGTGAGTATGTCACAAAGTGTCTAATAGCCAAGATTGATGAAATACAAGAAATGGAAAAGACACTTTGCACTGCTCTTGTATCTACTGAGGAATTAACTTCAGGAACAAAGCCTCAGGTACATCCCTTCACCTCTCTCCAATGATCAAAAAGCTGATGCTTTTGATTCTTTAACTGTCGACTTCTATGACTTAAAGGATCAGAAGAAAAAGGCTGATATTCATATAAAATGTTTAAATGATCAACTTCTGTCTTGTTTTTCTAAACTTAAAGATTTTGATAAAATGAAAGCTGATCTAGAAAACCTAAGGTATCTAAATGACAGTCTTTCAGAAGAAAAATCAAAAGATCTCCAACACTCTTGAAAGAGAACAAGAGGTTCTGTCTAAATGGACCAGATCTTCTAAAGATCTTGAAAGAATTCTTCAAGATCAAATCTCCAGCAAGGACAAGATTGGACTTGGATATGGAAAAGATGATTTTCAATCTTCTGACCCTATTCCTCCTTCTGTTGAATGTCAAGGCTTTCCTGCTGGCTTCTTGTCTGATGACGATGATAATCTCTTTGGTTACTCATTTGAAGATTCTACCTCTGTTCATTCTATAAATCTTCTAGATATGCTAAAAGTAGAATCAAACTCCAAAAAGTTTGGAGTCTTTGTAAAAGCAAAAGAAGTTTCCACTGAACCTTTAAGAATTCCAAGTTCTTCTTCTTCCTCTCCTAAACCCGTTCAAAAGCTTTTAAGCTCTTTGAGTCTTCATGAGTCAAGGGACTTTCACAAGTCACCGACTACTCCTGCTTGTCACAACTCAAAAAGATTTTCTCAAAATAAAAAGTTTTCATCCAGAAGAAAATCTCAAGAAATTACTGATTTCATCCCTCGTTCTCTCAACTTAAAGAAAAAAAAAATCCTGGTAAAGGTATTCTTGGACCAAATCCTGATAAAGGTATTTTTGGATCAAAACCAGGTGTTGGTTATCCCTCTGCTTCTTTTTCTTCTTCTGATGCTCAAAGCTTTGATAAAATGGACTTTAATAGAGCCTTTTCTTTAAAGAAATGTTATAACTGTGGCAATACTCTCCATCTTGCAAAACATTATCCTAAGAATTCTGATGTTCCTAAAATGCCCTCTAACCCCAAAGGACCCACTTCAAAATGGGTACCAAAAGTCTAAATTTGTTTTTGGGTACAGGTACCAAACAAAGATCATACATGGTACATGGACAGCGGTTGTTCAAGGCACATGACTGGAAACAAATCTCTTCTCTCTAATTTCTTGCAAGAAAAAGGACCCACTGTTTCCTTTGGATGTAATGGGAAATGTGTCACCAAAGGCAATGGTACCATATCAAATGGAACCATAACTTTTTCTAAAGTAGCTCATGTTGAAGGGCTAATGTACAACTTACTGAGCATCAGCCAAATATGTGATTTGAGATATAAGGTCACCTTTCAACTCTGTGTTTGCTTGGTCCTTGATATGCAGAATAAAGTTGTACTAGCAGGCACCCGAATGAATGACGTCTACATCATCAACATGAAGGAAAATGCTATTGGAGAAGCTGTGTGTCTCCTCTCTCAAGAATTAGCCAAACAAAGTTGGCTATGGCATAAAAGAACTTTTCTGCCGTACGCACTCCTCAACAAAATGGTGTTGTTGAAAGAAAGAACAGAACTCTCTGTGAAGCTGCAAGGTCAATGCTGAGCGAATCCAAGTTACCAACCTATTTTTGGGCAGAAGCAGTTAACACTGCATGCTTTACTCAAAATAGGTCTCTCATAGTCAAAAGGCATGACAAGACCGCGTACGAAGTTTTCCATGGACGGAAACCTGCAGTTGACTATTTCCATGTATTTGGCTGTGCATGTCACATGCTAAATGACAGGGAACAACTTGGAAAGTTTGATCCAAGGTCTGATGATGGAATATTCATGGGCTATTCTCTCTCCTCAGGAGCCTTCAGAATTTTCAACCTCAGAAGACAATGCATAGATGAATCCATGCATGTGAAATTTGATGAGTTTGAAGTATCTTCATTATCTTGTAATGAAGAAGAATTAAATCTTTGAAAAAATTCATGTGTTGGTGAACTTCCTTCTTCCTCTTCTTCACCTAACCCTTCAAATCCTCAAGATAGTAACTCTCCTCAGCCTCCCATCAACACTACCTCACCTCAAGAACCCACTTCTTCTTCTCCACCTCCCCGAAACTAACTCTTCAGGAGATCTTACCCATCTAAACACAATATCTCCCACTAACCCCTCCTCACCATCTCAAAATCTCTCCTCTTCATCTTCTTCCATTCCTCCTCCCTTGCCTCCTGCACTAAAATGGACCATGGATCATCCAATAGATCAAATCATAGGTAATCCTCAAATTGGTGTTAAAACTAGAAGAGGCATCAGCAACCTGTGCTTGTATGTCAACTTTGTTTCTATTGTTGAGCCTAAGATAATTAATGAAGCCCTAGGTGATCCAAGCTGGGTAATTGCCATGCAAGAAGAACTCTCTAAATTTGAGAGAAACAAAGTCTGGAAGTTAGTTCCTCGTCCATCTAAACAAAACTATCATTGGAACAAAATGGGTGTTCAGAAACAAGATGGATGAAGAAGGAACTGTCATAAGGAATAAAGCAAGGTTGGTTGCTCAAGGATATAGGCAAGAAGAAGGAATTGACTATGATGAAACTTTTGCTCCTGTTGCCAGATTGGAAGCTATCCGAATATTTCTTGCCCATGCTGCTTACAAGAATTTTCGGGTATTCCAAATGGATGTCAAAAGTGCCTTCCTTAATGGTGAGCTGGCTGAAGAAGTGTATGTGAAGCAACCACCTGGGTTTGAAGATCCAGTCCATCCATATCATGTGTATATGCTAGATAAAGCTCTGTATGGACTGAAGCAAGCTCCTGGTGCCTGGTATGATACTCTCTCAGTTTATCTTCTTAAAAATAAGTATATACGAGGCAAAGTTGACAACACTCTCTTCTTCAAGAAATCACAAGGTAATATCATTCTTGTTCAAACTTATGTTGATGATATTATTTTTGGAGCCACCGATGAATCCTTGTGTGATGAGTTTAGTTCCCTAATGCAAAAAGAGTATGAAATGAGCATGATGGGGGAACTAACTTTCTTTCTTGGTCTACAGGTAAAACAATATTCAGAAGGTATTTTCATAAATCAAAATAAATATATTAAAGACCTTCTGAAGAAGTTTCAATTTGATACTTGTTCAACCATGAAAACTCCTATGGCTCCTCCTCTTAAACTTGATTCTGATCCTGATGGTGTATCTGTCAATATCACAAGTTATGGAGGAATGATAGGATCTCTTCTTTATCTAACTGCAAGTAGATCTGATATTATGTTTGCTACTTGTCTCTGTGCTCGCTATCTAGCTAATCCTAAAGAATCACATCTTTCTGCTGTGAAAAGGATTTTTCGGTATCTGAAAGGTACCATAAATCTGGGTCTTTGGTATCCCAAAGACTCAGGTTTCGATCTCATCGGGTACTCTGATTCTGATTTTGCAGGTTCAAAAATAGACCGAAAAAGTACTACTGGAAGCTGTCAATTACTTGGTGGAAAGCTTGTGAGCTGGTCAAGTAAGAAACAACATTCCGTATCTACTTCTACCATTTGCAGAATATGTGGTCGTCTGAAGTTGTTGTGCACAAATATTGTGGATGAAAAATCAGCTATGTGACTATAATCAGATTTTCTCAAAGATCCCAATATTGTGTGACAACTCAAGTGCAATAGCCATTGCCAACAATCCAGTGCTTCATTCAAGATCTAAGCACATTGACATCAGATATCACTTTATAAGAGATCATATCTCTAAAGGTGATGTGAAACTTCATTTCATTCCCACTGATTGTCAATTAGCTGATCTGTTCACAAAGCCCCTGGATGAAGCAAGGTTCAAGTTTCTCATCTGTGAATTAGGTATGATAAATATAGACTAATATATATATATATATATATTATAATATGTATGTTTATATTATATGTATATATATTATATGCATTTATGTATGTTATATATATTGTATAATATTAATATATGTGTCTATATATATATATATATAAAATAATAATAAATAATAATAATAATAACAAATATATATACACTGTCGGTGAGTGGACTCACCGACATGGCACCCTTCTCTCTCCTTCCTAAACACCTCTTTCACCTCTCTCATAAAACCCTAAAACCATACAACCACAAGCCACCATCACCTATCCACCGACGTTCCCACCTTTGAGCCACCAACAGTCACCGTCACCATCCGCCGACAACAACCGTCATCATCCACCGACGGTCACATATCCACACACCGATCTCTCTCTCTCACCGATCTCTCTCTCACACACACACACACCGAAGCCACCGATCTCTCTCTCTCACACATACACACCGAAGCCACCGATCTCTCTCTCTCACACACACACAACGAAGCCACCGATCTCTCTCTCTCTCACACACACACACACCGAAGCCACCGATCTCTCTCTCTCTCTCTCACCGAAGCCACCGATCTCTCTCTCCGATTTAGCCACCGATCTCTCTCTCTCACACACACACACCCACCGACGGTTACCCTCTCCTAGCCTCTCATCCACCGACGTCACCTCATAAACCCAAGGAACACTTAGCCACTCCAAGCTCCTCCATGCCCTCTCAAAAGGACATGGTTGTACAAAGGGATATCCCTATTATACCTTCATCAATTTTTTCCTTAGTTGATGAAGATGACTTGGAGTCTCCCATCCAAGGTGTCTCTTCACCACCCTTTGAGCTCTCACAACTCCTTTTCCATACTCCACATGAGAGTGCATCACACCCAGGTTTGGTGGATTATTCCTCTAGTGATGATGAAGATGATCAACCACCAAAGCCTCAACCATCTGCTCCCATGTCTTCTCAACAGGGAGATGATCTTATCAAGGCTTTCACCAGTTTCACTCGTGCTACTATCCGCCAGGCGGAAGTTCTGAAAGATCATGCAACTAAGGAAATGGAAAGAATGGCTTCACTTTCCTCTTCTCTTAGGTCTAGCATTGAGGAGTTGTCGGTGAGTCACCCAACTCTAATGACATGTTTAGATCTCCTACACTTGGATATCCTTGATCTTCAGCAAGGGTTTTTCTTCAAGTCAAGCATCTGTTCTCTCTTCCATCCAAGAACTTCGAAGTTCATCTACCCAACAAGCCACCGATATTTCTTCTCTTATTGCCAATCAGAAGGCAATTATGGAGTCTCTTCTCAGTCTTCACACCAAAGTTGACAAGATACCAACTTCTTCTCCAACGGTTGAACTTGATGTTTGTGATTCCTTCTTTTAGGATAAGGATAGATTTGTTCTTCAAAGGGTTGAACGGCAGGTTGATGCTGTGGGTTCTGATGTTGAAAGAATCAAGATCTTTCTCTCTTCAGTGGGTTTCAAGGGTTCAACCACTGAGGGGGAGAAAAACAAGAAAGCTGCTGCTTCTCCATCTCCAGCCACCTATGTGACTTCATCCACCTATGTGACTTCAACCATCTATGTGACTCCATCCACCGATGTTACTCCAGCCACTTATGTGACTCCAGCCACCTATGTGACTCCATCCATCGATGTTCTAGCTGCTCTTCCATCCACCGATATTCTAGCTGCTCTTCCATCCACCGATGCTGCAGCTACAACCACCGATGCCGCAACTACAGCCACCGATGCTGCAGCTACAGCCACCGATGTTGCAGCCACCGATCCAGCAGCTACAGCTACCGATGCTGTAGCCACCGATGTTGCAGCCACAACCACCGATGATGTAACCACCAAGATAACTGAAGCAACAATTGAGGGGGAGGGAGTCAGTGCCCGAACCCTTGAGTTTGACCAAAGAAATGTGCTCAAAATAGCTCAAGAAGAGGCTACTAAATTCACAGGCGCCGATACTCAGGGGGAGAAGTCTAGTGTCTGACTGGATGAAGATATCAACATTGATGTTAGCTCTGAGGTGGATAAACAAAAAGACAAAGGCAAGAAAAAGTCTATGTGAAACAACCTTATGGTTAGAAGACCCCACTCATTCTGACTTTCAACTTACCCATCTATGCACAAAATCATTGGATGAAGTCAATCAAATTTCTGATCGGAAAACCAGGTATGTCACTCCTTCAACCTCTAAATTTAAAAAAAAAATTTAAAAAAAAACAAAAAAAATAAAAATAAAATATTAAAAAAAAAAAATTCTGACGTCAGCCACCGACATGCTGACGTCAGCCACCGACGTTGTTGTCGCCGATCCAAAAATAAATAAATAAAATTTTTTTTTGAAAAAAAAAAATGCTGACGTCAGCAACCGACATGCTGACGTCAGCCACCGATGTTGCTGTTGTCACCGACAAAAAAAAAAATTAATTTTTTTTAAATTTAGGTACTCTCCTAAATTTTCGGTAACCCCCAAAATTCGTACTCTGTATTTTGACTCCCCGATTTTAGACAACTAACATCCCTCCAAAATTTCATATTTTGAAATTTTATTTATCTCCCTCTCTCAGAGTTTGGACAGCTAAAATTCCTAAATTTCTCCTCAGATATACTTTTCCCTATATATCTTTGTCAAAATATCTCTCCGAATTCTCTTGCTGTTAAAATTCTCTCTAATTTCTGTCATGATAAAATTCCCTCTAATAATTTTGTCAAACTACTCTTTGAATTCTGTCTGTCAAAATACCCACCTATCTTTGACTGTCAAAACAGCTCCTGGTTGTTGACTGTCAAAATGTTCAGCTATTGACTGTCAAAATTCTTCAATCCTTTCTCTTTCAAAAAATCTCCAAAGTCTCTGATGTTTCTCTCTCTATTTTTGGATACTCAATATCCTTCACTCTTTATTCTCTCTGATCTCATGAGCATAAAATTCCACAAATTTTGCTCACAAACTTCTCTCTCCTACATATGGACATGGTTAAGAAGAAAAAGAAATCTAAGGTTTATAAATCTTCTACCATTTCCACCTCCGCGCCTGCTTCTACGGCTACGATACCGAAAAAACCTTCGGTATCTACCCAAGCCAATATCCTTTTTAAGAAGCGGAGGAGTTCCAAAAGCCCCCCCCCCCAAGTTCTCCTCAAAGAGACTTAGGGAACCTCAAGGGTCAAATACTCACAAGCCACTCACTGATTCCCAAAAATTGGTGAGTGTTGAAATTCTCCCTACTGGACCCAGGGAATCCTTTAAAAACTCACCTAGCTCCTTCATGCCCTCTTAAAAGGACCTGATTGTATTTTCGGGGACCCTCACTAAACCCTCCTCAACATTCTCTTTGGTTGATAAGGATGACTTGGAACCTTCCCAATCCAAGGACTATTTTTGTCACTTCACAGCCTTGCACCCAAGATCTATGATCTTGATGACCTTGCACATCTCTATGAAGATTCAGCGAAACTGGTCGAATTGGAGGGACTCCCATTTTTCTTGTTCACCAATATCTCCTTCTGGCAGAAATGTTTTCACCTAGTGAACTTTCCGATATATGGGTTTGAGAAATAAAAATAAAAATAAAAATAATTTTTTATTTTTATTTCTGATAGCTTATTTATCTCTCTGGTGGACTCCCCAAATTTGTTCCACCTTCTCACCTCATTTACTCATCTTCTCCCCTCAGCCGCTGAGGGGGAGAAAATTCAAAGTTCTAGATAAGGCTAAATCAACAGCAGCTGAGAGGAGAAAAGAAATCTTCTCAAGAAATCTACTAAGGCTAAAGTAGTATAAGCTGAGGAGGAAAATGAGAAATCAACAGAGAAGAAGAAATTTTCTCAAAAAGAGATTTCAGTTGAAAGGGAAGAAATCTTCTAAGTGATAAGATATCAGCTGAGGGGGAGCATCTAAGTGATTCTAAGAAGAATGAATCGAAAGGAATTGTTGAGGAGGAGAAAATCAAAGACAGATAAAATGTTAACCCCGATGCAGACTGAATTTCTCTCTCTCCCATTCCACAAGGAAGCATTCATGGTATCTCAAATTTTTGATCTATCAAATCCAACCTTGCTAGTTCAATTAGCAGCAACCATCATCACTGCTCCAGAATATGGTATGTTCTCTAAACATGATCTTAGGAACAAATGTTTCTTCTAAGGCTACCAATATTCCCCTACCGATAGCAGCTTCCTTCAAGAAATTCTAAATGTGGTCCTTTGTAGCAAAGATGAAGGAATTCTCTACAATTTAATCTTCAATGAACTCAAGAGTAGAGATGCTGCAACAATTCCCTTCAAGTACCCGGACGCTTGGTATATATGTAAATTTATTTAATTTTTTTTCATATGTTGGACATAATTTTTTTTTTCATACATACTGTACATACTCAGTAAAAAAAAAGAAAAAAAAAAGAAAAAAAAAAGAAATCTGAGTCAAAAGAACCCAAAAGAAAAATAGAAAGGGTCAAAAGTATTTCTTTCTAACTTACAGGTATCATCATCAAATAGGGGGAGATTGTTGGGTCACCGATGATTTGGTGATGAACCTTCTCTGTTATTTGTTTGATCTTTTACAGGGTCTTTTGAAGGTCTGAAATATACTTCAAGTATTGAAAAGTCAAAGACTAATCAATCAAGGGTTGTACATCAAAAAGTGGAATTTTGGATGTACCAACTAACTTCAATATTCAGATCATTTTGCCAAAGTCAAGATTGTTGGGTCACCATGGGTCACCGATGGTACACTTAAAAGTTATCAAAGTACTATGACATCAATATAAGATGAGGACATCAAGTTTGAAGTCATGGTCACCGACATTACAATCTTGGTCACCGAAATTGCAGGTATATTTTCTAAGGCTGTGATATCAAGTCACAAGGATGTACACTTTCAACACTTAGTGAAAGATGAAGTTTATCAAGCAAAAGCAAAGTGTACATTTATCATTTCCAGCCTTACAAAGTATCCACCGATATGATACATGGCTTCATGTATCACTTAGCAATTTCAAGAGATAAAGTTCTTACTCACAACAATTGCAAGATACGTGAGCTGCAAGAACTTGGGCATCAACCCTTAAATAAAGACATTCTCTTTTATTCTTATAAAAGGAATATTTGTCTTTTAGCTAAAAGGTTTGATGGGACTTCACAGAGCATGAAGAAAAGAAGATAAAGTTATCTGACATTACGTGCTACAAGGAATGGTTCATCCATTATTCTAGTACAAAGGGAGTGGCCTCTTCCTTTGTCCATCAGATAAACTTCCAGCTAATCAATCCTTGACAGCTGTCCACTTGCATCCCTTGCATGGGCACTATAAAAAGAGATGAAGTCCTTCCCAGAAATCTCACGTCTTCAACAATACTTCTCTGAAAGTATTTGTTTGATTTCGCCAAAGCTGTGTGCGCTAACAGTCTTATTTTAACTTCCTGTGTGTATAAGTTAATTACTGTTATTTAAGTTTGTTAGAATAGGTTGTCTATTCTTTTCCGCAACAAACTTCTGTGTGTAAATTTTTAATATTTATATTAAAAAATTTAAAAAGAGCAAAAATTGTGTGTTTGTATTCATCCCCCCCCCCCTTCTACAAACTCTTACTAGCTTAGCCATCTTCCTTCCGGGACTAACAATAATGGAATTTCAATGCCTACTTTGAATATGAGCTGCATAAGTACCGGTCTTTATAGAAAAACATAAAATATTGTCTTAATATGTCTTTGCTGATATTAACTATTTATCTAACTCATACAAAGTTCATTTCCAAATTGGATAAGGAATTATCATAGGGAACATGCCAATTGTTTAGAAGTAAACTAGGCAAACCCTTGTAGCTACCTCTTCGAACTATTCCGAGAATATTACTTTACGTGAGACTGTTCAATAGTCTACATGGTTAAGGATTACCATTACACATATTAGAGGAGCTAGTGTCTTGAGTTCAACCAATATTCTACCCGCATGTATGTAAACAATGCATTGTATCAAATAAATGAAAGTAAGATACATCAAGGGTGATAACACGAAAGCATATTATACTTAAGTTTCTATGTAATTAACAATAACAAACTCTTTTCTAGATTCAAGTGAAACAAATAATTATAAAATGTCATAAGGAAGTGACATATTTGCTTAACATATCATTACCTGAAACCATGTTTGGAAATACTAGAAAGTATTGGAATACTGAGACTTTCCAAACTCTCTTGATTAATGCACGAATCAGGGGGAGTAGTAGACAAAAGAGGGAGTCTACTATATATGTAATATTGGTATGTTGTACTATTTCCTTCACTTAAGGTTTTATTTTTCCCATTGGGTTTTGTTTCTTTTTTTTTTGGCTGGCAAAAAGCAAATATTATAAATCACATTCTTGAATCAGTACATCTCTTGAGGAAACAAACAAAAAGTGTAATCACAAACATCCACCAACAAGACCAAGCACCTACAGGGAAACAAAAACCCACATCCACTAGAAATTAATTCAAGAGATTTGAATAACCCCTATGGCATGCAAGCTTTCATGACACCACACCATTTGCGGATTACATCTCGATATTTATGCAACTATCGATCAATGGGTCCGCTATCCAATCCGACCAATCCATTTTCAACTCTTTTGCTCTATGTGCCAACCATTCGTATGTCTTTAATTGCATTTTCAACTATCGATCAATGGGTTTTGTTTCTTGGTGTAAGGTTTTAGTGAGGCAACAATTATATATCATCCTACTTTCCTAACTCTTATGATTAATGTACGAATCTATGACAATATTAGACTAAAAGAATAGTCTATCTATTGCAAAGAAGCTAGTGCGCTGTACTCTTTCCTCGTCCTATTTTTATTTTTTCCCAGTGGGTTTTATTTTGGGCGTAAGGTTTTAACGAGGCAACAGTTGTGCACCATCACTCCTTTGACTCGGCACAAGGGGGAGTGTTCAAGGATTATGTGCCATCATCAAAAGGAAGTGATTGTTAGAATACTTTCCAAGTATTAGAAACTACCATAACGAATATTTCATTTTCATTGTAAACACATCCCTATTTAAAAGGGCTATGATTAATGAGAATTACTACAGATTTCATTCCTTCTATTATATTGTTGTTCTGTTTGTTTTCTTTTAACAAAATTTTAATTATTTAAAATATACAACTTCATTGACTTTTCCTAAATTTTTCTCTAAAAATAATCGTTTATTGAAAACCTATCGTCATAAAAACATATTTAAAAAGTTTGTCATCTTAAAGATAACAAGGTTAGATTCCTTTTAAACAAAGGACAAATATATAGCATGTGTATTTATTATTTACGTTACTATAATGATTTGTTAACGCATGTATGATCAAAACTAAAAAGATATATTTTTTAAATGTTCTAATATTATGTCTTTAAATAATTTAAAAGAGTAAGTTACAAATTTTGCCCATATGATTATATAAAGGTTGTGAATTGGATCCCTAAATAAAATAATTACATGTGTTATCATTGTGGTTTTAATTTTATTACGAATTAGATCCGTAGACCTAACTTTGTTTAAATTTACATTGGTCTAAGGAGTATTTTTGCCTTTTTAAATTGAGTTTTTTAATAACAAGTTTATTCTTTCTTTTCAAGTATGTTCCTAAGAAACATCATTCTTATTTCTCAATTCAAGAATGGAACTCCAAATTTCCCAAGAAACATAATTATTTCTTCAAATACAAAAATGGAGCAAAGCGACATTTTCATCTCCATATAGTGGTTTACTTTATACTTTTGGTTGATGAATCTCGTAAGCTTCGTCTCCGATAAATCACTTAAATTCAGAGAAAAACCAGATCAGCAAATAAGGATAAAAGTTCAATGAAAAATTTGGATCTACTGATCTACAAATATTTCTTTAATCCCAAACCATTGTATTTGTTTGTCTTTACGGATTTTTTTTTTCTGTTCTTTTTGTTGGTTTGTCTTTGCGGGTTTTTTTTTGTTTTTGTTTATTTTATCGATGTGATAATTACAATCAATAATTTGTTACTATCCAACAAAACAAAAACAAAATTTTAGTGGAGAAACTAAAGAATATAAGCTTGGTAACTAAATAATTGTAAAGTTGGTAACCCAATAAGCTTGATAATTAGAGATAATTAGAGTAGGTATATATCTCTAATTAATGTATATCGTTTCCTTGTATATCTTTCTGTTGTAAGTATTTATACGGTTGGAATGAATGAGAAGAGATTAACGGTGTAAATTCTAATATGGTATCAGAGCCATATTTTCAAAACTTCTAAGAAATCTTTTCTTATCTTCTTTTTCTCTTCTCATAGTCATCACCGCCTTGATCACCATCCATGGCCGGTGACGAAGACACCTCCAACCCCAAAACTTCTCCCGATAATCAACCCAAAACATCAATCCACCCCGCGTTAACCGTATCCAACATATGCACGTTCATCCCAATTACCCTAGAGATCAAAAAGGTAAAATACGCATATTGGGCCGAGTTGTTCAAAATCCATGCCCGAGCATATCAGGTACTAAATCATCTCATCCCCCCTCGGGACACCACCATCGATGAAAACCTATGAAGTCGTTTGGATGTCGTCGTCCTTCAATGGATATACGGCACCATCTCTACGGACCTTTTGCACACCATTCTCGAATCATCTCAAAAACATCTTCCAAGATAACAAGAACTCTCGTGTCGTCCATCTCGAGCACCAATTTTCCAAAACCCAACAAGCCGACTTCCCAAACGTATCGGCCTATTGCCAATATCTATAGATGTTATCCGACCAACTTGCAAATGTTGGATCTCCTGTCTCCAGTCAGTGACTAGTCCTTCAATTGGTGGCCGGCCTTTCCCATGGCTATGATGGTGTGGCAACCATCATCCAACAATGGGACCCCTTACCACCTTTCTACAAAGCCAGGAGCATGCTTACGTTAGAAGAATCTCGGAAAGCCAAACAATCGAAGATCTTATCCGGAACTCATAACGTCTTCGTTGCAAACTCCGTACATCCGAACACTCATGTTGACGGGTCTTCTTCACCTCGATATGATTATCGCCAACCCACACGCCAACCTGATCGTTCCCAATCTCGAGATCGTGGTCGCGGTAGAGGCCGTGGTCGAGATAGACTTTCATCACGAGGTGGTGGTCATGGTAGCCATTTAACAACCGACCAGACGTGGCAGCACGCCCCGTGGGCCTTTTCTCAACCACCGTGGTCATGGCCGATTCCACAATGGACTATGCCTCCCTAACCGTATCCAACTACGGGGTACTCTCCTTGATCTCCTCGACCTCAATCTCATTCGTCGCCGACTCCATCACCCGCTCCGGGTATTCTTGGCCCACGTCCTCCTCAACCAACCATATGGCTTCAAACTCAGGCGTACTTTCTCACGTATTTAATTTGAGTTCCTCTAATCATATCATCGTTGGTAATGGTAACACTCTTCCCATTACGGCTACGGGTATGACATATTTTCCTTCTTCTCACTTTCCTCTCACCCTCTCCATTGTCTTAGTTGTTCCTCATCTAATTAAAAATCTTGTCTCGGTTCGTCAGTTTACTCATGATAATAATGTTTCCATTGAATTTGACCCATTGGGTTTTTCTGTGAAGGGCCTCCGGACGGGGAACACTATCCTACGATGCAAATAGCCAAGGATCTCTTTATCCTATTTCCATCCCTTCATCATAGTCTCCATCAACGTTTGCGGCCCTCTCTTCC
Source organism: Silybum marianum (assembly GCA_036898165.1). Taxonomy (NCBI): domain Eukaryota; kingdom Viridiplantae; phylum Streptophyta; class Magnoliopsida; order Asterales; family Asteraceae; genus Silybum; species Silybum marianum. The sequence continues at coordinate 25,006,761 of CM072543.1, forward strand.
TCTTTATGGCCAACCGTCTTGGTCACCCAGGCGACCCCATCTTTAGGAAACTTTTGTCTAGTCATTTAGTTTCTCATATTTCAGATAGGAATAGAGATGTAAATCTCGGCACAATCCGATCCTAATCCGCCCAAATCCCGAATTCGAATCCGATCAAAGCCCGATCTGATCAAAATCCGGTTTTAGGCCCGCGAACCCGATCTGTTTTGGATATTACCGTTTTTTCTCGGCCCGATCCGGAAATTTTGAAAAAATTGCCATTTTATTGATCCGTTAGATGCATTTTTGACCATTGTTTTGGCTTTTTTTTTCACCCCAAAACACTATAAATTCCATAGATGTTGAATGGGTTTAGACATCAAACTCACAAAGCAAAAAACGATCACAAATCTCTCTATAATTCGTGTTTTCGACTCATTTTCGATTTCGGTTTATAACATCCTCCTAGTTCTCATATCTTTCTCTCTTTATTTTTATTACTTACTTATTATTTTCAAGAATCACGAAGGCCGCTTCCTCACATGATGCGTCCAACGAAACGATCGTAAAAGTAATTACCGACCATGGTCAAAACCCGAGTTTTTAATAATTTATATGTAATATTGCAAAGATGTTAGTTTGTTACTTAATATAATTATAATAAAACGTATTTTTAAAGTGTATTTGAGTGACTCAATGAGATAAATTTAAAATTAAACTTTAAAAAAAATCAAAATCGTCAAATCCGATTTGGGCCCGGTTTTCGGCCCGATCCGAATCCGGTTCTAAATCCGGTTTTGAGTATAGCTTAATCGGATCAGGGTTTTACCCCCGGGGTCCGGCCCGAAGCCCGATCCGGTTTGGACAAAACCTGTTTTTCGGAATAGTGTTCCGGCCCGAATCCGGTCACAGCCCGATCCGATCCGGCCCGAATCCGGTCAATTTACATCTCTAGTTAGGAATAAATGTTTTTGCAATTCTTGTCAGTTGGGAAAACATAATAAATTGCCGTTTTATTACTCTAATTCTTTTTCTGTGGCACCATTTGATATAATCCATGTTCCATAGTGATATAGTGGCCATCGAGACTATCTGTTGTTTCTCGATGATTTTACTCAATTTGTTTGGATATTTTCATTAGCTAAAAAATCTCAAATCTTTGAAGTTTTTAATCAATTTTGCACCTATGTCCGTACTCAATTTGAGAAAACTAGTAAGTTTTTCCGATGTCATAACGGTCGTGAATACGATAACGATCCTTTTCTCTCACATTGTGCTAAAAATGGAATTCAAATTCGATTTTCGTGTCCCTTTACTTCTAGTCAAAATGGAAATCCGGAAAGAAGGATTCAAACTCAAAATAAAATTTCTCACACTCTTCTCATTCATGCTCACGTCCCTCCATCTTTTTGGCCACATGCGGTAACCATGGCATCCTATCTCCATAATATCTTACCTCAGAAAACACTCTCCTACTTATCTCCCACCAATCTTCTTTATCATCGGTTGCCTTCTTACTCTCACTTACGAGTTTTTGGGTGCCTATGTTTTCCTCATAACCCCACATCCACCATAAATAAATTACAACCCCAGTCCACCACATGTGTGTTCCTCGGGTTCCTACCCAACCATCGGGGATACAAATGTTTCGACTTATTCTTTAATCGTATAACCATCTCGAGACATATCAATTTTGATGAAAACTCGTTCCCTTTCTCCACACCCAAACCTCCCACAGACGACTATACGCTTCTTGATACCAACCAAACCCCTATATTCTATACCCATCTATATACCCAGACGATTACCCTTACTACACCAACCAATACTCCTATTCCCCTTCCACCTACGGCCTCACCATCTATGGCCTCCCCCCACCTGCTTTCGGTTCTACCCGACCAAATAGCTCACCGTCGCCAACAACACAACCAACACCAAACTCTCTTCCCCAACCACACACTCGATGACCACAAGGGCAAAACACGACATTGTCAAACCTAATCCAAAATATGCACTCTCTCACTCCCAAGTGTCGATCTCTCCCCTTCCTTTTTCACATGTCGATGCCTTACGTGAACTTAATTGGACGAGTGCCATGCTTGATGAATATGGCGCTCTTATTAAAAACGATACGTGCGAACTTGTACCTTGGCCTGTTGATATCAATATGATCCGTTGTATGTGGGTGTTCATGCATAAGTTTCATTCTAACGGGTCTTTCGAGCGCCATAAAGCTCGTTTGGTTGTGAATGGCAGGTCCAGCAAGAAGGAATTGACTGCAATGAAACATTCAACTCGTTAGTCAAACCTGCGACTATCCGGACGGTTCTAAGCTTGGCCCTCTCAAAGAAATGGGAACTTCGACAACTTGATGTTAAAAACGCGTTTCTCCATGGCCACCTTCAAGAAACGGTGTTTATGCATCAACCTCCCGGAATTAAAAACACTTGGTTTCCCAACCATGTGTGTCATCTCAAGAAGTCCCTATATGGCTTAAAGCATGCCCCGAGAGCTTGGTATACACGGTTTGCTTCTTTCGTCTATACCATTGGTTTTTCCCAATGGCTTAACCGCCTTATCCGATGTCTTACGTAAGCATATTATTACTCGGTTGAGCAAGGACTTTTCAATGAAAGACCTCGGCCCTCTAAGCTACTTTCTGGGCATTTCGGTCACTCAACATACTCACAGGGTTATTTCTATCGCAAAGTAAATATGCCATGGAAATCTTGGAACGGACCAACATGTCGTCGTGCAATCCATCCGTAATTTCGGTCGATACAGGCTCTAAATTAAGTGTCGCATCGAAACCACCACTAAAGGACCCAACATCATATCGTAGTTTAGTCGGGGCCCTACAATATCTGAAGTTTACACGTCCCGATATTTCCTATGCCGTACAACAGGTTTGTCTATTTATGCACGACCCGAGAGAGCCCCATATGCATGCCTTACGACGTATTCTACATTATGTTAAGGGCACTCTCAGTCTCTGACTACACTTGCATCCCTCATCGACGTCCGAACTAGTGTCTTATATGGATGCAGATTGGGGTGGGTGCCCGGACACTCGACGATCCACTTTCGGGTATTGTGTGTTCCTAGGGGACAACTTGATCTCGTGGTCCTCAAAATGGCAACCCACGTTATCACGGTCCAACGCTGAGGCCAAATACAGGGGTGTCGCAAATGTCGTCTCGGAAACATGTTGGCTCCATAATCTGTTTTCTTGAACTCCATTGCCCGGTCACTAAAGCGACACTTGTTTATTGTTACAATGTTAGTGTTGTTTATCTGTCCGGGAATCCAGTCAAACATCAACGCACGGAACATGTCGAAATTGACATTCATTTCGTCCGAGAAAAGGTGGCTCGTGGTCAAGTTCGGGTATTACACATTCCATCCTGTTACCAATATGCCGATATTTTTACCAAGGGTCTCCCACAGATACTATTCGATGACTTCCGATCCATTCTTAGCATATGGGGTCCTCCCACTTCGACTGCGGACAAGTAATAGAAAATAAGCTTGGTAACTAAATAATTGTAAAGTTGGTAACCGAAAAGTTTGGTAATTAGAGATAATTAGAGTAGGTATATATCTCTAATTAATATAAATCGTTTCCTTGTATATCTCTCCATTATAACTATTTATACGGTTGGAATGAATGAGAAGAGATTCACGATGTAAATTCTGATAAAAACAAATTGAGGGTGCCCAATATTGTAATCGATGCGAGAATGCGAAGAAATGGAGGAGATGACCGAAGAAAACAAAGAAGGAAAAGAAGAAAAGGAGGATGGTCATCGGAGATCTCAACCGGAGAAGATGTTTGGGAAGGACGGAAACAGGCAGGGGTTGTTTAATCTAGTTTTTGTACTTTTCATACTTAAAAGACTTGTAACAGTGGCATCTAAGATTGCTCGAAAAAAGAATTATTTTGAAAAAGTAAAATGACAAAGAAGCCCCCCATGTAAGGGGTACATGAGGAATTTAACGGAAAAATATCTAATAGTATTAGTGTAACTGTGTAATAACCCAAGTTCCTTAATTAATAAATCTTGGGTTTTGGCTTTTAATTATTGGGCTAGAGACACTTTGGGCCCTAAGCCCATAGTATAGATATGTACAAGAAGAAGGATTTCCTCATTTTTGCCTTTCATTTGAGCAAAATCAGATTTTAGTGTGTGTGTTTGTGTAGGGGTGTGCAAAAAATCAACCGATCCAATTGTAACCGACTGATCTAATTAAAACTGACCGACTATAATTGGTAGGGGTGTCAAAAACGTACCGAGACAAACCAACCGATTAACATACCACCCGTACCAATTTAATTGGTTGGTAATACCGTACCAATTCCACAAACATGGTTGGTACGTGGTATCGAAAAATCAATACCACGGTACTACCATACCGTACCGGCTTATATATATATATATATTATTTTTTAACTATTTTTTATATAATAAATCAATTAAATGTATATAATAATTATTTACAGTATTATATTTTTCTGTTTTTTACAATTCCACTTTGGGTTTCAGTTTCACTTTGGGTTTGGGGCTTTCGGCCTCACTTGCTGACTTAACACTCCAGCTACAAAACAAAGTAGAAAGAGAAACCCTAACCTAAATACCTAATATCAAACTCTTAACTCTCGCAGACATCACATAACACTTTACATTTACACTCCAGCCTCCACGAGAAAATCACTCTTCAGCCTCCACTCCGGTTTGACATAACACTTTCGCCATCTCCACTCTCCAGCCTCCACTCCGGTTTTCTATCGTTCGACAACCTTCAATCGTCCTCTCTAGTCTCCACAGTAGGTACAACTACTCTGCATTCTCAATTATTCAATTTAGTTTACATATATGTCTAATATTACTTAGTTAGTTTGGATTTTTGTTTGAAAAGTGGATTTAGTTTAGTTTGAAAGTGGATTTATTTTAGTTTAGTTTGCAGACCACGTTAGATTTCTCATTTCTGATTAATTTAACTTTATATTTCTGTTTAGTTTAACGTTAGATTTCTGTAATATGCTTTAGTTTGCAGACCACAATCTTTTTTGCGGTTGTATTTATGTTCCATCAATTTTGGTTTATGTCATCATGTTTGCAGACCACGTTAGTATTTTTAGTTAAGTTTTTTGACAATGGATTAGTTAAGTAAAGTCTGTAATTTTTTTGTTATGTTAGTTTAGTTTTTGACAGTGGTTTTATTTAAGTAAAGTCTGTAATTTTTCTATTATGTTAGTTTACTTTTTGACAGTGGATTTATTTAAGTAAAGTCATGCAATTTCCTATGTTAGTTTAGTTTTTCACAATGGATTTATTTTAGATTTATCATTTATGTATAACATTTATAACTTATTAGTTATTACTTGCTTGTTTTCCTATTTCAGATGAATTCACAAGGATATAGCTCAAGTGGTAGTCAAACTACTAGCTCAAGTCCTAATAGTGCTGTGAATTCAGGGGGAACACCAAACGTAGAAAGATCTCCTTCTGGATTACCACCTCTTGCATCTCGTGGTCTTGAAGCTTCTTCAAGTGGAAAGAAAAGGAAAACCCCTTCCAACAAAAGTCCTCTTTGGGCATACTTTATTAGGTTCCAAATTCCCGGTACGGATGATACAGATCCATCTTGGTGCAAATGTAATGTATGTGATGAAAAAATTTTATGTGAAACAAAGAAGAATGGCACCAGCTCAATGTGGGCACATACTAGAAGATGTGTTGCTCACCCATTACATCATGATGCTCGTGAAGTTGATCCCAAACAATCCAAGTTATGTGGTTCAACTATGAGTGGAGGAGGGTCCGGATACCATAAGTTTAGTAAGAAGAGGTGTGATGATAGGTGCATTGATATGATTATCATTGATGAACTCCCATTTAGGTTTGTGGAGAAGGATGGATTTAGAGCCTTTTGCAAAGAATTAGAGCCTAATTGGACCCCTTTGGATAGGAGGCAAGTTGCTAAAGGTGTGTTAGATAAGTTCAACTCTGAGAAAGTACTTTTGTTAAGTCAATGGAAAGAAAATGGTACAAGCATCTCTATCACCACCGACACTTGGACATCTATTCAAAATATAAACTACATGGTTTTAACTACACATTTTCTTGATAAAGATTGGGTTTTGCATAAAAGGATCATTAACTTTTGTAATATCACTAGTCACAAAGGAGAGGACATTGGGAGGGCAATAGAACAATGTTTGAGGCAATGGGAGATCACCAAGGTGTTCACAATAACTGTAGACAATGCTAGTGCTAATGATGTGGCTGTGGCATACATGAAGAGAAGGCTTACTAGTTACAAGACTTTGTCCTTTGATGGAGAGTTTCTGCATTTGAGATGTTCATGTCATATTATCAATTTGATAGTGAAGGATGGTTTGAAAGAGTTAGAAGATGGGGTTGCTGCCATATGGAACTGTGCCAAGTATGTTCGAAGTTCATCACAAAGACTTGACAAGTTTAGGGAGTTTGCTATTTTGGAACAATGCAAGGCAAATGCCAATGTTCCATTAGATGTTGTTACTAGATGGAATAGTACGTACCTTATGCTTGAAGCGGCACTCAAGTATGAGGCGACTTTTAATAGAATGGCTGATGAAGACATTTCATTCAAGAATTACTTTCAAGAAAAAAGACAGATCTGGAAATTTAAGGGTTGGTCCCCCATCTAACAATGATTGGAGGAAAGCTGAAGCATTTTGTGTGTTCTTGAAGAAGTTTTATGAAGCTACTTTAAAGCTTAGCGCGTGGAAATCAATCACTTCAAACATTTTGTTTGTTGAAATGATTACCTTACAGACCGAGATTGATAAGGCTGTATTCAAGTGATACTATCTTGAAGAAGGTTGCAAGTTCCATGAAATCCAAGTTTAACAAGTATTGGGGAAGTTTTGAGAAAACCAACAAGATTATCATGATAGCTAATGTTCTTGATCTAAGATACAAGCTACAATGGGCTAAAGTAGCTATGCAAAAGGTTGATGCAAGTTATGAAGTAATTCAGTCAATAGAAGGGGAGTTGAAGAGAGTACTTATGCAAATGTATGAGGAGTACAAAAGAATGGAGAACGGGGAGCAACATGATCACCCATTTTAGAAGATTTGGATATGGACAGGGACGAATTAGAGGGACTTGATGAAATAAGTAGGGAGATTGCAAGGGAGAGGATGTCTCAACAATCGGGATGCATAAGGAATGAAGTTGATCAGTATCTATCAGATAGGTATATGCCATTTTATTTTCTTTACATTCATTTACTTTGTGTAATATTTATTATTTGTTTAAATTTTTTTTTATTGAACCTATATAGGTATGTGAGCCTTTTTGCAAAGAACTTTGAAATTCATAAATGGTAGAAAGGTAATGAATCAACTTATCCGATTCTATCAAAACTAGCAAAAGATATATTTGCTATGCCTTGTTCAACAGTTGCTTCAGAGAATGCCTTTAGTTTGGGATCAAGAGTGGTGGACCCTTTTAGAGCTTCTTTGACACCAAAGACAGTTGAGGCACTTGTTTGCACAGCTGATTGGTTAAGGGCCTCTCCCCCAAACTTCAACTTATATGATAAGCCGACGGAAGAAGCCTTACAGATTTACAGTGACTTGGAGGAACTTGAGCGTGGTAAGATATATTGTTTTAAACTTTAATAGAAGAGTTGCATCACTTTGTTATATATTTTTAACACAATTTGCTATTTGGTTTGTAGAGAATGCTTATAATCAAGGGTATGAGGCTACAAGCAATATCTCAGGCCAGACTAACGTCTAGAAGGCTAAAAGCTCAAGCCTCAACCTTCTTTGGTACTTCGGTTTGTGAAGATCCCACGAAGCACGACATTATTAGAAATATTAATGCTTGTATTGTGTTAATTCTGCTACTTTTTAAGGACTGCAATCGTGTGTTTAAATTTCTGTTGGACTATAAGTTGTTTGGATCTTTGAATGCTTTTATTAGTTTATTGTATTACTTTCTGTTGGACAACAAGTATGTATTAAATTATTTTGGACAGCAGGTTTGTAAGGGTTTTAGACAGTAGGTTTGAAACTTCGCATTACATAATTTGGAGTTTTAGACAGGTTTTGGATAGCAAGCAGCCAAGTAGGTTTGGACAGCATGTTTCAACAGTAAGCAGGTTTTTGAGTTTGGACAACAAGTTTTACTTTTTAGTCTTTTAGACATGTTTGTAAACTTTCTAAAGTTTCTATTAAATGATTAAACCATTTAGTCTTCTACTCTTTTAGACATGTTTGTGAACTTTGAGATGTTGGTATAAATACCGTACCAACATGTACCAACCGAAATAAGTTGGTACCAATTAAGTTGGTATCGATTACAGTTGGTTGGTACATGGTATAAATTTTTGAATACCAATTATAATTGGTTAGTACACGGTATTGGGAAAAAAAAACATGGTACCGTACCATGTTCACCCCTAATAATTGGACATCCAATTGTAATTGGATCAGAACGGATTGAAAATTTCAACTTCCAATTTGGATCGGTCGGTTCTTGGATGGCAGTCCAGAACTTGCCAAAACCTACCTAACCGAACCCACAAACATCCAATTATCATCCAATTAACCATCTGATGACCATCCAATTATCCATCCAACCATCATCCAACTATCATCCAGTTAGTTTGTCGTTGATTTGCTTAGAGCAAAATTTGTTTTAGTGTTGGTTTTTGAATTTTTAGCTTCACTTGTGTTGGTTTTAACACATATTAAAAGTGATAAATTAATTTGTTTCATTGTTAAAAAATTGGATTGAATTAACACATTGGATGGATCCAATCACATTGGATCATCTGTTGGATATCCGACGGATATCCAATAAAAATATCTAGTGGATGGAACCGAACCGATCCAATCATCCATTGGTTTGGTTCGGTTCGGTTGTCCGATGTTAATTGGATCGGTGCGGTTGTTAAAATCCAACATCCAATGGATGATTTGATCGGATCAACTCCCCTCACATCCAATGGATGTCAACCGACGAACAGCTGTGTGTGTGTGTGTATGTGTGTGTGATTTCATGAAGAGCAAGCAAAGAAAAAGAGAAAGGTTGAGAAGTTGCAACTATTGTGGGAAGATTCATCTTGGGGTTTGCTAATCATCGAGTATATGTTTCTTCCTTATTATAGTTTTCTGCAATGGTGTTATATTGGGTCTAGGATTAATCTAGGGTTCTAAACCCTTAGTTGTTTTGGGAATGGGCTTAATAATTGATGAATCAAATGATCATCTTTAAGTATCTCTTGATTTGGAGATTTACTCTTGTGTTCCTTTATAGAGCTATCCATTCTTTTGGATTAGTTAAGTTAGAAACTCCATTGATGGTGAAACTCAAGTTTTTATTTGGAAAGAATTAGAGGTTTAATATTCTAATCTTGGTTAGTTTTGGTTTGGAGTTGATTAGAGATATTATCCTATCATTTAAATATGTTCTTGGGGCATAGAAACCAAATTTTATAGGCAAAAGTGGAGTTTTGGGTGTTGATTTGTGCAGTAGGAATGAAGAGGGCCTGGTAGTGGCTCTCGTGGGTTACCACGTGGGCTAGCCCACGACACAACCCACGTCGGGCACTGTTTGACACACCTTCGTCCATTTCGTTTTTCGTCTCGAGCCAAGACTTGGACCATCGTTCTAGGGGATCATCTTTGAACCTTTAAGTAAGACTTTTGAGGGTATTACAGTAGGTTAACACTCGATTTGTCTTGGTGAATTTAGGCGTTCGGTTGGGAAAGTTCAACCATTTGAGCTTGCGGCTACATGTGGCATCATCAGGTGAGTTTCCTTGACTTTAAACTTTATTTTTATCAACGCATTTATAAACTACATTGGTTACGAAGTTTTCCTTACTTGAAATCATGTTGGCTATTTCAATTCAAAGGTGATTTATAAGGTGTTTGAATAATTATGTTGGTTTATGTATATCATGATATACTTGGTTGTTTGAACATGTACAATAGTAAGTAGTGTACCTTGAGATAGTGCAAATCTCTTGGGAGTTATAGTTTGTATGCCTTGAATTCGTTTTGAGTGTATATTGGATAGGCACCACTTGGGGCCATGTATGAGTATTCGCATGTGGAATTGTTCGGAACTCTAATTTCTCATCGCATGTGGAATTGTGTTGAACTCTAATTTCTCATCGCATGTGGAATTGTGCAATTTATGTAGGTTTTTCTACGAACTATGTACATGATCCATTTATTGGTTTACTTGACTCATTTTATTTATGAACTTCTTATTACTGGAATTGGTTTCTATAACTGTGATATTTATTAGGAAATTCACTAGACCTTTTGGTCTAACCCTTGGTTTTTCAAAACTAAAACCATTTTCAGAAAAGGGCTTGGTAGGGAGCTCGTCTAAGGGCAAAAGGAAGCTTTATGTCGATCGTAGAAAAGGATCGGATGTTGTAGAGACTTTCATAGATAGATAATCTCAGGTGTGGGTCTTTTATTTCTGTTGCAAAATAATGAAATGTAATAGACCATAGTTGTACTCTTGGATTTTGGTTGATATATTTTTGCATGGTTTGTTTGTTGAGAATTTGGGTTGTTACAATTAGAAGCAAGGACCTCATCCACAATAAAATGAAACCACAATCACTATACATATAATTATTTTATTTGAAGGATCCAATCCATAATTTTCATATAACCACAAGGACGAAATATGTAGTTTACTCAATTTAAAATAAATATATTATCATTTTTCGTGTAAAGGAATCTCTTTAAGATTATTCCTCTAATTAAATTTTATATTTATGTTGACCATATAATTCTCTATAAGTCCATGCTTAAGTCCTCAAGTTTTTCATTCATTTTAAGATATAATATCTCCAAATACTCTTCTCATTCTAACTCTAAGCAAGCGGAAGAGATGAACTTACAAAATGGGAACCAACACCATCAAATTAACATCATGAGTGCTTCACATACTCAGCCATCCCAATTGCTACCATCAAATCTACCTCGTAGAGATCTACTAGATGGTAACTTCTTTCTATCATATATGATTTTAAGGCTCATTCCTGACATATATTTATCATTGTAGAATCTTTTGAAAAACATCATCATTTAATTACTTAAAAAAATGTGCCAACAACAATTTGTGTGTGTTCTATATCAAAATGTTAATGTTTTCACTCGATGTGGCACAATAGGATGATCGAGCAAATTAGGAAACGACTACAATTGGTGTAGGTCAACATAAGTCACTTTTTAGTATGAGGCAGATTGGGTTGACCTGTGAATACTTTTTTTTTTAACGGCAAGTTAGTAGTTAGTAGTTAGTGATTTAGACCCACAGTGACATCCATATGGGCAGTATGCGGGACCCGAACCTTCACCTTAGGGGATAAACCCCCACTCCTCCACCATTTTTTAGGAAAACCACCACTCCCAAGGCTCGAACCCGAGACCTTGAGAATGATGTAAAATCTCGGTACCGCTAGACCAGAGGCCCTTTGGTTGTGAATACTTCTCGTTTGTTCAATTTGAATTTTATAGATAATTAATGTATCAAATATCATTAAGAAATAAGAATCATTTACATAAAATGATATATGATATTGTTGTCAGTGATTGAGTACTTTCAATAGCTGTATAGGTTGTCTAAAAGTCCTTAAATAATTATTTTTTAATAATAAACTTTTCAAAATCGGTTACATCCTTGTAATCTATAAAAACATGTTAATGTGATAAAAAAACTGTAAAAAGCCTATAAAAACCCAACAAACTATCAGATTTTGAATAATTAAGTTCCTGACTTTTTTAACAAATAAATCCGTAATTTTTTTTCTAAGTGTTTTATTAAATAATTTATTAAACTTATTTGAGCAATAAATCTCAAACTTTTTCTGAAAAAACAAAATCATGAACAAAAAAATGTATACAATTTCTTTCACCGATAACAAAGTACAATAAACCAATTAAACAAAAAAAAATTATATCATTTCCGGTACTAATCCAAAGCATACAAAAGTTATTACTTAAAACATGAATTAAGTTAATTAAACTTAATTTTTTATGTATAAATATTTTTGTATGTATCTATTTATATTTTAGGCATAACTTTTGTATATTTTAGATTAGTAATGAAAATGATATAATTTTTTTTAATTGGTTCATTGTACTTCGTTGTCGATAAGAAAAATTGTATAAAAAAATTTGTTCATGATTTTGTTCCAAAAAAGTTTCGGATTTATTTGTTCAAAATTAAGTTCATGCTTTTGTTTTTTCTTCAAAGAAAGTTCAAGAATGTATCTGGAAAAAAGTTTAAAGATTTATTGTTTAATTGAATCATTGTACCTTGTTGTCGTTGATAAACATTGTAGACATTTATTTGTTCGTAATTTTGTTCAAAATTTGTTCAAAATATGACCGACGTCATGGTGCCTTGAGGCAAGCCTTGGTGTGCATTTTTAAAAGACATGATTTTTTTAAAATAATTTTTTAATTTTTTAAATTAATTGTTTTAACTTTTATGTTTTTACCTTTTTAACTTTAAATTTAACATTTTTATAAATTTATCTAATCACATCGTTTACAGTTCTACAAATTCATACACGTCATGTTGGACTCATTATTAAAATGAAGATGTAAGATTACCCTTCTAAGTTCTATTTTTAAATATTTAATCAAAAACTATTTTTATAATAATAATCTGGGTTTTCTTTTTCTAATATGAACATAATTTTTTTAATATCATTTTTATTTAAATAATATATAGAAATCATATATGTATGTATATATAGGGGCTTAATCAATTTGAGAACTGCAAAATATGTGAGATCTATGCTCTTAGTTACACGCATTCAAAAATGAAGTTTTAATAAATTGTACTTACGCATAATTTACTTGTAACCTAATATGCATCAACAAACAATATTTAATGCATAAAAAATGGTTTTTAAGAGTTTTTGTCAAATGATTTATAATATAGATAATTAAGAAGATAATCATCGTTATTTATTAAGTAAAATTAATGCATTTTTAAAAATAATTCCACACTTTATCTCTTTTTCTCTTTGTTTTGTCTTCGTATTAAAATACGCATTGTGCACACAAGGTGAACAAACTTTAAACATAATGTAATCAATCTTAATAAATTTTTACAAGGTTCACATTATGTTCACAAGTGATATGTTTGTATTTGTTTTTTATTCACAATGTTATGTTCATAAACGATACCAAATCTGGTAGATTTAGATTATTATGTTCACAGTGTATTCATAAACTATAATAATATTTATAAAAAAGTGTCCACAATGTTTTCTAATCATGTGTTTACGTGCATTTTATGGAAAGAGGAAAGGCAAACTAAAAGAGAGAAGAGAGAAGATATGAGAAGAAAATAAAGGAGAGAAGAGAGACGAGAGACAATAGATGTTTTTAATACATTAGATTTATATTTTTAACTTATTTTTTATGATTTAAATTAGATCTCACAGATCTCATAAATTAGTGAAATCTTAAAAGAAGTCCCCTATATATACATATATAGGGGTGTCAAATGAAAACTAAGTTTTGTTTGTAAACGGGAGGACAAATGAGAGTGCGACATGTGTCTCCTACGTCTACAGGTTAAACATTACGAGTGAATCATGATTGTGTGTTATTCATATTGATTGTTGTGTTATTTATATCAAATGTTGTAGCATACACTATTAATAGTTTATGAACGTCACCTTCATTATTCATACTGAATGCCCTTCGTTATTCACACTGAATGTGGACGCCGATAACACATGTCTCGCTCTCCTTTGTCCTCACGTTCGCAAGAAAAAATGAATTCGTGTTTGAACTTTCTATATACATGGAAATATAATACATACAAATTGCAATCATATACACTTAAATTTGCTGATAATTCATTGTTGATCAAAGTTGGTATGATATTTATTTTTAGAAACGTTCTTCGGTTTTCGTTTTGATATTCCATGTTCTTGAATATCCATTTCAAAATTAACTTTAAACTTAATTCTCATAGAGGATATATGAATAGCAATTTACATGTGATGCACACTTGAAAACCAATATATCTTAGGGTAATAACTTGATCTTGGAATTACTTTTAAAAGGAAGAGAAGACTTCAATGCAATTTGTGTTCCTTTATATAAAGCGATAACGGACGAAGATTTTGAAGCCACAAAACTCATCCTTGACAAGCGTCCAGAGCTGGTACATTTTAGCATCACTGAAAGTTGTGAAACAATACTACATGTTGCAGTATTGGGAAAATCATGCTTGTTAGTGCAATATTTGATGAGTTTGATGACAAAGGAAGACTTGGAACTTCCGAATGGAAATGGTGAAACAAGCCTTTGTTTAGTAGCTAGAACCGAAAATGTTGAAATAATAAGCTAAGACTTTGATGGAAAAGAATGAGGGACTGATAGATATCCCAAATAGTCAAGGAAATATGCCCCTCCAAGTGGCTGCTTTATATGGAAGGCATAACATGGTGGAGTATCTATATAATAGTTCTCAAAAAATGATTGGTCAATTATGGACACATCAGAATTGAGAAATGCGTTGAGGATAATCTATTTGGTAAGTGTTTGGACAATTGATTGTTGCATTTCAGTATTTTTATCCTAGATATCGTAATTTTTATTATGGTGGTTGTGCATTTTCATCTTTTTTTTACTCTCAATAGAGTAACAATCACTAGCACAAGACAAAGGCATGTTTAGATTTATTCTTGTGACAATAGGATTAATGCAAAAATGATTCTGATAACTGTTCAATCAACTATGTATAACTAGCTAGTTCTTTATTAGTCACCGAAATCTTTAATCTATTGACATAGTTCTTTGTCAAAAAAATGTCGTGATTTCTAAAATTCTACTCAAGTTTGATTATTTTGATTTGACAAATTGAATCAAATTTTAAGAAGGTGCTTTGTTTTCTCTAGTGTTTATTGCCAATGTGGATTTCTTATTTCTTTTTCGGTTGGATGTGTAAGAACCTTGAAGAAAAGGTTGCACTTGACGCATAGTATAATTCAAAGTCACGATTTCTAGAATATTCTTAGAAGCTTTAATCAATTGACTACACCAATTCGACTTCTTTAAAAACATTTATAGAGTGATTCAGATCGATCTTCTCTAGGTCTATCAAACTTCTTTAAAAACGTTGTGTACTTACAAAAAATGTCATCTATCTTCCATTTTGTGGTTTGCTGCAATGATTTGCACATAATATCGCAATTATGTTGCCATGTTTTGGTTGTTTAGGTTTGCCGCCTAAAATTTATCATAAAATTTCTCATTGAATGACTATATATCAAGTGTTTTGTAGATGTAGCAATACGAATGGTGATCGACCTTCCAGAGCTTGCTATAAATGGGACTGTACTCGGGCTACTGGCTCGAAAAACTCATGCATTTCTTCGTATAAAACATCACCCTCTTGTAGAACTCAGAAGATTACGTAAGAATCTATACTCCTTTGACTTCTATTATATTGTTTTCATTGTACACCCACGTCATAACCACATAAGTACTTGTAACATAGGGATTGTGAAATTAGCCAAAGTTGAGATTCATGACATAATAATTATGACGGCCACTTTAATTAAAATCATTCTTTTGTTTCTTAGTTCTTTCCATCATTTACAATCACGAGGACATGGAAAAAGAGGCCTTCAAATTATTAAGAATGATTTTGGAATATATTATGAAATTACCAAGGCTGAAATTGATGATTTAATAAGAGGGCCAGTAGTTGAGGAAGATGCAAAGCAAAAATACTCTTCTCGGGTATTATTTCTTGGTGTTGAAAGGGGTAACACTGCATTTGTAGTTGAGGTCATTCGACAATACCCACATCTAGCCCTAGAGGTAAATGATGATAACCAGACTATATTTCATGTTGCTGTCATGCATCATCATGTCGATATCTACAAGCTATTATTTGAGAAAGACCACATTAGGGATTTGATTACTACTCTTGAAGACAAAAATGGAAACAATATTTTGCATTTAGTTGGGGAGTGTGCAAAGGGTAATAGACAACCAAACATCTCAGGAATGGGCATTCGAACAGATCTAGAACTCCAATGGTTTAAGGTACATCTTTCCTTCAAAGCTACGTATACAAATTTAACTTTGTTACAAATCTCTTTCCCATTTCTTAGTATGTTTTAAATCTATGGAAACCTCTTCTCCAACAACAAATCAACAATTCCGAAATTTTTTGTGTATTTACTGAAAATAAGTTGTCTATTAGTTAGAAATCAATAAAGTTTAAACCTCTATTAATAAAGTTTATTGCTTTGATAATAAATGGAAGATAAATAAAATTCAGAGATATTTATTAATCAAGATGATCACTTTAAAACCCAAAATAGAAACTCCAAACCAAATTACACTACATTGATTGAATCTATCGTTCACGATAGATGCAATACAACGATAGATGCAATACAAGAAAAAGATAGAAGTAGACATGTTTACTCAGTGAACAAAAAATTAAAACGCAGTACATATAATTAAAACCAACCTGTTGGTAACGATACGAAGCAAGAATTGCATGGAATAAATTTGTCCTTAAATGCTTTATAAGACCACTCTAAAAGTTGTGAGTCTTCAAGTCGCAAAGCCCTAGAATTTGATGCAGTCACTATATTTGGATTGTCAACAGCTATGACAACGAAGATAAAGAGAAGTAAATGCAGAAAATCGTAAATAGAAAGCACTGTGAAGCATAAGGCAAAAACTGAGAAAGAAAGAAAGCATAAGGCAAAAACTGAGAAAGAAAGAAAGAAAGCAGATTTCAGTGTGTACTGGGAGAGGGTTTAACCCAATGTTTATATTGAATTAATCCCCCAACTTTCTCCCCAAGAATTAGGAAAGATGGGTTAGTTGGAAGACTAATTCTCCAACATAATTTATCTTTAAATTAAAAACGTTTTGAAAGTTCAAATTACAAAAATTTAATCAAATAAAAAATCAAAAATTTACCCGCTAAAACCAAAGATAATTACTATAATTAATGAGGATTATCTAATTCTCTCTATAATTTGAAATAAAAAGAAACTTGGGAACTTGGGGCGAGGCTCCTTTCGCTCTGATGCTTCATGTGAACTGCAAAGTGTGCCTCCTCGCACCACTCCGTGAATCTCACACCTTTGGCCTTAGTGACAAACATGGCAACGCACGCAGGTGCGTTGGGCCTTCCACTCATAACCCCCATCATGAGCCAACCAACATGTTCAAAGCCCAATTGGAGGAAAAGACTTATAAAGTGCTTTATGTTTTACATTCCTACCAATGTGGGATGGAGGAAAACCTCCAACCTCACTTAAATTTCCAACAATCCCCACGAAGTTGGAAAGTTTTGCCAGTGTGGCCTCACTGTCACAATACATGGGAATCGAAGGATTATTACACGGACATAAATGGATACTTGTTAATAGATCTCTAATATATTCGGCCTCTTTGCCTGCATCATCTAAGGCAATGAATTTGGCTTCCATAGTCGAATGTGCGATACACGTTTGTTTCTTACTTGCTCAAGAAGTCGCCCCACCATCAAAGGGTGTTAGCTCAGTTGGATAGGTAACATCCCTGGGGGTGTGGGGTGAAAGCCACACTACCAGGGTTCGATTCCTACGGCCTGATATTTCTGAGATATACAGACTTTGGGCCTGGGCCTTAGGGGTCAGGTTCGGGGCCGATACGGGAGGATCTGGTCTATGGGATCCACTTCCCTGCCGGTCGGGTTCAGCCATAGGTTGGGTCGGGTCGCAGCGGATTAGTGGGTTGGCCCGTAATAGAGACCCGATACTGCTGGAGCGTGTGTGTGTTATAGATGCCGTTCAAAAAAAGAAATCGCCCCACCAACAAGAGTATAAATACACCCACTTGTAGATTTAGAATAACGTGAGTTATTTGTCCAGTTGATTCATAGTATTCCTCCATAATTCCTAGGTGTGTCGTGTATGGCAATTTTAGATCACTGGTTCTTTTCAAGTAACCCAACATTCTACAGATTGCCTTTAAGTGATGTGTCGGATTGCTAGTATATTGACTCAATATGCTCACGGCAAAGCCTATATGGTCTAGTGTAATGCATTGCAAACAACATGCAGCCTACTGCACTAGCATACTCTAGTTGGGCCACTGCTCTACAAGAGTTTTTCTCAAGTTTCACGCTTGAATCAAATGGAGTGTTAAACTCCTTTATGTTCCAAATGTTGGAACTTAGTTAATATTTTCTCTATATATTGGGCTTGACTTAAAGAGATTTGAGATTCTGTCATTTTTATCTTTATCCCAAGAGTGGTATCTACTTCTCCAAGATCTTTCATATTAAATTTC
This sequence comes from Silybum marianum, assembly GCA_036898165.1. Lineage (NCBI taxonomy): Eukaryota > Viridiplantae > Streptophyta > Magnoliopsida > Asterales > Asteraceae > Silybum > Silybum marianum. Next base: position 25,025,105 of record CM072543.1, read on the forward strand.
GAGGATAAGCAGTTTTTGTTTCGTACCTTCTAGATTTGTTCCAATGGTCAAGATATCATCAACATAAAGACAAATTACCACAATGGATTCTTTCGTGTGTAGTGATAAATCCATCGATCGGCCCCATTATGCGAGAACCCGAAAATAGTCGCATCAAATATTTCATGCCACTGTTTAGGAGCTTGTTTTAATCAATATAGATATTTATTAAGTCTTCACACTTTGTTTTCTTGTCCAGGTACTACAAACCCTTCAAGTTGTTCCATATGAACCTCTTCGTTTAAATAACCATTCAAAAACGTTGTTTTCACACCCATTAAATGAATATACAGTCCTTTTATGGCTGAAATTACTATGAGAGTTCGAAAAAACTAATTATAGTAACTGGAGCATAGGTGTCGAAGTGATCGACTCCCTATTTCTATATATATATCCTTTAGCCACCAATTTGGCTTTAAATGTTGATATTGAACCATCTAGGTGTAGCTTACTTCTCAATACCCATTTAGAACCGATGGGTTTCACTTCCTTGGGTAAATCATCTAATTCCCAAGTTCCATTTCCCATAATAGAGTCATTTCATCATTTATTATTTCCTTCCACTATGTAGCATCCCTTGAAGACATTTTCTCTTTTATAAGTCTTTGGATCATCTTCGATGTTAACTAAGAAGATGACTTTTCTCGTCACTTTCTTTTGTGTCCCTTCTACTAAGTATGAGAAGAGACCAACTCCTAGACTTTTCTATTTTCTTGCTCTTGTACTTTTGTGTGGTTCATGTGAGTCCTATACAAGTGCAATCAAAGTAATAAATCAAACACGAACGATAAAGGATTGATTGAAACACAGTCGTCGGCTTGAATGGGACACATGTCGCACTCTCATTTGTCCTCACGTTCACAACCAAATTTGAGTTCTCATTTGAACCCGCCCATATATATATATATATATATATATATTACCAAATAACTTTCATTTTTGAGATAAATAATTTGAAAGGCTCAAACTTATAATTATTTAACATATAAATTAAAGGTCTCCAAAATATGCATTTTCAAGAGATGTAAACCCAAAAGTATCAAATATGTAAATTTCAACAAATACCCAACACATTTGATGAATATTACTTAAAGCATAATAACACTTTAAAATACATATTTTGGCATGTACATAGTTTTCACAATGGAACTTGAACTCACCTTGCTATTTATGGCTAAATCTAGGATTTATCCCAAACTTGAGCTTCATTTGGAGAAGAGTTTAGACCCACTAAAATCACCACTAGAAACTTCATCTAAAATCACAAACAACCCAAAATATGCTAATATTAACCTCAAAATTAGATTGATAGTTCAATCCCTAAAAGTATGCAAAACCCAACAAAGTCTTACCTCAAGAGATCATATGTAGATTTCCAACCAAAATCTTGGAACTACTAGGTTTTCAAAAGAAAAATCTAGAAAATGACAAACTTTAGAAATAAGGTTGGGGATCTTGAAATTGAACCCACTTGAAATCTTGATGAGAGAAATAGATGTGGTCTTGATTCCTTCAAATACAACTTAAATATAACCCTAGGAAATAAATAAAATAAATGAGAGAAAATAAAGGGAAATGGAGGTGGTAGAAATAGACGGTGACGAGAGTTTCTTTAGAAAGAAAAATCCGAGTGGGTGTTTGAGGCACAAATGAAAGCAGCTAGAGGAAAGAATTAAGAAAGAAAGAAATGTGAGGTGAGGTGAGGTGAGGATCATCAATGGTTTCACAAGGGAGAGGACTTACCCTCCGATACTTGCAATTCAACCTACCACCATATGATTCCAAATAAATCATCTTGTCCTTATACTAAACTAGACTAGCAAAATACCCTCCTCAACTATAGTGAAATTAATAATTTGGAAACCCACACTTATGTACATATATAAATATATACATGTAATATATGCATCATATAAATATTATGTATATAAATAAGTATAATGTATATACATAAATACAGTTGTACTATAAACCAATCAAGTCTTGTATTAATATTGTCCTTCCCCAAAATCTCAAGTGCTACACATTTGATCGCTGATACTTTAAGGACTCAAGGAGGATTCCTTCAGGTATCACTTAGACGTGTACAAGATCTCACACTTTATGTAGATAATCATTGCTATCACTGAATCGTTTAAGATCACGAGCTGGCTATCTTTATCTTCAACTCGGTCTTCCACTATCGCTGAAGGTTCCTTTGTTGTGAATGTTGTCTTCAGGTCTTCTAGGTTAGATAGTATCCCTTGATGGTTTCGGCAACCACTGAGTGCAATCAGTGTTTGCATTCGCTGAACCTAGACAATAACTAATACTATGATTTTTTCTAAGTATGGTACGAATCATAATTAAATCACTGAAGGAGCTTGGATCAACAAAAAGTTTCATCTTTTAAGTGCAATATGTGTACATGTAACGGCTAAAGTAATCGTATAATGTAATGAAATATCTTTTACCTCCAGGGGTATGTATTACATTTAATTCGCAGATAATCAAAATGAATCAGCTCTAAAATATTTTGTACATTTGTATGAGTTAAGTGTTTATGTCATAAAGAAATAGAACATGCAAAGTACTCCAAATAATTAATTTTACTAATAAACTCAGGGATTGCACCGAGTCTTGAACCATACAAACCAATTACATCATCAGACACAGATAACAAATTGTTACCCACTAATTCATTAGGTTCAACCTCCTCGGGATTTGAATCGTCATCACCCAGAATTAGGCTCTACATAACCAATGGTGGTATCTCTTTCCAATGAAGTTTATCCTTTTGTAGATTGCGACCTTCCTTGCCTCAAAATTGACTCCAAACCCTCCCATCGAGTTTATTTAAAGATACAAGACACTTATTAATGGAAGGAACGTGAAGTACGTTTCTTAGGGTGACATTTTTTCAAGAAGTGAATTTAAGAAGCACATTACCAATCCCATCAACATCAGCTATGCTGTTGTTTGCCACAATCACTTGTTTTCTGGCTTTAGCCGCATTATATTAAACAAATTTAGATCTGGAGTCACACACATGAACTGTGGCTCAAGAATCTAAGAACCAACCTCCCCTACCGTCCACAAATCTAGTAATTGTCTCTGATATCATATCGATCTCATCTGATTTGCCACAAGGTGCTGAATACCATCAACTGAGTTTGCAGTTGGTGTCTCGGACTTCCTTTGTTTGCATTCACGAGCATTGTGTCCCGTATCTTTATAGACGTGACACTTACCAACCCTCTTGAAGCGCTTCCCTGGATTGGATTGTTGACCCGATCTCTTGAAGCTTTTCTTATGTGGGCCTAAATTCCACTTTTTGGTTGAACTTCCAGCCCTTCCCTTTCCTTTTCTTCTAGGCTGCATGCTGTTAGCATTCAAAACAGACTTGCCTCTTTTATCCCAATTATGAGCTTCTTCCTCGATTCTTGAATGTTTAACAGATCATCCAAAGAATAATATTCAAATTTATGCATTGTTCATTTTGAATAGTCCTTCTATGATAGGCGCAATTTATTAATGACTGCCCTACTTTCAATATTTCAGGAAGAGGTATGGAAGTTTTTCTCAATTTATTTACCAAAACCTTTACCTCATGTAACTTCTCCAAGATTGGTTTGTCATCAACCATTTGGAATCTCATCTATTGAGACACAAGATATTTATTTGTACCATCCTCTTATGCGTTATACTTGAATTCCAAGACTTTCCATAGCTCTCATGGATCAGTAGTCGGGGATTACAACTTAAACAACCCGTCAGAAAATGCGTATGTTTGCAGGCCAAGGTTTCTTCTTCGTTGCATATAAGCCTCTGCTTCTCAAGTTAGATTATTTTGGCCTTATCGATTCTTTCCATTTTTAGAAACCAGGTTTTCAGGAATGGGAGTCAGATTTGCGTCAAGAACATAGTAAAGCTTCAGAATCATCAGCATGAACTTCAGCTTGCCAGGCCAACGTGTATAATTGCTCCCGTCGAAGCTGTCAAGTTCACCAGATCTTGATTCATAATTCGGAAGTTTCCGTATTTCATTATAAAACCTTTAAGACCGGTGAAAAAATTGTTTTACATTAGTCAAAAATCAATAAAGTTTAAACCTTCATTAATAAACTTATAAGCGTTATTAATAAACAAAATATAATTAAAATTAATAAAGTTCAAAGTTTTATTAATCAAGATGATAACTTTAAAACCCGAAATAGAAACTCCAAACCAAATTACACCACAATGACTTATCTATCCTTCGTGATAGATTTGATAGAAAAGGAGTAGAAGCAGACTTGTTCACTTAGTGAACAAAAAATTAAAGCGCAATACACAAAACTAAAACCACCCTATTGGAAACGATATGAAACAAGAACTGTATGGAATAAACATGTACTTAAAGGTGTTATACGACCACTCTAAAAGCTATGAGTCTTCAAGTCGCAAAGCCCTAGGATTTGATGCAGTCACGGTATTTAGATTGTCAATAGCTATGACAATGAAAATAAAGCGAAATAGATACAGATAACCATAAATAGAAAGCACTATTAAGCAGAACGCAGATGTCGAGAGAGATAGAAAGCAGATTTTGGTGTGTATTGGGAAAAGGTTTAACCCGGTATAAATGGGATTAAACCTCTAAATCTCCCCAACTTTCTCCCCAAGAATCGAGAAAGATGGGTTAGTTGGAAGACTAATTCTCCAACAAAATTTATCTTAAAATTAAAAACGTTTTTTAAAGTTTAAATTTGAAAATTTAATTAGATAAAAACCCAAAATTAATCTTCTAGAAGTGAAGATAATTACTCTAGTTAATTAATAATTATCTACACATCTCTATAATTTTCATTAAAAAGAAACTCGGAAGCTTGGGGCGAGGTTTCATCAGTCCGATGCATCATGCAAAGTGTACCTCCTCGTGCACTGGGCCAGAGTCACGCATGTGTATGCATTGGGTCTTCACTCATAACCCCCACCATGGGCCCATCAACATGTTCAAAGCCTAATTGGAAGAAAAGACATATAAAGTGATTTATGTTGTGTCGGATGGATGAAAACCTCCAACCTCGCTTAAATTTCCAACATTTTTCTTCATAAAACAAAGTTAGCATTCAATTTATATGTTGTAAAATTCAACTCAGAAGATACATACAACTCTGAAGTTTAGAAAAGCTGAAAAGATAGAGTGCCTCAAGTGATGCCCGTTCCTGACATTTTATAGGCCCTGGACGAGATGTCAAAATGGTCCCTCGATATTTAAGGAAAAAAATTCAATATAGTGAAAATAGAATTCATGTGAAAGAAATAATCAAAAAAAGTTAGTGTGACATGAATAAGGGAGAATAAATCAATGTTTTCTAGAAAATAGTTTTTTGATTTTAGTGGTAGATAAAAAAAAATTAGAGAACAATAATCAATACTATATATAAAATAAACAACCAATTAACTAATACATAATTAGGCCCTTAATATAATGCTAAAATTCTTTTTGGATCATATTATAAACTAAAAAAATTTGTGTTCATTTTATTAATTAATATTTTTGAACTACTACTATATACTATATACGGAATAAAATGAGCACCTACTTTTTGTGGGCCTTGGGCGTACGTCCGCCCGCCTTCCCTCAGGAACGGCGTGAAATTAGAATGGTCAAAGAAATTCCCTTTTCATGTAATTTGAAATGCTTATAATGGATGATCCCATCATTGATAAGTCTATGATAGTGATATAATCTTTATGATGCTAGATGGTGGAGAGTATACTTCCTGGTCATCTTTGCAAAAAGAAGAATGCAGCTGGTCTAACAGCCTACGAACTATTCATCAAGAACCACAAAGATCTATTTTCAAAAGAGGAAAAGTTGATGAAAGAAACAGCCAGCCAATTAATGGTGGTTGCAGCACTTGTAGCCACCATCTCATTTGCAACAATATTTACATTTCCAGGTGGATACATCCAAGATACGGATACTTCTGTCTTGCTTCGAAAAACCCTTTCCAAAATCTTCCTAATATGTGAAAGCTTGTCATTTTTATCATCGACAACTTCAATTCTGATGGTCGTATCTATCCTTCTATTTGATCCAGATTGTCAGAATTATTTAATGATTTCATCGTCCTCAAAAATCATAGGTTCTATGAAGTTAGTTTTCTTCTCTGTAATAAGCATCATCATCACTTATCTTATCAGCCTTTTCATACTTTACCAAAACCATTCTCCATGGATACCAATATTAATCATCACTTTTGCTCTCATGTTATACATGAAGCTTGAAATCATCTATAGCAAGTGTCTGATTCGCTTTAAATCAGTCCTCTTAAACATTCCCCTTTCCTTTCGATGAAATTCCATTTGAATTGATGTATATTTGTAAGGTTGTCAGCTAAATGTGGATGATTTTGGTGATTGATTTTCCAAAGACATATCATGTCAAATATTTATGATGCTTTTAATTTAAGTATCAATGTTCTTTGTACTTTCCAATTCGCATATGTATTTATGCATGTAAATTGTGGTGATTATATCCTTTTTATGGCCCTTGATTTTGCTAAAAACGCACAAATGTTAAAATAAGTTAACACGCTTTAACATCAGAACGTTAATTAACATATTTTAAACATAAATTAACATGTGTTAATGTACATCATACATTAAAATTCTAACATGAAAAAATTAACTTAAGTCAACATATATATAGGGGCGGGTTTAAATGAGAGTTTAAATTTGGTTGTGAACGTAAAAACAAAGGAGAGCGCGTTAAGTGTTCTATTTAGTCTGAGAAACGAAGGGAAATATTCAGGTTGAATGTTGTGGTATTCACTCTGAATGTTATGTTATTCACTCTGAATGTGTGTTATTTATACCGAATAATGTATGAACTTCACCTTTGGTAGGATTTAAATTAATTGTGTCAAAATAAGGAAACGTTGCTTTATTGGAAACATGGCAAGTGTATAATGTCATTCTCCTTGTTTCCTTATATAGTTTAATCCTTTGATATAAATAGGCGTATAGGGGTCATTGTATGTGTGCGCGATATATTGAGAGCTAAATTGCTAGAGAGAGAACTGATATATTATATTCAATACAAGTGAGATATCCGACTTCAGATCTTTGTTAATTGTTTGTTCTTCGTATTCTTATTAAAGCTTTAGTACTTGATCATATTCTGGGATCCACAATTGGTATAAGAGCTACACGATCTGAGTTTTGATCTGATTCTAATCGAATTCGAAAAACAAGGTAAAAATCTCGAATCTGACACTGTTCAAAAAGTTATCGATTCAAGCTTTCCAAGCCTGAATCGACAAGATTTTTTATCGCATCCTTGATTATCGACAAAACTTGTTTATCGCATCTTTGAGTATCGATAAGAATTTTATATCGCATCATTTAGTTTCGGTAAGAATCTTTATATCACATCTGTTATTATCGATAAATTTTTTATATCGCCTCTTTATCACCCGACAAGATTCGGTTTCTCATTCAATTTGTTTTAGTTTAATTCTTTGTACTTTTGCTTCACTTTTATTTGAAAACTCAAGGTCACTGACTTCTGCAGCTTTTCTAGTTTAAGAGTTCTAAGTACAAGTCTTAACCATTAACAAAATTCGAATTTTTTTACTTTAGTTTAAACCTTAGTACTTTTCCTTTGCTTTCATTAGGAAACTCAGGGTCTCTGACTTTTGCAGCTTTTTTAGTTTAAGAGTTCTCAAGTACACTGCTTAAACTTTAAGTAAATCTTTTAAATTATTTTTGACATTGTTGGGGACTCGGGAACTTAGATCTTCTCTTCCTTAAAAAGACATTGTTCTTTTTTGTCGACGAAGGCTTCGTTCTTGCTCTTCAATAGATCAAAATAAATATAAAAAGGATTTTCAGAATCTTATTTTAAATCGCATCCTTTAAACCCGATAAGTTTTCTTATCGCCTCTTTAAAGCCCGGTATAAAAACTTGTCGACATATACTTACCCGATATAAACTCTTCTTGATTCCACTCAACCCGATAAGTTTTCTTGTCGAGTGCTCTTTACCCGATAAAAACTCTTATCGCCTCCTTTGTTGCCGATAAGATTGTTTTTCTGTCAAATCGAGATTTTACTTTAAGATCTCAAAACTCTTAGAATTTTTTCAAAACTCCTTGATCGAGATCACTCTGTCAAGTACTATGACTTCACGCGAAACAATGTCGATCGGTTCGGACACAAAACCCCCGATTCTATTTTCGGGCGAATACTCTCAGTGGAAGGATCAGTTTCTCGACTTCATTGAACGTAGTGATTACGCCGATGAAATCATGAGTTCCATTAAAGAAGGTCCTCTACCCGTGTTCTATCAAGACTTCCCTGCCTTACCGAATGCCACTTCTCCTTCCTGTCGCTGCCAAAATATGGGTCAAACCCAAATCCTCTTGGGATGCCGAAGAAAAGAAAATCATGAAAGGTGATCAACTAGCACGCTCATACCTCCTAATGAGCCTCCCAAATGAGATCTACATGAGCATAGACTGCCACAAAGATCTGTCAAAGAGATGTGGGAAGAAATTTCAATTGAATCCTAGGATTTTAAATCCGGACAATTTGGCAAACCAAACATAGGATTGGAATGGATTTGAAATCCAAATCCCCCCAAATCCATTCCATTCCCGCAAACCAAACGGACCCTTAGTAACCAGAAGATATCACCTACCTTGTATTCTTTTAAACAACTAGAGCATATAGTTTTGTTTAAATTGAATCAAATAATTAATCAAAATTAGTAGTCAGTTTTAAAATGTAAATGTGTTAGAAGTACTTATGCGGTTATGCCGTGAGCGTAAATGAAATCACTATAATACGAGTCAAATGAGTATAGATTCTTACATGATTTTACGACTCCTAGAAAAGGGAGGCGATTTATACAAATAAATGCACGAGTTCTTCGAGCCAATAGCCTGAGTACACTTCCATTTATAGCTAGTTCTGGAAGGTCAATCACCATTCGTAATGCGACATCTACAATTAAAACACTTGATGGTCATTTGATGATAAAAAATTATGATAAATATGAGGCAACGAAACATGGCAACAAAATTACGATATTATGTGCACATCATTGCAACAAAACACGAAATGGATGATCGGTGACAAAAAGTTGAAGTACAAAACGTTTTTGAAGAAGTTTGATAGATCTAGAGAATATCACAATCACTCTATAAACGTTTAAAAAAATCCAATTGATCTACTCAATTGATTAAAGCTTCTAAGAATATTCAAGAATAGTTGACTTTGAATTCTACATTTATCATATATGCATCAAGTGCAACCTTTTTACATCTCGATGCATATGCAAAATTTTGTCGTGTTCGACTTTGAAATCTCATCAAGTTTCTTACACATCCAACCGAAATAGGAATAAAAATGCACATTGACGATAAACATGAAGAAAACACGCACCTTCTAAGACACTGATTCGATTGGTCAAGTCGATCAAATCAAATAACCAATCTTATGTAGGATTTTAGAAATCACAACATTTTTGAACAAAGAACCATGTCTATATATAGATTAAAGATTTCGGTGACTAATAAAGAACAACTTATAGTAGATTCAACCGATATATATCAGAATCATTTTTGCATTAATCCTATCGTCATTAGAATGAATTTAAATATGCCTTTCTCTTGGGCTAGTGATTGTTACTTTGTTGAGAGTAAAAAGAGATGGAAATACACAAACCTTGGTGGAAAAATTACGATACCTACGATAAAAATATAGAAATGCAATAACAGTTGTCCAAACACGTACTTACCAAATAGATTATCCTCAACGCATTTCTCAAAAACCGAACTCCGATTCTGATGTGTCCATCGCTGACCAATCATTTTTTGTGATATATTATATAGATACTTAACTATATCATGCCTTCCATATAAAGCAGCCACTTGGAGGGGCATCTTTCCTTCACTATTTTGCATATCTATCAGTCCCTCATTCTTTTCCACCAAAGTTTTAGCTATCTCAACATTTCCGGTTCTAGCTACTAAACAAAGGGTTGTTTCACCATTTCCATTTGGAAGTTCTAAGTCTTCCTTTGTCATCAAACTCATCAAATATTGCACAAATAAGCATGATTTTCCCAATAGTGAAGTATTGTTTCACTACCTTCAGTGATGCTAAATTGTACCAACTCTGGACGTTTGTCAAGAATGAGTTTAGCGCCTTCAAAATCATTGGTAGTTATCGCTTTATACAAAGGAACATCAAATCGCATTGAAGTCTTCTCTTCCTTCAATGTAATTCCAAGATCAGTTTATTATACTCAGATATATTGTTTTCAAGTGTGTATCACATGTAAATTTCTATTCATATATCCTCTATGGGAATGAAATTGAAGTAACATGGAATATCAAATAGAAAATCAAAAAACGTTTCTAAAAATAAATATCATATTTTCAGCAAATTGAAGTGAATATGGTTGCAATTTGAATTACAAAATGACGTCAAGTATTGCACGAAACGGCAATTTGTTGTAAGCAAGGTTCAAAATGATGTGAGTCGTGGAGGAAAGGTTAATTCTCAAGCTTTACACACCACAGTGGTGATACGACATTTTTCAAGGTATGACAGAAGGCAACAAAGTTGTACGTCTTATATAGAATTATATATACATAAATTTATGTTTTCTAAATATTATTCAGTCAAATAAACATATTAAAAAACTTATGTACATATTAGAAAAAGAAAACTATACATATTAGTATTATTATAAAAATACTCTCTGATTAAATATTCAAAAACAAAACTTAGAAGGATAAGATTACAACTTCGTTTTAATAGTGAGTTCAACCATGACGTGTGTCAATTTGTGAAACTGTGAGTGATATGATTAGATAAATCTACAAAAATCAAAAAAATCTAAAGTTAAAAATGTAAAAACACAAAAACTAAAGAAATTAAAAAACTTTTTTCTTTTGAAAAAAGTCATGCCTTAGTAAAAAAAACACATGCCATTGCGTGAGCCACGCTTTACATAAAGGCTATAGGTCATATCGTAATGACGAAGACAAGTCTTGCACCATATCGTGCCCACGGTTTCTTGAACATCGGTTGTAAGATAGAAATTTTACCAAGAAGTAGATCTACTCAAGATAGATTCACGATGCAAGCATATGATTTTGTGAGGCGGTTGGATCATAAGTACATCTTCAAGATAAGGTCCTTATAAGCAAAAATTGCAACTTCTTACAAAAATCAACATTGTAGATGGTTCTTATAAGAACTTCATCTTCTTTGAGTTTTTGTACAAGAATTTTGATTCTTACGTTGAAGTGAAATGACAATTTTCTAATTTTTTATATATTTCCTTGACTTTTATATCAAGTATAATAATTAATTAATATATATATATATATATATTACTTATATTATACATTCTTGGAGTTTTATATGGGTTATCAATTTGATAAGTACTTAGAAATGAGTTTAACAAGAAAAAGTACATGAAGTGAGTTTTTAGCAAAAAGTGTAGTGGTTTATAAGAACTATCGTTGTGGAGAGATTCATATGAAAAGGGCCTATAAAAAGGAGAGGTTCTTATAAGAACTACTAACATAAACTTTTAGGCTATGTTTGGCAAACTAGCTGATAAGCTAGCTGATAACTTATAAAGTAGCTGATGACTTATAAGTTAACTGGTAGCTGATAAGCTAGCTGGTGAATAAGTTATGTTTGGTAAAAACTAGCTTATGAACATGTAAAATGACCAAAAAAGACATCTTGAAAAAAATAGTCAATTATAATATTTCATAATATAACTCAAATAAATTTCTAATAATATAATATGTTAATTATTACAAACAAAATAGTAAAAAATTAAATAATATAACATGTTAATTGAATGAATTTAAAATTGATTATTATATATATACTATAAATTTTGAATTTGTTAAAACAAATTTTAGAAAAAATATACATTATCTATGATTTTCAATAACCATTACAAATAAATATCAATAAAATTGATCAACTTCACATATTATAATTAATTAATTAATACTTTAAAAAAATATAATTAATAATTAAAGTAAATATTTTATTAAAAATTATTTACCATGTTTTAATTTATTTATGAAATAAAATAAGTATGACTTTAATTTTTATGTATCCTACATGAACATTTGCTTTTTGATATCTTAATATATTGAATAATAATTAAAAATAACAATTGATATATTATGATTAATATTTATTGTATAATTAAAATTAATTAATAATGTATAGTTAAAATTAATTAATAATGTGTAATTAAAATTAATTGATAATTTTTAATTAATTTTAATTAGTATAAATTAATATTGAATATGAATATGCATATGATTTTTTATTTATGATTAATAATTAATATTCATTAATAATAAGTAATAATATGAATCAAGGTTAAAATTGAAAAAAGTCTTAAAAAGCTTCTCATAAACTATTCCAAGTAGCTTATCAATAAGCTAACTTATAAGCTAGCATACGTGCATCCAAACAATTATTTAAAAAATAAATTAGTTTATTTTTACCAAACAATGCCTTAATGGATTTCTTAATTTGAGAAGGTGAAAATGAATTGGTAACAAAAAATTGTAAAAAGAAAGTTTTTATAAGGTGCTACTTAGTCACGGGGTTTAACTCATTGATTAAGGAAAATTAATTATTTTAACCATTTTAGAAATCAAGATTACCAAAATAACCATTTTCTTTCCACTTTTACCAAAATGACCAAAATACAATAGAAATGTCCACCGAAATCGAAACCTCCTCCAAATACCTCCGCTAACCTCCGCCAAATGTCAAATACCTCCGCCAATACCTCCGAATTCAATTTCTAATTTACATTATATATTAACTAACTCTAAGGGTATAAAATGTAAAATGTAAATTAGAAATTGAATTCGGAGGTATTGGCGGAGGTATTTGGTATTTGGCGGAGGTTGGCGGAGGTATTTGGAGGAGGTTTCGATTTCGGTGGATGTTTTGATTGTATTTTGGTCATTTTGATAAAAATGGAGAGAAAATGGTTATTTTGGTAATCTTGATTTCTAAAATGGTTAAAATAATTAATTTCCCATTGATTAATCCTAAGACTATGTTTATCAATAAATTAAACCAATTTTGCATAAATTTTTACTATTCATATAAATTTTTATTCTATTTAAGATTATAAAATATATATAAACATTCATTTTAGACACTAAATTTTTTGATTTAAAATTAGCATGATTGGAAGTTAATGAAGAATTTGTTAAGTATATGAAGGAAGATCATATTTTCGCGGACTGCCGTTTCGCAAGAAGCCTCTTAAGGGAGATTGCAATTTGGTGGCAGATTCTACCTCCTGCCAACTCGGTGGAAGCAGTTTTCTCTTGGGGAGAATCCAACAATTTTTCGGGTGTCAAGCTGAAGATCTTTAAGGCGGTGGTCCTCACTTATTTATGGCACTTGTGGAAAGCTAGGAACGAGATGGTGCATTCTAAGAAGGTCGACTCTATTCCTAAGTTATTCATCCTTATTCAAGGCTACTCTTTCTTCTGGATTAACACTAGAAAGAAGCTCGATTGTAAGTTAGATTGGATTAATTGGTGTTGTATGCCATTTTCTTTTCCTTTCTTGTAATTTGTTCTGTTTCCTCCTAGCTTCTCGCTAGTTTTTATAAAATTGCCGTCGCCGTTAAAAAAGAAAAAAAAAAGTATATGAAAATATGAAAATGTTAGATCATTTCTTTCAACTTTTTTGTGTCCGGTCAAAGTGAGTCATAAAATAACATAGCTCCTATTCATCTTTTAGACAACCTACCAACCTTTTGAAACCCAATCACTGACAACATCATAAATCATTTTATGGAAATGTTTTTTATTTTTTTATCATATATAAATACATTAATTATTTATAAAATTCAAGTTAAGCAAACGAAAAGTATTAAAATTTAAAAGATCAACCCGATTTGACTTATACTAAAGTATGACTTTTCTTGACCTACACCCATTTTAGTCCGTTGCCTAATTTTCTCGATCTTCCTATTTCTCTACATCCAATAAAAACATTTTTAACATTTTGATATAAAACACACACAAATTGCTATTCGTACATTTTATAAAGTAATTGATCGATAATGTTTTTCAAAAGATTCTACAATGATAAATATATATCAGAAATGAGCCTTAAAATCATATATGATAGAAAGAAGTTACCATCGAGTAGATCTCTACGAGGTAGATTTGATGGTGGCAATTGGGATGGGTGAGTATGTGAAGCACTCACGATGTTAATTTGATGGTGTTGGTTCCCATTTTGTAAGTTCATCTCTTCGGCTTGCTTAGAGCTAGAACAAGAAGAGTAACCGAAGATATTATATCTTAAAATACGTAGATGGCTATGATGGTTATATGTGTATCAATGAATGAAAAATTGAGGACTTAAAGCATGAACTTATATAGAATATTATGGTCAACATAAATATAAAATTTAATTAGAGGAATAATCTTAAACAAATTCCTTTTCAAGAAAAACCATAATGTATTTATTTTAAATTGAGTACATATTCCGTCCTTGTGGTTTATATGAAAATTATGGATTGGGTCTCCAAAATAAAATAATTACATGTATAATGACCGTGGTTTAATTTTTATTGTGGTTGAGGTCGCTACTTCTAGTGTTGTTAGATATTTTTCCATTAAATTCCTCAAGTGCCCCTCACATGGAGGGCATCTTTGTCATTTTATTTTTTCTAAATAATTCTTTTTATCGAGCAATCTTAGATGCCACAGGTACAAGTCTTTTTAACTATGCAAAAAATCTAGATTAACCCACCGTGGCCTCTTTCCATCCCTCCCAAACATCTTCTCCGATTGAGATCTCCAGTGACCATCCTCCTTTTCATCTTCTCCTTCTTTGTTTCCCTGGTCATCTTCTCCATTTCTTTGCATTCTTGCATCGATGTATAACACGGAATTCCCAGTTTTGTTTTCTAGGATCTCGATGAACTTCAGTGAACAACGCAAAGCTTAAATTTGTTTTTTGTTTTGTTGGATAGTAACAAATTCTTGATTGTAATGATCATAGCGATAAAGACAAATAAACAAAAACAAAAAAAACACAAAAGACAAACAAACATAATGGTTTGGTTTTTTTTTTTTGATATTTGTAGATCGATCTGTAACACCCCTAAAAATGTGAATTAATTTAAACCAAATAAAATGCGGAATAACTTCAACTACATAAAACATCACCCATAAAGATGGGGAGAAGATTAGAGTGAGTTTACAACTTCTATAGGAATGTTAAATGACAACCTATTAATCTATACAATTCAAAATACAGATTAAGTTCAGGTGTCACTAAAATCCTCAAAATAATCTTCTATGTAACTTCATCTATACACACGAATGTGCACTTCAAAAAGGATGCCATTATCGGCATCTAGCTTCACTCATCCCATCAAGCCCCACCCGCTTGGTCACCTGTTATACATGTCATTTTAAGAAAAAGTGTTAGGCTTAAAAGCCTAATGAGAACAAACAGTTCAAATATAGAAAAGCCATTTAAACTTCGAAAACGGTAAACAAACATTTAACCAAAAGCTTTTCTAAAACATCTCTTTTTCTTACTTCCGCGATTTACACCTAATAGATACGTTTTATTTCTTTTGGGGGAAACTTCTACAGGAATGACCTATCATCACATCGATTATACTTCCGCACAAGTTCAACCCAAACCGGGATCTATTACAAATGCCTTCCTCAAATACTTCTGACTATACGTGCCTATGGATCCATTTACAGTAGTCTAACTTCCTAATACAATTGTTTCCAATGTATTAACTTCGCTTTACAAATCTTTGTGAAGTATAACATCATGCTTCCAAAACCTTCCTTTCAAAATTAGGTCAAATAATCATTTAGGTTTATGCATCACATTTCTTGCATTTAAAACTCATAATAGTATTCCAAAAGCGTTCTTGACCTCCATTTCATCATTTCAAAGAAAACCCTAAATGATACATTTTGACCTAGTTTTACCAAAATCTTCCAAGTGTAGAAATACTCATTTTAAAACATCATATTAAGGTAAAAGACATCATTTGACATGTATAAAGTTTAGAAAGGTAAGAATGAACTCACAATACTAAGGAAGGTTTGAGGAAACCTTAGAAAATCTCTAAGATAAAGATGGAGGTGATCAAGAAATCTGAAAGGATGAGGGACACTACCACTTGAAGCTTTTAATCCCAAAGCTAACTTGGATCTTCTTCTTTAATGTCACAATAAATGAAACCCTAATAAATCACCCCTTCTGCCCAGCTCTTAAAATAAACAACTGATATCTGGTAATTGAGAATGCTGAGCTGAAACCCGCTTATATCAGTGTTCTGAAGAGGCCGGGCGACTATGCCTTTGGCGACAATGCCATGGCAATGTCGCCTGGCAAGGTCGCCGACATTGTACCGTGACTTCCCGAAAATTTGATCTGATTTCCTTCCCCGCGACTATGCCATGCGACTATGACACTGGCATAGTCGTCGTGTCATAGTCGCCCAAATTGTACCGAAAGTAAGAATTCTCCCGGCTTTCGTTCCTTTCCCCCAATCCATTACAACCCAAAATTATACACTTGAAACTTTCCATTTAGCCAATAATAAAATATTATAATGCTATTTTCATAATTCTCTCATACAAAATTCCGGGTGTTACAATCCTCCCACCCTTGAAATTAATTTCGTCCTCGAAATTTATAGATTAACCAAATAAACTCGGATATCTTCTTGTCATATCCTCTTCCACTTCCCACGTCACGTTTGAACCACGATGATGCTTCCATTGCACCTTAACCATGACGATTTCTTTGTGACGTAACTTCTTAGACTTGCTTTCTAAGATCGCCTCTGGTTTTTCCACACAACGACTATTATCGACATGAATCTCTGAGAGAGGTGTCACACTATCTTCTTCCACTAAACACTTCCTCAAATAACAAATGTGAAACGTAGGATGTATGCCGGCCAATTCGGGCAGCAACTCTAATTTATACGCTTGTCGTCCCACTCTTTCCAAGATTTTAAATGGTCTGAGAAATGAGGATTAAGCTTCCCACACTTACCAAACCTTATAACACCCTTCCAAGGGGACACTTTAAGCATAATTCGTTCCCCCACTTGGAATTCCATGGGTCTTCTCTTCTTATCGGCATAACTCTTTTGACGGTCTTGGGCCTCCTTAAGTCGTTCTCGGATAGTCTTCACCTTGTCAGCCGTCTCTTGCACAATCTCGGGTCCGGAGAATTGCTTCTCGCCCCCTTCCAACCAACGTATTAGTGTCCTACATTTCCGTTCATAAAGTGCCTCGAAAAGGAGCCATTCCAATACTAGAGTGGTAGCTGTTGTTGTAGACAAATTCTACCCACAGTAGATGCGAATCCCAAATTCCACCGAAATCAATAACACACGACCTAAGCATGTCCTCAAGAGTCTGAATAGTCCTTTCACTTTGACCATCTGTTTGGGGATGAAATGTCGTACTTAAGTTTATCCTGGTGCCTAACCCCTCTTGCAAACCATTCCAAAAGTGAGAAGTGAATCGACTATCACAATCTGACACGATAGTCAAAGGCACACCATGCCTTGCAACTATCTCGTCCACATACAACTTAGCCAGTTTGTCAACTGGCCCGACTTCTCGCATTGCTAAGAAGTGAGCACTCTTCGTCAATCTATCCACCACTACCCATATGGTATCGTGACCTCTCAAGATCTTTGGTAGCTTCGTCACAAAGTCCATAGTGAGGTGTTCCCATTTCCATTCCGGAATTTCCAATGATTGAAGGCTTCCATACGGCCGTTGGTGTTCCGCCTTGACTTGCAAACAAGTCACACATCTCTCCACATATCTAGCAACATCCAACTTCATGACGGGCCACCAATAAGTTAACTTTAGATCTCTATACATCTTGGTACTACCCAGATGTATAGAGTACTTAGACTTATGAGCATCCTCCAATAGTAGTTCCCGGTTGCCCCCAATCTTAGGCACCCAAACACGTCCTCGGAATAGCTTCAGGCCACGACTATCTTCGGTTAACATCAAGTGTTGTTTCACCATAACTTCATCTTTTAAGTTTTCCTCACCTAATGCCTCCACTTGAGAAATCTTGATTTGGTCGATCAGACTTGACACTATGTCAATTCTTGTGAGCACGGCCCGCGTCCCGCTACCATACTCCTTCCTACTTAAAGCATCTGCCACCACATTTGCTTTACCCGGATGGTATAATAACTCACAATCATAATATTTAAGCAACTCTAGCCAACGGCGTTGCCTCATGTTTAGTTCCTTTTGATCGAAAATATGCTTCAAGCTCTTGTGATCGGTGTAGAGTGTACACTTAGTTCCGTAAAGATAATGTCGCCATAATTTCAATGCAAATACCACCGCTGCCAATTCCAAATCATGTGTTGGGTAATGCGTCTCATGTTCCTTGAGTTGTCTTGATGCATAAGCAATCACCTTGCCTCTTTGCAGTAACACACACCCCAATCCCATCTTCGAAGCATCACTATAAACCATGAAGTCTTCAGATCCTTCCAGCAAGGATAAAATTGGTGCCTCACATTGTTGATCATAACTCCTCTCAGTGATTTGAATATGATTCCTTTACTATACTTAGTGAAATTCCATAGTTAAGCTTCTGTTCAAATTCAGCGATAGCACACGCTGATTGCTATCAGCGATCGCTGAAGGTCAAGGAACTACGAGCTTATCACTGAAGACCTGAAGATCAGTTATCACACCAGAAGACCATTCAGCGACAGTCGAAGACTCTAGCTGAAGAAAGAGATAATCAGCTAAGTGAACTGAAGCGGTTCAGCGATAGCAGCGATTGTCTATTCAAAGTGTGAAGTCTTGTGAAGCCTCAGCAGTGCTGAAGATTCATCCTTGAAGATTCAGTATCAGCGATCAAATGAAGCTTCCTTTGCAAGATTAAAGATTGATCTTATCCTCGATGCACAAAAGTCAAACCTAGAACCATGTCAGAAAAGGACGTACGACTTGTCTCTTATGTCCCCATCATATCTGATATGGTACTGTTCATATTCGGCCAAAAGCATGGTTGTCTTATTAACAAGGACAAGCTTCCTATCCAAGCTTGACACGTGGCATGTACCTTTTGTCTTGTTTCAAAGACAAACGGGTATAAATAAGATGAAGATATCTTCTTCATCTTAATGCATGCTTCTATCTAACCGATACCCTCTTTATTCTTTCTTTCATCTTCTTGTGCATCTTACTTCGTGTTTCTTAGTTACAATAGAATAGGTTTTAAACTTGTTCTAATTCCGCTTGTAACTGTAAATTTATTTATCTTAATAAACTCATTTAAAAACCAAAAATCTGTGTGTTTGTATTCAACCCCCCCCCCCCTTCTACAAACTGTTCTCTCTTGATTGAACTCTTGTAGACCCTTATTGGGACCAACAAGTGGTATTAGAGCAGTGTTTGCTTCTTAAATCTTTAAAATATTTTTTAAAACTATTTTAAAATGTCAAACCCAAATACAAACTACAACGGTAATGGATCTTTAGCTAAACCTCCAAGGTTTAACCATGATAACTTTCCATTGTGGAAGGAAAGAATGTCTCTATTTCTGGAGGGATCTGATCCAAAGATTCCCTACTATCTGGAAAATGGACCATTTGTTCCTACAACAATAGTAGCTAGTGTTCCTGCCACCACTGCTACTCCAGCCATTCCTGAAAGGGTTATTGTTAAAACTCCTACCGTATGGACTGAAGAAGACAAGAAAGAAATTGCTATTGACTCTAAAGCAAGATCAATAATAGCAATGGCTTTACCTGATGAGGTCTATCATTCTGTCATGAAAATGAGGACTTCTAAAGCCATGTGGGATACATTATGTATCCAATATGAAGGAACTTCTGAAGTTAAAGTAACTAGATGCATAAACCTTGTAAGAAAATACGAGAGTTTTATGTATCAAAAGGGTGAATCTCTTTCTCAAATTCACCAGCGATTTAACTGTCTGCTGATTGATCTTAAATCAGTCGATAGAATATATTCAAACGCTGAAATTCTGACAAAGTTCATGGAGGCATTGCCCGATCAATGGGCAGTGTACACTACATGTATAAAGCTGTCAAAGAATCTTGAAACCTTATCCTTAAGTGCATTATATGGTATGCTCTTAAATGAGGAACAATCCCAGCTTCTAAGGAAGAACCTATTTAATGAACTCAAAGGTGCTAAAAGTACTTCCTTGGCACTTGTGACTTCTGAGGGAACTTCTTCCAAAAATGCTCCTTCTTCTACTATCACCTCCATTACTGAATTAGGTCAAACTGATTCAGAAGATCAACTCACTGATGCAGACATCTCTGAGTTTGATAACTCTCTAGTCCTTTTAACTAATAACTTTAAAAGATTTGCTAGAAAGAGCAATTTTCGAAAACCTTCTAACCTCTCTGACTCTGAAAAGCAGAAAACGTTGCCCGCTGAGAAAGCCTCAGCGATTTGCTTCAATTGTCAGCGAAAGGGTCATTTCGCAAGTGAATGCAGGTCGAAGAAAGTTGTTGCTCCCACTACCTCCCATACCTCTGATAAAAAGGAGAAGTATTTGAAACTGAAAAACAAATACAAAGATATGAAGAAAAACCAGCAAAAAGGCAAAGGCCTTGTCGCTGAAGAAGTTGACTGGGATGCTGAAGATGACTGGGCCAAGACCTCTGAAGAGTCTGGTTCAGATGAAGAAGATCTTGCCTTCCTCTGTCTGATGGCAAGAATTGAAGACGCTGAAGAAGTCACTGAGACATCTTCCTCTGAGTCTCCTTCTACTCAGGTAACTATTCCCTCTATTACTTTACCTTCTGAATGTGATAAATTGTCAGCTCTCGATGCTATGACTGTTGATTTCTATGATGCTTTAAATGGAAAAATTAAGGCCGAGAGAATTAACACTAACTTATCTGAACAATTTAAAAATTGCCATATAAGAATCAAAGAACTTTATAAAATTGAGGAATCTCTCAAAGACCAAGTCTTTGCAAATCAAACTATAAGCATCGAGAAACAACAAGCTATCGCTGATAGGGAAAAGGCTATCGCCGATCTCAAGTCTGAAAAGGCAACCATCGAAGGATGGTGTAAGGCTTCTGATAAAGTCAATGAGATCATCAATGCTCAAATACCTATGAAAGTAAGAAGTGGGTTAGGCTATAACCCTGAAAAGGAAGAATCAGAGAATGATCGTTCCATGCTCAAATTCAGAATGTTTGTCTCTTCTATCCCTGATCCTTCTTCTTCAACCTCTTCTTCCTCCTCTTTTAAAGAGAAGCTTTCTATTCTTAATTCTAAGAAAGTGATCAAGAACGAGTTTCTTAATCAAGTTCCTAAGAATAACAAAACTCAAGATAGGAACAAGGAATCCTCAGAGAAAGTTTCTAAAACTGGGAAGAAGGTCCCTGACTTTTCTCAGAGACCAACCCCCAGAATTAAAATCGATCTCACTCCTACTCCTGAAAATGTTGTTATACCTCCAAGGACCATGGATAAAGGAATTCTTGGACCTATCCCTGAGAAATTTCCTGCTCCCTCTCTGATTTCCAAACCCTTTAAATATAGGAAATGCTATCACTGTGGTGAAACTACCCACATTGCAAGCAAATGTCCTAATGCTACTAGAGCTGATAAACTAGCTCATGGAAAGAAAGTAGCTCAAGCTGATAAATCAGCAAGAGTGAAATCCACCAAGGTTGCAAAACCATCAAAGGTGAAGATATCCACTGAAGAGAGTTCTTCAGCTAGTAGCTCCTCCGCCAATCCTCTATCTAACCAAGCAGTACCCATAGTAGTATGGGTACCTTTAAACAATTAATCTTTTGTTGTATGCAGAGTGCCAAAGGTATCTGGTATCTTGATAGCAGATGCTCAAGGCACATGGCAGGCAGAAAATCTCTGCTCTCTGATTACAAAGAAGAAGCTGGTCCATCAGTGACCTTTGGTGGAAATGGCAAAGGATACACTAAAGGTTATGGAATTCTGTCCAACGGAGCCACATCATTTTCTCGTGTTGCTTACGTTGAGGGACGAAAGCACAATCTCTTAAGCGTTAGTCAGTTATGTGACAAAGACTTCAAAGTTCTATTCTTGAAGAATAGATATGCCGTCACTGACGGAAATGATAAGCTTGCCCTTACAGGCAAAAGAGTGGAAAATGTATATGTCATAAATATGAATAGTTCTCACTCTGAGAACATGTGCTTCATCTCTAAAGCATCCACTGACATAAACTGGTTATGGCATAAAAGACTCTCTCGTCTCAACTTTAAGACAATAAAAGAATTGTCTCAAAAAGACTTAGTCAGAGACCTCCCAAATCATACCTTTACAAAGGAATCTCTTTGTTCAGCGTGTGAGAAGGGAAAGCTGACAAAAGCCTCCTTCAGGTCAAAGCAAGTTTCTTCAGTGACCACTCCTCTTCAGCTACTTCACATGGATCTATTCGGACCTGTCAATGTCCAATCGATCTCTGGGAAGAAATACACTTTAGTGATTGTTGATGAATACTCGAGATACACATGGGTGTTCTTCCTTCGATCCAAAAGTGATACCCCTAAAATGATAATCTCTTTTATCAAAAGGATGGAAGTTTTGAACAATCTAATTGTTCGTTCCATAAGAAGTGATCATGGCACTGAATTCAAAAACAGTACTCTGGATAATTTCTTTGAAGAAAGAGGCATCTCTCACAACTTCTCCTCAGTAAGAACTCCTTAGCAAAATGGTGTTGCTGAAAGAAGAAATCGTACTATCATTGAAGCGGCTCGCTCAATGCTCAGTGAATCGCGTCTTCCAACTCAGTTCTGGGCTGAAGCAGTTAATACAACATGCTTCACTCAAAATCGATCCCTGATAGTTAAACGATTTAAGAAGACCCCCTATGAATTATTTCATGGGAGAAGACCTACTCTGAAATATTTCCACATTTTTGGATGTAGATGTTACATTCTGAATGACAGAGATCATTAAGGTAAATTTGATCCAAAAGCTGACGATGGGATATTTCTTTGATACTCCTCTATATCTAAATCCTTCAGAGTCTTCAACAAAAGAAGACAACATGTTGAAGAATCCATGCACGTTAACTTTGATGAATCTCGTCCCATTCATACTTCACACTCTCATGATGATGATGAAGAATTGAATGGCTGGATGAGATCTCATTATGGGGAACCTGAAATATACTTCAGCAATCAAACTCCAGCTGAAGCAAGTGATGATGAAACCCCTATAAACCCAACAAGTAATAATCATCCATCTTTAGGGATGAATGTTACTCCTCTAAATCATATTCCTGTTGCTGATTCCTCTCTTGGAAATTCCTCTGTGAACAACCAAACCACTTCTGAAAATCAATCCCCTGAATTGATTCTAAATGAAGTACACATTGTCGAAACAAGTCCTATTCCGTAATCCGAAGAACAGTGTCGCCGAATCTGTCGTTGATCTCTCTCCTCAACCACCCAATCGGCGATGGACTGCAAATCATCCAATAAATCAGATTATTGGTGATCCCACTGCAGGTATCAAAACACGTAGAGGTACAGGTAATATCTGTCTTTATGTTAACTTCATCTCTCTCTTTGAACCTAAGAAGATAGATCAAGCTATCTCTGATCCTAGCTGGGTTTCAGCTATGCAAGAAGAACTGACTGAATTTCGTAGAAATAAAGTTTGGAATCTTGTTCCTAGACCCTCTGATAAAACTGTCATAGGAACCAAATGGGTTTTCAGAAATAAGCTAGATGAAAACGGGACTATAATTCGCAATAAGGCTAGACTTGTTGCTCAAGGTTATAGACAGGAAGAAGGGATTGACTATAATGAAACCTTTGCACCTGTTGCTCGTTTAGAAGCCATAAGACTCTTTTTAGCTTATGCTGCCCATAAAGACTTCAAAGTTTTTCAAATGGATGTTAAAAGTGCTTTTCTAAATGGAAAACTCAGCGAGGAAGTTTATGTTGAACAACCCCCTGGTTTCTCAGACCCTAACCATCCTGGTTATGTTTTTAAACTTGAAAAATCTTTTTAGGGGTTAAAACAAGCTTCTAGAGCTTGGTATGATACCCTTTCTAAATTACTTCTTAAAGAAAAATTTGTTCATGGAAAAATTGACCAAACTCTGTTTTTAAGAAAATATAAAGGTCATACTATTCTCGCTCAGATATATGTTGATGACATTATCTTTGGTTCCACAAGACCCAAACTTTGCACTCGTTTCGCTGCAAGAATGCAAAAACAATATAAAATGAGTATGATGGGTGAACTAACATATTTTCTAGGCTTGCAGATTAATCAATCTGACAAAGGAATTTTTATTTGTCAAAGCAAATATGTTAAAGACATGTTGAATAAATTCGACATGAATCAATGCTCAGCAATGAATACTCCTATGGCGCCTCCTCTGACATTAAACAAGGATCCCAATGGGAAACCAGTCAATGTCACTGCTTATCGAGGAATGATTGGGTCTCTGCTGTATCTTACAGCGAGTAGACCAGACATCATGTACGCTACCTGTCTCTGTGCTCGGTATCAAGCTGAACCGAAGGAATCCCATCTAATCGCTGTAAAGCGAATCTTCAGATACCTGAGAGGAACTCCAAATCTTGGTCTCTGGTATCCCAAAGGCTCAGGATTTGATCTTATTGGTTACTCGACGGACTTTGCACAGGTTGTAAGATAGACAGAAAGAGCACCACTGGTGGGTGTCAGCTACTAGGTGGAAAGTTAATAAGTTGGACAAGTAAAAAGCAAAACTCAGTGTCCACTTCCACTGCTGAAGCTGAGTATGTAGCCGCTGGTAGTTGTTGTGCTCAAATCCTTTGGATGAGAAATCAACTAAGAGGCTACAATCTCAAGCTCTCTAAAATTCCTATCTATTGTGATAGTACTAGTGCTATTGCAATTGCCAACAACCCTGTACTTCACTCCCAAACCAAGCACATTGAGATCCGATATCACTTTATCAGAGATCATGTGATGAATGGTGAAGTTGAGCTCCATTTTGTTCCTACTGAATATCAGCTCGCTGATCTTTTCACCAATCTTGATGAAACTAGATTCAATCTACTCATCAGCGAACTTGGTATGTTGAACGCTGAATAATTTATTAATCAGTGACCAACAAAGGATTACAAATACAGCTTTCAAACTTTCCATTCTTTGAACTCTGATTCAGCAATATCTAGGCCATCTCCTCAGGTATTATCCTCTAATCTTTAACACTCTTTGATATCTTTTCTCATCTAAGAATGTCTCTCTTAAAGTTAAAACTCCTCACTGACAATCCTTTATTATTAGTGATGAAGATTTTTCTAAAAATTATTAATGATAAACCTTCCTTATGGATAATTATCATTATAATCTTTTAAAAATAAAGAAAAGGACACGTCAGACCTTTTTCTGACACACGACGGACCGCGACGTTTCCATTCCAACTCCTTTCTTGGAACGTGCGCCAGGTCATCATTTCTTTTTCAAAAAACTAAAACCGTCGTTTAGCACTCCTTTCTTTCTCTCTCCTCTTGCTATTTAAGCATTCTTTTTGCCTTACTTTGCTCCTTCCGCTTTCATAACAATCCTCAAGGCAAAAGAAATTCTTCGAATCTTCAAGGTTTTCTCAAGAACACCAAGAACACGCTTGTGTGTGTTTTTCTTCTAAGAACTCAACTAAGGTTTGATCTAAACCTTATATTATGACTGGAAACATCTTGTTTTACCTCATCTTCTCCTTAACACTCTAAAAATAAAAATAAAGATAATCTGGATCAAAATTAAAAAGTTTTTTTTTCTATAAAAACCCTGTTCTAAGTTCTTTCCTTAGAACAGAAGACTATTTTTTAAACTTTAATCCATTTACCTTAGCTTTTTATTATTGTTTATAACAAACATTTTGATATTGTTCATCAAAATATTTGTTCTCTTTGATCTTACATTTGGTATTCTTTATAACAAACACTGGTTTATACATTTATGTACAAAACCATGATTTACCTTTTTGGTGTTCCTATCTTTCCCACAGCAATGGCATCTGCAAGTAAAACTGCTGCAACCTCCTCTGCTGCTGAAGACACGACTCTGGTCGCTGCACCAACATGTCACTTCCCTCTGGAAAAAGTCGTCTTCAAGTCCTGCAACTACATCGCCTTGGTAGATATCCCTGCAGACCGCCCCCAATTCACTGAAGGAGCTGCTTTCATCAAGGCATGCCCTCTGATGTATGCGTTCGTTCACAACCCTGTCGGCATCTCTTCCCATCTTCAAGCCTTGTGGTATACGACTCACTGTACCATGCTGACAACTGACAAAGGAACCCAACTCCCTGCTATTAGGTTCAAGATTCCAGAACTCGGTTTCTTCTCCTTCACCGCTGGATTTCTCAGGAAGGCTCTGCGTCTCCCTATACGCCCTAAGAACCAACAATGAGGCGTTGAACCTACCAAGATGCAAATTGATGCATTTGTGGACTCCATTGGATACTCTTGGGAGAATCCCTCGCTGAAGACGGTGGGATCTAAGTTAGAGAATAAACGACTCCCTGCTCGCTGGCAGTATATCTTCACTCAGGTAATTCAGTGCCTAGGGTCGAAGATTGGCTCTCATGATCAGACAAGCAAGCACTTTCAAGACCTTGCTTACTCTCTCTGCACCGGCCACAACCTGAACTACGCGGATTACATCTTCAGCGACATGGTCAGTCGCATCAACGCCGCCACCAGACATCCTGTTATTCCTTATCCTCGCTTCTTCGCGACCATAATGGAAGTGGCCTTCGGGGAAGAATACCCGAAGGTCGGCGATCACTCCTTCTCTATTGTAGGGAAGAAGTCCCTGGACGTTGAGGAACGTCCAGGTGATGCTCCTTTCACACCCTACATGCTGCAGGTGATTGGCGCACCTCTTCCAGTGTCCACCTTGCTGTCAAACCCAACAGCGAGCAACCCAGACACTGCTGGTATTAAGAGGAAACAACCAACTGACAGTCATAAAAGACCATCGCAACCAAAGCAAAGAAGCCAAAGAAGTTGGTCAAGCCAAAGAAGTTGGTCTCTCAAAAGAAGTTGGTCTACCAACACCAACTGCAGCCACAACCACTTCAACGGTCTTTACATCCGTTGTTGCTTCTTCAGCTCTACCTACATCAACAGCGACTCCGGTCACTGAAGGTGTCTTAGCCAGCTCTGCTGAAGCTGGATCAGGTACTACTTCCACATCCTTCTCTTTTACTTCTATCTCCTCTTCTTTGGTCGTCACCTCAGCAAGTGACTCAGCGATAGTTGTCCCTATCACTGACAATGCTGAAATGCACGCAATCCAAACCTCATTATTGTTCAGGCAATCTGAGTTTTGGAAGGCCAAATTAAAAGGACCTCAGAGTATCTCTCTCAGATACTCTAAGACACTGGTCAGTGATCCTCTAGACACTACCTTTGCAAATGTAGTCCCTAAGAGTAATCCTCAAGATACTCTCAGGGAGTCAAATAAAGTTTTTCATCCTTCTTCTAATCCAGATATGTTTTTTGCATCTTTATCTATGTCATCATCAGGTGTCGCTTCTGTTCAAACCTCAGCGACGACAACCACCACCACCAGGGCCATCCCTCTGCCGCAAAGCTCAGAGAGGTTAAGCAAGAGATGGCTGCTCCCAAGCTTCCCACAGTCATCGACCTGCCTCCCATTGTCCTTCCCAACCCCACATTCCCTGCAATTGACTATCTGGTCAAAGAATGTGCTCTCACAAGGGCTAGGGTGGACAACCTTCAGACATCGGCCGAGCTTATCTTCAGAAGGATCATTGGTACACCAGCGATCAAGACGAATGTCAGCAACCTGATATCTGACGTTTTCGGCCTGAAGGAAGATAACAGGGCCTTCCATCAGACCCTGACAAGCTTGGAGCAGAAAGTTAATGCTCAAGCAAACATCCTTGAGTCTATCCAAAAGACTCAACCCGATATGATGCAGATGCTTACAAGGCTCTCTGAGGCAAGTTCCTCATCTTTCAACACTGCTGATCGGAAAACGCGTCAAGAGGCTGACGAGAAGCTGAAGGACGTTCAGACCAACGTTCGCACTCTGATGGTGCATTGTCTACCTCCTGATAACATTGAGGGGGAGAGATGTGCCAAAGTTCGCTGATGAACTCATCTCCGAGCATAACAAGAGGTTCCCTGAAGAGAGAATATCTCCTTACATTCAACGGCCTAAAGCTGAAGCTGCTGATGAAGAAGATGAAGAAGAAGATGAGGATGAAGAAGATGATGAAGAACCTATCCCTCACTATGGGGGGGTGGATGATGATGAAGATGATGACAACATTGGAAGTGCCTTAGAGCACTTCAGATTGTCAAGACCTGGTGTCGCTCATCAAGAGCCCTTGGGGGGCGGACAGCAACCTTCTCAGGAACAATCCGATCCCTCAGGCAAAGGAAAGAAAGTGGTAGATCTGGATGCCACTATCCCTATATCTGAGGGGGAGACCACTATTGAGGTATCTCTTCCTCTTATCCCTTTCTCTGCACCTCTCCCTGAAACTCCCATAATCTCCTCTTCACCCACAAAAACTCCCTCTGACAATACTATTTCCTCCTCTTCTTCCCTCAGTGATCCCCGTCCCCCAAAGGACTCAACTTCAAGGAAGGAACCTTCCTCTGAAGAGCAGTTTATGTACATAATTGAAACTGACTCTGAAGAAGAAGAAGGCCTCATTCCCAGGCGTCGCGTTCAAAAGCCGATTATAAGCGCGCCTGAAGAAGAAGAAAGGCGAATAAAGTTCCTTAGGGAATTCGAAGCAAGAAGAATAAGGGTGCCTGAAGCTGAACCCATTGAAGCCGTACCAATAAGGATGGTAGATGAATTCTACTTTTTGTCCAGAGAAGAGAGAGAACAAGCATTGGAAGCACAAAGAATCAGGGATGAGGAAATAAAGCAAACTGAGAATGATCTTGCTTTAGCAAGGAAATTGCTCAGAGAAGACTCTGCAAGAGATAAGGCGACTCGAGAACAATTGAAAAAGAGTAAAAGGGTCGCTGAAGCTCTCGTACAAAAAGAACTTGCACAAGAACACATAAACGTAGATCCAATTCTAGCTCAACAGAAGATCCTAAGTGCACTGACCTCTGAAGCCACTATGCAGAAAGACAAAGAGCTTGATTGGTGCACTGACAGGCTGAAATTTCGAAGATCTGAAGCCAAAATCATTCATGCAACTATCCAAGGGCGACACTCCAACAGAGGTGGTCCAAAGGTATATGTAAGAATGACAAGGACGAACAGAACAGAGAGAGAAGAAGCCAAATTCTTAGGAATTTATGGATACACTGAATGGCTAGAAATCATAGACGCCACTCAGGGTTCTAAATCCAAATTCAAGGACGTGGTGGACGATTAATGTCGAATCGATTCGCAAAGAATGTCACAACATGTGCAAGTTCCCCCTCTCCCTGAATCATCTAAAAAGAAAAGATCAAACGCTGAAGGAAGTTCAAGTGCTAAGAATGAGCATGAAACTAAGTTTGATTATCAAAGCATTCTTGGTCATCTTAAGCTCCCTGATATATCAATGCTTTGTACCTCTCTCCCTCAAGACCGAAGATATGAAGAAGACGAAATAATCTCACTGCCTGAACCTGGTATGATATTCTTGGATAATGAAGGATTCTTAGGACTCTTCAGAAACCAAGAAATTCACAAGGCCCCATCCTCTCTCATAAAGATTATGCTTTGGCGCTGCTGGTCAGATACTCCTCTGATGAATCGACAGAAGACGCTTTATGAGAATGAGCTACAAAGAAAAAATGAGAATATCTCTGACTAGTCATAGTTTTCTACTTCCTTTGTAATATTTCTTAAGTGTACAAGTACTTTACCTTTATAATTGTAATTTCATTTCGCTGTAATTCTTCAGATTATAATTAATGAAATTCAAAGTACTTTACTCCATCCTAGTACTGAAAAGATCCCTGAAAATAGTAAAAAGGGACAATGAACATAAGAGTTCTATTTTGGTTACACTATCTTTTACTCACTAATCTTTCACTCTGAAAATTCAATCAGTGAATGTACTTTAAGCTTATCTACTTGTAAAAATTGTGATTTCATATCCTTATAAATGAAACTCAATTCAGATAATAGACTAGCTGAAAAAGACTTTACAGATTAGCACTTAGAAAATTTTTCTTTAAATATTTCCTAAGTCCTTTACTAGTCTCTTAAAGCAATTTTCCTATGTTGCTTAATCATAATCAAATAGGGGGAGATTGTTGATCATAACTCCTCTCAGTGATTTGAATATGATTCCTTTACTATACTTAGTGAAATTCCATAGTTAAGCTTCTGTTCAAATTCAGCGATAGCACACGCTGATTGCTATCAGCGATCGCTGAAGGTCAAGGAACTACGAGCTTATCACTGAAGACCTGAAGATCAGTTATCACACCAGAAGACCATTTAGCGACAGTCGAAGACTCTAGCTGAAGAAAGAGATAATCAGCTAAGTGAACTGAAGCGGTTCAGCGATAGCAGCGATTGTCTACTCAAAGTGTGAAGTCTTGTGAAGCCTCAGCAATACTGAAGATTCATCCTTGAAGATTCAGTATCAGCGATCAAATGAAACTTCATTTGCAAGATTAAAGATTGATCTTATCCTCGATGCACAAAAGTCAAACCTAGAACCATGTCAGAAAAGGACGTACGACTTGTCTCTTATGTCCCCATCATATCTGATATGGTACTGTTCATATTCGGCCAAAAGCATGGTTGTCTTATTAACAGGACAAGCTTCCTATCCAAGCATGACACGTGGCATGTACCTTTTGTCTTGTTTCAAAGACAAACGGGTATAAATAAGATGAAGATATCTTCTTCATCTTAATGCTTCTATCTAACCTATACCCTCTTTATTCTTTCTTTCATCTTCTTGTGCATCTTACTTCGTGTTTCTTAGTTACAATAGAATAGGTTTTAAACTTGTTCTAATTCCGCTTGTAACTGTAAATTTGTTTATCTTAATAAACTCATTTAAAAACCAAAAATCTGTGTGTTTGTATTCAACCCCCCCCCCCCCTTCTACAAACTGTTCTATCTTGATTGAACTCTTGTAGACCCTTATTGGGACCAACACACATAATTTCCTTTGAAGAGTCCGGAAGGCCTCTTCTTGCTTGTCAGTGCAAATAAACTTCACATTCTTCCGTGTCAAAGCCGTCAAAGATGATGCAACCTTGGAGAAGTCTTGAATAAACCTCCAATAATACCCCGCCAATCCTAGAATGCTTCGGATCTCGGACGGGCTCTTAGGCGGTTCCAAATTCATTATTGCTTCTATCTTTGATGGATCCACCTTCACTCCATCTTGTGTGACGACATGCTCCAAAAATTGAACTTCTTTTAACCAAAAGTCGCATTTCGAGAATTTGGCGTAAAGCTTCTCCTTCCTTAACACTTCGAGAACCTCTCGAAGGTGTGGTTCATGGTCTAATTCGTTCTTAAAGTAGACAAGGATATAATCAATAAACACTATTACCGATCGATCTAGAAACGGTCGACATACACGATTCATCAAATCCATAAACACCGTCGGCGCATTGGTCAACCCAAACGGCATTACTAGGAATTCATAATGTCCGTACCGCGTTCTAAACGCCATATTTGCTACATCACCCTCCTTCACTTTCGCTGGGTGGTAGCCCGAACGTAAGTCGATCTTTGAGAAGCATCCCGCTCCTTGTAGTTGGTCAAAGAGGTCGTCGATTCTCAGGAGTCGGTACTTGTTATTCACGGTTGCCTTATTCAACTCTCTATAGTCTATACACATCCTCGTGCCATCCTTCTTCTTCACAAATAGGACCGGAGCTCCCCATAGTGACGAGCTTGGTCTCACAAAACCTTCTCAAGGAGATCTTGCAATTCCGTCATCCTTTCTTGCATCTCGGATGGTGCCAACCAGTAGGGTGCTCTAGCAATCGGAGCGGCCCCCGGTACTAGATCTATTCGAAACTCCACTTGTCTATCGGGTGGCAAGCCGGGTAAATCTTCGGGGAATACATCTGGAAATTCATTAACAACTCGAACATCATCTAACTTCCTCTTCTCTAACTTCGCATCTAAAACATAAGCTATATATGATAGGCATCCCTTGGCTAAACACTTGCGTGCCTTTGCCAAGGTTAACAATGCAACTTCACCCTTCCTTCTTTCCCCGTAGACTAACACCATACTACCATCCGCTAACGGAATTCGAATCAACTTCTTGGAACACAAAATCTCGGCTTGGTTCTTGGCCAACCAATACATTCCAATTACCACATCAAACCCTCCTATTGGCATAGGCATAAGGTTTATCCAAACTTACTTCCTTCAATTTCTACTTCACACTCTCTAAGGACATCTCGAACTAGAACTTGTTTATCATCGGCTATTTCAACAATAAAAGCATCTTCCAAAGTAATAACAGGTACATGCAGATTTAGGTAGAAAGAAGTGGATACAAAAGAAAAAGTAGCACCAGAATCAAAAAGAACATGAGCGGGTACGGAGTTAACAAGGAACGTACCTAACACCACGTCTGCCGATGCCTTTGCTTCTTCCGCCGTCATTTTGAAGGCTCTTCCCACTGCCTTCTGACCACCACCAGTGTTAACTTGGGAATTTCCGGCCTTCAACTTCGGGCAATCGCTTTTATAATGGCCCGACTCCTTGCATTCAAAACACGTGGCCATCTTGACCGGGCAATCACGAATTTGATGCCCACTCATCCCACATCTATAACAATTACCCGAGACCGGGCTACAAGCTCCAACGTGTTTGCTCCGGCATTTGGAGCACCAACTAGCTTCCCTTCTAGAATCGATCCTCCGATTGTTGTTATTGTTGCTTGAGGTGTTGTAGTTTGATTTCTTGGAAGGCGCCGCATGCCCTTCCCACTTCCTCTTTTCTCCAACTCCCAACCTTTCTTCGATACCCAAGCTAATAGCATCTTCCTTATGTTGGGTTTCTTCAATTGCTTCACGAAGAGTAGAGGGCTTTGAAGCCCGTACCCTATCCATCATATCTGCCGGTAACCCTTTAATGTAAGCCTTTATCTTTTCTTTCTCATCTGGGGCCACATGCCCAACTAAACTCAACTTCTCTACAAATAACTGGGTGTACTCTCTCACGGTTTTGTTCCCCTTTTTTGAGAGCCTGACACTCATCGGCAATCTAATCGATAGCCTTTTCATTACAATACTCTTCCATGACCTTCGCCTTAAACATCTCCCATGTGAGCATAGAGACGATCACGGACCCAAGAGTAGGCGTGGTAACATCCCACCATATTAGGGCCTCGCCCCATAGCATTTTTGAAGCAAACTTCACCTTTTTCCTCTCTTCACAATCACTCGAGCTAAAAGCTTGCTCCATTTCTCGCAACCATCTGATACACTTTACCGGGTCGTCCGAAACAGAAAACTCAGGTGGTTTAGTACACATGAAGTCCTTATACCAAAAACTTCTTCCCGCTCGCCTTACCTCAGTAGCAAGCGTCTCCTCAGTTGCCTGCCCGGTTCCATTTCCCCCAGAACCCACAATGATGTTCTCAGTAGTGGCTTCGTGCCTTCGGGCACTGGCATCGCGTTCTTCAAACATCTTGATCATTGTCTCATGCTGTCGGGCTATGATAGAATTTACCGCCTGCAACAAACGGACTTGTAGTTCATCTTGAGAACCCACCACCACCATTAGCGGATCTCCGGACCAAGGTTCACCTCCGGTATACTATCTATTCTAGGTATAGGCATGGTTGAGATAGCTGGGATCAGGGGTGGTTGAGTGACATCCGCTGTGCTATGATTTGCGTCGTCCGCTTCCGCTTGGGATCTAGTACGCGTGTTTACCATCTTAGTCTGTCAAGATGATACAACGAGAGTAAGACAAAACAAACATAAATACGTTTAACACGTTCACCAATCATTACAACAATAGTAAAATAAGCATACTCAGAATACAATGCACCCAAAATAGCATTGGCTACGTGATATCTTGGATATATCATATACACAAGAATCCCCATTACCAAAGTCACATTTCATGATTAGCGTATTTCCGTCGACTCTAAAGTTCTCTTATCTCAAGAGTGTCTACCCATTCTCACAAAACATCACTAAAAGTCTCAGCTTAAGTCTAGGCATCTTAAGTTCATACCTAGTTCACTTAAACTAGAGCTCTGATACCAACTTGTAACACCCCTAAAAATGGGAGTTAATTTAAAGCAAATAAAATGCGGAATAACTTCAACAACATAAACATCACCCATAAAGATGAGGAGAAGGTTCGAGTGAGTTTACAACTTCTATAGAAATGTTAAATGACAACCTATTAATCTATACAATTCAAAATACAGATTAAGTTCAGGTGTCACTAAAATCCTCAAAATAATCTTCTATGTAACTCCATCTATACACACGAGTATGCACTTCAAAAAGGATGCCACTATCGGCATCTAGCTTCCCTCATCCCATCAAGCCCCACCCGCTTGGTCACCTGTTATACATGTCATTTTAAGAAAAAGTGTTAGGCTTAAAAGCCTAATGAGAACAAACAGTTCAAATATAGAAAAGCCATTTAAACTTCGAAAACGGTAAACAAACATTTAACCAAAAGCTTTTCTAAAACATCTCTTTTTCTTACTTCCGCGATTTACACCTAATAGATACGTTTTACTTCTTTTGGGGGAAACTTCTACAGGAATGACCCGTTATCACATCGATTATACTTCCGCACAAGTTCAACCCCAAACCGGGATCTATTACAAATGCCTTCCCCAAATACTTCTGACTATACGTGCCTATAGATCCATTTACACTAGTCTAACTTCCTAATACAATTGTTTCCAATGTATTAACTTATCTTCACAAAACTTTGTGAAGTATAACATCATGCTTCCAAAACCTTCTTTCCAAAATTAGTTCAAATAATCATTTAGGTTTATACATCACATTTCTTGCATTTAAAACTCATAAGAGTTTTCCAAAACCATTCTTGACCTCCATTTCATCATTTCAAAATAAACCCTAAATGATAGAAATACTCGTTTTAAAACATCATATTAAGGTAAAAGACATCATTTGACATATATAAAGTTTAGATAGGTAAGATAAAGATGGAGGTGATCAAGAAATCTGAAAGGATGAGGGACACCACCACTTGAAGCTTTTAATCCCAAAGCTAACTTGGATCTTCTTCTTTAATGTCACAATAAATGCCTTGGGAGAAGTAGGTGAAAAAGATGAAACCCTAATAAATCGCCCCTTCTGCCCAGCTCTTAAAATAAACGACTGATATCTGGTAACTGAGAATGCTGAGCTGAAACCCGCTTATATCTGTGTTTTGAAAAGGCCGGGCACTATGCCCTTGGCGACAATGCCATGGCAATGTCGCCTGGCAAGGTCGCCGACATTGTACCGTGACTTCCCGAAAATTTGATCTGATTTCCTTCCCCGCGACTGTGCCATGCGACTATGACACTGGCATAGTCGTCATGTCATAGTCGCCCAAATTGTACAAAAAGTCAGAATTCTCCCGGCTTTCGTTCCTTTCCCCCAATCCATTACAACCCAAAATTATACACTTGAAACCTTCCATTTAGCCAATAATAAAGTATTATAATGCTATTTTCATAATTCTCTCATACAAAATTCCGGATGTTACACGATCTGAGTTTTTCATAAAGTTTTTATCCTTTTTTGCAGATCTAATTTTTTTCCTTTGAGTTGAAGTGGTTAATTGGAGAGAAACTTACGAGATTCATCGGCCAAGAGTATAAAGTAAACCACTAGACGGAGATGAAAATGTTCCTCCGCTCCATTTTCTATTTGAAGAAATAATTACGGTTCTCGGGAAATTTGGAGTTCCATTATTGGATTGAGAGATAGAATGATGTTTCTTAAGAACATACTTGAAAAGAAAGAAGAAAGTGGATCGGTCATGGGACTGAAAGCAAAGAACATATGGCGTGGATTTTAGTTGTACATAAGCATACTAAACTTGTTTATTAAATACTCCATTTAAAAAGACGAAAATGCCCCTCAGGTGAGGGGGTTAACGGTGCAAATTTAAAGAAACTTAGGTCGAGGGATTCAATTTGTATAAAATTAAAACTACAATGACAATAAATGTAATTGTTTATTTTAGAAGATCTAATTTATAGCATTCATATAACCATTATGGACGAAATATGTAATTTACTCTTTTAAACTATTTAGAGACATAATATTATAACATTTTAAAAAGATATCTTTTTAATTTTGATTATACATACGTTAACAAATTATTACACTAACATAAATAACAAATTTTCACATATTATATATTCGTCGTTCGTTTAAAAAGAATCTAATATTGTTATCTTTAAGATGACAAACTTTTTTGAACATGTTTTTATGAGGATAATTTTCGATAATCGATTATTCTTGGAGAAAAGTTGAGAAATTTTTTTTGTATATGAAGTAGTTAAAATTTTAAACTTTTTTAAATGAATAAACTATTAATTTTTTTATTTTAAATTATTAAATTTCTGAATAATTTATTTATTAAATAAATTATTAGACTTTTGAAACTTAGTTACCTATATCATTTGAACTTAAAGAGTTACTTATAATCGGCTAAGAAGGTAATCATAAAAGTAGATGTGTTCAAAAGTCAAGTATCATTGCTAAAACTTAAAATCAATCGGTTTGAAACTTTTGTTAGTTAGATAATAAAAAATAGAGTAAATTACAATTTTGGTCCCTTATTAATATTTGTTTTTTTGTTTTGGTCCCTCCAAAGGTAAAAATACAATTTTGGTCCTTCAAACGAGTTTTTGATAACACTTTTGGTCCCTCCCACTGACGTCGTCCATAATCTGCCGTTAGCCATCCCACGTGCCTCTTACGTGAGGGACATTTTGGTCTTTTTACCCATCTCCTTCAACCTCTCATCCATCTTCAAGAACAAACTCATGTCTGGATCTCAATAATAAGAACATAATGTCAAGAAATCAAAATTAAGCCCAACTTGTCTAGATTTCAATCAAAAGAGTAATCAAAAAACAAATTTACACAAATCCATTCATGATATCAAAACTATAATCAATAAATCAACCTTGTGCAAATTCATTAATGAAATCAAAACCTAAATTAATCAAGATTGTAATCAACCTAAACAAACTCACACAAATTTATACACGAAATCAAACCACAAATACAAGTAAGTGTTGTTTGGGTTTTTTGAAGTGTAGGGTTTTGTAATTCACTTGTTCAATGTTTATGATTATTGCTTGTTTTTCAGTCATATGTTTTTTTTTTGTGACTTACAATAGAAGTGTCCTTTATGGATGAAACATTTTATTCATCAAAACAACAAATTACACTAAAACACGAACCCGAAAACACATGAAACCAACAACACATGAACCAACAACACATGAAACAACAACACATAAAACAACAACGTACACTCTAAATCACATGAAATATTCTACTGATAGAATGCTTTCAAATTATGAATCCATTCCCATTTGGTGGACCACATCTCCTTAAAATCAGGCATATTTTTTGTCAGCTCTTTGGCACGGATGTCATATTTTTGTATCTCTTTGGTCAGCTTCTCCACCTGCTTCTATTTTTCTTTAATTCTTCCTTTCAAGAATCTCATCCCTTTCAGCAATGGTTGTTGGTCCATTTCTCGTCTATGTCTTCAAGCTCAGCTTCGGCCTTTTCAATTGCTTTTACAAGTTTTGAAGGCATTACCTACGAAACCGGAGGGTTTGAAGAGGATGCGTTTCCAGACATTTTTTTTTTATCTTTGCTAGTTAAGTTTAGAGAGTTGGATGATTTATAAGTTTACTGTTACCTCATATATATATATATATATATATATGAAAACCGTCCATAAAAAACAAACTACCGGTCAAATTGCGTCATCGAGTTATCGTGTCATACATCAACACATATATCGAGGAAAATCAGATAAAATCGAATAAAATCAGGTAAAACTGAATAAAACCCGATAAAATCGAATCAAATTATTGAGTTGTCTCGTCGTGTAGGGAATCAAATAAAACGATTTTCGCGAAAAATATTATTGGTCGACGGTCAACGTCGCCCCATGGGGGCGACCGGGACCCAATTTTCGAGAAATTCCTTTTTTAAATAATTAATATTAATTTATCTGATTTAACTATACTGAGGTAACATTGACGAGACATTGTACTTAATATTAATTTTTTATTTAGGTTTTGTACTTAAAGTTTGCGTCTTCCGAGGGGCGACCAAAATGGTTATTTTAGCAAAAAAAAATCTGAAAAGTGGCTATTTTATTAATACTCATAATATATTTAAGCTATTTAGGGTAAAATCCTTTGAAAAAAATTAAACGTAATGTAACAAAATTAATAAATAATAAATATTACTATAAAGCATCACAACAGGAAATAATTTTTTTTTAAATTTTAAATTGGAAAAAAAATCAAAATTTAATTTTCTAGCGTAGTTTATAACTTTACGATTTATGAGAAATGAGAGAAGGGATGTTGGTGGTCGGCTAAGGGATAAGAAGAGAAACCACTACAACGAAATTGAATTTATAGGACAACACTAATAAACAAGCATCATAATAGACCATTTTATAAGGCATAATTGATAGGATCAAAAGAATAAAATGTCTTATCTAAAGATGTTGTAATAAATTTATAAAACGTCTTTGGACGTCGTAACAAGTTTATTAGGGCACTTTTATAAAAAAAAACGTCGCATTAGCTGTTTTATAAAATGATCTTTTTATAGGACATATGTGTTTATAGGAAATAACTAATTAACATGGTGTTTTTTTAATAAAATTGTCATAACAAGCTTCTTACGACGCCCAAAAACGTCCTATAAACTTATTACGACGTCAAAAAACGTTCTATAAACTTATTATAACGCCTTTAGATATGACACTTTATTTTTTGGTCATACAAATTATGTCCTATAAAGTGGTCTATTAAAACGCTTGTTTTTTTCATGGCATCCCATAAACCCAATTTTGTTATAACAAGGGATGGAGGAGGGGGTTATACCATTTCTAATGCAGTGGTAAAATACTCCTATATAACTTAAGTGACACAATAAAAGCTTTTTCTCTTCTTTTATTAACTGATTTATGTATCGGTCAAATTTATTCTAATCACATGGTAAAACAAGTTGTTATTTTTGTATTTCTAAACAATAACTCAAATAAATAAATCACCTGCAAACAAACAATTATTGTAATAACGATTATTTTTTTAGTTTATTGTAATTGAAATTAATAACTTATTATAACGTGTTTAGTAATATTTAGTATTTATTAATTTTTTTACATTAATTTTGATTTTTTTTTATACTTAATATTTTTAAAATTATGTAATCATTAATTATATATTACAATTATTATATTCTAATGAAATAATATGATAAACAAATATAATGTTTTATTGTGGATGTTAATGTGTTATGTATAAAAAATAAGAAAGATCAAAATAAAACAAAATTGAAAAGACAAAAAGAGGAGAAATGGGATTGGACAATGGACAAATTTGGTCCTGGATGTTGGTCCTGGATGTTACAATTTTGGACAATTTTACCAACAAAAGTTAGTGGGACAATTTTACCCTTCCATGGGGTTACCATTTAATATGAGATAAGGACTAACATTGAAAATGAATGACAATCATAATGATCAAAATTATGGGTGTTTGCGGTGCGGTTTGGTGTGGTTTGAGGCAAAACCGCAAACCGCACCATATATGCGGTTTGAGCATTTTCTCAAACCTCAAACCGCATCGCATAAACCTCAAACCGTACCAAACCTTGCGGTACGGTTTATGCGGTTTGTATCTAACGCACTTTACGCCTAAAATCCAATATTTATAAGTTTAAACGTACATTATAAAATAAACGATAAAGTGAGCATGGTCCAAAAAATAAAGAGTTTTAATACATCCAATTACTAAATTTATATTGCATGATTAAAAATAGTATAAGAAGTAAAAAAAGTAAACTTCAAACTAAATTTGACGTGTGGGTTTTGACGCATCCGAGTCACTTATTAATATTAGCAATTACCATATTGGATCAAACTCGATGTTCAAAACACAAAGTCTAAAAATATTACATAAATAATAAATTGTTGTATATATACATATGTGTTATATATAAAATGAAAAAATTTACAAAGTATGCGGTGCGGTGCGGTTTGAACCGCGGTTTGACAAGTCAAAACCGCAAACCGCACCGCATATAGTGCGGTTTGGTAAAAATGCAAACCGCAAACCGTACCGCGAAAGCTCTAAACCGCACTTTGCGGTGCGGTGTGGGCGGTTTGTACGGTTTGACGGTTTGGATGAACACCCCTAATCAAAATTATAATTAGTTTGAAACAAGAACTACTCCTGATAGTAGGTGGCAACCACAGAGACCAATAGTGTAATTTACTCTAGTGAAAAAGATGGAATCCTTTAAAATCTATTAAATTCCTTAAATTAAAGATTTCAACATTCTTTTGGATATCCCAAGCAATTGAATTCCATCCAACCAAACGCATGATCAAATTCCATTCCCAATGGGTATTTTAGTCATTTATCAATATTTCATTTCAATATTATGTGAACTAAACAAATAGATTCCAATTTCTTTAACCAATTCCATTCCATCATTTGTCAACCAAACATCTGGTCAAACTTGATAACATTTCATTCCATTTCCTTCAAAGTCAAGTTCTTTTAACAGATTTCATTTCATCCAAAAACATTTTTTGAATAAAATGCCCCCTAGGTTTATGAAGAATCGGGTTTTTGCCAGATATGGTGAGCGGATTACTGCTGAAGAAGGTGTTCGTTCTTTAATACAGGAGGGTCATGGGAGCAGTCAGGAGAGAACAATTTTTTGTCTTGTTTAAAATGTTGATTTTAAATTTTTATAAAAAATAGGTAATATGACTAAAATATTTTTATTTAAGGAAAAAATTCATCTATATCCTTAAAAACTTCTTATATTACGTATATGTTCTTGTAAAGTTTGATTTTACGTATATATATTATTTTAAACCTCTAAAAGTCACATATATAAGGGAGATTTCAAATACAAACCACGTCAATTCGTACAAACCGTACAAACCGCGTGTTTCATTGTTTTTTTGAATAATTTTTTTTCATCAAAGTGTTTAATATGATGAATTTGTTTCATATAATTTTCTTTTCTTAATGAAATTATTTTTCTTTCTACATGAAAATGAATTGATTCATGAAACTCTCAATTTGATGAATCTTGTTTCACGTATACTTGATTCACCAATCTTCATGTATTCTTGATAAAAAAAATTCATATATAATTGACTAATCAACCCTAATAATTAAGAAAAAATAAAACAAAAATTAAAAAAATATTGGTTGCATGCGGTTTGTACGGTTTGTACGAATTGACGTGGTTTGTAACGGATATCAACCCTATATATATATATATATATATATATATATATCTTTCTCCCTAATTTATATATTATTAAAACTTTAAAAAAATACAAATTTACTTAACTAACCTTACAAACTACTCTAATTTAATTATTTTCCTTATTTTCTAATGGCTAGTTAGCTTCCCCACAAAATCTTATACAACCAACCACCATCAGATTGATTTCAGATCGTTCAAACAAAATCGCCAGTGATCTTATACGACCACCACAGCCGGAGATCAGATCATCTGAAATTGTTGGTGTTGGAAATAACTCAAAATTTCCCACTTCTGACTGTTACCTCTTAGATCTGAATATGATAAAGATGATTTATCACTTACGACTGCAGCCTCTTTGGAAAATGGAGTCGATCAGAGTGGGGTTACTTCTAATAAAGTTGATGATGAAGCCAAGGTGAAAATGGAGTTGACCTGCAATGTGGTTGCTATGGATGATTTGGTCAGCAAAGGGACTGACGATCTTCCCCAAGAAACTGATAACGGAGGTTTGACGCATGGTGAAATTCTTGTTGCTCACTTGTGGGGAAGATAATAACCATCAGAAAATACGGAAAATAATTAAATTAGGGTAGCACATAAGGGTAGTTAAGTAAATTTGTATTTTTAAATGTTTTAATACTATTTAGGTTATGTTTGGCAAACTAGCGGATAAACTAGCTGGTAGCTGATAAGCTAGCGGATAACTGATAAGCTAGCTGGTAGCTGATAAGTTAGCTGATGAAAAAAACCATGTTTGGCAAAACTATGTAAAATTACCAAAAAGAATATATTAAAAAATAATAATTAATATTAATGAAAATTATAAAAATGTTTAGGTACCCTTATATTACGTGAAGGTTTAGTCAAAACCATGTGTGGCAAAACTCTGTAAAATTACCAAAAAGAATATATTAAAAAATAATAATTAATATTAATGAAAATTATAAGAATGTTTAGGTACCCTTATATTACGTGAAGGTTTAGTCATATTTTTTAATAGAAGTCTAAAGTATAAGTCTCTGAAGTGGATATTATTATATAGGGGGTTCAATATAAACCCCCTATAAAATATGGGTTTAAAGGACACTTTCAAAAGTGTCTTATAAAATATGGGTTTATAGGACATTTTTCAAAAGTGTCCTATAAAATAGCTAATATGACACTTTATTTTAAAGCGTCGTAAAAAACTTGTTAAGAGCCCTAAAACCGTCATTTAACTTATTGTAACGCTTTTAGATATGACACTTTTTGGTTTGGTCCTATAAATTAGTATCCTATAAAGTATTCTTTTAGGACGCTTTTTCATTTTAGGCGTCCTATAAAATCAATATTGTTGTAGTGCCCATTCCCTTTCCTCATCTACCACTATTGTTGATTCTATCGATTCCCGATTATTGACTGGAAATCTACAATCCCTTCTCCTTAAACCTCTAATTTGAAGATTGAAGTCTCTTAGTTGACTAGTCTCGTTTATCTTTGTTTTCCCGATGACTAATTTCATTGTTATCTTTGTTTTCCCGATGACTAATTTCATTGTTAAAGTACTGAACATGACCATGTTTAATAATCTTCCTCTTTCGGTCTTTCTTCTTTTCTGTTTGTCACTTTCTTGTTCGATGATTAACCTCGCTTGAAATTCATTGACTTCATGAATAATGATATTTATCGTCATTGTTCAAATCACTATAGCCGTTTGATAACACACATCAATGTTGAGAATTGAGGGAGAACCCTAGAATTGAGATAGGGTTTCTTAAGAACTGATTGATGATTGTCCAACAATGTTAGAAAAGTCATTATATTCAAATAAATTTCGTATGTTACTTTCCTGAAAGTCATTTTTGTTGTTTTAATTTGTAATACGTATAATATAATACCAGTTTAGATACCCTCACAATGCATCGTGATGTCAAACTTTTTTGTAAATCAAGATTAAGAATTTTATCCTCATTCTAAAACGTATAAATAAAATATAATTTAATATGCAAAAGTAATGAAACCTAAAAATGGAACTCAAAGTTAAATATTATCTCAAACCAAAATAAAGAAACAAAGGTATAATTAATATTATGAGATCTAAAAATATTCAATATTAAACTTCTTTTTGACAGTATTGACAAACCTGTCATGCATCATGCCGATATATTTATACATCACTTATTGTAATTTACAATTTTGTCTTTATACCTTCCATTTTTATAATTAACTTATCTGTTGTAATTGTCCTATCTTATTTCCCGATATTATATTCAAATATTTCAAAAGAATGTAAAATATAATCAGATTTTTATTTTTAATATAATGTTCAATATATTTAATCATAAAATTAATATTTTTATTAATATTTGATTGACCAATTTATAATTTTATACTGAAAAAATACTATTGTCAACAACCTTTAATAATAAAAATCATTGTATTTTCCAAGACGAACTTTGATATTCTAATTTGATGAATAATTTTTCATCTAATTTAACTTTTTATTAATAATTCAAATTAAATTATTGTAATCAGTAA
Organism: Silybum marianum; assembly: GCA_036898165.1. Classification (NCBI taxonomy): domain Eukaryota; kingdom Viridiplantae; phylum Streptophyta; class Magnoliopsida; order Asterales; family Asteraceae; genus Silybum; species Silybum marianum. The sequence goes on from CM072543.1 coordinate 25,069,221, forward strand.
TCATCATTAATCATTAGCATATATATATATATATATATTGATTTGAAGATTTTAATTGTTATTAAAATATTATTATTATCATCAATTTCGAGTTTTAAAAAATCGAATTATGATTGTTACAGAATCCTAATGTGTCACATTATCAGGCGCCAGTTAGTATTATCACAATGCCCTTTTGACCTTCTATTTTGACGATAACATTCTTTTTCTTTCTAAATTTATCCTTAATATATTGCCGATTATTTTTTTCTGATTATATAATTTTAACAAAATACACATATAAGGTACAGTGTAAAATTTATATAAGCGAATAACAGGCAGTTCTAATACTATAGTTATTTACCGATACATTCATGGACAACATATATTCAAATGTATTTCCGAATTATTTACCGATTTGATGACAAATATTATTTCGAAGTACTTATGAATATTTGGAAATATTTTAAAAATTATAACATTTTCTCAAAATATTATACCAATATACTTTCAATGGTCGGTATGTTTCATTATTAGCAGTTCACATGCGATGTATTATGACATAACGTTTTCTCCGATTTCTTATTTAGACTTTCCATGCTGATGTTTAACTTATAGAATTTAAATTTTCCTCTACAACTTTCGTCAACAAAATGAAAAAATGACCTCATCCGACCTTTGCTGATTCATTCAGGTACTACAAATATTAAAATGTGTTTCCGATTTGTTTGTCCATTTCATGATGAATAATCTGTCGATTTCCTTATTCATTTTTGGAAACCATTTAAACAATTAAAACATTGTCTCATAATATTATAATTTATCGTTTTCTCCGATTTATTATTTAGATTTAGAATGCCGATATTTTACCTTATAGAATTTAAAATCTTCCTCTCCAAGTTTCCTCAATAAAAAAATGACGTCATCCACGTCATTGTGTCAGATAATGGAGGCGCCGGTTACAGCCTACGCATGCCTAATTGCTTTTTCCACCTGTCCGTTTACCTTCATAATTTTTTCATGATTAACTTTAAACCTAATCCATTCGTATCCCTCATATAAAACCCACATTCGACCAATATTTGTCACTTTTATAATATCGTCTTCTTCGAATATCTTCATTATCTCCCAAACATGCTATTCACAAAACACAAATGGCACCGTCCAAAACTGATTATGATGCACCACTTAAGATCGAAGATCTTTCATTTCCTCACTACAATCACATTGCTCGATTCAATCATGATATTAAACATTCCTAATTCAACATCGTCGTCTCTTTTCTTCAAAGGTCTCTCTACAATACGCATTTACCCATAAACAAAAGAAGAGTAAGTTTTTATTGGGCAATTTTTGGGTATTCTGTGAGTATGATGAATTCACAAAAGAGGTAATTGCTTCTGTTCTTACCAAAGATGATTTGGTTTTCGATATTGAAGATATTAGCCGCATTCTTCATCTTCTGACATTCGATAGCTATGTCGACTTCTCTATTGGTCATGAATAAGAGCAGGTTGTTCAGACCATTAACTATATTAAAGACCCCAATTACAGAAGTCCGTCTATTTTTCTTCGTGGGCAAATGGGAGGAGTATGAACTTTTTTTTCATCCATATCATCCAGTGTCTTAGTCACAAGACTGGTGGTCATGACCAATCTCCTTCTTACATCACCGACCTGGCACAAACACTCATATGCCGCCGACCGATTGATATCACAAAATACTTTTTTGACGACATGGGGAAAACAATTGTTCCTCCGAAACGGCCACAAGTACCTTATCAGAGTTCTTCTCCATGATCATTATGGAAAAACTGGGTGAAAAGATATCAACCCAAGAATCAACTCAATTTGATCTTCAACCACCACAAATCGGCAAAAATGCGCTGAATAAAAAGGACAATGGCACTGATAAACCTCTTCCACAAGGCATTTTCGGCAAAATTGTAATTTAGTTCGTTCGAATATAATAACAACCTTTTATATTATTTCAAAATTATCTAAATAGTTTATTTTATATCATCATTTATGCTTGCATTCGCCAACAGTACAAGTTTGGCTTGGACGGATGCCACACCCTCTACCGAACTCCCCTATACCGATCGGTGATCTACCGAAGATGATGTACCGATTGTTCCAAAACAAAAGGTTCGAGTCAAATCGATGGTGAAGAAGAGGAAAACTATTAAATCCGATGATTCAAAAAAAGGTGTCGACTCCTCATCTCCGATTAAGTCCTCACCAAAGAGGCAAAAGAAAGGTACAATAGAAACTTTTCCCCAAAACGTTACCGAAACAGAAAGAAAGGTTGTTGTTGAATCAGTCGGAAATCTTTCCATTATTCCTGAAAAGTCGAAAGACATTCATTCAGTGTTAAATCCGTCCAATGAATCGGAAAATATCATATCCGAATATTCTGATTCATTCATAGAGGTTGACGACCTTCAAGATCTTGAACCGTTCGTGGAACAGATCGGTGAAGTCGACGGAATCGAAGATACCGATTTATATCTTCAACTTTTGATTCGGAATTCAAGCGATTTTCTGACCAACAGACTGATGAAAAAAAACCCCCTCCCCTAGTCAGAAGAATGTCGAAGTCTCAACACCCTTTTTACCGCCTATCCCAACCGGAACACCACTGAGAATTCCAACTCCACCAGCGTCTACACCTCCAAAGACACCTTCTCCTATTAAAGATTCTTCACAGTTACCTTACCAAGTACATGAAAAAGATGTATCGATCTCACTAAATCGATGCAGTAAAACATTTGTCCCGAAAATCGAACGATGAATGAAGCCTCTACCTCTCAATCCATCGGTACTACTGCGTTTGCTTCTGAAATTTCTAAACATATTGCCGACATTGATCGGCAACTAAGGCTTTTGGGTGCTCAAACCACTACATTACAGGATTCATTTGACCGATTTTGTGGTATGCTTGGTCATCGGGTTAATAATCTTCAGAGGCAGAAGGAAAATGAGGATCCGATAGGTTCATGCCTTGATAGTCTAATTAAGATCACAAACAGCCTTTTTAAACTTCTTAAGGCTCAAAACCATGAGGTAGACTGTATTCAGACCGATTTCTACAAGGTGTTTGATGCATTAAGTAGAGACGTGACCAACATCCCTTCCGTTATACCAACCACTTTTGAGAAGGTTCAATCTTCATTCACTCGGCAGCAAAGTTCACACGCTGATCTACTTTTGTCGATTGATGCCCTTAAAGCAGCATTCGATGCACGTGATGCCGACGTAAGAAAGATACTTTCTGGGTTGCGGTCTTCTACCGATAATAGAGCTCCTACGGGATCGTCTTCTCAATCAGATGTGAATAAAAAAATTATGGGGACACTTGCATCTCTTCATACGAAAGTTGATTCCATGGATAGTCATCTCAGAAATCCTCCTGAAATCGACTTCGATGCAACGGATTTCCTGTTTGATCATCGGGAGCGTAAGGAAGGCTCAAAACGGTAGAAAACTTGTGCGTAGTTCAGGCGGCTGAACAGATTGCATTGCACCTAAACATCCCTCAAAATCCCCCCAACATAGTCCTTCAACTTCTCAAAGATAAGCCGTCACAAAACTCCCCTAAAGCCGATGATGTCCAAGTTCAATATCATGAAGGCTCACCTCATGGGGATGAAATTCATAATGTTGATGTTGATGATAATCAACAGGATGACGCTGAAGATACCGAACTTCAATTTATGGGATCCGAGGGAACCGGGGTACATTTTGGTGAGGACCAACATAGTGCGTCCGATGAACCAAAAACCGTTGTTACCGCCGAAGAAAACAACCTCATGAGCTTTAAGCCGATATGACTAGGACCGATACTAGTGCAGCTAAGGACAAAAGGAAGAAAATAATGTCTGCTGAAGAAATAGATGCCGAAGAGAAAAAAAAGAAAAAGGAGCATAAGCGTGTATTTATCAACCCCGAAGATCGGTTGAAACTCAAAGCTCCTACGCAGGTTGGTGATGACTTGGGAATTTCGGAGAAGGAAAGAGAAGAATGTCTTAAGGCTCAGCAACTGCTTGATGCCGAAGAAAGACTTACTACAGAACTGGCTGCAGAAGAAGCCAAAGATTCAAATGTCCAAGATCCGATCGGCCTGCAACAGTCAGTGCTAATAAGCGTCGAAAAAACAAAAGAGGAAATGAAGGAAGCGCGCATTTGTTGGTTTAATAAGAGAATTCCTCACCGATCTATGAAATCAAAGATAACTCCAGTCCAGATTTTTGGACCGAAGGTATTAGTCGAGGATGAAAAACAATTTTTTGTGCAAATTTCAAGGGGGAATGGTTATATGAATAAAGAAAAGCTTTCCTTTATTCACAACTTCGGTGTTGGAGAATGGGTGGAAATGTTTCCTCTAGTGAATAAAAGCAATAGCCAATATAAAGAGATAGGTCATAACTATATCATTAAGCTTATTAAAAAGCTCACAACGATACAAAAGAGTTATGGTATGCCAACGATTCTTGCCGAAGTTGAGTTTCTAAAACAACTTCAAGAGAGCACTTCTTCCACCAGAGGGCGATCTACATCAAGAAGGAAAAAACTCATATTTTCAACAGCTTGCCGAATCGTCGCAAACTCCCGATTTTTTAAATCTTGATTTGTCTGTTCCAACATTTGTTCCACATCCGGAAGGTACCATAATAACAGCTCCCGAATATGGAATTTTCTTCCAAGATGCGTGTTAGGTCTGAAAATATTGTATCCGAGATTACAAATATTGAAGACATGAAGGGCTAAAGTGTAAAGTCATTAATTAGGACAGGTTTAAAGATTAGAAAGGATTATAAATACGGAAAGTGTCTAATGTCTATCTTATTAGTTTCCTTATCTCATTATTCCTAGCAATATAAATACAAGGTTAGGGCTAACATTAGAACTAGATCATTAATTCATATTATTCTGGAGAGCTTATTAGAGATAATCTTGTAATCACGAATTCCTTCAAGTGATATATACAACATAAAGTGTTCTTATTCATATTATTCTTATTTATTGTGTTCATCACATTGTTACCTGATTTACTGGATCCACAATTGGTATCAGAGCGGACGATCAGAGTTTTGAAGGCAGGTTCTAATCGACTTCTTGAAGAAAAGGTAAATCTCGATTTTTTTCTGGTCTTAAATTCTTATCGAGTAAGCCTGAATCGGCATATCTTCATTCTATGTTTACTTGCATTCTTGTCGAAGTCTTATAGAAAAGTCATGTTAATCGATATAAATTCAAAGTCTGATTTTTCCTTTGCTTATTAAAGTTTTTATCGCGTCTTAATCTAGTAGTTTTATCGATTTTTGTTAATCTAGTTAAATTAAGTTTTGTCGATGTCTGTTGTTTCGTATTTAGAGTATCTAGTTTTTTTGTATCGAGTTTGTTTTAAATTCTTGTCGCGTCTTTAGCACCCAATAAGTATTCAAGTTTTTTTCTTTAAACAAATTCTATTTCTATTGTTAATCGTAAATTACTTTCGTTTGTTTTGTGTTACTTTTGCCATTCTTCAACAACAGAAAACTCATGATCTTTTGACTCCTGTAGCTTTTCTGGTTAAAGAGTCCTCAAGTAAACCTCATAAACCTTAGTAAATTTGCACTGACCTTAATTGAGAAAATCGGATGCAAAAGAACTTAGCTATTCTTTTCTTCAAAAAGACTAGATAACTTTTGTTACGCTAGATTTTTTTTTCAAGGATCCTTCATTTTTGGCTATCTGGTCTATCGATTAAAGACCAAAACAGAATTCAATTTTTTTTTATTCTTATCGATTCTGCTAAAGCGACATCTTGAATTTATAAAAAAAATTTTGTTTTACTCGAGCCTTTAAGACTAGACTTAATTTTTATCGAGCCTTTACGACTCGACATAAATTCTTCTTGAGTCCCATACACTCGACATTCATTTATCTCGGACCTCCCAGACTCGGCATCTTTTGTTCTCGCGTCTTCGTCACCCAAGATAACCTTCCTGTTTTTCAAAGAAATCTTAAAAACCATTCAAAACTCACAGATCGACGATCAACTCATCAGGTAACAAGTACTTATTTTTTTCCTTTCTTAAGATGAGTTCTCAAAATCAAATTTCTGAGCTCAAATCTGAAATTGAAAGACTCGAAGCTAGGCATACAAATAACATGAAAGTGCTTGATAAACTTTTATAGGAACATGTTGACCTCAAATCTAAATTTCATTACTCAGAACAAACAAGAAAAAACTTGACAAATGAAAAAGAGTTTTTGCAAGAACAACTCACCGAATATTCTAGAAATACAAATCATACATTTTATGAAGACTTTTGCAAAAAGAAAAATCTTGAGTTGATAAAAATAAATTTTGATTTGAAAAACAAAATTTTTAAGTTAGAAAAGCTTATAGATTCTGAGACTTATAGCGTTGTTCTTTCAAGATAAAAATAATTGAATTTGTGGAACTTGAGAAAGAAAGGATATTAATTTCTGATGAAGAACACAAGTTTGAAATTGAGCGAAAAGATTTTGAAAGAAAAATTAAAACTTGTGAACGGACCAATCAAAAACTTTCTAAACAAGTGTCAGATTTTGAAGAAATTGTGATTTTAGAGAGAAAAATATCTTAAACGAAATATCTGGAGCTATCAAAACAACTTTCTGAGCTTCAGAAAATTCAAGATGATGAAAGAAAGCGTTCGCAGAGTAAATCAGTAACCATAAAATAGCTAATTTGCACAGCCAAGATTAAATTTTAGAAAGAGTTTTAACGGTCCAGATCATTTTGACCGACCTTCCTCTCCCTCTCTCTCTCTCTCTCTATATATATATATATAGGGGAGGGATCATGACATACTATCTTGAACAAAACTAGCATTAAGAACACCTTTCAAATAAGACCAAACCTGAGAGGCAGTTTCACCTTGACAAAACAAATGAAGTAAAGAATCTTGTTGACTTCTAATGCAGAAATTCAATTTATAAGGCATTTGGAATAAAGGAACACCTTGTGGACCACACATGATGTGGGTCCCACATAATATTAAATCATTTCTGATTTAATATTAAATCAGAAATGATTTAATATTATGTGGGACCCACATCATATGTGGTCCACAAGGTGTTCCGTTATTCCTTTAAATTTACAAAGTTCTCATTTGAACCTTCCTCTATATATATATATATATATATATATAATATTATCATCAAATGTACTAAAGAAAAATAGCAGCAAGCCAAATAAATTTATTTGTGTAGGTACCGGCATAAATCAAAGGTTTTTAAGATTAAGTGGTGTTTGGGATTGCTTATGAAAATGACTTATTGACTTATTGACTTATTACCGGTGGGGAACCGGAGAAAAGGAGATTGAAGTGTTTGGATGAAAGGGCTTATTTCAGTGGGGAAACGCTGAAAAGCCATTTTTGATAAGTAGCTACCCCCTGACTTATGAGAAGTGGCTTATAACTTTTCAAAATCCAGATTACCAATATACCCATCTTCTATAACCTTACGCCTCCTGCTTCATCCAGATCCCTAACCAAACGAATCCTCCCTCTGCAACTTCCGATCGATTCCTCAGCTACCTTTTCTTCTTCTCTCTGGCCATCGAAACAGGTACCGCCGTTTCTTCTTCCCTCTGCAACCCTTGATCGGTCAACTCATCCACCATCAAATTACACCTTCATCTCTGCAAATCGACTTCCATCACCACCTCCAACGGCATCACCCTCGACTTCCATCACCACCTCCAACGGCATCACCCTCGACTTCCATGGAAGGAGAAGCGTCTGAGATTTTTTAAGAAAAAACCCTAAAGATGGAGATTTGATCAAAAACTGAAGATTGACTTGAAAATGGAGATGGTCCTGTTGAATTTCACATAAATGGAAGGAGCAATGGAGATTATCCCTGTTTTGGAGATGGTTCGATTCACAGTGAATCAGTGATGGAAGGAGATGGTTAGATTTCATAAAAATGGAAGGAGATGGTTAGATTTCATAAAAATGGAAGGAGATGGGTTTTTTTGTTCGTTAGTTGATTGTGGAAGGAGAAATGGGGTTTTTGGTCATTTTACATGAATAAGCAAATTTTGCCAAACACTATAAAACAACTTATCAGCTTATTGCGTTTTGATACCACCATAAGCTAATCCAAACACTTTTTACAAAACTCCGGTCCTACACCGAATAAGTTGATAAGCACTTCTACAAATAAGTATAAGTTGTTTTCAATAAGCAATCCCAAACACCCCCTAAATAGTTTATACACTATAAATATGAATCTTGATTGTGCCATTAAAATCAGAAATATCCCTTTTTCAAAAGGGAAATAATCAACCTTCAACAAATTTCTAAAATGAAAGTCTACATTTTCTTCATCAGGTTGATATTTTGAACGTCTTGTCCAAAAAATTAAATAGGGCCCTTGATTTTTAATTATACTATGTATTTTTATTTTTATTTTTATTTTGAAAGGCCAAATTTTATTGCAATACATGAAACCAATAACCACTTACAAAGACCAAAGTTTACCCACCATCTCATGATGGGAACCAGGAACCACAACGCTAACAGGAAGCAAAACAAATCAGAGCCAAACAAGCACACCCCACTGTTAACTGTGTGATTACAATTCTACAAACCATTAAAACCCAAAGAAACCCACTGTCCAAAGAAACCCACTGTCCACCGTTCAGCTCTGAGTGTTTGTTTTGCGAGTGGTAAAACATATCCCAGCTGCTATTGGCGATCGATTTCGCACTTCGTCACCACCAGTTATAAGCCTCGAATAGGTTCTTCGATCCACAATTCGTCTGCCATCGAGAACTTCTTTACTCTTCTTTTGAACCATTCGCCTATTGTCGTCTTGAGCTCGAACACTTGATCGATCAATTTTATTTTATAGTTTTTGAATACTATCCTGTTTCTATGTGACCATATCCGGTATAAAGTCGCCCAAATCACCCCCTCCCAAAGCTGCTCCTTTTGGAACATATTCCCCGTGTTGCCGCCTATAAGAAATAATTCTTCAATTGATTCCACACCCCCCCCCCCAAATCTTTATACCACCATTTTCCTATTTCATGCCGGACACGTTACCAAGGCATGATCAATTGTCTCGGGATCATTCTTACACCTTGGGCATAATACCGTGTGTAGATCGATACCCATTTTATCCAATGTTACTCTACTTGGAATTCTTCCTTTACGAAGTCGCCAAATAAAAATACATACCTTCTTTGGTATGCTTGTCTTCCACCGTGTTTCCTCTCTCGTGCCCCTTATGCCGCTCCTTCCTTCTTCCATCATTTCCCGAAATTTCTTGATGTTAAACTTGAGAGAATCATCTAAAGTCCATTCCATTTTGTCCTTGTTGCTTCTTTCGGGTTTGAAGTTTGCCAGTTTGCTTATAAGATTTTCAAATTCTCCAAGTTCCCTACCTCTCGGTGTTCTTCTCCAATTCCACTTCCATTCCCACTTGCCTTCTTTCCACTCCCCCCGATCCACTACTTTTGGGTCTTGATCCGTCTCTAACCGGAAAAGTCTCGCGAATTCTTCTTTTAGTGTCTTCGATCCCGCCCATCTCTCGTTCCAAAAGCTTGTATCCATTCCGTCTCCGATTTTCTTCCGAAAGGAACTCGTGAACTCGATTCCACGATTATCCACTTCTCTTCCGATTTGAATTATACTATGTATTAAATTTATTTTTTCTATATTTCAAAGTCTGTTTAATAATAAATCAGTTTCATGCTAACTTCTTTTTTATTTTGAACAAACTTTCATCATCTTTTCTTGTTTTGTGACATTTAAAATATTTGGTTCAATGTTTTTTCAGTTGAGGGTATCATATTTTATATATAATCGATCAATCGTTTAAAAACACTAGCATTATAATTTTAAAAAGTTCCAAACAGGAAAATTAGAAAAAATCAACAAAGATTTTAATAAATTCAAAATACTATACAATAATCGAATAAATCATTAAAAACATTTTAAAAAAAACAAGAAAAACACTAAATAATTGAAGTTATTCAAACCATTTTCATACCAAAGAACTTTAAAAGTGGAAGAGCCAGAGGCAGACGTTGCTTTTTGATGACAACAAAGAATGAGGATTGAAGAACAAAGAAAAAACAGGTTAAGGGTGAATTTGGTTTGTAGGATTGTTTTTCAGAGATTTGGAATTTATGAAAGAAATTGGATTTCAAGGGATTTTGATTGGATTGAATTTGGAATCCTTATTTGTGTTTGGTTTGTAGGATTTGAAATGGACTTGAAATTCAATCCTTTGGATTGAGATTTAGATTTCTTTTTTTTAATTATTTGTTTGTTTTATAAAGAATTTATTTTTACAAAAATTTATCTGATAAACATTTATTAGTTAAAAGTTACTAGAAGGGTACTCGCGCAATGCAACGAAATATATCTCGATTTTAAGTTCATTTTAATTTTTGTTTCTATCGATGTTCTAACGGTTTTATGTGGTTTTGAGAGAAAAAAATTAGTATTTCAATTAAAAGTTCTCTTTTTTATTTAATTCAATTTTTTATCATAATTTAATTTAGATTTAATAATCAAATAATTTATTTTTGGTTAAATAATATAATTATTTTATTTGTTAGAAAGTCAACGATTATCTTAATGATATTTTAGATTTTTTATATTCAAAATTAGATGTCTATCTGTATAGTTAGTTACACGAATTCAAACATGAAACTTTAATAAGTTGTACCAATGCATTTATAACTTGTATTCTTGAACTTTAAGTAATTATGATTTAATCAATTGTACTTATTGCATAATAATATGTCTTTAAGAGTTTTTGTCAAATGCTTTATAATATAGTATAGATATATATATAGATTACTCCCACTTACCGGGTAAGACTGTCGGTGCTTGTCATCGTTCTTATCGAGTAGGGATGTAAACGAGCCGAGTCAAGTAGAAGGTTAATTGAGTTGGCCTCGAAAAATTAACGTTGGACTCGAGCTCAAACATTAGTGTTATAAAATGTGGCCCGTTAAGTTAAACGAGTTCTATTTTTTGTTTGAGATCAACTTCAGATCGAGATCGAATAGCTCGTTAAAAAATCGAATTGTTTAGACGCCTATACGAGTTCGGGATATACGAGTTGGGGTAAGATTTTCAATGATTATCATGTTCATCTGATAAGGTAAATAACCCGATAAATACTTACTGGATAAGCATTTAGTAAACGATCTCTTATAACAGACAACATATATAAGTTAGCTTAATTAGGATAGGATATTTGAATTAAAACATGTTAAGTTAATCTAAACATTTTATTTATTTATTTATTAAAATATAGTAAATAACTAATATATTCAAACTTAAGTATAGATAATTACGAAATGATGTGAAGAAGTAGAGTAAACGAGGGGAAAGGAGAATGCATCAATGAATAACGCATTATGTCGATGAAATCCACCGAGATTGGATTTGAAATACCTCCTTTAGAAAAAGGATTTCAAAATCCATCGGCCATGGGACTCTAAAAGAATCGTTGGATTTCTAATCTGGAGTCTGGACGTTCCTGCAAACCAAACATTAAATTGGTATGGATTTCAAATACAAATCCAAATCCCTCCAATTCCAATCCATTCCTGCAAACCAAACAGTCCCTAGAGGATTAAAGATTTTGGGTTTGAGTTTAATGGATTAAAGATTTTGGGTTTAAGTTTGAAAAATAAATGAGGGAATAAACACATTAAAAACAATTATCTAATATAACTATGGAAATTTATTCAAAGTCATTTCAGAATTAAAAAAATGTATTGCCTCCTAGCCCATTTCTCCCGAGTATTACGCATATAGCCCATATGCTCGCCAAACAAGAGGTTGAATTGCGACCTCACTACACGATAAAAAAATGTTCAAACCCTAAACCATGGATGCAATTGGGTAGGTTCGCCATGGCGACCCCACCCCTTCTCCAAGGAAAACCATGTCCACTATCAACATCAAACAAAGTCAGCCTAAACTGTAAGTAACTAAAGCGCAAGGACCTAAACTGTCAGTAACTAAAGTACAAGGACCTAAATAGTCAATATACATGTATACTTCGAAATGTCAATAACTAAACAACAGGGACCAAATATATCAATAACTAAAGTACAGACACCTAAACTATCAATAACTAAAGTACAAGGAAAAAAGTGTCATTAACTAAAGTACAGGGACCTAAACAATAAATATACATGGATACTTTTAAATGTCAATTACTAAACAACAGGGACCAAATATGTCAATAACTAAATTACAGGGACCTAAACTATCAAACATTCCATAGATTTTATAAAATTGTTTTTATTTTTTATATAAATATAAATACAAAATACATTTTATAAAAATTAAATATATAAATAATTTTCAAATAAAAATATTAGGTGCATATAAATATGTTATATAATTTATAAAATATAAAAAATATATAATTTTATAAAATATTAATATAATTATATAGTTTAAAGTAAATTACAGATTTGGTCCATGTGGTTTGGAAAATAAAGAAAATATGCTAAAAGGTTAATACTTAATGGAAAAGTTGGATGGAGGACCTTCGGTGTTATAAAATAAAAACCATAAGGATGTTGGATGTTAAAAAAATCTTTGAAGGACCTTATGCATTAATATTTGTAAACCACAGTGACCAAATTTGTATTTAACTCAATAACTTATTTACTTTTAAAAAATTACGTCTTTAAAATTTAAATTATTTTTTGAACGATTAAATCATTTGACTTTTTAAACTATCGGTTAAAAATCATCTTTGTAACCTGTAAAAAACAAGTTAATGTGATAAAAATGTGGAAAAAGTCTACAAAAAATCAACAAACTATCTGATTTAAATAATAAAGTCTCTGAATTTTTTAACAAATACATCACTAAATTGTTTTACCAAATAAATTTGAACAAATAAATCTCATTTTTTTTAGAAAAAAAAGTATGAACTTAATTTTAAACAAATAAATAAGAAACTTTTTTAAAACAAAATTATGAACAGAAAAACGTATATAATTTTTTTTATCGACAACAAAATACAATTAATCAATTTGACAAAAAAAAATTACATCATTTTTATTAATAATTATAAAACATATAAAAGTTATATCTAAAACATAAATACATGTATATAAAAATATTTATACAAAAAAAGTTATTAAATTGTTGCCACATTAATTAATATCTCGAGTAATGCATTTTACTAGGAGATAAGGAACGATGTATTAAATACACCTGTAGAAAGATACTACGGTCAGACAATATTGAAAGTGGTTGGCCTTCGCAATTACTTATACCCATTATTGTGAAGATTTTGGCAACACATGTTGTAAGTTTGTAACAAACAACATAATGTATTATTGGAGTCACGATATTATTAAACACTTATCTTGTTAAGTGTTTACTGGTTTAATTTTTTTTAGTTATATAGTATTTATATACGGCAAATAAAATAAATAGACTCACACACCCTTTTTATTTTTGGTGTGATTTGAACTCTCGATCTTTTAAAAGACTAGAGGCTCACATACTGCTACGCCAGAGGCCCTTTGGTTTGGTTTAATTATTTTATCGGATGAACTTAACAAAGATTGATAATCTGACTCGATAAGATCTAGGAATGTAATGATCAAGAGTCTTACCAGATAAGTGAAGGTGATGACTCATACCCAGTAAGCGTTTACAAGGTTATAAACGTTTACCATCAATCCATTTTGACAGGGGCAAACTTACCATGGTTCACACGTTGCTCGGGTCACCGTATTATATCTTCATTGCGTATTTTTTTTGAATTTATTAGCGATGCAACCGTATTATTTTAAGGGTGCTTTTAAATAATTTAAAATTGAATTAAAACTCATTATAAAGATGGTCTCAAGTCTTGATACAAATAATTAAAAAATTTAGATAGCAACTTTATGTAACATTTAATAACATAATAAATACTCTATTAATTTCGTACCTAATAACATTTAATACACACTATATTAATTTCATATTTAATCAAAACTTTTTCAAAAGTATTTTTAATTTGATTTTAGTTCTTAAAGACCGTCAATATCAAATACTAAAAACCGAAAAAACTCTTGAAATCAACAAAAAAAAATCGAAAAAATCCCTCGAAATCGACAAAAGCTTAAAAATTCAAGCAAAAAACTCTTGAAATAAACCAAAAAATTGAAAAAATCCCTCAAAATCAAACCAAAAAACTTTAAAAATCTCCTGATCGGTAGAATTGGTTTAAAAACACATTGAAAGATATTGACTGTTAGTAAAAACGTAATGCATGTCGATAAAAATCGTATTTTTTATAATTATTTCTTGTCTATGTTGTATGGTGCCACCGTATAAAAAAAATTCGGGTCCATCCCTTCATTTTGATGTCCAGAAATGTTACACCACAGGATAAATAAAGGTGGTGACTCATGCTGGAAGGTGATTATCCGGTAGACGTTTGGTAAACGGCCCTTTAGAAGCAGGAGCATTGCTTATTATCGACAACAAACTTACTTTTGATGGTATCCAAATTTGTAGCATGAGATAACAAGTTTGAGACCTCTTTCTTTCTACAACCTACAAGAAACAATATTCAAGAGAGTCGTCGACTCCAGGGCCGGCCCTAGAGGTGTGCTAGTTGTGCCACCGCACAGGGCCTCCGTTTATCGGGGGCCTCGGTATTTTGTTATAGTTAATAATATAATATAAGTAAGAGAATCCACAAAATTAAACAAGATATATATCAACTCAGTTGGTTAACGCGTGAAATGTAGTGTTAGGCATCCAGGGTTAGGGATGGCAACAGGGCGGGCATTGGGCGGGGAATACAATTCCCGGGCCCGATCCCGGTTTCACTATCTCATCCCCGGCCCCGGTCCCCGGCAGGTACGGGGGAATTCAATCCCATCCCTGGGTTCTTTTGTACTCATCCCCGGTCAACCCCGGTTTATCCCCGGTTAAATAATAAACTTTCATTAAAAATATGTATTTTTTTTAGTTAATATATACATACGGGACGGGGCGAGTTGGAGGTTATATTACCCGGCCCCGAACCCGGTCAACATTTAGGGAATCCCCGACCCCGACCCCGGTACCCGTTTTAACGAGGAATCCTCGGTCCCGGCCGGGGCGGGTGAACCGGATCGGGATGGGGTAAATCACCATCCCTAGACCATGGTTCGAATCTCAACAACACTATTTTCTTTTAGTTTTTCTAGATGAATTTTCCTTTGTTTTAGTTTTTCTAAAGAAATTTCTTAACCATATAAATTGTTTGTGATTTCTTTACTTTTAACATATCTTAGTTATAAATTCCAAAAAGAAATACAATAGCCTAACTATTTATAAATTTTGTGAGTTTTATAATAATTTAATTGTATACATTTTTTTAACTATTTCTTATTTTTTTATATATTTATCGATTGATGTTAAAATATCAAATTCTTTCATTTTATTTTAAAAAAAATTATGCAATTAGCTTTGTTCGACTATTTAATAAAATTTAAAACTTCTTTATTGTTATTGATTATTTTTATGTATTTCTTAATCGTTTTCCAAAACTTTTAAATTTTTATTCGCGATCGACTATCTCTAAAAAGAGATTAAATATTTTACGTTTCATATTAATCAAAAAAATAAGTTTCTAACATATCTTGATTATGAAAGTATCATTAGATGATTTTGCTTATGAAAATCGTAAATCAATGTTTAGCATATAGTAAAGTCTAGTTTTATGTCTTTTATAGAAAAAAATGTACGTCACAATGTTAATTTGTTATTGAAAACAAAGAACTTTTTACGTGACTACTAATAAACTATATTTAATTTCATTATTACTTTACTTTTTATCGTTATCAACAAATTAATCATATAAAATTTATAATCATTAATTTAACGGTATAAAGATAAGTTTGATTTTTATTTTAGTCTTGTTTATACTTGAAAAAACATTTCCACATATTTCTTAAATAAAAAGATTTAATTTTGAATTATAATATAGCTTAATAAAAATATAGGGTCCCGTTTAAGTTTTCGCACAGACCCTCCAAAATATCAGGACCGGTCCGTTGACTCCAAGTATCATCCATATACGATCCATACTAGATCGGAAAGTTATAAATTGGTAACCAACCATCTAAAACACAAGCTAAAAACAATCAAGTGTAACTTCAAAGGAGGAAGTGAGAATATCATATATCCAGTTGCAAGGTCACCAATATCGGTTTGAATCCATAGCTCAAACCTATGGCATTTGCCATTATCATTGTACACGAAAATGGAAAATGACATTGAGTTGAAAGGTTCAAGGGATAGTGTGGGCGTTGGGTAGACAGATATTAGCGTTGCGTTCTCGAAACTCCTTTTACGAAGAAAAAAAAAGGAAAAAAAAGGGAGGGAAAAGTCAGAAAAGTGAAAAGAACTTGTGTTCTCGAAACCTTTTTAGAAGAGAAGAAAAGAAAAGTGAGGAAAATAATGATTAGTTTCATTCCAAAACTTTCCTCCCAAATATGGGAGGAAAGTGAAGGAAAAGAAAGAAATTAAATCACTTAAAAAGTTATTAAGATTACAAAACTACCCAATATTTCATTATAAATGATATAATTTTAAATGACATATTAGTAAAAATAACATTTTTTTTCTTTCATTTCTCTCATGTTCAAGTAATGAAAATTTATTTTATTTCTATTTTTTTCCTTTTATTTTCGAGAACCCGAAAAAATTTATTTTTCTCACATTTCTTTTCCTTTCCATTCTTTTCCTTTCTCTTTTCTCCAAATTCGAGAACATAATATTATGGTGCGGGTTAAAGGAAGGTGGAGTAGGGACATTAAATGGCACTTCATTAGAAAGCTACAAAAGGTTGTAATTACTACATTAAATGTGATACCTCTTAAAATTCAAGAAAGAACTAAAACTCTTCTTTTATAATATAGTATAGATTCATACGCATTTATGATATTTTATAATATTATTAAATTTTAAAAATGTTCTATAATGAACTTATTTTGAATATATTAACGAGATGATTATGATAATATAATTTTTGATAAAAAGGAAACTTATTTTTAATTATTTTGTTAATCTATGATTATATGTTTTCTTAATATGATAAAGGGGTAAAATTTAAACTGAAAACTTAAGGGATATACTACTAATTAATTCGTAGGTATTCATGCATGTTGATTGCTACTATGTTCATGCTGATCATCCATATCATACAATATATGCACAACGATCTCGTTCTATTAAAGATGTTGACTGCTGAAATGTTGTTGATTATTTCTCAAAATACATTCTTTTGTGAACAATCACAAACAATATAATCTAGGACACATTGACAATTTCAAAACAACCAAATTCAAGGAGTAATATAACTCCCACTTAAATATATTAAAGTAACACATAACATAACCTTACTATTTTGCCCTCAATTAATAATTACGCAAGAATTTTGAACCATAGTACTAGATTGATTCATATTGGTCTAATGAGTTTATATAGTTAACACAAATAAATTGATTAACAAAACACTACAACAAAAGTGATTTTATAGGATGCCTAAAATGAAAAAGCGTCCTAAAAGAATACTTTATAGGACACAAGTTTATAGAATCAAATCATAAAGTGTTCTATCTAAAAGCGTTACAATAACTTTATAGGACACCTTTAGGCGTTTCAACAAGTTTTTACGACGGTTTTAAACACTTTTGAAAAGCGTCCTATTAGCTATTTTATAGGACACTTTTGAAAAGCGTCTTATAAACCCATGTTTTATAGGACACTTTTAAAAATGTCCTATAAACCCATATTTTAAAGATCACAACTCTAAATATATATTCTTATTTTATGATAAACAAAGTAGATCATGACTACATCTATTGATACTTTAAAAAATGTCTTCCTAATCAACATATTGCCACTATAGTCACCGATCAAATATAATATATAATATCATTTATATCTTGTTTAACCTGTACCTTACGTTTCACAAGATGTTCTACAGACGTCATTCACTCTAAAATTATGTTCCCTACGCAAGTAACCTCTAACGAATAAAATCAATATTAAGATACATACATTAATATCTTAAAAATAAATTAATTATCAATACGGAATTTAATTAAAATAGCCTTTTTTTTAAATGTTACCAAAATAGCTATTTTCCCTTTGAGTTTACCAAAATAGCCTAAAATCCCACGAAATACCCCTCATACCTATCGAAATAGCCCTCATACCCACTGAATACCCGACATTTTCGTTTGGTATGGTTGAAAATCAATTTTGTATTATAAATTTACATTTTTTCGTTTACACCTTTATCACATTAACATATATAATCCTATATCAATTAAAATATATTTAAAAAATACGTTTTTATTTTAACAAATTACACCATTATAATCGTCCTGCCAATACCTTTGAAATGAGCCAAATATTGAATATTTTTGAATTTAATTATATTATTATATATTATCGAAAAAATATTTTTCGTAGAGCTTACTCATACTCATTGATATGTTGATTTAACATGAAAAATACGTACGAATAATATATACAACTTACTCGTACTCATTGGTATTTTATTGGATTTTGGGTTATATTAATAATTAATAAAGTTAAAGAGAAAATGACTATTTAAGGAAATTTAAAAAAAAAACCTATTTTAATTAAATTCCGTTATCAATATACAAATTCCTAGTGAATGAATTAAATCAGTTTTTAACTTTCACTTAATTCGTACCAATCAATTTTATCGTACCTAGACTATTATATAATAAAATAATAAAACGTGATAAAATCTAAACCTTAAAATTGTTTGTAATCCATTAAAAGAAGGAAAAGGTTATAATGCAATTTGATGGGGTCTCCACGGGTAGATCCAACATTGTTACCTAATGGGAGCAATTTAAGGTATTAAAGGCTTGTAAGTAATTCGTTTGATGTAATTTGGCCTAATTTTATTGTTTTAAGGGATTTTTAAAATGTTTTGGTTGATTTTAAGGGACCGGATTTTTAGTGTTTTTATCAATTTCGAAAGACTTTTTCACCTTTTTTGATTGATTTCAAAAGACTTTTATTTTTCTATTGATTTCGATGTACTTTTTTTGGGTTGATACAGACAGTAAGGGCCCGTTTAATACATTTACCCGATAAGTGTTTACAGTAAAATTCAACACTATCATTTACTTACTGAGTAAGATTTTAGTCCAAAAAAGCGCATTGTATGCAACTATTTACCCAATATGCACTTACTATGGTAAGAGAGCCGTCGCCCTCACTTACCTGTAAGATTCTTGATCCTTACCATATTCATCCGAAAGGTAACATGCATGATCGTGCCAATCTTTTTGGAGTTTCTGATACATCCTAATCTTTTGATTACATTACATAAATGAGATAACAGTGGTAAGGTAACATCATGGGGGTCAATGGATGGTATCCTTGACTACCCAGGTTCAAATCCCTGCGGCTGCATGTGTCGATATATATCCAGACCTTGGCCTACCACTCTGTGGTGGGTCCTGGTCGTCGGGGATTAGTCGGGTGCCCTTGGATCCCGGATACCCCGGGAACGTGTGTGTGTGTAATTGCCGTTAAAAAAAATGAGATAACAGATATATATATATATATATTAAGCACAAAAACGAACTAAATCTAAACGATTAAAAATCTGAACCTAAACCTAAACTATTAATAATTTGAACATAATTTGAATCTAAACAATTTCGATTAGAGCTTTATACGGGTCGATGAAACACTACTATACGAGAGATTTTTGCCTACGGACTTTTCCCTGGGAAATTTGTCGCTAAAGGATGATTTCTCACAAAACCGTCACAAATGTTGATGATTCCTCACAACACTACTAAATGAGAGATTTTTGCCTACGGACTTTTCCCTGGGAAATCTGTCGCTAAAGGGTATTCCTCACAGAACCGTCACAAATGTTGGTGAATAAACTGTTGTTCGTAGGTAATTCAAATTAGTAATAGATTACTCTGGGATTCTCTGGGTGAACCTTGGTATTTTCCCGGAAAAAAATCAGATTTTACCGAATCACGGGTACTTTCTAGATGATCCGTGGATAATCACCAACAGAAATTTTCTTGGGTAATTTTCGTTGGTAAAAGTCATTTGTTTTGCACTGAAACACCCTAAACACATGTAAAATCGGGCCCCAAAATTTTAAGGGTCATGTTCAAAATGTCACATTTAACATGCTAAGAGATGACCCTGGTAATATGACTTGCTTATCAAAGTAACTTTTGATGAACGGCCGTTAAATTAATAACGAGTAAAAGTTATAAAAAAAATTATTTTTAACAGAAAAAGAAATTATTTAATGGGAGCCATCGAGCTTCCGCTTCCTCCATGCATTGTTGAGTTCTTCAATGGAAACTCCGGTTGTTAAAATCATATCATCTTGTTTCATTAAGCCAAAAATAATAACAGAAGAAGCCAAGAAACCCATTTACTTTTCACCATGGGATTTACTTTTAATTTCTCTAAATTACATCCAAAAGGGTATACTTTTCCGCTGGCCGGAAAATCAAGATTTCTCCATAACCACCTTCTTGGAAGACCTTAAAGCTTCTCTCTCCACCACACTTACTCATTTCCACCCACTCGCCGCCCGTTTGTCCACCGTTAAACGACAAAACCCGCCTTCTTTAATCGTCTTATTGGATTCAGCTGAGAATAGCCCTGGAGCAAGATTCATTCATTCAGCCGTCGATTTGACGATATCGGATGTTGTTCAACCGACGGATGTACCGTTAATTGTTCAATCGTTTTTCGACCACCACAAAGCTATCGCACACGATGGTCACGACCTCTCGTTGTTGTCGATTCAGGTAACGGAACCTTTTCTTTTTGTTTTTTTGAAGTATATAATATTTATATATATATAGGAGAGGGATCGTACAAGAACACACCTCATTTAAAGTAACGAATGAACACATTTAGGACCACATATGATATGGTTCCCACACAATATAAAATCATATCTGATTCAATGGTGGTGTCTCATTGAATCAGATATTATTTTATATTGTGTGGGACCCACATCATATGTGGTCCTAAGGATGTTCCTTTAAATGAGGGTATATATATATATATATATATATTGAGGGAGGTTCAGGAGAAAACGCTAAAAAAAGAGAAAACTGAAGAACACCCTGGGAGGCCGCCATCTGGACGGTATGCCCTAACATGCATTTGTGCATATGCACTAATGCATATTTATGCATTAATGCATAGAAAAAAGGAGCTCCAATCGCTTGTATGCATTTTTGCATATGCACTAATGCATAGAAAAAAAATACCGTCCAGATGGCGGACTCTCAGGGTGTTCTTCAGTTTTTTTTTTTAGCGTTTTCTCCTAAACCGCCCTCTCTATCTCTCTGTCTCTCTCTCTCTCTCTCTCTCTCTATATATATATATATACACACACGGCAAATAACATGATAAACTCACACCCTCTCCTCACTTTGTGAGGTTTGAACCCTTGACCTACTCACGTGCCACTAGGCCAAATCCCCTTTGGATTCAGGTGACGGAACTCATCGATGGAATCTTCATTGGTTGCTCCATTAACCATATGGTAGCTGATGGAACCTCCTATTGGCATTTCTTCAATTCTTGGAGTGAAGTTTTCGTTTCGAAAATAAAAAATGGGTATTTAGCGACCGAGGTCTCGCGTCCTCCGATTCTCGAAAGATGGATACCGGAAGGATTATCCGAGCCGATTATCGGACTACCATTTACGGATGATGGTGAACTCACCGATAGATACAATCCACCTTTGTTACGAGAAAGAATATTCCATTTTTCCTTCGATTCTCTCTCGAAACTCAAAGCGAAAGTGAATTCCGACCGCAATACGACCAAGATTTCGACGTTTCAGGGGCTCTCCGGCCTCGTGTGGCGGTGCGTAACGCGTGCACGGCGGGTCCCGCCAGATCAAGAAACCGGGTGCCGGTTTGTTGTGAACAACCGGACCCGAATTTCCCCACGGGTACCTGAAAATTACTTCGGTAATATGGTTATGCCGGTGACGAGAAAAGCAACGGCCGTGGAGTTGCTTGATAATGGTGTTGGGTGGGCGGCATGGCTGTTGCACGAGGCGGTGATAAACCATGACGATAAAGCGATCAAGGGATTCGTGGATTCGTGGTTAAAGAAACCGTTTGTGGTTAAAACGAGTAAGTTGTTTGATCCCAATGGCGTACATATTGGGAGCTCGCCACGATTCGATATGTATGGGAACGAATTCGGATTGGGGAAAGGAGTGGCGGTTTTGAGCGGGTATGCTAATAAGTTTGACGGAAAAGTGACATTGTACCCTGGCCAGGAGGGCGGAGGAAGCATGGACGTGGAAGTATGCTTGTTGCCGGAAAACATGGCGTCTTTTGAATGTGATGAAGAATTGTTGAGTGTCGTTAGCGGACGAGAAGCCATTTGAAAGTCTATTAACAAATTCTTTGGGATTTGTCGGTTTGCATAGCAGGTTGAGTATCTAGGTTAATAAAAATAAAATAAAGAACATACGTTTCTGTTGTTATTTACGGATACGGGCATCTCCAATGTAATTCTTTAATGTATTACTCTATTTATAGAGTAAAAAAATAAAGTATGTGTTATCTAATTTTTAATGTATTACTCTGTTTTTCTACTCTATGAAGAATATTTTACATATACTATCTTCTATTTTGATTATATATTTTTTCAATAATAACTTTTTATTTATCAACTTTATAAATTATATCCTATACTTTTTTTTATTTTCACAGTAACCTTATATTTATTAACTTTATCATTTTATTTTAATGACGTTAAAATTTATATTTAATTCTGAATTAAATTATCAAAAACCAAATTTCATTAAATAAAAATGTAATATATTATCATCACACATCTAAAATTAAAATCATAACCATTTAACCAAAATTAGCATATTTTTCTCATAAATAATCAACTAACGCATTCCAAAATGTAAAGTGAGATTATTTATCCTTAATTTATCTATATTAGTAAGATATTGTTGGATAAATTTGAATTGAATTTAAAAATTTAAAGATAAAAATATAATTCTAGTTTATTAAAACTGGTAATAGACAATAAATAAAATAATTTACAATAATCTTACAATTGAATAACCATTTTATAATCATCAAAAGTTTAGAAAAAAAAATAGAGATTACGAATAATTTTTCTCCATATTTAGAGAGTTACTATTTATTTCTCTATTATAGAGAATAAAATAGAGAATTCATTGTAGAGGTTTTACAGAGTAAAATAGAGGGTTCATTAGAGATGATTTTATAAAAAAAAATCTTTTGAATAAAGTAAAGTAAAGTAAGAAATGAGAAAGGAAGGAAAAAAAGGAAATTCATTTGTATCTTTGAGAATGAGCGGAATTAAAAGAAATGAAATTTTATGTTTTTGAGTGTTATGAGTATATTTTTACAAATATGTCCTTATTTATTTTATATTAGAATGTAATTAATGGGTATATATTTTTTAATTGTTATAAATTTATTTTCAAACTCAACATACTCAAGTTTATAGCATTAAATCATTCTATAAATTTCAAATATCTTAAATCAAACCCCTAAAATCAAAAACCTAAACCTAAATCAAACAACAAACTAAACTCGATATGTTCAGCAAATGGGTCAAGGAATCCAAACTAAAATCGATGTTGTTGCCAAACGGGAGCATCCATCCATTGAACTTACTTTTTCGGTAAATATTTTGGTGAAGAGATTGGCATCCACCAAGTTGTTGCATTGTCTGGGAATACTTATGAAGATGATCCACGTCACTAAGGTCGGAGTGAAGGCAAACGAAGGGAAAGAAGACAGGGGAAAGGAAAAGAGAATACACCTTAGTGTAGTTGGTAGAGATGTGCAAGGAAGTGATACTGATAGGTGATGCTCGGTGGTGGGAGAAGAATAACGAAAGAGATCGACAGTTAGTTATCAGGGAGGGAGAAGAAACTCTTGTGCAAGGTATATATAAGAAGGGAGAGAAGAGAGCAAACTTGACAATTGACAGTTATGGTGGGTTTGGTGTTCGGGGGGAGGCAAGGAAGTTGACGGTCATCATCAACGGTGGGGGTTGGGGGAAAGTAACATATATATATATATGGGGGCGGGTTCAAATGAGAACTCAAATTTGGTTTTGAACGTGAGGACAAGTGAGAATGTGACACGTGTCATATTCAGTCTGAATATTCAAAGATATATTCAGAGTGAATAAGCGTTATTCAGACTGAATAAATACTATATTCGGTCTGAATATTTCTTTGATTATTCAGTCTGAACAATGCTTATTAAGTCTGAATATTTTATTATTATTATTATTCAGATTGAATATGACACGTGTCGCACTCTCATTTATCCTCACGTTCACAACCAAATTTGAGTTCTTATTTGAACTTTCTTCTCTATCTTTCTCTCTCTCTCTCTCTCTCTCTCTCTCTCTTTCTCTCTCTCTATATATATATATATAGAGAGAGAGAGAGAGAGGTAAATTCAAAAAAATTGGTTGCAAACATGAGGAGAATGATAGTGCAACACGTGTCCTATTAAGTCTTAATAAGGAATGGCATTTAGAGTGAATAATGAATGTGAACTACATACATTATTCAAACTGAATAACATTACATTCAATTTCAGACTGAATAATACTATATTTCTAAAAAAAATAACACTACAATCAGACTGAATTTCCCTTCATTATTCAGTCTAAATATGGCATGTGTAACACCCGGATTTTTAGTATCTATAATTTCAAGTTTCGTATGTTTTCGACCTTAATATAGTCATTTAGAATTATCGTGTATGTTAGTTGAGTTGGTTATCGCATTTGGCAAAAATCACAGTTTGGTCGAAATTTACATTGTTCGCGACCGCGCTTCTACTTTGCTTGCACCCGCGAGCAAACCCCAAAACGTAGGCAAAAGTATGCACGCGACCAGACCCTTATTTTCCTCGCGCTCGCGAGCATCTGGACAACTCCCTTTTAAATTCGAATTTTGCCCTATTTTCCTCATTTCTCTCATTTCTTTCATCTCCTACTCACTTCTCTCCCTCCCATTTTTGGTTCTTGACCATTTGTTACTCAATCGATTTCTTAATGAGAATTTGTGAGATCAAGAGTAGATATTAAAGCTAGTGGATTGAAGCTCAAGATCTTCATCTTCTCCAACTATTTCCACCTCCTAGATTCCTCATTTAAACTTGATTTTGAGACTTGCTAGCTTTCTTATTCACCTTATCTAAACATTTAAGAGCTCTTAAACAACAAGATTTCAACTCTAGATCCAAGATCCGGGTTCATCTTGTTCATCTTTATTTTCCACCATTGTTGAACTAGTTTTGGAGTTTTTTTTTCCTAAAAACGAAATGTAAGTCCATCCTAACCTTCTAAACCCTTATTCTTGTTAAGACCTTTCATTTTAACCTCCTAGAACTTTGATTTTGTTGTATCTTCCATATTTTGGATTTTGACCAACTTTGGATATTTTGGATGATTTGAGGTTTTTGACTAGATTTATATGGATCTGATTTTGGAGTTATATTATTGGTATATTTTAGGTTGTTTATGAACTAGATGAGGTTTCTAGTGTGGATGATTGTAAATCTGTACTTCTCTTCGAATGAGGCTTTTGGGGTAAAACCTAGATTTAGCCTAAATCTAGCAAGGCGAGTTCAAATTGTTTTGTAAAAACGATGTACATGCCAAAAAAATGTTCATTTCGAAATATTAATGTGTTTTACTTGTTATTAGTAGGAAGATAGTCTGGGTAAATCATCTTCCTACTATTCATTTTAGTAATCAACATCTGTGCGTTTTTATTCCCAACAAACTTATCAATGTCTCTTCTATAGTTCTGATAGTCCTTAACCGTCCCTCCGGCTCCGATAATCCCCCGTTTCATGGCCTTTCGCATCCTATGAATGTTAGTCAACCCTACTTTGGAAGTATATGAAAGAAACACATTTTTTTTGCTCAACATTACTGAGTTGTCTTTTTGATTTCGAAATCATCTCTTCCTGAGTGAGCAATACATGATCATGTTGCTCGACAAGCTTGTAAACCATGTATTGCTTCACTTTTGGGAAAAACTTAACCCTAAAACTTGCTCTACTTCCATACCTCTTAAGTTTGTATTCCTTATCTTACGAGTAGCGGGCTCCACTTCTAACGTATCAAAAGTCTAGTCCTTTGGAACATCGTGCTTGTTGCAAACCAAATACCTATTCGTAAGAACACCATCACTATTTATCTTCTTGTTAGATGATTGTAACACCCTCAAATTTGGAAAGAGCGACTAACTTAAAACTTTCAATATTACATCAATTGAAGGATAAATCCTTTACTAAAAATCAATACTTGGATTTCCTTAAATACCAGTTCTACATAAATCTCAACAAAAGATAGACCAAATATGATACTAAGACGTAAATACGGTCCGGTGTTACTAAACCTAAAAGAGTCGCTATCTCCGAATGCGGAAAACGTCACCCAAGCTAGTTCTTTAACGTGTTACTCTCTAGCACTCAAGTCAACACGTGTCTCTAGTACCAACCCCAATGAGAACTTGATGCACATGCCAACAAATAAAAAGGGTTAGGCTTAACGCCTAGTGAGTTCAAAAGTTTATAACATACTTGTAATCAGTAGAAATTGAAAGAATGGTTGATCAAATAATAGTTCCCAAATAGAATGACTCTTTTTATAAAAGCAACGTCTTTCCCAAACTCATCATTTTTGTAACGAAAGTTTTAAATCAAAATACTCGTTCAAACACGAACTCTACATCTTTTACTCACTCAAAACGTGAATATCTTTAAATGCTTCAAATACCAAAATATGGACCAAGCTCCATAATCTAGAATACCAAAATATGGTTAAGCCTCAAGGATCCACTATTACAAAATGTGGATAATACTTCCTACTCCAAAATGCGTCACCGAAATTAATGGATAAGACTCTATACCCAAAACAACACTTTTCGGTGGCGGGGGAGACCCTATTTACCACTGGTCGTGACGGGGCACAAAGGTAGGCCACGAACCAATGTTATAGAGCGTCACATAAAGGTCTGATAGCCATTACCTTCAACCAAAGCTAGTACTATAGTCATTTATTTGTGCACATAAGTTCTTGCCTCAAGAATTATACAATTTATCACAATGCCTATTTCCAATTACATTCTAGCCATAAAATTATATGTCTATGGATCTATAACATTCTAGCCATAAAATTATACGACACTAAATGAATGACAACGCACCCAAAACGTGTAATATATCAAGTAATATGCCATAACTGCATATAACTCAAAAACCTGACATAGAGCAATTTAAATCGGACAAGTGTCTACGAGACTCATTTTAGTCAAAACCGAGCAAAAACTCTATAACTCAACACTTATGTAATTACTCAAAACATTTGTTGAGACAAATCATTTTCCAAACAAAATCATATTTATATATTTCCAAAATGTCTCATAATGCAATAACATGTAATTTCAACGGTTTATAAATCAAATACTCCAAAGATGCAAATAAACCAAATGGTCTTTATTTAAAAGATAATGCACCCAATAACTCACACTTATAATTTATTTATCAATTTATACTTTATTTATCAAAATGTCTAAAACTCAAGTATAAGCCTCGACTCAAACTCGATTGCAATTTTTCAAGCTCGAGCTCGAACTTGAACTCGTTTGAAGCTCGAACCAAGCTCGAATCAAGCACGAGTTCGAACTCAAACTCGTTTGAAGCTTGAACCAAGCTCGAACTCGAATCAAGCTCAAACCAAACTCAACTATTGAAATTTCAGAACTTTCTCTTATAATTTTTAAAACTTAAAGGTATTCTCTTAAATTTTATAAAACTAAAGAGATGCACCTCAAACTTAATCATCAAAAAAGACAAAGTTAAAAGTTTCATTCACCTCACTCTCTTTTTATAGCACCCCTTCACCCTTCCCTTACTATATTTTTTCCAATGTGGGACAACTTCACTAGCCCTTGTATAGTTTTTTTTTTCTCTTTTTTAAATTTTAATCTTAATAAATTGATTAGTTTTTATATTTAAATGCACAATTTTGTTCAAATATCTAAAAATATAAAACATTTTTATTATATTATATTTTACAATTTATATTTTAAAACTAATTATATATAAAAGAATCAAGTATCTCACGAGCTTTTCGAGTCGAGTACTGTATAACTCGACTCGACTCATTAATATGTCGAGTCGACTTCGAGTCGAGCCTATTCAAGTCGAGTGTTGACCGAGCTTGACCGAGTCGATCTCGAGTAACTCGTGAGTTGTCTCGTATCATTTACACCCCTACTCTTACATGATTTATAAACCCTTTTATACAAAATTTGCAAAACTTACCCAAATACTCACACGTATGATAAATAACAAATAAAACATGTTAATACTTCAAAATGGACATTTTTGGCATCTACAACGCTTTTACAAAGCAACTTGAGCTCACCTTGCTAGATTTAGGCAAAATCTAGGTTTTACCCAAAAGCTTCCTTTGAAAGAAATTCCATATCTGCAACCAACCTTCACTAGAACCATTTCTAGTTCATAAAAAACCTAAAACACATCAACAATAACCCCCAACAATCATATCTATAAAACCCTAGTCAAAACCTCAAATCTTCCAAAATTGACAAAACTCAAAAATACTGAAGATACTTCCAAATATAAGATCTAGAAAAGTAGATATAAAGTTTTGACAAGAAATAAGATCTAAAAAGGAGGAATAACTTACGAATCTAGATTTAGAGAAAACCCCAAATCTTCGTTAACAGTGGAGGAAGAACACTTAGGAAGATGAAACGGTAAGCTTGGATCTTGATCATTACTTGAAATCTCTACTAGGCTAGAAGGTGAAGAAAAACCTTGAAAGAGGTCGGGGAAGATGGAGAAAAGCTCCCAAAATCGGAGGTATGGAGAGGGTTTTGAGAGAAAATTGAGTAGGGAAGAAAAATATGAGAGAAATGAGGCTAAAACCCCATTTAGAGAACTCACCAGCACCCAACAGCAACCCGGGCGGGTTTCAAGCGGGTCCAAATTCGCCTTGGACTCTCTTTATCCTCTGTTTGCCCAACCAAGTGTGTCTCGGGCGGGTTTCATGCGGGTTTAAGCCGCATAAGACCCACTTTCAACAACTAGCATCCCTTTATTCCACTGATGACCCCCGAGGCTTTTCCCAAACTTAACCACATGGTTTCTATACAAAAAA
The DNA here is from genome assembly GCA_036898165.1 of Silybum marianum. Taxonomy (NCBI): domain Eukaryota; kingdom Viridiplantae; phylum Streptophyta; class Magnoliopsida; order Asterales; family Asteraceae; genus Silybum; species Silybum marianum. The sequence goes on from CM072543.1 coordinate 25,098,497, forward strand.
AAAACTCATACCAAAACGACTTAATTGTTCTCAGAAGAAGAACCTGATCTAACAAGGAGTCTAAAAATTGCGAGTGTTACAATAATCGAACTTCAAAACCAGACAAATCGTCATAATTCATGTCAAACGCTTCCGCTAACTCAAGTTTTGTAAAGGTTTGTCCAATCTTCAGCCTTTTATCATCTGGAACATTAGGTATCCATATTTTATTTTCGTTCGATGGTTCATGCATTTCAGATGAAATTCATCTACATCATACATTATAAATATTATTTATATCACTTTCATTATCATTTACGACACAGTAGTATCAAAAACTGAACAACATTATGGATTACCTACAATATAAAAAATAAAATGTGTACCTTCACCAAATGATGAATTCATGTACTCATCAACTTCTGGGTCGTCTCCTTCCATTATGTTAATGATTTGTATTCGTTTGATACAAATCCATATCATGACATAGATCCACTCACCTCGTTGTCATTCGATTCGATGTTCTACGTACTGGTATCGACTACGATTGCTTTTCTTGATGGACGGAAACTTTTCATTTTTTTAATCGACGCAAAACTCTCACAGATTATTGATTTCTATGCATCAATCCGTGAATTCTATGAATCTGATATCGATGATCATCAAGAAAGTCGCAATTACATAAACCGAATATTTGCGATTTAGTGTTTCCATAATTCATGGGAGTTGCTAATTATGATTTAATGATTAAGTAATAATTAAATTTATTCAGTTTAATCTATTCCTTATTGAATTAATAATTGAATAAAAATTAATTACACATGGCATGCTACTATAGGTGGAATAAAGTTTGTAATTTATACGTGGCCTATATATATATATATATAGGGGAGGGATCAAATGAGAATCACCCCTCCTTAAAGGAACAAATGAATAAATTGTGGACTACATATGATGTGGGTCCCACATAATATTAAATCATAATATTAAATCATATTAAATCATAAATGATTTAATATTATATGGGACCCACATCATATGTGATTCACAAGTGTCTCTTTGTTCCTTTAAAAATGCAAAGTTCTCATTTGAACCTTCCTCTATATATATATATATATAGAGAGAGAGAGAGAGAGAGAGAGAGAGAGACGAAAGTTCAAATGAGAACTCAAATTTGGTTGTGAACGTGAGGACAAATGAGAGCACGACACGTGTCATATTCAGAGTTAATAATCAAAGAAATATTCAAACTGAATAAACATTATTCAGACTGAATATATAATATATTCAGTCCGAATATTTCTTTTATTATTCAGTCTGAATATGACACGTGTCGTGCTCTCATTTGTCCCCACGTTCACAACCAAGTTTGAGTTATCATTTGAACTCACCACTATATATATAGATAGATAGATATAGATATAGATATATCATACTTAATAGTTTTGTGGATATTTATATATAGATCGAATTACCCTTCGAAATCCAACATTGATAACTCTAACTTTTAGCGTTATTATATGTCTCTTATTTTAATATTCTTTTGTTAATTTCGGTAATTTTGCTTCTTAAACTCTCATTTTTGATCCGTTCAAAAAAAAACTCTCATTTTTGATCTAATAATATTCTCTCTTAAAAATTAAGTACGCATTTATATAACTTGTAATCATTTTGTGTTTTTTACCCTGAAAAAAAAATCAAGATATCATTGTATGATTTAAGAATGGCGACTCCGAAAACTCTGGAAATTGGACATGTGATGCTGACGTTTTTAGAGGTTGAAGAACTGAGTAATGATGATGGGCATTCACTATCTCTTTGGCTATTTAAACAACTCCATGACTTGGCATTTATTATCCATCAATCTATCCTTATAGCACTTAATGCATCATTTTATCTTCTCTTTAGCTAGCATTTAATTTAAGCTTTAGAGGCCGTCTGTTTGGCTCTGAACAATGCCATCCAGAGCCCATATCTGGATCGCTCAAAGATGCTTTCTGTTTGGTAAAAAATTAACTGGGTCTAAAGCGTTCCACAAGGCTCTGTATCGTTCAACCTCAAGCACCCAGCAAAATCATTCAGAGGCTTTGTTTTTCCTCAATTGCCCTTTTCTTTTTCCATACTATCACTCTCGTCTTCTTCATCTTTCTCTCAATTTCATCTTTTGCAACTTATCTCTAGCTTCACGTCTCTATTCCTAGCTGTTGTTGTTGCATGCATGTACCAATAACTTAGTTTTACTGTGGGTGTGGATATCTACACCCCCACTAGTGATAAAGTGCACCCCCTCCCTAACTGGGTTAAGCTACATTCTTTAAAAAAAAAGGACTTTTCAAAAACTTATGTCTTATCCTTTTTTAAACTTGTTTTTCTAATTTTATTTTTTTAAATTTATTTTTATAATAAATGTTTTTGCAACTAACCATTTTTAAATTAATCCAAATAACTATAAAATTATTTTTTATTTTTTTGTCAATTATATTGTTAACATTTTAACATTTTCTCAACTTTCTATCTACGTTTTATTTATTAAATAGAATAAAAAAGATAAACATTTGAAATTTTTTTAAAAAAATAACATGTTAAAATAATATTGAAGGAAAAAATAAATAAAGAAAAATGAAAAAAATGTAATTTATTTTGTTTAAGTTTTATAGATTTATAAATAAATAAAATAATATTCTAAAAAAATTTATTTTAACTTTAATTTTTTTTTAATAAATATGACGTCTTAGTTTTAAAATAAATAAAATAAAATTGGTTTTTTAACAATTTATTTTTTATTTCCAGTTTTTTTAATAAATGAAATAACTATTTTCAAAATGTGAGTTTTTGACTAATTTTTGTTCTAAGACATTAAAAAGCTACCAATTGACTCATTTTTTACATTGAAATTTGCACCCTCATTATTACGGGGTGCAAATATTAGCCCCCTTTACTTTCATTAACTTTTAATTTTTAGTATTGTAAATCAGTGTCTTTTTTTTGGACAACATTTTAACACACTCACACATCCCAAGGGTATCCGGATCCAAACGGGCACCGACTAATCCCTTGTGCCCATGATCCAACCCTATGGACTGGCCCATGAACTTGCCCCTGAACCGCGGTTGGATACCTCAGAGTTTTTCAGCCGCGGGGTTAGAACCCTCGCCAACCAGAGATACGCGCTACGAGAGTGGGTATTGTGAATTTCCAGTTTATTTAAAATCTTTCGATATGTTTACTTGCAATCTTGTATTTCTTTTTTCTACTTCTTCTTTATTATGAACGTAGACATCATTTGAGACGTAGAAGTGCAAAGTACCCTGATTTTATGTAAAATTCTTGAGTAGTTTTACATGTTGAACTTTTATCGTTTTGGTTACCTGTTGTTCGAGAATGCCAAATGATGCAGACAAGTTGATCTTTTAAAAGTGTCAAAAGTCTAGTTCTCAATTTAGAGATGGGCATAATGTAGTGACATGCGCTTGGGTGATGCTTGGGATTTCAAGAGAATGCTTATAACTCTAACGAGAGTTGGGTTTGCACAGTGAAAAACTCTAGCCACATGCACTAGAGGCAAGCTAATTAGTACATTAAAAACACTTAGAGCAGTTGTCTCTGCACATTCCAACAAAATCCGAGAGGGTTCACCAGGGGTCTTCACTAACAAAACAGGTAACATTAAATATATGAAATTTTAGCTAGGAAGTGCATGTATTAGTTGTGACAAGACCTCTTGAAAGAGAGTGCCCATTTCATGCAGTAGAGTGACCACTCTGCTAGATCAGGCACTTAATGCAAAATTTGGAAAAATCATAAGTAAATCTCATCTTTTTATTATAAGTGTTTGTTAACGTTGTTTCATTAAACCAACCAACTTATTTATTTGTTTCCTGATTTCCTTTCTATCTGAAACTTGTAAAAGGAAGTTCATGAGAACGATAGTATCTTGATTGTTCAGTCCTTGAGGATATGATACTGGTTTTTACCAACTATATTACTTGAATTGACGATTATAATGACCAGTGTACACTTGTGCTGACTACTGTGGACTGTTTGCTAACATTGTAATTATACTACTTCTCACGTACCAAACACGCAGTGATTCATCACCAATTTCCTTAAGATCGAACATCACCTCATCCCCTATTCTCAAATTCCAAGACCTAACAACATCATACCATTTTGTGAATATGAATCCCATTCTAACTTGTTTAAATGAAACACTTTTAGGGGGCGTTTGGTTCGTCGGAATGGAATGGAATCTGGTGGAATTGGAATCTGAATTCCTTTGACCAGATTCCAATTCCTTTGTTTGGTTCAGTATTTTCAAGAATTGGAATTTGATAAATTCCAAAGAATTCCATAATTGGGTAATTTGAGATTCCTTACCTTAGTGGTGGGAATTCATAGGAATTGAGTTGGTTTTTCTTTAATACCTAAAATACCCTCCTCTTAAAAACAATTAAACCCTAATCTCAAACAAAAAAAGTCGACACCTCTTCACTTGGATTTTCGGTTCGGTTTTTTCGGGTTTTTTTTTTCAGTTTTCGGTTTTTCGATTTCGGTTCGGTTCAGTTTTTTCGGGGTTTTTTTTTCAGTTTTCGGGTTTTCGATTTCGGTTCTGTATTTTGGTGGTTTTTTTTAGTTTTCGGTTTCTCGGTTTTTTTTTAGTTTCGGTTCGGTTTTTCCTCACCCCTAGCAGTTAGGTTCTCCATCGTCTCCTGCAACAACTAAAATATGTCTTGCCCTAACAGATGTTGTCTTGCTGTAGTTTTATGCGTTTTTTCTGCAGTTTTTAGCTATTTTTGCTGTAAAAAAATTATGATTTTTGCTATTTTAGCATTTTCTGTAGTTTTTGGCTGTTTTATGCAGTTTTTAGCTGTAAAAAAGTTCAAATTATTTTTAGTGTTAAAAAATTGAAGTAATTAATAATTATTTTATTAAACTAATTTTAGTTTAAAACATTAAATTTAATAAAAAGGGTATTTTAGTCATTTACTGGAATTTAATTCCAATTCCAAAGCTACATTATGTGAACCAAACAGACAGATTACAATTCTTTCAACTGATTCCATTCCAATTCTGCCAACCAAACAGCTGGTCAAACCTGACAACATTCCAATTCCAATTCCTTCAAAGTCAAATTCCTTTGACAGATTCCACTCCATCCAATTCCATTCTGCGAACCAAACGCCCCCTTAGTGTCTTCCCTTTGCTCGTTGACCAAAATAACTTCCGAAGCATCATCTTCTCTAATTTTACGTAAGTATATTTTCATTCATTTGTGATATAAAAAGTTCTTTGGTGCTCTTCTTTAAAAAAAAAGTTAAGTGTTCCATATGAGGATGTGTCTCTATATGTGAGTTTCTTGATTGTCGTCCCTTTCGATATTTTCTTAAAAGTACGTAGATGAAGATGTAAGCAGGGCGGATCCAGCTAACAAAAGGGGGGGTCCCATCCTCCTAGTGAAATGTAAAAAAAGAAAATTATATAGGCTAAAAAACATCGAAAATATTGTATTTAGGCTTAAGTCCCCCCAGTGAAAAAATTCAAGGGACCCCATCTTACCGGGCGATTGACAAAAACACTGAAAAACTCTCTTGAAATCAATAAAAAACCCAAAAAAATCTTTCGAAATTGATAAAAGTACTAAGAAAATCCTTCAAAATCGACAAAAACAATAAGAAAATCTCTTGAAATCAACTAAAAAACTTTAAAATTTCCCAAAACACGTCAGGTGACTTTACGCGCCTTTAGTCTATTTTAATGGGACCCTGGTGGATAAAAATCATGGATCCGCCACTGTATGTAAGGCAATATCAAACACTTTTTATATGGGAACCATGACATATAGTATCTTCAAAATTTCATTAGTAATTATTGATGTCGATTAAAAAGATCAAGTAAATATATTTTTTTCAAAATAACCTTATTAATGTCACTTTTAATACTATTGTATCATTGCTATTATATATTATTAGAGACGGGTTCAAATGAGAACTCAAATTTGGTTGTGAACGTGAGAACAAATGAGAGCGTGACACGTATCATATTCAGACTGAATAATCAAAGAAATATTCAGACTAAATAAAACCGAATATAGTATTTATTCGGTCTGAATAATGTTTATTCAAACTGAATAAATACTATATTCAGTTTTATTCGGTTTGAATATCTATTTGATTATTCAGTCTAAATAATTTATATTATGACACGTGTCGCGCTCTCATTTGTCCTCACGTTCACAACCAAATTTAAGTTCTCATTTGAACTTCCCTCTATATTATTATTTGTTTAGTGTATACTCGTTCGATGGGGGTGAAATATATAATATTATAAATTAAGACCAAGATTTTAATTTAATTAATGTTTTCATCAAGAAATTTTGAAATTTATGTGTAAACAATAAAAGATTACAAGTACTGGTTGGGCATGTTTTTCCTAATTTAACAATCTAATAATAGATCCCATACATTTATTTCAAAATTTATACCCTTTCACACGTTACATGGATTCACAACTAGTATGTAAACATGTATCATCATTTGTTAAGAAAAACCAAAACGACAAAAAGAACCTAATCCCTCCTCCAGTGTCCACAACTAAAATGACACACAGTTTTAAGCATGCATAATTAATATACTTTTAGTAAACCAAATGACATTTTTACCCTTATTTACTTTCTCCCACTTCACAAACTCTTAAATATTTCTGTATTAATTAAAAGTAAATTTAGAACAGATATAAATAGAAAGTGGACACATATTTTAGAACAGATATAAATAGAAATGTAGACACTTAAATCGGAACGGAAGGAGTATTAATCATGACTCATGAGATGTTTAAAAAAGTTATAAAAAAAAACTACCATGTTTTTTTCATATACGTTACATATGACCAGCTAAATCGCAAAACAAAAATAGGCTAAAAAACGAGAATTTCGATTGATATCAAAGGTGGGACCCACTTTCCTTGACAATATAATAAGAGTAACTAACACACATAATTTTGATTTTGACAAATATGAAAAAATAAAAACTAGAATAGAAAAGTAGAAAAGCAGACCAATTCATCATTAAGTTTTGGAAGTCAGTCGATCACGACACCTAAAAGTAAAGAAAGAAGACAATCAAGTCGTAAAAGAGTGTGTGCCGCAATGCAACTTGAAACATTGTTGAACAAAATTTGGTAGAATCCCACCCGCAAAAATATATATATATATATATATATGATGATGAGCTTAACTTTTAACGGTTTCTGCACCTGTGAAATCATCAACAACTATGTTAAATTGATGCCCCCATGAAACAAATGCAAAAATAAGATGACGGATTTGTGTTTGTACCTTTGACAGGGGGCGCTTCATCTTGTGGTTTCATGGCCGGGAAAAGTAGAACTTCCTGTTTTTTTCCAAAAAGAAAGATGAAACAAGTTTAAACCCTCCAAAATATAAACATTATAGTAGGTTAATGAACATATTGGGATTCACATCTTATTCAATCAGCTATACATGATTGTTTGGTAGTCGGTTATTCAGTATGCTTCTAGGGCGAGCTTTATACAGAAAGCCAAGTTTAGAAGTGGCTTAATTAAAAAGCACGCTCTCCTTCCATCTAATGAGAAAACCCTCCCAAACAAAAATTCTCCTAATCTAGACATAAAAAAATTTATCCATACATAACTTATTAGGGGCTGTTAGGCAGTTGCTGAATGGTTTGATGCAGAATGATTAAGTGGTCAGAATGATTAAGAGGCTTTTATGGTATAATGCAAAATGAAATACAACTGTTTAAAACGAAATATAATTGTTTAGTAACTGTTTAAAATGAAATTAGGGCTCTGAATGGTTAAGGAAGGTCCAGGATACAAAATTGACTCAAGAGGGTTTTGGAACCATTAAGAGGCAGAACTTATTTTTTGCAAAACAGGATTCACCTCTTAGCGATTCAGAGGCAGCCTCTTAATGGTAAACAACCAAACACCCCGTAAGGCTATTTTAGGAAACTAAATGAAAAAAAAAATTAGATGCTAGCTTATAAAATAGTTACTTTTGGTAAAATACCAAACTAGAGTATAAAAGCTAACCTAAAAGGACATGTTGGAAAAATTAATTAGAAAAAAAAATCCCTTCAAGCTTGTTAAAATGCTACTTCAATAAGTTAGCTTATGGTTTTCAAATATTGCCTAAATAACACGAGAAAAAAAGCACAAACCTTGATGTTCTGTGAATCAGTGAGCAACATTGCAAGTCTATCAATACCCAACCCCCAACCACCAGTTGGTGGCAAACCATATTCAAGAGCCGTACAGAAAGTCTCATCCAAAGCCATTGCTTCATCATCACCCGATTGTCGATCCTGAAACAGTAATTAAATAGATATAAACATTTATTTTACATATAAACTAGAAAAAATCTCGCGAGATATATCTCGAGTTTAATATTTTATTTTATTTTTTGTATCTATCAATGTTATAATACACGGTTTTATGTGGTTTTGAGAAAAAGAAAATATTTTTATTTTTGAATAAAATATAAACTTGAAGATATCATAATTTTTTTTAAATATATCGATTTTAGTATCAAATTATCTATTTAAAGCTCTCTTTTTTACGTAGTTTTTTTAATTCAATTTTTTATTATAATTTATTTTTGTTTAATAATATAACTTTTTATAAATATAATTTGGATTTTTATATTTACAATGAGATGTTTATCCTGTATTTGATTATGTTTATATGTTGTTAGCTACACGAATTCAAACATGGAGCTTTAATAAATTGTACTTATGCACAATTTACTTGTAATCTTGAATTTTAATAAACAATACTTAATGCATAAAAAGTGGTTTTTAAGAGTTTTTTGTCAAATGCTTTATAATATAGTATAGATATAGATAAAATGATCATATATGTGTTGTACCTTTAGTTGATCGGCAAATCGTTGACGTTGAACCACTGGATCATTAAGTTCTGTGTACGCATTGGCGAGCTGAGAAATGAAAATGGATTAAAAAAATAATTGAAGAGTGAACTTAATTATTAAGTTGAACCACTGGATCATTAAGTTGTGTTACCTCGTGCTTGTTGATAAACAATTCAAAGCGTTCAGTTAAGCCTGGTTTGGATCGATGCCATTTTGCCAGCGGACTCATTATCTCAGGATGGTTAATTATAAAAGAAGGATTAACACATGTCTCCTCCAAAAAGTGTCCCACAAGCTGCAATAAATAATACACTATGCTGTTAGCAACATAATATACATGGATATATATATATATATAGGAAGAGGTTCAAATGAGAACTTTGTAAATTTAAAGGAACAAAGGGACTCATTTTGGACCACATATGATGTGGGTCCCACCAATAAAAAATCATATCTGATTCAATGTGGGAGATATCCATTACAAACCAGTCAATTCGTACAAACCATACAAACTCCATTCAACCAATTTTTTTTTAAATTTCATTTTTTCTTAATTATGAGGGTTTGTTAGTCAATAATATATGAAACAATTTCATCAAGAATACATCAGGGTTAATTAATCAAGAATATATGAAACAAGAGAAATACATGAAACAATTTCATTTTCATAGAAGAAAAAATATACATGAAATTATATATATATATATATAGAGAGAGAGAGAGAGGGTCGTTATCATGCAACCCATTGAAATATTATTTACTCTAAAGAAATTAAGAATAAGAATCATTACTTTGTCTAGCAACCGTGCTGTTGTTTGAGGTGGGGGACATTTAATATCAAACTTTTTGCATGCTTCAACAAGATATTTATTTGCTTCATCTCCCGCAAGGTCTTTAGGTATGCTAAGATTTGCCATCTTTTCTAACTCCCCGATCATATCAATCCTTCTGAAAACATTTAAAAAACACGTTAATAAAAATGTAACAAAATTATTATTAGAGTAAAATTATGTTTTTCGTCCCTATGGTTAGTTAAAAATTGCGGATTTCATCCTTGTGGTTTAGATATTGCGATTTTCATCCCTATAGTTTGTAAATTATTGTTATTTTCGTCCTTAGGATTCATACTTTATTGCTATTTTCGTCACCGTGGTTTATAATTCTTTACTATTTTGGTCCTATGTACTTACAAAGGTAAGAATTGGTTCAGGGACGAAAATAGCAATAAATTACAGACCACAGGGATGAAAATAGAAATTTCTAAACCACAGGGACGAAAACTGCAATTTTTAACAAACCATAGAGACGAAAAATGTAATTTACTCTTATTATTAAGTCGAATTTATGGGATAGTAAGCAAATGACCTGAAAGGAGGAGTGAAGTCGATTTCAATAGGATCGCTATCTAACCCATTGGCATGATATTTAATTACGTATCCACCTGTAAGCTCCTTCACCATGCCTGATTCATTATGTGTTAGTTAACTAAATAATACCAGTAAAAAACAAGTGTGGCTTCAAATAAAACCAAGAAGTAAGAAACATATTAAGGGCCAAAATGGAAGTTTATGTTAGTTCCTATTTAGTGTAACACAATAAATTCTTAATCAATGTAATGTAACAAAGCTTCAAATCATCCTACTTAATGTAACGAAGTATCAGGGGCTGTTTGGCAGTTGCTGAATGGTTTAGTGCAGAATGATTAATTGGTTTTTATGATATAGTGCAAAATGAAATATAATTTTTTGGTAATTGTTCAAAATGAAATGAGGGCTCTGAATGGTTAAGGGAGGTCCGGTATGCAACATGATTCAGAGGGTTTTGGGACCATTAAGAGGCAGACTAATTTTTTGCCAAACAGGATTTACCTCTTAGCAATTTAGGGGCTGTTTGGCAGTTGCTGAATGGTTTGGTGCAGAATGATTAAGTGGTCAGAATGATTAAGTGGTTTTTATGATATAGTGCAAAATGAAATATAATTTTTTGGTAATTATTCAAAATGAAATCAGGACCCTGAATGATTAAGGGAGGTCCAGGATACAACATGATTCAGAGGGTTTTGGGACCATTAAGTGGCAGACTTATTTTTTGCCAACAGGATTTACCTCTTAGCAATTAAGGGGCTGTTTGGCAGTTGCTGAATGGTTTGGCGCAGAATGATAAAGTGGTCAGAATGATTAAGAGGCTCTTATGATATAGTGCAAAATAAAATATAATTATTTGGTAATTGTTCAAAATGAAATTAGGTCTCTGAATGGTTAAGGGAGTTCCAGGATACAAACTGATTTAGAGGGTTTTGGAACCACTAAGAGGCATACTTATTTTTTGCTAAACAGGATTCACCTCTTAGCGATTCAGAGGCTGCCTCTTAATGGAACTGTTAAGAGGTAAACAAATAATTGGTGATTTTGTAACATTTTATGGTGTGAAAGTCGTGTTTATAGTCCACTAAATAGAAACTAAACCAAACTTTCTTACATTCTACCCACACATTTACATTTACATTACAGTCAAAGTTGGAAGACTTACCGCTCAACATTTTCTCGGTTATCTCCATCAGATCATTGTAGTCCGCAAATGCCATATAAAATTCACACGTAGTAAATTCAGGATTATGTGTCAAATCAATCCCTTCATTTCTGAACTGTTTTCCTATCTCATAAACACGCTCCAATCCACCAACAACAAGCTCCTTCAGATAAAGTTCAGGAGCAATTCGCATAAACAATCTCATGTTTAAATCATTATGGTGTGTCACAAATGGACGTGCAGCTGCTCCACCAGCAATCATGTTCATCATGGGAGTTTCAACCTTAAATGAAATATATAATTAGCCATAGAACGAAAAAAATAAAGAGTAAATTACATGATTGGTCCCTGTGGTTTAAACTTTATAACCCTGTGCGTCCCTTTTTCAAAATAATTATGGATTTGGTCCCTATGGTTTACATTTTCACACGCCTTTAGTCCCTGTGTCCTAACTCCGTTAAAACCATTCGTCAAGTAGGTTAACTAGAAGATCAATTTAGTTATTTTACTCTATATCATTTTTAATAAAAATTAAAAAATAGAGTAATATTAAAAATTAAAAAATTACCTATTTTTTAGTGAGAAATAGAGTAAAATGACTAAAATGACCTTCTATTTTTTAATTTTTATTATTACTCTATTTTTTAATTTTTATTATTACTCTATTTTTTAATTTTTAATAAAAAATGATAATTAGAGTAAAATGACTATAATGACCGTCTAGTTAACCTACTTAACAAATGTTTTTAACGGAGTTAGGACAAAGGGACCAAAGACGTGTGAAAATGTAAACCACAAGGATCAAATCCATAATTATTTTGAAAAAGGGACGCACAGGGTTATTAAGTGTAAACCACAGGGACCAATCATGTAACTTACTCAAAAATAAAGTAAAGCTGAAAGAAACAAAAAAGTTAATGGCTTTACCTCCAAAAAATCAAGATTGTCAAGAAAACGTCTGATATAAGAGACGACCTTTGCTCGGGTCTTGAATATATGTCTGACTTCCGAGTTTAACATCAGATCCAAATAACGTTGACGGTATCGTGTTTCCTAAAACACAGAAATCGTATTAATTGGGTTAAGGAGTGAAAGGGAGAAAGGCCACATAAAACAATAGTTATATTAAATTATTAATACCTGATCTTTTAATATATATGCTTCGGGATTTCTACCACTTCCTGGAGCCCAAACGTCAACTTTCTGCAGAAAAAGAATGAAATACCAAGTCAACAAGGAAGCTAGACAGCAACAAATAAGGGTCTGTTTGTTAGCAGCTTCATGAGCTTAATGGGACTCGCAGCTTATTCCGTCAGCTATACATGACTGTTTGGTAGTGGCTTAATGATATAAAAAGTGGCTTATTCAATAAGCTTGTAGGGGGGAAGGTTTATACAGAAAGCGAAGTTTTTTTCAAACCACCCCTCAAGATTAAAAAAGCACGCTTCTTTCAATTATAAAAAAACCCCACCCAAACTAAAACCTTTCCAATCTAGTCAGACAGATTAATCCACACAGACAGTTTTATCCATGTACCAGAACTTAACGGAAAACCAACCAAACAACCCTTAAGTCAACATAACAAGTTCCACCTTTGTATTGGCATTATCCGCAACAGCTGCACTTTTTTGCCTTGGCATCATATGAAGACAGTGTGATAAAACTGTGAATGATTTTGGAAAAATACTCAGCTCTCCCCTTTTGCTTTTTCCTGCCATTGGGAAAAAAGATGAGATAAAATGTATAACCAAAGAAAAAGTTAGCTGAATCCACAGAGATGATATCAACTACATTGATAATGGGAGATTCATTAAAAACAAGTGACAATCATGAACACAAACACCTTTATATATATAGAGAGAGATGGGAGGAGGGGGGGGGGGGAAGTTCAAATGCAAACTCAAATTTGTGGGTGTAAACGTGAGGACAAATGAGAGCACGACATGTGTCTGAATGTGGATTATTCAGTCTGAATATTTCTTTGATTATTCAGTCTGAATATGACACGTGTCGCCCTCTCATTTATCCTCACGTTCACAACCAAATTTGAGTTCTCATTTGAACCCGCCCCTATATATATATATATATATTATTGTGACTGGCCCCACATGAGTAAGTAGGGTAAAGGTGATAAAGGAATGATCCAAACCCAAATAAAGTAAACCGATGCCGAAAACAACAAAATAAAGTGACAGTAATAAGACTGTAATCCAAATAACAGCAAACTATCTATCTGATATAAATTGGCAAAATAAACAAATCCCATAAATAGGATAAACAACACTTCATCTCCACTCTATTTCAACAACTAGAATAAACTTAAATAAGTTACAACAAAGCAAAAATAGAAGTCGAAATTTCACACCTGGAAATCCAACGATACCAACAATGTCTCCACGTTTCACACCAGAATGATACTTGGAGAATTCAGCTTCATCCAAATCAGATCTCCTGCAAAAACATGTGTACTTCAGTAAATGTTAATTTTATACAGTTTATAATTCATAAATACTGCATCAAAAAAAACAACTTCACAAATAATACAAATGGACTCGGAATCAAAGAATGATTCAGGGTTAAGGCATTTCAGTGCAATTATTCACCAAGATACATGCAAAAAGAGCTTCCTAACCAACACTAGTTGACCACTCAACACAGGTAAAAGTAAAACTACACATGTCTAGGCAATTAAAATTTAAGATCAATTGCCTGTAAGTTTAGTCTAACTTTACTGGTTCATTTTCTAATAATAAGACATCAATTCCTCCCAAAAGCCCACCGATCAGAAAAAGAGTAAAATTTTCCATCAGTAGAAATTAATATACATTTTAGAGTTAAAAAAAATGAAGATAAACTGCATTGTTAAGGCAATAAAAATTTGCATCACTAGCTACCTTGTGCTATGAAACACTCTTGCAATAAAGCATATATACATATAAGATAAGTGTTCCGTTACCTTGCATCAGCCATAACTTGTACTTTTCCACCAGAACCATGCAAATCATAAAAGAATAGCTTTGATGAAGAAGACCGTTTGTTCATCAGCCGCCCTGGCAAGAGTGCAATTATAATTTATAAGTATCATTGTAAAAAAGGAAATTTATGCATGAGGTCGTGTACCAAATTTTGCTCACCAGCCAAAGATACTTGAACATCCTCCAGATGATCCCCACTACCTAAGCTTTCATACTTGTTTATATATTCAAGAATGGACATTGAGACATGGAATTTGTGAGGATAGGGATTCATTCCTGCTGCCTTATGAGCTGCAAGTGCTTTCAGCCGATTGTCAAAATATTGCTGCAAGCAAAGAAGAGATGAATTTATTTATTTATTTTGTCGTATATAAATATTATACACTTCCAAAAAAAAGATGAGTTTGATAACCAGGTGTGGTTTAATAATAAGTTCATACTAACACTAAAAGTGTATATATTTAAAAAGGTTTAGAGTCTCATCATAGGCCATAACTGTTAGCCTTAAGCATTAGCAAGAATAAATTGCTTTTCCATAATCAGTTTCAAACAAATATCCAGATTAGCAAAAGAAAAAGAACGTTCACAAAACAGAAACATGAAAACATTGCCAACCTATGCCATGACTTTTGATGAATTATGTACGAGACAAAAACCATAAACTGTGAAAACATGAAGTTGTTCAATCTAACATTCTAAGTTTCTAACTTCTTCCCTACAATGAAAAAAAACAACACGATACATTCCCATCATGCTGTTTATTGGTCCTATATGACTGAAAAGTAAAGAAAAGTCCCATGCTAGGTGAACTTTGACAGCGCCCTACAGAATGACCATAAAGACACTTCAGTTGGGATCAAACTTCTGTTTTCTAGCCAAAAATGACCATCCATAAGAAGGAATCAATAACTTTCAAAATCACTATATGCCCCATTAAGGTGCAAACTAATATTTGAGGTCATCCAAATTACTGCAAATTAAACCTTAATGAGCTTTTAATTTGTTCACTTTACACTGTGTTCTCTAACCCGGAGAGAAGAGAAAGGAAAAGAAAGGGAGGGGAAAGAAAGGAAAAGAAAATAATTTGTTGTGTTCTTGAACAGGAGAGAAAGGAAAAGAAAATACCATTTTTACAAATATACCCTTAAAAATATACCATTTATAATGAAAGGTTGGGTAGTTTTGTAATTTTAATAATTTTTTTAAATCATTTTAATTTCTTTTCCTTTACTTTCCTTTCCTTCCCTTTCCTCCCACATGTGGAAGGAAACTTTTGGGAGGAAACTTATCATTTCTTTCCTTCCCTTTCCTTCCCTTTCTCTCCTAAAAAAGTTTCAAGAACACGACTTTTCTTTTACTTTCCTCCCTTTTCCCTCGCTTTCCTTTCCTTTCCTCCTTAAAATGAGTTTCGAAAACAGAGTGTTAGGAATTTGGTTCGGAATTTAAAAGAAGACAGCTTGACCTCTAACCTGAAAGTGTACCTTTATATAAACCAAGTAAAGGGCATTCCCATGCTCTGTGAGTGATGTTGCATTTTGGACATAAAAATAGAACTGCTTCTGGAACCAAAATAATTGATCTCCTTCTTCCACCCCATATACTCTGTCTCCCACACCCACTCCATGTAACAGTATCCACTCCCTCCCCAGCAGGATTGACCTTGGTTTTTAAAATCATGCCTTTTCGATATTAACATTTCCATTTTCTAAAAACCTACACACCCCTAAGCCCCATATGCATATGCATGGTCCCCAGGTCCCAGTTTGAGATCACAGTCGAAGTACCCAACTGAAGGATTTGAAAAAGAACTGTAGAAGCACTGTGCTTCCAAAAGTAGCAAAAAGAAGTGGAGTCATTTCAGTTCATAAGGGTAGAATGGTTTGCATTATACAAACACCTAAAGCACTTGCTTTATTTTTTAAGGTACCTCATGTCAAGAGGTATATGAAGACAACTCTAATATAAATAATTAAAAATAAGAATTATACCGTTGGATCCATATCCTCGTCATCTGCAGCAGACTGCTTCTGAGTCGCTGATTTTGGCATGCTGGCAGCCTGCGAAAAACATAATACCATGATGATACTTAGATCTTTGAGTGACGATTACCTGGCATTGCATTTCTACCTTCATATAATAAGACTAATGTAGAACAAACTAAAGTAGCTACATAGTCCCTTGTTTTTTATTGAACTATAGATAATATTTATATACGAAAAATGCAACAAATAAACTCACACACCCTCCTCACCTGTGAGGTTTGAACCCCTGACCTCCTAGGAGGGCAAGGGCTGCGATACCGTCATACCGCTAGGCCAAAAGCCCTTTGGTTACATAGTCTCTGTGTTGTTAGAGACACAAATTAAGACTCTTGTAATTACTATCTCTTGGCAATTAGATAGCCACTATCTTCATACATAATTTAAACACAAAGGAACACAATCCTTGTAGTTAATCTAGAAGGAAGAGAGTTGTAGTTCAGTTCCAAAGACCACCAAGACAAACCATATTATTGTCGGTATTGATCCTAGCAATCAGTTTACACCAAAACATATGTTACAATAGGGGCTGTTTGGTCGGTTTGCCATTAAATCCCGTAGGGATAAAGTTGTCTATATGGATTAATCTATCTGTATAGATGGAGAAGGTTTTTGCTTGGGAGAGTTTTTTCATAGATGGAAGGAGCATGTTTTTTAGTTGGGAGGGGAGTTTTCCCAACAGTCATGTATAGCTAATCGAATAAGATGTGAGTTCCATTAAGCTCATTAAGCTGCTAAGAAACAGACCCTAAACTTCTATGGTACAACAGTAAAATTCATTTGTAAGCGTGCCTTGCCTTAATGACTTAACATCCACACAGATTCATTGCAGTGTTCTTGACAACATCAGCAAAAAAGGAGATGATGCATGCCACATTTCATCAGACTAGGCTACTGAAACCCCTTTTCATCAAAGTCTACAACCATTTTCTAGCTCACTCCTTATCAAAGTGAATTTAAATTTATCCCTAAATTTAAATTTTGAACCCAGCAAGCTTTATTTACATTTTTCTCCATAGTTGTCTATTAACTTTAACTAGCTCTACAATTAGTCATTTACCGACATTAATCAAGCATTTTAAGTCGTGTTCTATGTGTTTATTCAAATTCCGGAAAACCCTCGACGTGCAGAATTTCAGAGGCACTGATAATTTAATTAGGTTCCTAGTCTTCACACAATCTAGGGTTTTCAAATTAATCCACCGAGTATATAGATTACAATCCATGCGTCAATTAACTGAAATCAAAGCTATATCGGTCTAAATTGTTCACCTTTTTCTCCTTCTCCTCTTCCTTCCGACGCCTCTCTTCCTCCTTCTGTTTGTTCTTCAACTCCTTCTTGCGAGCACTTGATAAAAAAACAAAACAAAAAATCATCAAATCATAGAATCTCTCTAACATGTAACCGGTAAATATAGTAAAAATTTTAACAAAAAAACTCACTTCTTGCTTACAACTTCCTCCGATGAAGCAGAATTAGAGTCATCGATCGAGACGTTATTAGCCGAATCCGCCATTGTTGAGGAAGCTGTGTGGAACAATCGTCAATGGCGTTAGGGTTTTTAGAAGGTATTATGGAAATGGCGGCCGGTGAGTGTGTTTTTGGGAGTGTTGGATTAGGGTAGCAATATGAAAACAAGTACAAAGGGTAGAATTGGAAATTTGGAAAGTCGGGAGGTTTAATAAGCTTCCAGCCGTGGTGCTCAAGGAAACAAGATATGTGACGAGCACGTAATGAATTTATGAAATTATATATTATCATAAATGATACATTAAAAAAAATTAAAAACATGGTATTATTTTATTTTTTTCAGAAAATTATTCAGTAACTTGACCAATATGGTAATTACCAACAAAGTCCACCGTCAATTCAATGGTTTTGGATGTTTCGAGTGGACAGTCAAAAATATGCCCTAATCCATTGAACTAAGACCACATAAAAATTTTAGACGTTTGTTATCTAGTCAAGATATGCGGGCTCATCCTCATGTGGATAAACAAACAACAAACATAAAACCAACAAAAACCATCAAAAGAAAAACTTGTGATGTATAAGTGGTTTGAACATTGCGTATTTACATTTTGTTGATTTATGTCGACTTCTATTGAATAGTCAATTGAATTGTTGAGCTTTTGACTCGGTATTGACTTAGATGAGTTTTGGAAACATTTGTCCGGTTTAATTTTATCTATGTCGAGTTTTTTGAGTTATATGCAGTTATAACATATTTACTTGGTAAATTACATGTTTTGAGTATGTTGGTCATTCAATATAAGTCATGTGATTAGATTGTAATGCATTGGATCTATAGGCATATGTGTCAGTCGTGTTTGCCAAGCGAAGAACTTTGATATTCTCGCTTTAGAACCTTTTTAGGCAAGTGGGGAGTTTTAATGTTCTCATATTGTAACTTGGGAAATGACTAAGTAAGGAACTTTGGTGTTCTCATCTTAGCCCCAAACAGAGTATTTACCAAGGCTTGTATTTTGGGGGTGATTTGCTCGTCAACATCTCGATGTGACTTACTTAGTGTCCCGCCACTTGATATAAATGTGCCTCCCCCGTCACTAAATGTGCCTCCCCCGTCACTGGAAGGTGTTATTTCTATATAGTGTATTATCCATGTTTTTCAAAGTTGTTTTGGATATGAAGTGTACACTTTATGGTTTTGGTATCTTGTAACTTATCTATTGTTTGTTGTTTTGGGCATTAAACATTTTCCATTTTCTTTGGATGTCTTGGATAATAGAGTTTTATCCATATTTTCAATATTTAGTATTGAATTTTAAATCTTATTCACATTATGAGTGAGTATTGGGTTTTGATTTCATGTTAAATGGTTGTCTTGCTCACCAAGTTTTCATCACGAAAATGATGGTTTTGAGAAAGATGTCGTTTTTATACTAAATACATTTCATGTTGGAGAATCTGATGGTTCGATAGAATCCGATGTTTTTTGAGAAAATACCAATACCCAGAGAATCCCTGGGTAATTTGTCAATGATTTGAATTACCCCCAACTTTTTGTGACGGTTTTGTGATGAATCATCTTTTAGCGACATATTTCCTAGAGAAAAGTTCGTAGGCAGAAGTCTTTTAGTTATAGCGATCCAGTTTTAAGTGTTCGGAAATTGTGGGCGTATTCTAGGCGTTTATCATATTCGTTGTTAGAACTCATGCAACTTTACAGTTGATTCGGTTGATGAATATGTATTTTGTTGCATCAAAAACTTCTTGAAACAAGAACGAGTTGTTTAAACGACCATTAGAGCATGGTTCTTGATAAAGCATCAACATACTTTCACTATAAAAAACTGACTTTCACCCACAAAAAATCACCAAGGGAAATTTTAGTGGGTGATTATCACGGATCACCCAAAAAATACTAATGGTTACTGTAAAATTTGATGTTTTCATGAAAATGCCAACTGTTTTACTCAGGAATTTCGTGGGCAATTAGTCATTGGTTTGAGTTACCCATCAACTTTTGTGACGGTTTTGTGACGAATCACCCTTAATGACGGATTTCCTAGGAAAATGTCCGTGAAAGCCTTCTATTTTAGTGGTGTTTCTTCAAGAAGAGTTCTGATCCTTGGAAGATGCTCATGCATCATGGTGTACAAACAGTCAACATTCCATATGCTCAAAACTTGTTGCTAGCTTGCTCCAAAAAATTGATTAAATTAAAGGACGCCTATGTCCTAAGTAAATACTATATATGACTTAAGTTTATACGATCACACCAAAAAAAGTCTTATCTAAAGTATTACAATAGGTTTATAGAATGTTTTAATAAGTTTTAAGAACAATTTTAAAGTAAAGTATTGTATTAATTATTTTATATGAGACCATTTGAAAAAGTGTTCTATAAACGCAAATGTCTTATAAAAAGATGAGTTTACAAGACACTTGGTATTCTATAAAATAACGAATATAACATTTTATTTTAAAAGTCTCCTATAAACTTATTGTAATGTTTTTAGATATGACATTTTATAGTTTGGTTCTATAAACCCAAGTTTTATAAAGTATTTTCTACTAGGACGTCTAGATTGATGCTTAGACAATCTAAACGTACTATAAAGACAATTTTATTGTAGTGACATCCGAATATTTTGTCCACCTTTGGTCA
Organism: Silybum marianum; assembly: GCA_036898165.1. Classification (NCBI taxonomy): domain Eukaryota; kingdom Viridiplantae; phylum Streptophyta; class Magnoliopsida; order Asterales; family Asteraceae; genus Silybum; species Silybum marianum. The sequence continues at coordinate 25,119,063 of CM072543.1, forward strand.
TTTTGCTAGCTTCAATTGTTGTAATTGATTGTTCTTTTTGTAATCGTCTTTTTTTCAATCAATAGTTCTTTAAGGAAACAGATAGTCCAATTGTTTGATGGGTAAAAAATTGTTGTAATGATATTTTAATTGATTGGTATTCTGAATTAGATAATGGTTAGGACGTAAATTGATATGATTATTAAAATGGTATATTTTAAGTAATTGGCAGACAAAATCATCTAAAATTATAGTGTCTTTTATATAGACCACATCAGTTAGTGTTGGATTTTATACGGTTAACTGTAAAATCATGTAAAAAGGTATATATATTTTAATCACGAAATATGTCCCCGTCTATGCCAGAGAGAAACAATTAATTATATAGTGATTTCGGTTTGTTAGCTTTCGAGAGTTTTCAAATTTCAATCATATAGTGATTTTGGTTTGTACTTGATAGAGTGAAGTGTGTCACGTCATTAAATTTCTGTTAGGTTCTATTAGGACAGTTGCTTCTGTTTGTATAAATTGTTCTCCTCCTTGTATCTTGCTCATTAATAAAAATCTGAAATCACAGAGAGAGCTCTCTTCTCTCTTCTATTTCTCTCTCTAACTTTCTTTCTCTAATATCTTCTTCTACAAAGTTTTATGGTATCAGAGCAGGATCAGATCTCCACATAAGAATGCTAGAAACAAATGAAGCAACAAGTACCACAACTCAGAGTTCTTTCTCCATGGCAAATATTACAATTTTTGTTTCTATAAACACAATGGTGAAAATTACTTGAGTTGGAAACATCAGATGATAAATGTGCTAAAAACCTTGGGGATTTCAAAGCATGTAAGTACAACAACCTCTCCTCCTATGCAAAGTGATTCTGAATTTGAGAATTGGTGTAAATCAGATAATTACGTTTGTGCTTGTATAAATGCTATTCTTGACCCTAACATTTCACATTTGGCCATTGATACCACTTATGCTTTAGAATTGTGGAATGTTTTGGAAAGTTTATATCTACAGCAGGCTTTTGCCAAGAAGTTTCAATTAAAGATGAAATTTCAATATATGAAACAAAGAACACTCTCATTCACGGCCTTTTATGATTTAATCAAGAAAGTTGTTGATTCTCTTCGTTCAATTGGAGAGAACATACCAGAAGCAGATCTCGTTCTACAGACTCTACAAGGTCTGAGTTATGTTTATAATATGTTTGTCTTAAACATTGAAAACTCTGCACAGATCCCGTCGTTTGCTCAACTTAGATCGCGACTCCTGATTAATGAAGAACGAATCAGTCAACAGGTAGAAGGAGTTGTTCCTATTTCTGCTATGAATGTGAATGTAATGTCACCTCCACCACATGCTATTTTGGAAATAAAGTTCCAAATGGAATAACCTGCCAGATCTGTAAGAAATCTAGACACAATGCTATATCGTGTTATTTTCGATATACTCTGGTATAAAATAGAGGTGGAGGCAGAAATGGTGGCCGGAATAATAGCACCGACGGTCGTGTTTGGAGAGGACATGGAAGAACGAACTATCGAGGTAATTTCAATTATCGAAAATGGAGAGGAAATTCGTTTGGAAGGTTTAACCATGGAGAAATGAACTTTGGTGCAAACATGGCTTGGAACAGGAAGATCTCTGTTGATAATGTTCAAAACACTAAAAACTTGAGCTGGTTAAATGATCCGATGGTGAATAGTCAAGGATTTTATTCTCCTAATGTTGCAAAGTCAAGCCCAAATTTAAATTAGATTCCACTACCTGGATTCGTTGTTGGGCCCACTCACGATCCAACCACAATATATTATGTTGGGCCTGATTATCCTGAAGGCTCTAATACTCATCATTTGTTTGGACAGAATCATTTTAACAGTTGGGCTTCTCAACAACAACAACATCAAGCAAAATTTTCTGGTTCATCAGACTAGTTCACAAATATATGTGTTGTTGTGGATTCATGGATTCCAGATTCAGGGGCTATTTCTCACATGACACCCGATCCAAATTTAGTGCATGGGGCTCGGGTCTACTCCTGTACCGGCGAAGTGATTGTTGGAAATGTGATAACACTCATTTGGAGCGTTATTTTAGGACCACTTTCCATATAGTTTTGCTCGTTTTCCATGCAAACGAGGCGTTTTTCTGACGATTTAGTGCAAGTTTAGACAGGAACGGAGATTTCAAGAGAGATACAAGAAATCTGGTATTTCAGGTCTATTTCCGAGTGCTTATATCATATTTGGGTGAAGGATCAAGTAAAGAGTCCAACCATACTTTTCAGAGTCAATTCGGAGCTAAAACGAAGTAAATGTGGACAAAACGGTGTCTAAGGCCAGTTTCTACATGGGTTAGGCTGGAAGCTAGTTATAGAAGTCTCAGACCAGTTACAACTAGCTTCACAACTGGTGTCAGGATCTGTTTGGTGAACGCTGGAGCCGCGTGAGTTACAACACCAGTTGTAACTGGCGCCGGGCACTGGAGTCGTTTTTAAGCCTTTTTCAGCTAGGGTTCGATTATATTCAGCACCCTATTTTCTTGAGGATGGCTAGGGGCGACTTTGGGAAGCACTTTTTGATCGAGAACACAACGGATTGAGGCCACGAAACCATCGAGACACATTCCGTCAACGGAGATCGATTCATCGTCGTGGGTATTGCGAATTCAAAGGGAGTTCTTACGGATTTCAGATTTCTTCCGAGAGACTTTAATTTAGCTTTATGAATTCTTCTTTTAATTTATGTTTTCATACCCCTAACATGAACTAATCTCTAGATGTTAGGGATTGGGTTAATTTATCAACCAAACGTTTAATTGGACTTAGCCAAAGTACATACTTGGATAAGATATTGAAGAAATTCAATATGAGTGAATCCAAGAAAGGGTATTTGCCCATGCAACATAGCATAAGATTGAGTAAAGATCAATGTCCAAGCACTAGTGAAGAAATGGATAGGATGAGTCGAATTCCATATGCATCTGCTATAGGATCGATCATGTATGCCATGACATGTACTAGACCTGATATCTCATTTTCTTTAAGCATGGTGAGTAGATATCAAGGGAACCCAGGCGAAAGTCATTGGACGATTGTAAAGAACATTCTTAAGTATCTTCGGAGGACTAAAGAAGTGTTCTTGGTCTATGGTGGAAATGATGAGTTACGAGTAACAGGAGTTTCCAGACAGATCGAGATGATTCCCGCTCGCAGTCAGGATGGGTTCTCTTGGTGAATGGTGGGGCCGTGACTTGGAAAAGTTCCAAACAGGACACGGTGGCTGACTCCACGTGTGAATCAGAATATATCGCAGCTAGTGAAGCAGCAAAAGAGGCTGCATGGTTGAAGATTTCATAGGTGATCTGGGCATTGTACCAAGCATCAATGAACCCATTGAAATCTTCTATGATAACGATCGTGCAATCGCATTGACTAAAGAACCTAAAGACCATGGGAAGTCAAAGCACATAGAGAGGAAGTATCACCTTGTGCGACACAAGGTTACGAAAAAACAGATCGATGTGAGTAGAGTGTCGGCTGAAGAGAATCCGACGGATCATTTCACGAAAGCACTAACTCGACCCAAGCATGAGTATCATACTGAAGCTATAGGTGTTAGAATTATCAATATATCTTGAATGTTTTAGTTATTAGATTGATATATACATTAAACGTAATAAATTGTATTTGATTTGGAGATTAGAATATATGCTGGATAGCGTCCATTTGCATTTAATTTATTATCGGTTTTCGTTTTGCATGTTTAGAACCAACTTCCTAAGTATTAGTTTACTTAAACCTCCACAGTTAGTCATACTCCTGGAAGTAAGTAGTGATTCAAGACTGCCATAGAGTGTTAGAAGCATAGAGACTGCAACTAACACTCATGAGTACTTAATGGTGATTTGAGTATTGGAACAACACACACTCAAAAGTTTACTTCATGGATTAAGTCAGAGTAATTTTGAGATGAAAATATTTTATGTTCTTCAAACGGAGATACATAGGGGGCGTTTGGTTCGCAGAATGGAATTGGATAGAATGGAATCTGTCAAAGGAATTTGACTTTGAAGGAATTGGAATTGGAATGTTGTCAGGTTTGACCGGCTGTTTGGTTGGCAGAATTGGAATGGAATCAGTTGAAAGAATTGTAATCTGTCTGTTTGGTTCACAGAATGTAGCTTTGGAATTGGAATGAAATTCCAGTAAATGACTAAAATACCCTTTTTATTAAATTTAACTTTTTAAACTAAAATTAGTTTAATAAAATAATTATTAATTACTTCAACACTAAAAATAATTTGAGCTTTTTTACAGCTAAAAACTGCATAAAACAGCCAAAAACTACAGAAAATGCTAAAACAGCAAAAATCATAATTTTTTTACAGCAAAAATAGCTAAAAACTACAGAAAAAAAGCAAAAAACTACAGCAAGACAACATCTGTTAGGACAAGACATATTTTAGTTGTTGCAGGAGACGGTGGAGAACCTAACTGCTAGGGGTGAGGAAAAACCGAACCGAAACTGAAAAAAAAAAAACGAGAAACCGAAAACTAAAAACCTCCCCGAAATACAGAACCGAAATCGAAAACCCGAAAATTGAAAAAAAAAACCCGAACAAACTGAACCGAACCGAAATCGAAAAACCGAAAACTGAAAAAAACCCCGAAAAAACCGAACCGAAAATCCAAGTGAAGAGGTGTCGACTTTTTTTGTTTGAGATTAGGGTTTAATTGTTTTTTAGGAGGAGGGTATTTTAGGTATTAAAGAAAAACCAACTCAATTCCTATGAATTCCCACCACTATGGTAAGGAATCTCAAATTGCCTAATTATGGAATTCTTTGGAATTTATCAAATTCCAATTCTTGAAAATACTGAACCAAACAAAGGAATTGGAATTTGGTCAAAGGAATTCAGATTCCAATTCCACCAGATTTCATTCCTTTCCGGCGAACCAAACGCCCCCATAGAGTTTTTCTCTAGGATTCTATTATGCTTTGGTGTGCTCCAACACTGTCCGTAACTGGCAGTTATATAGGGTATGTCCATGTGTAATATGGTGAATAGAAATGAACTGTGTAGTCAAAGTTTATTTGTTCCTTCTGCCTAAACAGGGAAAGCGATATCTATGGGCCCCTCGATGATTTGGTGTTGACACTAAATATTTGGCCAAAACCTGACTAGAATTGATGTGTTCAACTGAATAGTCTGACGAATTCAACACATATCGGAAATCGGGAAACATAATCTTGATCCATGAGATAGACAATTATCCATGTCTCAGGTTGATATGATATCTTGTAGAACAAAGGAACATTAAATCACTTATCTTATGACCGAATCTTTATCAGAGTTCGGCAGTTGCATTGGATGGCTTGCTCTCTGCTGATTATTTGAGAGTGTTGGACCAAATAGAGTTAATAACTTGTCCAAGTGGGAGACTGTTGGATATAGTGTCCAAAGTCATTAACTGTTGGTAACACGTCTTGTAATAGTAGGGTCCTTTTGGGTTGCCCTTAAGACCCAAATAGACAATCAGAAGATAAAGGGAGTAGTTTATTAATTTGTCATTTGATGATAAATTAATTAGAAGCTAAAATATAATTAGTTAGATTAATTATATAAAGTTCAGGGACTAAATGATAATTGATTAAAGTAGTTTTAATCAAGCTTATCGGTTCAAGGGGACTAGTTGTAAAATAGATAACTTAGTTGAGAAGTAGAAGAGGGTTATAAATAAACTGCTAGGGATCAAACCCTAAGTTGATTTTTTCCCTTTTCTCTCTTGGCGTCGATCTCTCCCTCCCCCCCCTCCAAAAATCGAAAACTCTAATAAGGGTTTAAGATTTAAGCCTCTTCTTGATTGTTAGATTTTGGTGTTCTTAAGTGTGAGCAACTAGAGGGATTCATACTGTTGGTCCTTAGCTTCCAATAAGCAAGATCACAGGTTTGATTCATAATTGTGGTTTTCGACAATCACAATAAACATGTAAGTAATTTCTCATCCCTTTTGTGAGATTTTGTCTCCAAAGTAAATATCAAAACAGTGAGGAAAGTGAGTTTCAAGCACCCTAAAGCCACTTAAAAGCCACTTTAGTCACTGTTTATTTGGTTGAAGAAATTATATACGGCCATGCGGGCGACTTTCATGCCTGCTTTGCATCCACATTGTCTACTGTTTTGGTTGGCATCACATGATAGCTTTCAAACCAAATTAGATTTCATGATAGTGGGTCAGTGGAATTAATTTGGGATATGGCTTATTCCGTTTCCATCGGACTTATCCAAGTTTATATATATTAAAGATATGTATATATATATATTAAAGATATATATATATATATAGATCGCAGATATAGAAAAAGCATACACAAAATACAATATTATCTCTAGATTAATTTACTCTCCATTGTAATTCTCTTTTTCCAAGTAATGTAATCATCGTTGATAGTGAATTTCTCGGTGGTCTCCTTCGCCCGTGGTTTTTCCCGATTTGGGTTTTCCACGTAAATTCAGTGTCGTTTTATTCCTAGTTTATTTTCTGCAATTATATTTACTTGTGCGCGGTCGATTCTCGATTACTTGGTTTATTTGTTCATTGAAGTTTGATATATAATTTCCATTTCCGCTTAATCGATACGGTTCTTATTTGGAGCGTTGGTTTTGGGTTAACTATCGAGACATCTTCGTTTCGAATTTTACAACAATTGGTATCAGAGCTTCCAGGTTTGAGTATTGATTTTTTGGAGTTATTTATCGTCGCTTTACATGATGACTTCGGTAAAGTCCAATATTCCAAGGCTTGATCGGAATACTCGATTTCCACTATGGCAAGTGCAGATGAGGGACGTTCTAATTTAGTTAGAACTCGATAAGGCACTCTTAGGCTTTGAGAGAATCCCGGCGGCTTGGACCGACGACGAGAAGAGAAGAAATGATTTGAAGGCTCAATCTCAAATCCATTTGCATCTATCTCATGATGTACTGCAAGATGTGTTGAAGGAGACTTCGGCGGCGACTATATGGTTGAAATTGGAGCAGTTACTGATGACAAAGAGTCTACCGAACAAGTTACACTTGAAGCAACGTTTGTTTTATCTCAAGATGGTTGAAGGTAGTTCATTGTCTACCCATTTGTCCACATTCAAAGAATTGGTCGGCAATTTAGAGAATATGGACGTGAAGTATGAAGACGATGACTTGGCTTTATTCTTGTTATCATCGCTGCCCGATTCTTACAGTCACTTTCGTGACACGATCATGTATAGCCGTGACACACTTGTGTTGAATGAAGTGATTACGGCTTTGGATTCAAAAGAGAAGATGAAACAAATCACGAATGGTGGTTCAGAAGCGAAAGCTGAAGGACTAAATATGGGAGGAAGGTCGTTTGAGAAAGGCTCATCTTTCTCCGGAAAGGCGAGATCCAAATCAAAGATGAAGCGAAAATTCTGTAATTACTGTCACAAGAAAAAACATGTAATTGACGAATGTTACAAATTGAAGAACAAAGAGAAGGAAAAGGCGGCCGCAAAAGGAAGCATGTATCTAATTCTGGTGAAGCTGACGTAGCCGAGGTTGGTTCTAACGGAGAACTTCTTACTATATCTGGAAGTGGATCACCACTTTCAGATGATTGGATTCTTGATTCCGGATGCACGTTCCACATGTGTCCCAATATAAATTGGTCCCATACATATGAGGGTGTTGATCGTGGCTCGGTTTTGATGGGCAATGATGCCCCATGTCTTATAAAAGATTGGGCACGGTTAAAATTCGGATGTTCGATGGAGTTGTCAGAACTTTGGGGAATGTCAGGTATGTTCCCAATCTCTGAAGAAATCTTATATCCCTTAGTACTCTTGAAGAAAAGGGCTATAAGTTCGTTGGCGAGAATGGCTTACTCCAGGTGTTCAAAGGAGATACAAGTATTATAAAGGCAAATCGTAAGACCTCAAATCTCTACATCTTGGATGGTCAAACGGTTATCGGTGATGCATCGGTTGTTTCGAAAGGTTCTTCGGATACGGATCGATCGCGTTTATGGCATCTTCGACTCGGCCATATGAGTTTTCATGGCATGTCTGAATTGAGTCAAAGAGGTGTACTTGGAGGAGATAAAATTTTTGAGCTAGAATTTTGTGAAGAATGTGTTTATGGCAAGCAAAAGCGAGTGAGATTTATGAATGGCAAACACACGACAAAAGGGCCACTCGACTACATCCACTCGGATCTATGGGGATCGGCTCGGGTTACTTCCGTAGGTGGAGCTTCCTATATGCTTACGATCATTGATGATTATTTTAGAAAGGTATGGTCTTTCTTTCTAAAGCATAAAGGAGATGTATTTTCAACTTTTAAAGATTGGAAGGTGATGATTGAGAAGCAGTCGGGCAAAGAGGTAAAGTATTTGTGCACCGACAATGGTCTTGAGTTTTGATCGGAGGATTTCAATGCTTACTGTCGAAAGGAAGGCATTACACGACACCGCACGGTGATTCACACTCCGCAACAAAATGGTGTGGCCGAAAGGATGAACCGCACGATTCTCGAGAAGGTAAGGTGTATGCTCTCTCATTCTAAGCTACCAAAGTCTTTTTGGGCGGAGGCGGATGCCACTGCATGTTATGTGATCCATCGGTCACCTTCTTGAGCCATTGAGAAGAAAACTTCGTTTGAGATATGGTCCGGTTAGATTGCGGATTATACAAATTTGAAACCATTTGGTTGTCCGACGTATGCACGAGTTGACAATGGGAAACTAGAGTCGAGAGCTTTGAAGTGTGTGTTTCTTGGATGTAAACCGGGTGTGAGAGGCTACAAGTTATGGAGTTCTGAGCTAAAGAAGGTTATCATTTCAAAAGATGTGACTTTTGATGAAACTTCAATTATTCATCGAGCTACTAGCTCGACATCTACTGTTGAGAAACCATCAGAGGCAAGTAAGAAGACATCTCAAGTTGAGGTGGAGTTGACAGCATCTTCTACCGTTCCACTAGTTTCTTCACTGGTTCCTACACCGTTCACTAGTGATCAGTCTGTACCTATTTCGACCGACAAACAAGTAGGGGGTGAGACCTCTTCACCATCTTCACCACTTGCTCCTAGTCCGTCTATTGCAAGAGATAGGCCAAGGAGAAATATAGTACCTCCTAGGAGGTATGCTCATGCCGATTGTGTCGCTTATGCTCTTACGGTTGCTGAAGATATAGAGTCTATGCTAGAGCCTACATGTTATGACGAGGCTATTTCGGTTGCTGACTCGGATAGTTGGATGGTGGCTATGCACAGTGAGATGGAATCTATGCACAAGAATGGCACTTGGGATCTTGTCCCGGCTCCGAAAGGGAAGAAGCCAGTCAAGTGCAAGTGGGTATATAAGCTCAAGGAGGCCGTTAAACCGGGTGACAAGCCAAGATACAAAGCTCGTTCGGTTGCTAAGGGGTATAGTCAAATGCCAGGTATCGACTATACTGATATTTATTCACATGTTGTTAAACATACATCTATTCGTGCATTGTTGGGATTAGTTGCTTCTAACGATTATGAACTAGAGCAACTAGACATCACTACAGTATTCTTAAATGGTGAGCTTGAGTAAGAGATCTTTATGCAACAACCCAAAGGGTTTGCAGTTCCGGGCAAGGAGGACTATGTATGCAAGTTGAAGAAATCTCTCTATGGTCTCAAGCAATCTCCGAGACAATGGTATAAGAGGTTTGACTCTTTTGTGACCAGTCATGAGCTGAAAAGGTGCACCTATGACAGCTACATTTACTACAAGAAGTGTGACGACGGGTCACTGGTCTATTTACTCATATACGTGGATGACATGTTAATCGCAACGAAAGATATGAAGGAGATTCAAGTAATAAAAGACCAGTTGAATGCTGAATTCAATATGAAGGACTGAGGGGCTGCCAAGAAAATTTTAGGGATGGAAATTGTGCATGATAGAAGTACAAGGACCTTGTTCCTTCTCAAAAGAGCTATATCGAGAAATTCCTATGCTGGTTCAATATGCATGATGCGAAACCGGTCACCACACCCCTAGCGGCTCATTTTAAGCTATCATCTGCTCAAAGTCCTACTTCCGAGACTGATGTGTCTTACATGGCGCGTCTACCATATTCCAGTGTCGTTGATTCTTTAATGTATGTTATGATCTGCACACGCCCTGATCTGGCTTATGCAGTCAGTGTGGTTAGTAGATATATGGCGAATCCGGGTAAAGAACATTGGAAAGCTGTCCAATGGATTTTTCGTTATCTCCGAGCTACGTCATCTTTGTGTTTGAAATTTGGCAAGAATGACAATGGTGTCTTTGGTTACGTTGATTCAGATTATGCCAAAGATATTGATAACCGGAGGTCGATTTCTGGATATGTGTTCACTTAGGGTGGTTGTGCCATTAGTCGGAGGGCACAATTACAGTCAATGGTTGCGCTTTCAACGACCAAAGCCGAATATATGTCTGTTACGGAAGGATTTAAAGAAGCTATTTGGTTCAAAGGTTTGTTTGGTGAACTCGATGAGTCGCGCAATATCACAACGGTGTTTTGTGACAATCAAAGCGCGATATTTCTAACGAAAGATCAGATGTTTCATGACCGAACAAAGCACATTGATGTGCGTTACCATTTTGTACGGGAAGTCATTGCTCGAGGTGATTTCAAAGTGAGCAAAATTCATACTAACGACAATCCCGCGGATGTGTTCACCAAAAGTCTTCCGGTTGCCAAGTTTAATTTGTGTTTGGACTTGGTCGGTTTTTTGAAGCGTAATTGAGTCCGAAGGACTCATGGTGGAGGAGGTATTTTTCATTTTTCCCGAAAATACCATTTTGGTTTCCTATCGTTTATTTGACGTTTGAAGATTGCTTGAGTTGGAGCTTTGTTTTCAATGGAGATGATTTGTTATGATTGTTTTGAGATGTACTTATGGAGTCAAGTTGGAGATTGTGAGATTTTGTCACCAAAGAAAATATCAAAATAGTGAGGAAAGTGGGTTTCAAGCACCCTAAAGCCACTTAAAATCCACTTTAGTCACTGTTTATTTGGTCGGAGAAATTATATGCAGGCGACTTTCATACCCGCTTTTCATCCACGTTGTCTACTGTTTTGATTGGCATCACATGATAGCTTTAAAACCAAATTAGAATTCATGATAGTGGGTCGGTGGAATTAATTTGGGATATGGCTTATTCCTTTTCCATAGGACTTATCCAAGTTTATATATATTAAAGATATATATATAGACTTGGGATCACGTGAGACCACTCTGTTTTCGTGAGACCACTCTTTTACACTTGAAACTTCACAGCAAAAACACTACGAAGGTAAAAATAATATGAATCTTTAAAGTATTTTTGCTATGAAAGTAACGTACATAGTGTTTTTGGTGTAAAGGTAACTTTTATAGTGTTTTTGCTGTGAAGGTTCAGATTTTTTTTACTTTCACAGTTTTTTTGCTGTGAAGTTTTCAAGAGCAAAAAAGTGGTTTTACGGGTCTCCGACGGGTCTCACGGAAACAGGCTGGTCTCACTTGAACCCATCATATTTTTTTTACCTTCACAATGTTTTTACTGTGAAGTTTCAAGTGTAAAAGAGTGGTCTCACGGGTCTCACGGAAACAGGGTGGTCTCACGTGATCCCAACCCTATATATATATATATATATATATATATCGCAGATATAGAAAAAGCATACACAAAATACAATATTATCTCTAGATCAATTTACTCTCCATTGTAATTCTCCTTTTCCAAGTATTGTAATCATCGTCGATAGTGAATTTCTAGGTGGTCTCCTCTACCCGTGGTTTTTCCCGATTTGGGTTTTCCACGTAAATTCGGTGTCGTTTTATTCCTCGTTTATTTTCTGCAATTATATTTACTTGTGTGCGTTCGATTCTCGATTACTTGGTTTATTTGTTCGTTGAAGTTTGATATATAATTTCCGTTTCCGCTTAATCGATACGGTTCTTATTTGGAGTGTTGGTTTTGGGTTAACTTTCAAGACATTTTCGTTTTGGATTTTAGAACACTTTTGTAGTTAAATATCTAGAACGCATGTTTCCTTATAGGTTGTTAGTTTGCCACAGATGATTTTTTTAAGTATGATTCCGTTGCCTATATCATGTGGTAGTAGTTTTCACAAAAACCTTTCAATAATTACTATGGAAATCGTATCTTAGAAAGAGAACTTCAAAGCTTTATTTAAATAATTATAAATATTTCATTTGACATCCCTAGTAAAATACATCACCAAAATCATCAACTTTCAACCGTTTGCCTTACAGTCTTACAAAAGTTACATAAGTTCAAATGGAATTTGATAACGAAAGTGACAATGTCTAACACGATTTCCAACGCAATCTAAAACTATAAAAAAGGTTTAGAAAACGATATCTTATAGAGAGAAAGATCAAGAATGGAATGACAATAGAAGCACTTGTTAGAGTTGGCCTCCAATCAGAATTGGTTTGGTAAATTAGGGAAAGGTTGATAAGAAAAGTCAATATAATGGTCGTTATGGAGAAGAAAACTGATGCTAGACATACTTTGAGTTGTCTAGGTAACGAAGACATCAAATCATGTACTCGATAATTAGACCCAAGGATAAATAAGACCATAAGGATTGAAGTGGTAGAGGATATAAATGACAAGCTATCAGATATTATGAAAATTTTGGAAAGAGTTTTGCTGATGAAGATAGGAATACCGGTATGTTGGTCGTATCCACCCGGAAATGTAAATAATGCTGCAAACGAGATGGTGGCAACAAGTGCTGCAACCACCATCAATTGGGTGGCTACTTCTTTTATCCACTTTTCCTCCTTAAAATAGACATCTTTGTGGCTATTGTGGAATACTTGGGAGGGTGTTAATCCAGCATTGTTTCTCTTTCCTCTTAAGCCTTTAGGTACTGCGCTACCTACAAGCTAGCATCATAAAGATAAGACCATTATCGTGAGTTTATCAAAGATGAGAACATCTGTTAATTAATTAATAAGCATTTAATATTAAAAGGAAAGGGGAAATGTTCGATGACTTGTCTACTTTCATGATTTCTATAGACCGACTTTAACCAATTGCTGAAGACTCTATAAAATCAGGTTTATAACTATTTTATAGGACTTAAGTTAAATGACCAAACAACTATATATGTAAAAGTGTTACAATAAGCTTGTACGTCGTTTATCAGCGTTTTAGCAAGTTTTCAGGACATTTTTTAAAAAATAAAACATTCTATTTTTTTCTTTAAATAACATTATTCGTAAAAGTATCAAATATAAATAAAATTTCTATAAATATGTGTCAAAAAGATGTTTCTTAAAACTAAAAAGTATCATATAAAAACCTAAGAGGACACATTAGTTTCAAAAATGTCCTTATAAACTTGTTAAAATGCTTAAAACATCATATAAACTTATTATAATAACTTTATACTCGGATGCACAATTATTTTATCCTATAAACCCGATTTTTCTGTAGTAAGAAATACATGTATGTTTTCATTTAAGTTGTCTCATACCATATGTAAACTTTAGAAATGCATTGTTGACTTGGATTTTACCATATAATGTTTTTGAGTGAACTTTAATATTGGTCTCTAACGTTTGCAATTTTAAATGGACATCGTCCTTAAACTTCAAAAACTCGGATATGGTCCTTCACGTTTATCAATTTCCAACGGTTTTGGTCCTGATGTCTAACACTCCTAAACTTTTTCTGCTAAGTGCCTGAGTCCAATTAAATGAGGGAGTAATTTAGTTATTTTTACTATTTTCATTCAATTAAAACAAAGAAAATATATGATATTTTTATATTTAAAAACGCCTAGAAAGTAAGATAAATTGGTATAAATGGCTAACAACCCTAAATCATGGAGAGAAAAAGATGTACATGATACCAATCGAGTTCTCGATTCAAATGCGGACCCAGACCATGGATGTTTCGTACGGTATCCCCAAGTAAATGTAAGATATTGTTCCCATTTTTGTCTTCAAGAGTAATTATCAAATCCCTGATATGCGTCTTCTCATGTAATAGTTTGAAGACACCCTCACGTCGATGTTCGACAGCAACATGAAATATACTTTGGTTATTATCATTTACCTCTAGACCCAGATATGGATATTGCCGAATTACCTCAGCTACAAATTGACGGTTACCCTCTTTTGCAGCAAGAAATAGTATCCCAGAAGAGTATGTTTGTTTTGCATCTTCCTTAGGATGATCAGGTGGCCCTCTTATTATGTCATCAGTTTCAGACTTGGGCAATTTCATAATCTCCATCAAAATGACTCTTAGTAATTCCAATGTCTTGTCTTTCTCATCCTCAAATTCGATCGTTAGATGACAAACTGCCAAAACTAAGAAACAAAAGAAAACGGCATCACATTACATATATAGTTAATTGTGATTGGAATATCCTGAACGGTTTAGTTGCCCATATCATACAACTTTATACATCAGATAAATAAAGGTTTTTGGCTATACTTCATGCACTTAAATTACTAATTTAAATTGGTGAATAATAAAGTATGCTTAAAAAGAAATTAGTGTTGCATTTTATTGGCACAACTAAAATAAAAGAATTATATTCTTTGAACAAGTAGAGTATTTTTTTTTTGAGCAATTTAGATAAAATCAGTTAATACTTTTTATTCATACAATATGAGAAAAAGAATACAAATTATTCCAGACTCCACAATTTGATAAAAACAATATTGATGTAATTATAAGAATACAACAATGCATTTTTGTTCAATATTTGAATTAAAAAGTACAAATGATGGTTTTATTCAATTTGTCTTTTGAAAATAGGTTTATGAAACACATAATGCGGAGAATGATTTTGTATTATTTTACTTGATGCATAATGGGAGTTATAATATAAAGACCGATTGCAAAAAAAAACTGTAAGACACTGTTAATATGTTAATTAGGAGTACTTATGCTTAACGTACAAGGTAGAAAAGTATAATAGATGTAAATGGAGTAAGGTTCTTACCGAAGAGTACGATTCTACCCATAAAATTAGGTCTCACAACAAGAAATGCTTCACGTCTTTCAGCCAATAGTCGGAGTACACTCCTATTTATAGCAAGTTTTGGATGGTGGCTCACCATTTGTAATGCAACACCTACAAAACATTGTAATACAATATCGTCTTAGAGTTTGTGATGAAGAAAGACAGCCAAAATCCGACGAGTATGACAGTCTTTATTATTATAAAAATGCACAAAATACAAAGGAATAGGAAAGGTAGTATTTATACCTAAACTACCCTCACACTGAATAAGGCAAGCATATATTTAGTCTAAACATAATTACTAACAATATAAGCTAATCTAACATATTCAAAATTAAGCTAATATCTCCCCTTAAACTCACAATGCGACATCGATCAACATTGAGAGTTTGTCAGTCAAGAAGCAAAAATGTGAACTGAGAGAGCCTTTGTGAAGATATCAGCAACCTGAAGGGCGGAAGGAATAAAAGGCAACGAGACAGTCCCAAGTTGAAGATGATGGCGAGTGAAATGCCAATCAGTCTCAATGTGCTTCGTCCGCTCATGAAAAAAAGAATTATGAGCAATCTGCATTGTACTTTTGTGCTCACAGTGTAACAGAGTGGATTGAGAAACATTATCACCCATATCTAGAAGTAACCAGCGACAACCAAACAATCTCATAAGTAGCCACAACCATAGGACGATACTCAGCCTCTGTGGAGGAACGAAAAACAACATCTTTTTTTTTGGGAAAGGAGGCGGCACTCCTGGCAATTTATAACACGAAAAAGAGAAAGAGTTTTACCTAAGTGGCGAGGGACTCCCTCCCACAAGGATGCTCAATCCATTTAGGACAACCCTTAAGAAAACAAAAACACCTCACTAGAAAGCAAATATTTCTTACTCTTCCACGAGATGAGAGACTCGCCAAGAAAAACAAAAAAACCAGTAGTAGACTTGTGATCATTAGGATCGCCATCCCAATCAACATCACTGTAACATATAGCTCTAGAGACAACGTGGAGGGAAATAGGAGACTCTAAAACCGAGTACCTCATAAATATCTCAAAATTCGAAGAACTACTCCTTAGGGAACGGTAGTAAGGGTAATGACAATCTGCCTAACCACATGAACTAGATGAACAATGTTTGGCCGAGTAACTATGAGATAAACCAAACTACCTACAATGGTATGGTACAAGCTCGGGTATGACGGATGAACACCATTAGACAGAGAATAACGAGCATTGGTTTTAAGAGGAGTATCAACAATCCTATTATTAGAGTCGTGCACGTTCAAACATATCGGATATATACTTTAACTGAGATAAAAGATACCCCTTATCGGAGTAAGCAACCTCAATGCCTAAAAACGTAACAATCCCAAGTCTTTCATAGAAAAACGATGGGCCAAATCACGTTTTAGGGAGTCAATGCCATCATAGTCATCAGCAGTGATAATCATGTCATCGACATACAATGATAAGAGGATCCGACCTGCACTCGTGCTTTTAATGAAGAATTCTGAATCGCGATGGCTTGGAAGAAAGCCAAGAAAAGTAATTTCCATAGAGAACTTCTCAAACCAAGCATGAGGGCTTGTTTGAGAGCGTATGAAGCCGACAAACTTCACATGTCTGATGAGGAATGCATGGAGGAGGTGTCATGTATACCTCCTCGTAAAGATCACCATTTAAGAACGCACTCTTGACATCCATTTTATATATTTTCCATTTACGAACATAAGCAACTACGATCAGTGTATGACTAGTTGTCATTTTTTCCACTGGTGCAAAAGTTTCCTCATAATCCATACCATTCTTTTGTGAGTATCCTTTAGCAACAAGTCTAGATTTATACTGCTTAATGGACCCATTAGATTTGGTTTTATTTTTGTAAACCTAACAAAAACCAATAGTATGCTTTCCGGGAGGAAGTGGGACTAAATCCCACGTATGAGTATGGTGAAGAGCAGTGAGTTCCTCAGCCATAACATCATGCCAACGGGGATTAGAAACAACTTCTCTATTGGACTTAGGTTCAAATAAATGATGTATATTAGCGATAAAAGAAGCAAAGGAAGCTGAATAAGAGGAGTAAGAAAAATTAAGAAGTTTGGTAGACTTACGAGGGCAAGTGGATTGTCGTGGAAGAGGGACATCTGTAGTGTCAGCAGGGGAGGGATTAGGTGTAGGAGGGGGATCTGATGTCGTGGATGTCTCAGGAACTGTCTGATGTTGTAGATGTTTTATATATCAGGGCATCAGATGGAGTGTCATCAGTGTCAATACTAAAAGGATCAATAGACAGAAGATGAGATTGTGTCATGTCATGTGATTGCGTGGGAATGGAAAAAAAGAAATATGCTCCAAGAAGATGACATACGCGAGACATAGGAGTTTTTGACTTACCGGATCAAAGAAATAATGTCCATTTCACCCGCTCCATACCCCAAAAAGACACAAAACTGACCAAGAAGATAACTTGTTACACTCAACATGAGGACAAAGGACAAAACAAGTACAACCAAAGACACATAATGACGAATAATTAGGAGTGTACCCATAAAGTTTTTCGAAAGGAGATATACCATAGTTATGAGAGATCGAGCAACATTCGATTATTAAGTTTTGCAGCAATTCTTCCTTCATCTCTCTTGTTCCAAACGTGAATGATCCTCTCAATTTAGCTGATTACCATCCTATCAACCTCATCGGATGTATTACTAAAATCATCTCCAAAACTTTGGCGCAAATTACTTAAAAAGGTGGTGGGATAGGTAATCGGTCGAGAACGATCAAGCTTTATCCAAGGATTTAGCATTCTAGATGGACCCTTGGCAATAGACTATTTCTTGGGCAAAAAACATAAAAATAAATTACTTTTATTCAAGGTGGACTTCGAAATAGCTTTCGAAAATTTGAACTGGAAATTTCTCGACGAGGTAATGGCTCAAATGGGGTTCGGCTCGACTTGGAGAAGTGGATCTAGTCTTGCATTTCCTCGGTAAAAAGCTCGGTCCTTGTCAACATGGCTCCGACAAAAGAGTTTAAGATGAAGACAAAAAGGAATCCAACAAGGAGACCCGCTTTCCCTGTTCTTGTTTAACATCGCGATCAAAGGGTTAAACGTTGCTTTGGCGGAGGCTTGGGAGAAAAACCTCTTCAAATGGGTTCTTTTGTCAAACCTTGGTCGAAATCTCCACCCTTCAATATGCGGACGATGTTATATGCTTAGGAGAATGGAGTCTCAACAACGCTAGAAATCTTATTTGGGTTCGGTGCTTCTGTTGGGTCACCGATGATTTGTTGATGACTCCTCAATATTTTCCTTAGCTTATATATCTTGTATTTTAGGTTCTTGAAGAAGTCTGGTCAAGCTTAACAAGTTCAGCAAATCAAAGACTAGCTGATACAAGGAAACATATCAACATTGTGGAAAATGAAGATATGGTCGCCGATCTTATCCAGATTACAGGCCGAATATCAAGCCAAGCATTCGCCGATATATGACATTAATCGGCTAGTAGCCGATAGTAGGACTAGCCGATATGATCCTTATCATATCATCGACTAGTGGCTACAAATGTTTAAATCAGAGGACTTTTGTGAATATACTCCTTTACTCACAATAAATACATGAACATGTGCATCAAGCTTTAAATTCAAACATTCTCCTTAAAACTCAGAAAGGGTTGTTTATCTTTATCCTATAAAGTTGATATGCTAACTGAAGACGTGAAGAAAAGATAAACAAGTGCTTTGTCCTTCCTCCAGTACTTTAAGGAATGGTTTGTCCTTTCTTCGGTACTATAAGGAATGACACTATCTTTTATCCAAAGAATATACGGCTGGCAAATCTTATTGTGACAAGTGTCCCCATGCATTTAATGCATGAGCACTATAAAAGGAGAAGAAGTGCATCCATGCAAAATACCCCTTCAACAAAAAATCTTCTAAATGCTTAGCTTGAATTCGGTCCTCTGAAACTTGTGTTTAACTTACTTTGTGTTTTTTTTTACTCCTGTTTTCACTAAGTGTTTTAGATTGTTAAAATAGATTTATCTGTTCTTTTTTCGCAACAATCAGTTTTCTAAGTGTAATTCTTGATATTTAATATTAAAGAATTTAAAAAGTGAAATATATGTGAAAAATTGTATTCAACCCCCCTTCTACAATTCTTTACCTGTTAAGTCATTACCCTAAGCGGGACCAACAAGTGGTATTAGAGCAGATTAGTTTAATCTCAATAAACTAGATTTGTAATGGCTGCCCTTTCTTCCTCAAATCTTGGATCTACTTTGCAAAATCGTTGGTTCATATGACTCTGGCTCTATAGCTAAACCACCAAAGTTTAATTCAAATAACTTTGCTATGTGGAAAAGTCGCATTATACTATTTAAGGAAGGGGTTGATAGCAGTTTTCCTACCATTCTGAGTGAAGAACCCATTGTTCCTAGAGTTTGGGCTCGCTTTGGCCCTAAGAAAAATGCTGAAGGTGAAACCATTGAATCTTCTGATGAAAAAAAATCTGAATCTAATGGCAGGTACATCATTAAAACTCCAAAACAATTTACTGAAGATGATAAGCGCCTGGTGGCTTTAGACACATAAGTCAAATCTATCATTGTTGTCTCATTTCCTGATGAAGTATACCACTCTCTCGTAAATCTTTCTACTGCCAAAGAGATGTGGGATACTCTATGTGTCCTCTATGAGGGAACTAAGGAAGTAAAGAAAAGCAAAATAATTTCTTTAGTAAGAAACTATGAACTTTTCTCTCATGAAAAAGGAGAATCTCTTTCTGCTTACTACAACCGTTTTAACAGCCTTCTCAATGATCTCAAAACAGTTGGATAAAGTGTATGACAATGAGGAAGTCCTATGCAAGTTTATGGACCGTCTTCCAGATTTTTGGGAAAATATCTGTACTTGCATCAAGACAACCAAAGATCTTGATCATATGCCTTTAACTGCCTTGTACGACACTCTGCATAATTATGAGCAAACAAAATCCCAACGAAAAACTCTCATAAAAGATTTCAAAACTTCTTCTATTGCTTTAATAAGTGATTCTTAGAACTCTTCGTGCATTCCTAGAATTACTTACCCTACTTCTGAATCTGAACATAATGAGACCAAGGATGAATCACCTCATTTGTCGGATGCTTACTATAGTGCAGCCGATGATGAGAGTGAGGAGTCTGTTATAGACATATTGTCCAATAGTATGGCTATGATGGCTGGCAATCTCAAATATAGGAGATTTTCTTCAAATCATCCTAAATTTGGAAGAAAACTTTCTTTTAAAAATTCTTCTTCTGATAAAGCAAATGACGAGTGTTATAACTGTGATAAGAAAGGTCATTTTGCTTCTGAGTGTAGATATAAGATTCCTCCCAAACTTAAGTCTATTACTGCTCCAGGCAATGACTCCTCAAAATCGGCTAGTGCTAAGCCAGATGAAAGGAGGAGGCGATCCCCAAAGAAAGATTCTTACTCTTCTGAAGTCAGGGCCGGATATAAGAAATACAAGGCTAAGTACAGAAGAGAAAAGGAAAGAAACCAAGGAAAAGGAAAAGGCCCGGTTGCCGAATCCTTGGACTGGCAAGATGAGCCAACCTCAAAAAGTGAAGGTGAATACGTCACCAAGTGTTTCATGGCTAAGATCTCAGAAATAGAAGATCAAGAGAGACTAACCTATGCCACTGGATTAGTCTCCACTGAAGAATCCTCCTTAGGGACCCACTCTCACGTACACCCTTTTCTCTCTCTCTGATGATCAAAAGATAAATGCTTTTGATTCTCTAACTGTTGATTTCTGCAATTTGAAAGAATCAAAGAAGAAAGCTGATATTCAATTAAAATCATTCAATGATCAACTTCAAATGTGCTTTTCTAAACTCAAAGACTTTGATAAAATGAAGGCTGGCCTGGAAAATCTTAGGTAAAATGACATTCTTTCAAAAGAGAAAAACAAGATTTTTAACAAACTTCAAAACGAGCAAGAAGTTTTATTTAAAAGGACAAACTCTTCAAAAAATATTGAAAAGATTCTTCAAGACCAAATGTCATGTGATAGCAAATATGGGTTAGGCTTTGGAAAAATGGATCCTGAACCCTCTTTCCCTTATGTTCCTTGTACTTACCCTGCTGGATATTTATCATCTTCTTCAGACTTCCTAGACTACGAATATGATGATTAAGCTTCCATTCATTCTCTTGATCTCATGGATATTCTGAAATTTGGCTGTGAGAGCAAAAAATTATGTGTCTTCTGAGACAAATGAAACACAAGATTCAAATGAGCTAGCAAAACCCATACATAATCTTCTCAACTCCTTAAATCTCGAAGAATCCAGTTCCTCTAATTTAAAACCTTCTAAGATTCTTAAGAAGGAATTTCAAATTCCTCAAAGAAATTCTCTTCACCAGAAAAGGGAAAATCTTCTACTCCTTCATTTTTTCCATCTAAAAGAAAATGTTCACAACCAAAATATCAGAATCAAGTCACCGACTTTATCCCAAGGGCTGTAAACATGAAAAATATCAAAACCAAGTCTCCTTCTATCCCCTCCTTTGAAAAGGAATCCTTGGATCAAGACCTGGAATCGGCACATCTTCCTCTCACTCGCCGATTCCATCTAAAGTTTCCATCGATGTCTCTTCCTTTCCAAAGAAAGTTTTTATATACAAAAAATGCTACAACTGTGGAAGTACTTTTGATCTAGCAAAAGACTGTCCAAAAGATTATATTGTTCGAAAGAACAAAAAGGACAACTCTTCTAACCCCAAAGGACTCATCTCTAAATGGGTACCAGAAACTGATTGTTTCATGATTGCAGGTCCAAAATAAATATTTTATATGGTATATGGGCAGCGGGTGCTCAAGGTACATGACAGGAAACAAATCTCTCCTCCTGAACTTCTCAATAGAAAAAGGATCAGTTGTAACTTTTGCTGGTCAAGGCAAAGGAATTACAAGAGGTTATGGTACCATCACAAATGGTAGCATAACTTTCAACAAAGCTTCCTATGTGGAAGGACTGATGTATAATCTTCTGAGCATCAGTCAACTATGTGATCTTGGGTACATAGTAACCTTTCAACTATGTGTCTGTCTGGTTCTTGATGTACAAAACAATGTAGTTCTTGCCGGCACCCGAAAGAATGATGTTTATATAATAAACATGGAAAAGAATGCCATCGGTGATGCTATGTGTTTTCTTTATGAAGAAATGGCCAGACAAAACTTGTTATGGCACAAACGTCTCTCTCACCTAAATTTCAAAACCTTAAACAAACTCTCTAACAAAGATCTTGTTGTTGGCATGCCAAAAATGAACTTTGTTAAAGAAAAACTTTGTGGAGCCTGTGAGAAAGGAAAACTCACCAAATCCTTTTTCAAAACCAACCAGTGTTCATCCACCTCACAACCTATTCAAATGCTCCACATGGATCTATGTGGACCAGTCAGTACTCCAAGTCTTGGTGGTAAGAGATATATGCTGATCATAGTAGATGAGTTTTATCGTTATACTTGGGTTTTCTTCCTCAAGTATAAGAGTGACTTTACTGAAGAAATAATCCGGTTCATTAAAAAGTCAAAAACCTTAAATGGTCAGCTAGTCAGATCTGTTCGAAGTGATAATGAAACTGAGTTTAGAAACAGTGTTCTGGAAGAATTCTTTGACAACAAAGGAATTTCTCAAAATTTCTCTGCTGTCCGAACTCCTCAACAAAATGGTGTTGTTACCCCAGTAATGGTAGTTGTTAAGTAGCTCTTCTTAGTTCGAGTCGGCGCCGGTAGCTGTCAATTCTTCTTTCTCGATGGGAATCATAGCCCTATCGTAGCCAAGTCAATGGACTTTCCTTTCTTGTTTGAATCAACTTCCTAAACCTCTTCCATGAAAGGAAAAATTGGACCCTATGTGAAGCTGCCTGATCAATGCTAAATGAATCAAATCTTCCCACCTATTTTTGGCCTGAAGCTATCAACACAGCATGCTTTACCTAAAATAGGTCCATCATTGTCAAAAGACATGACAAGACTGCCTATGAAGTTTTTCATGGCCGAAAACCAAAAGTTGACTTTCTACATGTTTTCGGCTGTGTATGCTATGTATTGAATGATAGAGAAAATCTTGGCAAATTTGATCCTAAAGCTGATGAAGGAATATTTATGGGATATTCCATAGTATCTAAGGCATGCCGAATTTTCAATCTTCGAAGACAGTGTATTGATGAATCATTACATGTCAAATTTGATGATCTTCAAACTTCTTCTCTTTCAAGTAATGAAGAAGAGTTAAATCGGTAGATAGATTCCTGTGTAGGAGATCTGCCACTATCCGAAAATCAGCCATCCGAAAATAATGAGACTTCAGCCTCTCCTTCTCCAAACTCTTCCCATTTCTTCTGAACCTGTACACAATCTTTCATCCTCTTCTCAAATTATCCCTTTAGAGGAAGAACCTCAGCCCTTAAACTCTCTATCTATACCATCCGACCTACCATCCACATCTGTTCCTCCTCCTTTGCCTCCAGCCTTAAAATGGACAAAAGATCATCTGGTTGATCAAATTATCGGCGACCAACAAACTGGTGTTCAAACTAGAAGAGGAATCGACAACCTTTGTCTCTATGTGAATTTCCTATCCATCATTGAACCTAAACAAATTGATGAAGCTCTAGCCGATCCAAGTTAGGTCACAGCCATGCAAGATGAGTTTTCTCAATTTGAAAAAAAAACAAAGTATGGAGATTGGTTCCTAGTCTCTCTCACAAAACCATTATAGGAACCAAGTGGGTCTTTAGAAATAAGGTGGATGAAGAAGGCACATTCATTCGCAACAAAGCAAGGTTAGTTGCTCAAGGCTATTGTCATAAAGAAGGAATTGATTACGATGAGACCTTTGCCCCTATTGCTTGTTTGGAAGCTATATGAATGTTTCTTGCTCACGCTGCCTACAATAACTTTCGAGTCTTCCAAATGGATGTGAAAAATGCCTTTCTAAATGGAGAACTAGCTGAAGAAGTCTATGTGAAACAACCTCCTGGATTTGAAGATCCAACTCATCCATACTATGTGTATCGGCTAGACAAAGCCTTGTATGGACGGAAGCAAGCTCCTCGTTCTTGGTATGATACTCTCACCTATTTTTTTTATGGACAATGAATATGTCCGAGGAAAAATTTGACAACACTCTCTTCTTCAGAAAATCTAAAGGTAATATCATTCTTGTTCAAATCTATGTTGATGATATTATTTTTGGAGCCATCGATGAATCTATGTGTGATGAGTTTAGCTCTCTCATGAAAAGTAAATATCAAATGAGCATGATGGGTGAGCTTACTTTCTTTCTTGGTTTACAAGTCAAACAACTTCCAGAAGGGATTTTTATAAATCAAAGTAAATACATTATAGACCTTCTGAAAAAGTTTAAGTTCGACACTTGTACACCAATGAAGACTCCTATGGCTCCTCCTCTGATAGGCGGGTTACACCCCCCTAAATCTAACCGCAAGTGTACGGGTCGAATCAAGTAGTAGTGTACTGAAAGTACGGGTATCGAACCAGAGGAACTAGGGACTAAGTAACACAATGACTATAGTATATATTAACTGAACAATAGAAACTGGATGTTGAGTGAATTAACTAATTAAATTAACTAAGAAAGCCTTGAAAAGGTTTTAGGAGTAAAAAGTGGAAAACTTTATGTAGAGAAAACAGTTGGAAGTCTGGATTCTAATGAGTTTCACATAGAACACAGATATTGGAATTTAATCAAGCAATCCATATAATGAAAGAGTAATCACTAAAAATCCCTACTATACTCTCTCGAGTTATAATAGGTTTTATTCCTGGAAACAAATGTTTTATCTCTCGATCTTAACATATGTGACAGAAATATATTAGCACAAGATCACGATAATACACTAAGATTTAGTTGGTATATCTCTATCCAAGTTCTCATCTTAGGTATATGATTTCAATTCTCTGTATGAATCAATTCTCTCAAATTTAATTCAAAACAAACAGTTCAGTTGAAAGCTGATCAGACTTGCAAAAGCATTAAGCACAAAAATCATATACTTCATTAATCAAGAAGGTTTAATAAAAATCCCAATACTTAAGTATTCATATGTTTACACCCAAAATTAACCCAACCCCCAACATCTAGAGATTAGTTCATGTTGATGGGTTGGAAACACAAAGTAAAAGAAGAATTCATAAAGCTAAAAAATTAAGATCTCTCTGAAGAAATCTAAAATCTGTAAGAACTCCCTTTGAATTCGCAATACCCACGACGATGAATCGATCTCCATTGACGGAATGTGCCTCGATGGTTTCGTAGCCTCAATCCATTGTGTTCTCGATGGTAAGTTCTCCCCAAAGTCTCCCCTTGCCGTCCTCAAGAAGATAGAATGCTGAATGATTCCAACCCTAGCTAAAAAGGGCTTAAAATACGTCTCAGAGTCTGGCGCCAGTTTGGATGCCAGTTGCAATTCCTAACTAGCGTGGCTAACCCACACGGCTCTTTATCCATGAGTAACAGAGTCTGACGCCACTTTGGATGCCAGTTGCAATTCCTAACTGGCGTGGCTAACTCACGCGAAGCCAACAGTACCCAAGGCTAGTTGTGGATGCTAGTTATAAGTGGCCTGAGATTTGTGTAACTAGCTTCCAGCCTAACTCACTTAGAAACTAGCCTTAGACTAAATTTTGTTCATTCTCCAAATTGCCTCCGAAAGGCATCGTTGGACTCCTTCTTTAATTCTCCACCCGAGACAAAATATAACACTTTGAAAATTCATGTCTAAAATACAAGATTCTTCGTATCTCCCGTGATATTCTTGTTCCTGTGTAAACTTTGCACTAAACTGTCAGAAAGACGCCTCGTTTGCTTGGATAACGAGCAAACTATATGGAAAGTGGTCCTAAAATAACGCTCAAAACGAGTGTTATCATCCTCTTAAACTTCATTCTAACCCTGATGGTGTATCAGTTAATGTTACTAACTTTTAGGGCATGATAGGTTCTCTTCTTTATCTTACTGCAAGTAGACCTAACATTATGTTTGCTACTTGTCTTTGTGCTCGTTATCAAGCCAATCCCAAGGAACCGCACTTGGCTGCGGTTAAGCGAATCTTTCGGTATCTAAAAGGTACCATGAATCTGGATCTTTGGTATCCCAAAGACTCACGTTTCGATCTCATTGGGTATTCAGATTCTGATTTTGCAGGTTCTAAAATAGACCGAAAGAGTACTATTAGGAGTTGCTAACTACTTGGTGGAAAGCTTGTCAGTTGGTCAAGTAAGAAGCAACACTCAGTTTCCACCTCTACAGCTGAAGTCGAATATGTGGCAGCTGGAAGTTGTTGTGCTCAAATATTGTGGATGAAAAATCAATTCGTGATTACAATCAAATTTTTTCAAAAATCCAAATACTGTGTGATAACTCCAGTGCAATAGTCATTACAAACAATCCTGTTCTCCATTCAAGATCAAAGCACATTGATATCAGGTATCACTTTATAAAAGATCATATCTTTAAAGGTGATGTGGAACTTCATTTCATTCCAACTGATTATCAACTAGCCGATCTTTTCACAAAGTCTCTTGATGAAGCCAAATTCAACTTTCTAATCGACGAGTTAGGTATGTTATGCCTAGATAAATAAATAAAAAAAATAAAAATAAAATATATATATATATATACAAATTTCGGCAAGTCTCCGAATAGTACTCGGCGAGTCTGCGAATGGTACTCTCCATATGATCACCAGGCGAGACTCCGAATTCTAAATACACGGCGAGTCACCAAATAATTTCAATTCTCTTCCATACTCGGCGAGTCACCCAATAATTTCAATTCTCTTCCATACTCAGCGAGTCTCCGACTAATTCCATTTCTCTTCCATACTCGGCGAGTCTTCGACTAATTCCATTTCTCTTCCATACTCGGCGAGTCTTCGAAACATTCTCTAAAGCTTGCATACTCGGCGAGTATCCGAATCTATTGTCATTCTCTTTGTGACATAACCTCGGCGAGTTTCCGAAATATTTCACCACACTCGGCGAGTATCCGAAAAGTTTCATAAATATCGGAGAGTCTCCGAAAGATTTAGAAATCTTCATATGAAGACTTCTTTATGTCTATCCATTATGACGTAGGACACGTTATTTGTGTCAGAACATGCGCCGATTTTTACCCGACAACCTTTTCGAATTCTGACCCTTCAATCACCAAAATACCATCATTACCTTTATTTCTTTTTTCTTTCAAACCTTTATATATCATAACCGTTCCCACCTTTTTCTTTTTTCCGTTTCATCATCTTCATCCTTCGTCTTCTTTCTCTCTCAAAAACCTTAAAACCTGCAACTTCCATTTTCTCGAAAATGGCATCTGCATCTACTCCTTCCAAGTCTCCAAGGCAAGCATATGTTCAACCTTTAACTCTTGATTCATTATCCTTTCCTGCATGCAAACACATTGCTTGTTTGGCACTTGATCCAAATCATCCGGAATACAATGAAGTTTCATGGTTTCTCCAACGAACTCCCCTTCAATATGCTCTTACTACCAAACTTAAGATGAGCAAGTTTCTGGTAGGTAACTTCTGGTTAACTTGCACCTACGATGACATTACCAAGAAGATATCTGCATCTGTTCTTTCTGAAAACGAACCAGATGTTGTGTTCGACACCGAAGATCTTCGAACCATTCTTCATCTTCCCACCTACACTACCTATGAGACATTTCCTCTTGGAAATGAACATGAACAGGGAGTTGCTACACCGAACTATCTTCAAGATACGACGTCGAAAACCAAGTCCAAGGGTTATGGAACATTGCTGAAGAAAAATATGGGTAATACATGGAGTTTGTTCTGCTCCAATCTCATTCACTGTCTGAGCAAGAAGTCAGGTGGATTTGATCAATCTCCTGCCCATCTCACCGAATTGGCGCATGCCTTGATCTTCCAGACGAAGATTGATTTTGCTGCCTACTTCTTCAAGGAGATTGTCTCTTCATTCACCCCCATTCGCCGAAATCAGGTACTGTTCCAACACTTCTTCTCTTTGATTATTCGACATAAACTAGAAGACAAACTTAATGGTGAAATTGACTATGACCTTCCATCTCATCAAATCGGCAAGCAT
The DNA here is from genome assembly GCA_036898165.1 of Silybum marianum. Classification (NCBI taxonomy): domain Eukaryota; kingdom Viridiplantae; phylum Streptophyta; class Magnoliopsida; order Asterales; family Asteraceae; genus Silybum; species Silybum marianum. The sequence goes on from CM072543.1 coordinate 25,147,239, forward strand.
GTGCTTCTGCGGGGACCACTAGCCACTAATAACCCTCTAAGGCCAGGTATGATTGCATTTGCCAGAGATGCTACTCTGGCTTGGGGTGCATCTGAGGAACCCATTCGGGGACTTCAGGTTGCTGTACAGCCATCGATTGCTCCTACCTGAGCTACTTATATGCCCAAAACCAAGAAAAAGTCTAAATCATCGGGCACATCAACCTCCGCACCCTTCTTCAAGGCTCCGAAACCGAAAAAGCCTTTGGTTTCCACCCAAGCCTCAAAATCTTCCCAAAAGCGTGGAGCTCTAAAAGCCCCTCTAAGAACTCACCGAAGAGCTCTAGGGTAACCAAAAGGGTCAAACACACACAACCACTCACCGATTACCAAAACTCGGTGAGTGTTGACATTGTCCCTACTGGACCCAGGGAATTTGATATACCCATCCCTACCTCCTCTATGTCCTCTCCAAAGGACATAGTTGATTATTTGGGGACCCGAACTAAACCATCATCGACTTACTCCTTAGTCGATGATGATGACTTGGAACTCTCCTCGATCCAAGGCCCCTCTTCTCTACCCCCCGAGTTTCAATATCTTGTGAAAATCCCCACTTCTAATGAGGGTACATCAAAACAAGGTGTATCTGAAGGAGTCACCCATTTTCCTGACTTCTTATACTCTGACACTACATCCTGGGTGCATACTGCCCAAGTATGCACTCTTGATCAAGTTTAGGAGCCCCAAGCAGAGGACTCTCTCTCGAAAGACATGTCTCTCCTCGTGTCTCTTTCTAACCATCTTCAGCTACTCCTAAGTCACCTCCCCCGACTTCGGACAAACCAAAATCTCCTCCTCCTACTTCGAACACCCCGAGGTCCCCCCCAAAGAAACCATCTCTCTTGGTGGTTTACTCTTCATCTTCATCACCATATCCTTCTCCGAAGGATGGTGATCAACCATCATAGAAGCCAACTACAGCTCCAACCACAACTGATGCTACCGAAACTCTTCTAGATGCATTCGGATCCTCTGTTGCCAATGCAGGACACCCAGTCCAACTTCTTGAAGAAAGTGTTACTCGGTAGATCCAATATCATGAGAAAATGGACGCTCTAATTGCAGCCACCAATCATCTTTTTGGTGCTCTCAAGGAAGCGGCTGAAGAACTCTCTCTAACCAATCCCTCATAGATTACATTTTTGGACCTCTTCCACTATGATGTATCAAAGATTGGCAGGGAGTTATCCGAGACACTTCAAACCTTCAAAACTCAATTTCGGAGCTCTCTTCCTCCCATGAAGCATTGAAGACTATCGTGGACTCTCTCAAACAAGAGTCCACCAAACAGGCTGTTGATATCCAATCCCTTGCAAAAGGTCAACAGGATATTATGGACTCTCTCAAGTCCCTTCATTCGAAGATTGACAAGATTCTTCTCCTTCCTATGAAATCGATGCTGGTGAAGCCTTCTTCCAAGGCACTGACCGAGAGTCTCTCCGAAATGTAGAAAAGAAGCTCGGGGACGTTTCTTCTGACATTGAGGGTATTAAGAAGTTTCTCACCTCATTTGGCCACTTTCCTGGTTCGACCACCGAGGGGGAGAAAAACAAAGAACTTGTCGCCAATGATCAACTTGTCGCCAGGATCAACCAGTCGCCAAAGAACCTTTTTCCAGAGATCCAATCTCCAACGTCGTCGAACAAGTTATATCTCTAGCCAATGAACCATTAGTTCCAGGTAACACTGGATCAACTATTGGCGAGGCTTCTAAAAATACTGTTGCACAGGTTCAGGGGGAGGGAACCAGTGACCGAAACACTGATGAGGCCAAGACTATTTATGAGGGAGAGAAAAAGATAGACAAAGGAAAAAAGCTGATGACAGGCGTTGAAAGATTGGTCGATATGCAACAAAAGAAGGCTGAGAGAATTCAAAGACAAAGGGGCTTGGATGCTGATTCTCTAAAGCTAAAACCTGCCTCTCAACCCAAGTCCTCTTCCGTCATGCCTGTCGAACTCCTACTATCCGATGCCGACAGGGAAATGGCTCTAAAGGCTCAACTTCAATTCGACCAATAGAAAGAGCTTATTGAAAATGTTGCTCAACAGGAAGCTTCTGAAGTCAAAGACTCCGATCCAATTCAAGCTTAGAAGAAAGAATTGGATCATCTGAAGCTATTGAAAGACGAGAAGCAGTCGGACATTGATTGGTTTCAAAAACGGATCTCTACCCGTGCCTATGATTCACGGATCACTGGTATATCCATCCATCCGCCCAAGCCCAGAACTACCTCTATCCTGGTCTGTCCGAAGACAAAATAACTACCATAGAGTAGAAAAGCTTGAGTGGATTTAAGGATTCAGTGTCTCTGAGTGGATCGAGTTCGGCTACTTCCTCAACCAGAGCAAGAGTAAACTAAACGATGATGTTATCAAAGAAATTCTCGAACACATCTCTAAAATGGTGAGGATTCAAAAGGGGCACAACATAAGGATGACCCCAAAGGAAGAAAAGCGACTGAATTTTATTCAGACATTTCCTAGGGTAAGATTAGCTCCGATAACTCAAAGGCAGAAGAAGAATTCCCACTTTGCCACACTCGCTGATGCAGGAAAAATAATCAAGACTGTAGGAATCAATCTCTCCATTCCTGTTCCTATTTCACAACCCGAACAAACCATTATCTCGGCTCTTGAACTAGGTATGTTCTTTGAAGACTCCTATGGAACTATTCAGTTCTTTAGAACCAATGACATTTCTTGAGCCGACACCTCTTTTCTTGAAGCCATTATTGGTGTGGTCCCTGCAACCGATGACGGAAAAGTAATCTACATTTTTATCAGAAATGAACTTAACCGCCAACTTCCTCCTTCTGAAAGAGATCCCTTTAAAGCCGAAGAGTAGATCTTTACTTTTCTTTCCGTATTGTGAACTTTCATAATCATATACTTTGCTTTGTAATGATTAATGAAAGTTTCCTTTAAAGTTATTTCCTGTGTACAAGTTTTTTTTGCACATATTTTCTTTTATGTTTCCATACTGCACATATTCTTTTTTATACTGTAAATATCCGATACATAATATACAATACAAAATTTATTTATGTGAAAAGAACCCAAAAGAATTAGAAAGGGTCAAAAAGTACTTAAGAGTTCCTTTTACACTTTATAACAAGATATTGATATCATCATCAAATAGGGGGAGATTGTTGGGTCACCGATGATTTGTTGATGACTCCTCAATATCTTTCTTAGCTTATATATCTTGTATTTTAGATTTTTGAAGAAGTCTGGTCTAGCTAAACAAGTTCAGCAAATCAAAGATTAGCTGATACAAGGAAACATATCAACATTGTGGAAAATGAAGATATGGTCGCCAATCTTATCAAGAGTACAAGCCGAATATCAAGCCAAGCATTCGCCGATATATGACATTAATCGGCTAGTAGCCGATAGTAGGACTAGCCGATATGATCCTTATCATATCATCGGCTAATGGCTACAAATGTTTAAATCAGAGGACTTTTGTGAAGATATTCCTTTACTCACAATAAACAAATGAACGTGTGCATCAAGCTTTAAATTCAAACATTCTCCTTAAAACTCGGAAAAAGTTGTTTGTCTTTATCCTATAAAGTTGATGTAACAACTGAAACGTGAAAAAAAGATAAACAAGTGCTTTGTCCTTCCTCCAGTACTTTAAGGAATGGTCTGTCCTTTCTTCGGTACTATAAGGAATGACATTATCTTTTATCCAAAGAAGATACGGCTGGCAAATCTTATTGTGAAAAGTGTCACCATGCATTTAATGCATGAGCACTATAAAAGGAGAAGAAATGCATCCATGCAAAATACGCCTTCAACAAGAAATCTTCTAAGTGCTTAGCTTGAATTCGGTCCTCTGAAAACTTGTGTTTAACTTACTTTGTGTTTTGTTTTACTCCTGTTTTCACTAAGTGTTTTAGATTGTTAGAATAGATTTATCTGTTCTTTTTCGCAACAATTAGTTTTTTAAGTGTAATTTTTGATATTTAATATTAAAGAATTTAAAAAGTGAAATATTTGTGTAATTATATTCAACCCCCCCCCTTTCTACAATTGTTTACCTGTTAAGTCATTACCCTAAACGGGACTAACAACTAGCATCTGGGCTCAAGGTGAATCTTGCTAAAAGCAATGGGGGTGGGCATCAGAGTGATCAGTTTAGAAGACTCGTAAATGGCTCGAGTGTTGAATTTATTGGAAGGTTCACTTCTGAATAAATATTTGGTGTCCTAGTGGGCTCTAAAATGACTAGATCAACCTTTTGGATCCCGATCATCGAATAGAAAAACCTGGGGAGGCAATCTAGAGAATAGAAAAATCACTTAGGTGGCTTAGAATAATGCTCAAAACCCAAAGGATAAAGGGGGTGTAGAAACTGGAAATCTTAGGGCACATAATTTGTCTTTGATAGGTAAATGGTGGTGGAAATTCAAGAGATAAGACGATGCACTTTTGAAGGAGGTGATATGTGCGATTCACGGTCAAGACGGAAGATCGGGTGCTTGTATTCCAAGTGAATACAAATCTAGCACTTGGGAGGGGGGGGGGGATCATCCAACTAAACTCCACTTTATCTAACTTCAATATCAACTTTGGCGATATTTTTGCTTGTAAAAGGAACGTTTGGAGCTGGAGACCCGAAGCTAGCTAACGAGATTTTCTCGATGGCTGGACTTAGAAAGACGATAGACAATAGTCTGTCATCGTGTTCAACCGAAGACCTTATGGATAAAATTCTTCCAAGGGAAAGTCAACCTTTTGTATTGGCGACTTGGCGTTCCCGACTAGGAAAACTTCCTACCGAAGAAATTTGTCTAGTAGGGAAGTCGGAGTCCCCTCTATCCTTTGCTCTATTTGCAACTTTAGCAATGAGACCGAAAGTCACCTAATGTTCGATTGTTCTTCGGTAAAAGAGTTGTAGGCTATTCTGCATCTATGGTGGCCCGACATCCCATCAACATGGTCATCAATCGAGGAGGGTATAGAGTTGATTTCAAACCTGAACAGAGAGAAACTGTCAAAATTGCTATTGTCTGTGATTTGTCATGCGGTCCCTTAGGTGCTTTGGAGGAGTAGGAACGAGAAAGTATTGGATAGAAAGATTCAGTCTACCTGTGAAGCCGTAAATGAGGTTTAGTTTTTCCCTTTTGTGGGTTAAAAACAAAAGTCAAGTCGGGGAAGGAAATTAGGTGGGAAAAGTGGAGTTGTGATCCTCTTTCATGTTTTCGGACATTTTGTAATCTAGCGCCTTGCCCGGTCCCCGTTTTTTTTAATAAATTTCGTTCCTTGCTGATAAGAAAAGCATAATGGATGAAAATTATTTTCATTTATGGGTATGGGGTCACTTACCTCGAACACATATGCTCATGAGGATCAGATTAACATATGTTACACGTTGTAAGGACAATGGCCCATACCACACGAGGAGATATCAGATCTCAAAACAAGAGGTTTATTTGCAAGCATATTTTCATGATATGATATTGCATGTATAAATATTTTGGTGGAGCAATATTTTCGGTTGATGTTGGTTGTATCAAATATTAACTCACTAAGCTTAATAGTAGTGATATACATCTTAGGGGCAGTAAAATCAAGAGTAGACAAACATAAGAAGAAAGTTTAGATATGTTAGGTCTATTTAATTTCAGTTATGTTTGTTTTGTTACTTAGATTTAATTTATGTTGAGGATTTTGTTTAACTAAACTTAGAATTTATCCAAGTCTTGGGATATTATTCGGATTTTTGTAAGATATATCTAGTACACATTGTTTTAGTGGTGAACTTGTGATGATATTCGTGTTACTGATGATGATTCTAAGATAAGCGTGATGTATGCCTTCATGGGAATGGAGGATCTCACATCTTACATCGATTAGACTGAATCTACACATGCTTTTTATTTGTGTAAGTGAAATTTACTCTATTTAAATAAATAAAAACAAGATGTAATCAGGTAAAAACATATAGACATATTATAGCAGATGTCGAAACTAATATGCAAGAGATATGTGTTGAAATACTTACCATATAGACAGTTATCAACACATGCCTCAAAAACGTTGCTTTGATTATGAAGCGTCCATAAATCTCCACTCATTTTGTGAGAATTATCATATAAGTACTTCACCATATCAAACCTTCCAAATAAAGCGGCCACATAAAGTGGCATCCTTCCTTCACTATCAGTGATATTTACTAGGTCCCTATTCTTTTTCACCAAAATGCGAGCCATTTTAACATCTCCAACTCTTGCTACTAAATAGAAGGCGGTTTCGCCATTTATGTTTGAAAGTTCCAAGTCCTCCTTTGTCATCAAAGTCATCAGATATTCCACAAACTTGTATGATTTGCTCACTACTGCAAAGTGAAGTACTGTTTCATGACTCTCGATGATGCTAAACCGTACTAGCTCTCCACGCTTGTCAAGAATGACTTTAGCAGCTTCCAAATCGCCGTTTGTTGATGCATTATATAGAGGAACACAAATCACATTGAAGTCTTCTCTTCTTTCTTCAAAGTGATTGAAAAATCAAGTTATTACTTATGTTGTGGTATTATATACATCACATGGATGATAGATATTGACATATCCTCTACGAAAACATTAACTCAAAGGCAACCTCAAAAATATGTTTTCAAGAACAATGGGAAAAGCATAAAAGAACCTACGTATTCTTTTTAAAAGATACCCGTAACTACTATGAAGATTTTAAAGTAAACAAACCTAAACCAGTTTTATCGTTTCCAAACCCTATGCCATTAAAACACCTCATAAACAATAGTATCGCTCCCCTTCGCCACTCCCGTTACCCCAACTTTGTGCGTTCTCCATATCGTCTAAAACGTTGTTTCCCTTGCTATCGATCTCCTTTTTTTTGGTCTATTTTTTATCCATCAAAAGTAAGAGAATCAAAAGATAACCCGATTACAGATGGCTTTTTTGGGGGTTAAAATGATGTAAATAACCAAAATTTTAAAACTTTGATGCTTTAATTTAAAATGTTCAAGGACTTAATCATTCAAAATGAGAAAATTTAATTGTTTTTTCATTTAAAATGAAAAAGTCTAATGGTTTTTTTCATTTAAAAAATAATTCAGTGACTAAATAATTCAAAATGAGAAAGTTTAATGGTTTTTTCATTCAAAAAAAATATTTTAAGCACTTAATCATTCAAAATATGATAGTTTGTTGGTTTTTTTAAACTTTTCTATGTTAATTTTATTTTATCTTTTCAAATATACAATTTTATGATATTTAGCTTTAGGGTTTTTCCAAATACACCATATTCTATTTTCCATATACACCCTAGTCTATTTTAAATAAAGAGGAAAATTATTATTTTAATATTTTTCACCAATAAGCAACATTCATAATAGATGTTTAAGTGTATCTAAAATTAAAGATATAAACTAGGGTGTATATAATAACACCCAGTGGCGGACTTAATGTAGAAAAGGGGGGGTCCCATCCCCCCAGTGAAATGTTAAAAAAAAAATTATGTAGGCTAAAAAATCTTGAAAACACTGTATATAGCCTTAATTCCCCCCAGTAAAAAATTTCAAGGGACCCCATCTTATCGACGATTGAGAAAACACTAAAAAAAGTCTCTTGAAATCAATAAAAAACCCAAAAAAATCTTTCTAAATCGACAAAAACACTAAGAAAATCCTTCAAAATCGATAAAAACAATAAGAAAATGTCTTGAAATCAACTAAAAAACTTAAAAAAATTCCCGAAACACGTCAGGTGACTTTACACGCCTTTAGTTTATCTTAATAGGACCCCGATGGACAAAAATCATGGATCCGCCACTGATAACACCTTAACTTTATCTAGTGGTACCACACCATCATCCGATGGTGGTCCGTGACACACATCAGCAAATGTACGGAAACATTAATCATCATGTGATGTGATAATGGCAATATTCGTTCTTCAAACGAATGACACAACTAATATGAATTTTAATATTATTCAACGTCATGAATAAAGACATGTATATGGAAGAATTAGAGGAGACAAATTTTAATTAATTAATGGTAATTAATATGTGAGGACAGTGGCGGATCTAAGAAGGCGTGTAAAGTTGTCTGACGTATTTTTAGCTTAATTACATCATTTCAAGAGATTTTTAAAGTTTTTTTAGTTGATTTAAAGGCCTTTTTTTAGTGTTTTTGTTGATTTTGAATAATTTTCGGTTTTTTGATCGTTTTTAAGAGACTTTTTAGGTTTTTTGGTTGATAAAAACGATATTTTTTGATTGATTTAAATAGACTTTTTATATAGTCGATAATAGTCGATTAGAATTGTAGGATTCCTTACAAAAAGCTACCGAAGGAACTAAGTGAGACGCTAAGAAAAATAAAAGTTAAATCCTTATAAAATATATTTTTTTCTTTTAACAACGTCCCTTCCCCCTATTGATCCTAAGTCAAGTCCGCACTTATGTGAGGGGTCATGTCATGATATGTCAAAAATTGGTAATATATTAAATATGATATGAAATTCAAAAAAGAGTAATAATTCATATAAAATTATTTTTTGAATTTCACTTAGACGCGAAATCAATTAATTATTTTTAAATTAATAGTATCTGATATATTCTTTTTACATAACATTATTAAATTTTTTCACGTTAACAAAATATCATATGATATACTATTAATATGTAGATTGACATCATTTAAGGTCATAAAATTGACTATTTATTTGAAGTAACTTTATGTAAATCAATATAAATCAGTTTGATTTTCATCTCACCTAGATTAATGTTTCACGTCACCGTGTTAAAATTTTAGGGTCAAAACACAATTTTCCGAACCATTGGTTTTAAAATAAAAAAACCTATGTTGGTTATTGTTTGAGACCTTATTCTTGTGTTAGAGATAGAAGAGTAATTAAGATTCATGCATTGAATATTACAAATAAGAAATCAATAATATATGAAAAAGAAGAGTAGTGTTGAAATCTTAAATATATATATATAGGTGAAGGATCGTATGAGAAAGAAAGTTAAAGTAAGAAGCGTAAGAAAAGATCTAGACCCTTAATCACCTTTGATCTCAAACCCACTCGTTAATCGCGATGGATACGGGGATTGATCCGAACCATTAGTCTTAGAATAAAAAACTAATGAAATTAAGTAATTATTTTTTATAAAAAGTTTTAAAAAAGTGTATTGAGTTGAGAAATTAGAAAATATTTTAATAATATAGTTTATGTTAAAATCTTTAAAATAGAATTTTGTTGTAATTGAGTGTAACTCTTTTTAGAAATTTTATGTTTTTGTTCTTTATTATAGAAAAAATATAGAAAAGTTGTTAGAGAGACTCAGTAATACATGTTTGAGCCTTTAATATAATAAAAAAAATTTAGTCCGTTTAAACTTTGTATTTCTAGTAGGGCCATTGGAAAATGAATATATCAAGGTTTTCTACACACAGGGTCGTTCCCTAAAGAGGGCGGGCCGAACGTACGCCCAGGACCTACAAGGAATAAAAGACCAGTTTTTTTTCACGTTTAAAAAAATAGTTCAAAAAATTTAGTAAATAAAATAACCCAAATTGTTTTAGTATCTAATATGACCAAAAAGAATTTAGCATTACTTTAAGGGCACACACATGTATTAACAATTACATTGACAAGAAAATATTGTAAAAAGTTAAATGTTTGTTCTTTTTGTACTATTGATTATTATTTCTCTATGTTTGCTTATGTAATACTAAAATTTAAAAACTATTTTGCCTATTAGTCATGTCCTACCATCTCACACCGACTCTTTTGATTACTTCATCCGTATAAATTCTATTTTTTATTATAAATATATAAATTTCTTGCTATTAACTAAGAGAACTCCTACCTTCTGAAAAATTTTACCAACCATCCATATGAGACGATCCAACTTATACCTGTATTTAGGATTTCAAAGCTATTCTTGTATATTCATACATTATTTTTAAATACTTTTCTATCTCTAAAATAAGAATAAGATCTCAAACTATAACCAATATGTGTTTTTTGATTATAAGATTTATGGTTCCTTAAAAGTTTGTTTTAACCCTAAGAGATTAAAATGTTGATGAAAATATTAAGATGATGTGACACGGAAACCCAAATGATTTACATGGAGTAATAGTCAACTTTGTGATCGTAAATAGTTTCAATCTACATATTAAAAAGTATATCATAGAATGTGTTTGACGGTGGAACGAATTTACGATGGTATGTAAATGATATGGTAGATAATATTAAATTAGATGTAATTATTGATTGATTTTACATCTACGAATACTCGAATGACGTAATTATTAAATAAAAAACGGTTTACATGATGACTATTATTATTTTATGAATTCAGTGTTATTTATGATGACAAAAACATATATTGAATTTTTTTCATACTTATTGAATGACCCTTTTTACATCTTGTTCAAGGCCTATAAAATGTCAGAAATGGCCTGTCTAGACAAGTAGTTTTAGGCTATGTTTGACAAACTAGCTGATAAGCCAGCAGATGGAAAAAAAATCATGTTTGACAAATTAACTTATAAGAATGTAAAATAATAAAAAATTACATATTGAAAATTAATCAATTATAAAATTTTAAAATAAATTAAAAAAAAATATTTAATAATATAATATATTAATTAATACAAACAAGATGGTAAAAAAATTAAAAAAAATTAATTAAAACAATTTCAAATAAATTGTTATATATATATATATATTAAAACTAAATCTTTAATAATATAAAAATTAATATAAAAATGATGGTAGAATAATTAAAAGAATATAATACACTGATAAAAGAATTTCAAACAGATTATTATATATATATATATTATAATATTTGGATTGTTAAAATAAATTTTAGAAAAAAAATATATTATTTATGATTTTAAATAACATTACATATAATATAAATAAAAAATTGGTCAATTTCACATATCCTGATTAAATTAATATTTTTTTAAATATATCTAATATCTAAATTAAATATTTTACTAAAATTATTGAACACAATTTTATTATTTATGAAACAAAATAAGTATAAATTTAATTTTCATGTTACATAAACATTTTTATGATTTTTATATTTTTTCTTTTATTAATAAGTTATTGAATAATAACTAAAAAAATAATAATATGAAAATAACTGATATGATTAATAATTACTGTAAATAGTTGATAAATAATATCAATGTATAATTTATAATTTGTAATTTATAATTAAGTTTCAATTTATATTAATTAATATTAGTAATATTAAATATTTATTTATAATCAATCAAAATAAATAATAACTAATATTAATGACGATTATAATTGGCAAAAGTGATAATAAGCCCCTAAAATGTTACTCCAAGTAGCGTTTCAATAAGCTAACTTATGCGCATCCAAACATGTACCCTGAAAATAAGATAGATTATAAGCTAACTTATTTTATGAGTACATGTTTGGATGAACATAAACTAACATATAATATAAGTTATTGAAAAACTAGTTGGGTAGCTTATTAGGAGTTTAATGTTACTTTTTTCAATCATAACTCCGGTTAATAGTAATTGTATTTATTATTAATAAGTATTAATTATTAATTAATTTTAATTTATTAATTAATTAATTTAATTAATTATTTATGTTAATTTATAATTAATTATTAAGTAATATTTGTAACATCCGTAATTTTTGGCATGAACGAATTCAAGTTTTTCATATTCTTCATCTTTAGAATGGCTTGGCTATGTATTGGGAGTTTTGGGTTTCGGTTGGATGTCAAAATTACACAAGAGAAGCTCAAAATGCAAAAAATATGGTGTTTTGCGACTCTAGGAACTGCAACCCTTGCACCATGAGCTAAGGTCACAATTTAGATACGGTAAGGGGAGTTTCTAGACGCGGGAGACCCTTGTTTTGCTATCCTGGGTGGCTAGGTCGCATCTCAGGGTTGGACATACCCATAGGGGTTAAAGTTTGACGTTTCCTTCATTTGGTCATATCTCTCATTTCTTACCCAATTTGAACGGTTCTTTTTGCTATGGTTTTGTATTTGGAAACACTTCAAAATAGAAACAAAGATGGTTAAAGGTTATTTGATGATTTTGAAGTTCATAGAAGCTGAAGGTAAAATCACATCTCTGGTTCTCTGAATCTAGGTTTTGGTCCTTTTACTCCAACAACTCTCATTTTCTCTTGGTTCTCTTTCGTGTATGTTTTGGGAGATAAGGAGGTGTTCTTGAGGGCTTTGCATCATAAATCTAGAGGTTTAACTTAAGGATCTAAAGTCTTCACCAAAGGAAGCTCAAGATTGAGATAAAACCTAGATTTAGCCTAAATCTAGCTAGGTGAGTCCAAGTTACTTTGTGAAAACTATGTAAATATCAAAAACGTCTACTTTGATGTAATGAAATATTTTCATTGATGTTTATCATTTGTGGTCATTAATTGATAAGGTTTACATTTTTATATAAATGTTTATAACCTTGAGAAATGCTCGTAGGTGGGATTTTTGGACATTTTGATAACTAAATCATAAGTGTGGGTTGTTTTGATGATTCATCTTATAAATGGATATTGTTATGTATTAAAGCATTTTTCTGGATTTGGTTTTATAATCTGTTTGGAAAATGCATGTTATTATATATGTTGTGAGGCATTAAGGAAACGCGAAGATGTGATTCCATTTGGAAAAAGGTTCGCCTTGACCAATGATAGGTTTTTGGGTAATTATACTTTTAAAGCATGTGTTTGCATAAATGTCAATTATATGCGTTTTATTGTCTTGCTGACTTTAGTTATTAGTTAATTGAATTATTGAGCTTTTGGCTCGGTTTGACTTAAAAGAGTCTCGGAGACATTGGTTCAATTCAAATTCTTCTAGGTTGAGCTTTTGGAGTTATATGTAGTCGTGGCTTATTTATTTGGAATATTACATGCTTTGAGTGTGTAGTCATCCATTTGGTGTCATGTAATTTAGACTGTAATGCAATGGATCCTTAGATATAGGAGTCAGGTTGTTGTTTACAAATGGGATTATAATCCTTGTTTTAGACTTGGTACCTAAATAAGCGAAAGACATGGAGTTGTTGAGCTTGATATCCATGTGAGTGATAGACCTGGAGTGGTTATGCTTGGCACGTGAATAAGTGATAAACCTAGTGTGGTTGAGCTTGTAGCATCGAATAGACATGGAGTTGTTGAGCTAACTCATTAAAACTATAGACCTCGAGTGTTTGAACTTAATGAATAAACATAGATATGTGGTCTACTTTTGGATTCCTTCACATTTAATGGAATCGAGTCTCCCCCATCACCTAAAGGTGTGATTTGGGTAGTATATATTATCTATGTTCTGGTGTTGTGTTTGGGTAAGGAATGTACCCAAATTTATATTTTTTAATTAAATAATTACTTTATTCATTGGTAAAAAAAACTACTTTATTCATGTTTTGAGTGAGTATTGGGTGTTCAATTTATATTCGATTGAGTATTTTGATTTAGAGTTTTCATCACTAGATTGGTGGATTTCGGATTAGTTGTCGGACCATTCGTTGAAGATTAAAGTATATCTAACCCATAGAAAGTTCAGAAAAGTATTTGTTATCTATATAGATAAGAAAAAGAATGTTTCAGTTTATGCTCCTACTTATTATCTAGGTATACCAAGTAGTAAGACCGTGTCAATCATTAAGAGCTTGTACACATGCTTCTAGAGTTACTTGAATGATGTTTTTACACTAAATATATTTCATTTGCGAAATTATGATTTAAATCAACAGTCTTTCGTTTTACCTTTTATGAATTATGATGAAAGTTGCTTGAACTCAGTAGGCGTTAAGCCTAACTTTTTTATTTGACGGTATGTGCATTAGGCTCTTGTTGGGGTTTGGTACTAGCGACACCGTGATGAAGGGAGTGCTAGTTAGAAGCACGAGGAGGATTTAATTATTCATTGTCGTCTTTCGCAATTGGAGATAACGATAGTTATTGGGTTATAGTAACACCCGACCTTGACTTAGCCTTTATCTAAGACTTGGTCTAGTTGATTTTAAATATTAATTATTCATTAATATTACTTATTGGTTACTTAGAATTATTATTAATTTTATCAAATATTTTTATATTATTATTATTATTAAATATAATAATTTTAAAAATATTTTTATAAATTACATAAAAATCAAAGTTATATGTTTCTTTTGTTTCAAAAATATCAAACCTCTGATGTATATTTTAATAAAAATATTAGGTTTAGAAGATACGTTTTTGTAATAGTTATTTGAAATCATTATTTAATGGAGATAAAGTTTTGAAAATTGTATTTAGTTATAGAAATCCAATTTTTTTAACATTATATATAAAATAACAATAAATTAAATTGAAAACTATTAATCATCATATTCTATTATTTAATTTTTTGTTTAACATCTGGTTTGTATTATCGGCTACTACTTAGTTTATCAGTTATTTGCCCAACATAGCCTTAAACTTTGGAACATATACAAAATTTAAATCAACAATTAACAATACTATAAATGAACAATCAATTAACTCTTTATGTATTCAATTTTTCAATATATTTAATTAATTTTTATTTAAAGACTTAAAATAATACAAAGAATCTCTTTGGATTTTATTAGATACTTTAAAAAAAATTGTGTCTCTTTTAGTTACTAATTTCTACTATTATATACTAAAAGATTAGGGCCTTTATTTCTTATGCGTCATGGTACGGACGGCCGAGTTCAAATGAAATATATATAATTTATAGTTTCTTTTAAAGGATTATATAATTTATAGTTAAAGTATAAAAGTTGAAGACAAACATTTGAATATAAAATTTCAAGAGAGAGTTTTGTATATAACACATTACAATTTTTGAGGTTTTCATTAAACTACAATCTTTAAATTTTTTAAGTCAATAACCCATATCTATATTTTTTTCTTTCTATAAACTCCTTTTGCAAAAATTTGAATACATCCCAATTAATTCATAATTCATCGAAATTATTTCGAATATTTTTGTAAAACAATTTTAGCTTCTCAAAATGATAAATGGTATCCCCGCTACAAAACAAATGACATTCATCATAAAAACTATCCAGACACATTTTCATCGGTGATTAACTACGGATCATCCAAAAAATACCAATGGTTCGGTAAATCTCATGTTCTTCGAGAAAATGCCAACGGATCATCCAGAGAATCTCTGAGTAATCTATCACTAATTTGAATTATCCACCAGCTTTTGTGACGGTTTTGTAAGAAATCACCTTTAGCGACAAATTTCCCAGATAAAGACCCGTAGACAAAAGTCTTTCATTTAGTAGTGCCGCAGCCAAATTTTTTTTATCCGGTTTGCACATTATACAAGGTAAAGTTAGTTGATTGGAAATGAGAGTATTTTTCTCGCATCCATTCTTCATACGATTGTCAGAACAAAAATCTTTTGTCCATTTTTCGGAGTCTCAAAGTAGCGTGGAAACACCCAAAGACTATAAGATTTACTCGTTCCTTGTATTGATGAAATTAGATGTAGCAACTTTTACTTATTTATTTTGAAAGTAAGTCAATTTTATTTTATTTTATCTTCGACATGTGAAATTAATTAACTTTTTATTCCAAATTGATCAAAAATACAACACCCGGAATTTTTGTACTCAAGATATTAATAAACCTTGTATTTTAATGTTCCCATAAGTAGCTATTTGGAGTGTTTCAAGTATGTATTTTTGGGTGGAAATGAATCGGAGGAAAAGAACGAAAAACGGAGACGAAAACGCATTCGGTACAGGTTTGGCTATTGTGACCGGCTACTGTGCCATGGCACAATCGCCAAAGAGGAAAATTCAGCATATCAAATCGGAAGGCGTGGTATAACACGAACGATTATGACAGGCGACTCTGCCTTGTCACAATCGCAGTGTCACAATAGCCGAAGAAGAAAAAATGCGGAAAAGGGAAGGGAGCTCGCGGTACTTCACGGGCGATTGTGACAGGCGACCTTGCCATGTCACAGTCGCCGGGCACAGTCGTCCGGATCCTCTAGAAGCTCCATTTAGGTGCGATTTTCAGCTCAGTTCTCATTTTTATCAGATATCAAACACAACTTCGAGAGCTCAGCATTGAAGACGATTTTTAGGGTTTCACTTCTTCCACCTACCTCATTCAAACACATTTTTTACTCCATTAAAGTGGAAGATCCAAGTCAAGCTTTAGGATTTAAAGCTTCAAGTGTGGTGTTATTCATCATTCTCATCAAAGCTTCACCTACTTCATCTTCTTTACCCTTTTAGGAGATTTTCTAGAGTTTTCCAAACCATAGCTAGTGAGTTCATTTCTAACCCCTTTCTAACTTAATACTTGCATTAAATATTGTTTTACTTCATTTAAAATCTACGATTTCGTTATTTAAGCATTTGGTTGAGTTTGAAGATTTTAGGTCAAAATGAGGATTTTGGGGATTTTGATCTTGGTTATGAGATAAGTAATTTAAATGGTTTTATCTTACTTGAAAATGTCTTTAGATGAGAAAATATTTGATTATGGAACTAAAACTATTTGACCTAATTTTCGGTAAAGTTCATATTTCAAAGGGAAACATTTATATAAAGGTTTTCGGTAAATGGAAAACTATCACTATGTCTCGCTTGATGTAGTTGATTTATAGACTAGTATGTAATGGATCCATAGGCATTTAGTTAGTTTATTTCGGGATTGTTGTCCCCTTTATATATGCGTTTGAGTTATCGGAGGCTTTATATATTATTATATTAATTGGTCGTTACCAATTGCCATTGACTCTTACGTACGTGCCGAATTAGGGTCATCAGAGGCTTTAGATGTTATTACATTAATTGGTTGTCACCAATTGCCATTGATTCCTTTCACGGACTTTCAGTGGAATCATCAGAGGCTTTAGATGTTGTTACATTAATTGGTTGCCACCAATTGCCATTGGTTCCTTTGTTAAGCCAACATCGAGTTGTGACATACTTTTGTATCTGTCACCAAAGATGGTATGATCGCGTATCCCCCAGTTACTTTTAAAAGATCCTTGCTCACCAAGAGTAAGTTATCAAGTCAAGTTAAATGGGATAATGTATATTGTACCTTTATTTAAAATGTTTTACTACTTTATCCATTTAACTGGTTGTTCTCACTAGGCATAAACCTAACACTTGATTTTAATCGTTGATTAGCGGTTAATGGGGCTTCTTAGGAATGAGCGGAGTGGCGTTCCAGTGAAGGCACTGTTTTTGAGATTACACCTTAGAGTGTAATTATTGGAGATTATAGAACAATTATTTTGAGGATATTAGTAACACCGAATATAATCTATATTCTGATTTGTATAGATTAATAGGTTGTTATTTAGTATCACTGTCTTGATGTAACCTCCTATACTTTTGCCCCATCTATTGGGTGATTTTATATATTTCCGCATTTACATTTCGGTTTAATTTCGTTCAAATTTTTAGGGTGTTACAAAAAGGATCTAAAGCATGTTAAAATGTATTCAAATGAAGAAGTCGTGTCCAAATTAGGAGTGTAAATGAGACAAAACAATTCGGTAAGTTATTCGAGATCGACTCGGTTAAAATTCGATCAATTAACTTGAACTCGAGTTGGACTCGAAATCTCGATCAAACACTCGACTCAAACCGAAGTTCGAGTTCACTTACTAATGAATCGAGTCGAGCTACCTGATATTCAAGTCAAAAAGCTCGTGAGATACTCGATTGTTTTTATATATAATACTTCTATAATATAATTTATAAAATATAATACAAACACTTATTAATAAACTTATCAATAAAAGAAAATGTCATATATTTTTAGATATTTGAACAAAATGGTACATTATCAATCAGTTACTTTTTTTTATATATACTAAAATCATAATTCAAAAGGGCAAAAAGACTATTGAATTGTTGGTAAAGTTGTTCCATATAAAAAGAAGTGTTGGTGAAGTTGTTCATGTGTTGGTGATGTTTCCTAAAGTTGGAAGATAACGTTTTTTTCATCTAAAACTTTGACAATTATCTGTTAGATTTGGGTGAATTTCAATATCACAGTATGATGAAAAGAACTTACCGTTGAGTAGATCTAGACGAGGTAGATTCAATGATGGTGATTGTGACGGCTGATTATGTGAAGGAGTATTCTCCATATTAATTTGATGTTGTTGGTCGACGGGAATCAACGTAACTGAATCAAGGTTCCCATTTGGCACATTCATCATTTTAGCTTGCTTGCGGTCAGAACAAGAAATGTATATGGTAATACCGTAAAACACGAAGATAGCTAGCGAAAATCAATTTGTGTATTAGTGAATGAAGAATTGAGGACTTATATAGAAATTGAAGATCTAACACTTGTAAATATAACATTTCATTAGGGAGACTTTAGAAGAGATATGGTAAACGTCTTTTGTCTTATACCTCTCCTAAGAAGAATATATTTTTATTTTAAATTATATAAGATTTCTAAAACATTCTTAGAATTTTGAAAGACGTTGAAGCTAAATTCAAAACAGTTTAGTCTTTGGTCTTTGTCTTATATCTTTCGCGTTAAAAAAGTAACATTTTTTTTTATTATAAATGGTTTAAAATATATAATATTTTGGTTTTTGGATGCTGGAGATGATGACACCCCTAATACTTGTTAAAGGCACCTCTAAGCCTAGAATAATAATTTGATTTTTTTTGTTATTTTGTCTTTTCTTTTTTGTTAATTAAATATATGTATTACTCCTTCACATAGTATATTTTAATTTATACTAATTAATTTTTTTTATTTTTATCTCTTTTATTACTTTCAATTAATATAAATTATTAATTTTTTTTCTATTTTCTCGTTTTCATTTTTAATTGATATAGATTATTAGTTAATATCTTTTCCCATTTTCTCGTCTATATCTTTTTTCAATTTTAATAGAAATATATTTACATATATAAATATTTAATTCTTATTTTTAAATAAAATAATAAATAAAAATAAAGATCATAATTATATAGAAAATAATACATTAATATATACTAGAAGGATACTCGTGCAATGCATATGTCTCAGTTTTAAGTTTCATTTTAATTTTTGTCTCTATCGATGTTCTAATAGTTTTATATGATTTTAAGGAAACGATTTTATTGTTTCATTTAAAAGTTCTTTTTTTATGTAATTTCTGTAATTCAAATTTTTTTACCTTAACTAAATTTAGGTTTAATAACGAATATAACTTTTTATATAGATGATAATTAAGTGTTCTGTTAGAACTCAATGATTATTTTAATTATATTTTAGATTTTTTATATTTAAAATTAGATGTTTATCTTGTATTTGATCAGAAATGAAGCTTTAATAAGTTGTACTTACGCATAATTTATTTGTAATCCTGAAAATTAAGTAATTAGCATTAAATAGCAGTATCTAAAGCTTAGAAAATTGTTTTTAAGAGTTTTTGGCCAAATGTTTTATAATATAGTATATATATATATATGTATCGTATAAATATAAGAATCTAATTACATATAAATAATATGTAGACAAGTATATATAATAGTATGTAAATAAAAAAATATAAAAAAATATAATAATGATACTAAAATCGTAACATATAAAAAATATTAAAATTATAATATTAAGTGAATAAATAATATTAGAATCTTAATGATATTAGTTATGTACCTGTGCAATGCGACAGGAGGTTAAGAATTATAATAGGCCTTCAATTTGTGGTGTAAAGTCCAATTTGAGGATCATAAAATGTTCTCTGATCATAAAAATCATCTGCAAAATTAGTTTGTTTATGACGATGTTAACAATTGACCTAGGATGTAATTAGCTGACAAAAACAATAGCGTTGATTATATGGAAAGCAAAACCTGAGGTAACTGAAATCACTGTCTTCTCTTTACATCATCATTCTCTAGAGCTACCCGAGTAACTCTTATCAAATCACATTATTTTATCGGATGAATATGCCAATGACAAAAAATCTTACCAGGTAACAACGAAAGCAAGGTTTAAGATTCTTACCCCATAAATGAGTGTGACAACTTTTACCACGATTAGTACTTACAGGATATATTATTGCATACGATACCATTTCAATGGACTAAAATGTTACAGGGTAAGCGTTTGATAAATGGCCCTAAGACGGCCAGTAATACAATCTAGAAACATGAATAAATTAAGAAACCATGTCCATAGGCTCATTTGTGAGTGGTTTCCATTTAAATTCTCATTTACAATTTGAAATAGGTGATATCATTTGACATGAGGATGGCATTTAAAGCTTTCAACTACATCTTAACAACTTCTATCATTTTGAATATGCACAACAATTTTCGTGTCCTATCACAAGCAAAAAGTGATAAAGAGATGGCTTTCAACATTTAGAATTCGCTAATACTTCAGGTGTGTTCGTTGACTATCTATAATAAAATAAAATTAGCATATGGCTTAAAAATGAATTCACATACATATAAAAACATGGCCTAAGCAAGCATCCAACTGTGCAATGTTTGATGTTCTATTTCTCGATCAATTGCTTGAATATAACATCTTCAATAATCATATCAACTATCAAGAAATGAACACTCATATATGACAAATAACACATACCAACTTGCAGGTTTTAAGATCTAATAACAATGTTAGAAACTTCAGAAACATTTCACAGAATTCTAAACGATAAAACAAATGCCTAACACTTCTCTTAGTTCCCACGACAGTTAGCATCGATTTGCCAGATTTTTCTTTCAAGAAATAGTAGACCACCCTTCTTGCCCCTTTCCTTTGAACCAAATTCCTCTTTCCATTCCACAAACATTGACCACTTGCAGCCACGTAAACTAACCTCCCCGTTATGGATCTTTGAGACAATCTTGAAAACAAAAGCATATGTTGTATGAAACATGGTAGCCAAATAAAGAAGAACAAACAACACAAATGACCACCGTAGCAAAATAAATAGGAACAAACAATACATACATTTGAAACCATGTAGCCAAACAACTAAAACCATATTTAATTCAACAAATATCCATATCTCATTTTAATTGGTAGAATACTAAAAAGCCAAGAAATCCTATTGATTGTTACCTAACATTGTTTAACAAGTAGTCATATAGATTAAGATCTTTAGTGCTAAAACACCTTAAATGATTAAAAACCTAATGTCATCAAATAGTAAAAAAGTTGGAGTAAGGGGCTGTTTACCAACACTTACTTACCCACGTAAGTGTTTACCGACAAAATTCAACGTCATCACTTGCTTACCAGGTAAGATTTTAGTCTAGCAAAATGATATCGTATGTAACAATTAACCCAGTAAGCATTGTAAGACTTACTGGGTAAGACTCCCGATCAACACCAAACGAACACATTGACTGCCATCTCCTTGATTTGAAATGGTCCCACCCTTGATCCAAAATGTTGTTTGTCGAGGAAAAGAATCAACAGGAATGGAAAAGTCAAAAACTAAAATCAAAGAAAAATGGCACAATTACATTTCACCATTAAATAACAAAATTACCAAAAAGCATCATATTTCAAAACAAAGCCCTAGAGGATCAATTAATGGAACTATAAAGAATCCCCAAACAGAAAACTGCAAAAAATATGAGTTCAACAGATCAAACCTGGGATTAGGGTTTAACAGAAAGCTCTTAAAACTATGAATCTAAGAATCGAGCAAAGATGAGAAATTGAGTGAAAAATTCGAGATCAAACCTGGGATTAGAAGTACTCGAGGAGTCAAATCCAATAATCGATCAAACATAGAGATGAGAAATTGAGTGGAAAGTTCGAGATCAAGCCTAAGATTAGAACTACTCGTGGATATGGAGAATTCGAGATCAAGCCTAAGATTAGAACTACTCGTGGATATGGAGAATTCGAGATCAAACCTGAGATTACAACTACTCGTGGAGACAGATAATTCGATCAAACCTGGAGTCTTGGAGATGGAGAAATCGAGAGGAGAAGTCTGGTTTCGTGGTGGGGGTGAGGAGTAGATGTTTTGTCGTCTTCAGAGTTGAAGGTATTGAAAGAGAGATGTATGGTTGGAGTGATGAACCGTTTCTGGGAAAATAATTTGTGAAGGGTTATCTTGGGAAAGGGAACAGTCACCGTGGGGGAAATTGGATAGAAAGAGAATATGCATCAAAATGTTGTACTCCATGTTATAGAGGTTGTATTTAGGATTTTAAGACTTTTATCAAATTTCATTTATAAGGTAGTACAGATATAGATAAACTAATATATAAAAAAGACATAAATATAAGAATCTAATAATATATAAAATAAAACAAAAATAATAAAACATATGTATTTCTAATATAAATATATAAAATATATTTTTTAAATAAACAAAATTAATAAAATATGGGGAGTGCTAATTCATTGTCTTGGAAATTGAAAAACCATTAAAGCAACATGTCAATCAAATATTAATAATTAATTATACAATATATTATATTTTTGTTATGAAAAAATATATAAGGAATGGATGTCAATTCCTTTATTATTGATAAATATATGTATTATATTTCTTGGAAACTAATTATTTATAACTATAAATATGTATTATATATGGAATAAGGACACAAGCTTTTGGCTCTCATCTCTCTATTACTCTTAATCTGGATTTCTTCTTCCTTTTATCATCTCTCTCTCAATCCCTCTTATTGTTATATTCATAACACTTATCAGCATGAGACTCTTGACGAAGGAAGAAAAACTAGGCGACACCAAGGAGAAACAAACAACGAAGCAAGAATTCAAGAACGCTCAAAAGTTCAAACTCCTAGGGTTTCATCTTCAAAGGTTAGTTTTAATTTTGCCCCACAATCTATTTTTTTCCTTCAATTTGATTCTATTCTATTCTTCTTACGAGATAATCACAAAAGGATAAAACCACGTTTAGGTTTATTATTTCTACATTGATCAAATATAAAAATCTAACTTTGAAGAACAAAGCAATTAACTTTATAAATAAAGGGTTGCAACTTTAAGCATAAAAGTTTGATATTTTAAGTCCATAGAATTTTTTTTAAACTAGTTTTACAATCGTTTGTATCGTTTTGAAAAAAAATCGAAACTTTAAATTCCCAATTCATGTATTCAATTCAAAATAAAATATTTACGGATTCAAATTTTCTTTTCAACAATTGAATCATTATGAAGCCATGAAAAAAATTAAACCATTATCCCTGACCCCAAAACGATTGACTTATCATATTCGTCATACTTATTTGCCACCCAAAATGACAATGCTATAAACATCAAATCGTTCAACGTTTAGAATGATTGTTCGAGGCAATGCAAGTTTTGAATTATAAGAAAAGGATTTACTCCTTATCTGTTGTACTAATGAATTATTTTTTAATTTAGTCGCTCTTTCCAAATTTGAGAGTGTTACAAGTTGGTATCATAACATAAGTTTGAGAGATTTAAGTATTGATTTCGGATGCCTAGACTCAAACTAGCGTATTCCTAAGTGATCGAATGTGAGGTTTTACGATTAGGCATTTTAAGATAGGATGTTTTGAGGTCAATAAATGCACTAGAATCAAGAATCACGATGACGGTAACAAGGATCCACATGTAAGGTAAATTTATATTTTCATTTGGCTAGTGTTAATATGAATTTACCGTTACGTGTGTCTGCTTGAGTCACCTAATTGTGATGATCGATGGGGTAGTGAATGAGCTCTCATAGTCAACAAATTGTGATAATCGATAGAGTAGTGAATGAGCTCTATATGAACCATAGGCTTGTTGAATCATCATTATTTTCGGGAGGAAATTTGTAAATCAATGGATCTAGTTGTGGATAGTGGTCTTAAGATATGAAGCTTTCCAATGTCAGTCTTGTGGTTGGTAGTCTTGGTGAGCGTGGTTTTAAGATTTCGGATTCCAACCCGATGCATGCACGATATTTATTTTAAAAAATAAATTGCTAAGTTATTTCGTGATTTTCAAAAGAATTTTTACCTGTCAGGTTAATATTTTGGAAAATATTTTGGGCACACACAAGAGTGTATCCGTGTCTTGAAAATTCCTAAATTGTTTTAGTTGTATTGGAATTGCATACAAGTTTACTAAGGACTTATTTCATATCGTTTTGCTAAAATCATAAATTTTGAAGTACATATCTTAAGAGACTTTGAAATTGAAACTAACATGAATTGTTTTGTTTATTTCCCGGGAAACGTGCCACTAACGCTTCTATGGATTTGGAGAAATTATTTGGTGTATGTAAATTTTGGATCGAGTTTGAAATGCATGAAACTACCGTACCTCCTACGGTTGTTTACATGTTTCATTGCAATTTTGGGTGTGTAATGTTCATGACTCAATTATGAGATTTTAGAGTTTTATGAATTTACTTTATTGTCAGTGTTGCGTATAAGGGATTATGAAGAATTTTATTTCGCATTATTTTATTTTACATGAGGATTTTGATGGGATCCAATTATAAAGTGTCATTCGATATGATGTTATTTTTTTATGGGAACAGTTTGTTGTATAGAGATTACATTCATTCTAACTGTTGCTTTCTTTATTTTATGTAGCAACATTTTAAAGAGATGCAAGCATATTGTTATTTCATTTAGATTTGGATTTGATTTAAAATAATTTCATGATGTAACCATGCGCATACACATATCGGTTTACCAAGTTTTGAGAAAATAAATTGATACATATGATCCTTAGTGGGAAAATTTACTCCATGACGTTTTATGGCTAAAAGAAAGATCTTTAGAAAATTTGGTACAAACATTTTGTTGCACACTATGTTAGTGCGTGAATTTATCTTACATACATGACATCAATAAATGTGTGTCAAGAATATAGAGGTCCATTTTAAAAATCTTACAAATTGTATCCTCATTATTATTGTCATTAGTTTAAATAATGATTGTTTATGCCAAAAACTGGTTTAATAAAATCAACTTAAGGTCGATGTGGAGCTTATCCGAATAAAGAAAGAATTCGACGACAAACACAGTGAAGATATTGTTGGGTTTTATAAGAATTTGTAACCGTTTAAATGCAACGGAAAAATAAAATCTTTGGTTACAAACTAGAAAACTTTTCTAAAGCATAAAAACCCAATTGGATCCAATGAGACATTTAATTAAATTGATAACACACCATAGGGTGTTTAGAAATGTACCTTTCATGATTGACGTGGTTGAACGGAGCACTTAGAAATCAAGGTAGATTTCTTCTAGCGGTATCCACACACGAACACGTGTAGTTCCACCGGGTGCTAGCCCAAAAGTACCCTAATTCTCATATGTGAATAAATGAGAATAGAAATCCATAAACTGGTTTGGTCTATCACCCTATTTATACTGACGGGTAACTCAGATAGACCACAACTCAATAAAGTATTAATGTTTATCTATAAATATTTATATAATTATCTAAAACATCAACAATTATACATATTTATAGATAACCTCCTATGATTATCATAATTACACTTTAACACATATTTTATAATTATTTTACAAGAATAACTATTTAACTGTAAAAGCACAATCGAAACGCAAGTTATGCCGTTAGTAAAATAAACACCTAATGATTCATTCGATGATCGTGAGATAAGTGTGACGACGCTCGATTATGGCATTGGTCGATCATTTGTGTCTTTTGTCGTATGATAGGAGCTTGGTCGTACGATATAATCATCTTTAGACTCGACGCTTGATCCTGAAACCATAAGTCGTTAGTTCCTTATGTCTTGGTACTGATGGTCGTGTGATTTCGCTCGATGATC
Source organism: Silybum marianum (assembly GCA_036898165.1). Classification (NCBI taxonomy): domain Eukaryota; kingdom Viridiplantae; phylum Streptophyta; class Magnoliopsida; order Asterales; family Asteraceae; genus Silybum; species Silybum marianum. The sequence continues at coordinate 25,173,067 of CM072543.1, forward strand.
GTTAATCGAAGATTTTGGTCCAAACAGTTTGCCCCAAATTTAAAATAAAAGCGGCAAAGTTTGAATTTTAAATTTAAACGCTGAAAAGGTAACTAAATCGTTTAAACGGGAACCGAATCAGATGAGATTCAATTGGAGCCAAGTGCGGGTGGTCATGACGTCACACACGACGTGGGCGCGTGTATCAGGCGCGCCAGTTGTAGATGACAGGTGTCATCAATCCTGCGGCTGCATGCGAAAAGGCAATAGGCAGGTGTCGACAGGGGGTTTGATGAGGGTTTCGAACGGTTTTTTTGAAACCGTATAAATACCCGCCGATTACCATTTGTTTCCCTTTTTTACGCTTTGTTTAGCTTTTGAGAGAGATTCTTCAAAATCCTTGCCAAAACCTGCAAAAACCATCCCGAAATTGATTCGAGGTTAGAGCTTTATAAGGTACGATCCCTTCTTATGTTTTTTGTATGTGTTTTAAGTCCAAAGCCCGTAAGTGTAGAAAACATTGGGAGGCTAGTGTATTCTAGACGACAGAGGTTCGAGATATAGATATGAGGGATTCCATATACCCTGAGAGCACAATACAGTCAGACGAGACTCTGGATGCATTTAGGTCGTTGACGGGTATAACGTAGGACGTACGTCAATACCTTCCTTCGGCAATTAGGCCGATAAATACCTCGAATGGGCACTTCATCCTGTATGAATACCCATTCAAGATTTGTTAAATGGCCACTCGATGGTCTAGCGAAAGCGTTTCTTCAAACGTTTGAGCTATGTGTGGGGTAACTGATGCCCCAATTCTGGAGGATCATAAGCACGATCGAACGTTTGACGGTTGACTAGGAGTCGACGTTTAACGTTAACGACCTCTTGACCACTTACGACATCAAGATCGAGGCTACCTATCACTGTAGCCTCAATAGCAAAAGTAAACGTGATTGTGTCTTGGTTACGGGTACTATAGTTAACGACCAACGGAAGACGCGATACGTCCTTGGTCGAGTGGTTGATCTTGAGGACGACGCACAATGGATGGTCTCTGGATGGGTCACCAGAGGTCAGTCGTCTAGTTTTAGGTTTCATTTATGTTTTTAAATACTTGTCGTATGTTTTCTAACGATTTGTTTATTTGTCGCAGATATCAACTTTGACTGGTTCGCCCTCTTCCCGATTCAAACGAGAAGATCGAATGTTTTCTGGTGGTTGGCAATCGCGACTTCCGTCCGATCATTTATCTAGACGAGGAAGACGACGAGGTAACAATTGTTGGAGATCGTGGGGCACCATTTGTCGTCGACCACGACAGTGAAGGAGAGGAGGAGGAAGAAGAAAGAGAAAAAGAAGTCGACTCCGAAATGTCTGGTAAGTCGTTTCATCTCCTGTCCACCTATCGTTATTTCCTTTAATTTTTGGTCCTCTGACGTGCGTTTTTTACGTCTACAGGATAGTCCCTTGGTCGGGTGTCTGATGCCCCTATTTAGGGCATACCTGCGGGTACGTTTGTCGATCGATCCACATCTGGGGGATCGACTGAGAAGGTTGTGCAATCTTTATCGCACGACATCCCCCCTATTACTGCTGTCGCTATTGCCGTTCCTTCTATATCGAAGAAGGCCATGCTCTTTCAGAAGGGCATGACGATGTAAAGGCCAACGGTGACGGTCGAGGGCAGCCAAAAGAAGAAACCGCGCTTCATCCTGAGGGAACCATCAACCCGCTCCAGTGGTTCTCAGAGAACCATTGAGACCAAGAAGATGAAGACACCTTTGCAAGGTTTGCAAGGTGTAATAAATGCCAGCCCAGTGCACGTAGCTCCTCCATCCCCTTCGCCGGCCAGAAAATCCTCTGCGTCGACCGCTGATAGGAGAAAGTCCCCCACGACAGGGGAATCCCACGTCGAAGTCCCACCAGACTTCCTGGCGTCGGGGACGTTGTGGAAGAGATAGCATGTCTTTTCTGTCTTCAAGGGTTTCAACGTCCTTGGGGATAGGTATGCCCAACATCGCATGGGGGAGCTCGAGGCAGTTCCGGTTGAGCACCTCTTTAAGGTATGTCGATCAATCTATTAGAGTTTCTTTAGTTTGTACTTTGTCGTTCGATTTCTAACGTTCTTTTGTCTTTCAGGCTTTCCAGACCGCTCTTACCTTTCATACCAAGGTAGAGCAAGCAGAAAGGCTCGTCCCTACCGCACTGGCGAGGGAAGAAGCAACCCTAGCTAAGGAGAAAGAGGTCTTGGCGAAGAACAAGGAGCTTGTCGTCTGTCTGGAGGACGCCTGAAGCGAGCTTGAGGCCGAGAAGCGGGCTAAGGATGAACTCCGAAGTCGTCTCAAAGAAGCCCTGAGTCGTGTGACAGCGGCGGAGGAGGTGGCTGCCTCAACTAAGGATTCCTTAGCCGTGAATGAAAAAGAGGTTAAAGACCTTAAGTTGAAGGTCGAGGGGGTTGAAGCTGAGAATGTCAAGCTTCATGAGCGCTGGAGATCATCGAGTGGACTACTCGAGACCGTGTTAAGGCGGTGATCGCACATCATCATATCCAAGGTAAGGATCCAATGAAGGATGCTCAGAAGACGTTGGATGCTTATTTCAGCGTTTATTCGGGGATTCAGAGTTTCTCATGATGATGATGCAGAGGACGTCGATGTAACCCACCAGTTACGAAAAAACACATTTAACGATTTAAAACTCCAATTAATCAATTTTTAACTTCCAAAGTACGGAATATTAATTAATTTTTAAACCAACCTCGGAAATGTCCGTTTTAGGTTTTCGTGCTAAACCTGTTTTCGACCCCAAAAAAAAATTCCGGAAATTTAAACCAAACAACGAAAACTAAATACGAACCAAAATAATAACTATTACAAAATGATCGGGGGACATATCTACCCGAATACTATTATATATACAAAATACGCCAAAACATAACTACATATACCAAAAGTGCGATTCGACGTCTCGACCTTAACCCGAATCACATCAACTTGTTTTTCACTTTATAAACGTCACCTAACTTTCCTGTAGAAAATGTTAAATAATCCACGGGTAAGCGATTGCTTAGTGAGCTAAATAAATTAACATGGTTATATGGTGATTATATACATTAAAGGAAAACGGAACTTCAATCAATTATAAGAAGTCGATATAACGTAAAGAAAACAAGCAAGCATACCGAACCCGAGACATGTGAGTTATCAAATAAACCGACCAAATATCCAAGAACCAAACATTGATTGACTGAATATCAACATAAGAGCATAATCCAAGTGAGTTAAGGGCATAATAAACGACTAGTACATAATAAACAAGAATCATATATCTCGTATCATGTGCGTTGAATGTATCCATGGTAAACATCCAAAATATCCATATCTCTTACAACGTACATAACCATATAAGAACAATCAAGATATTAAGAGTCAATGCACCAGCCTGCACTTCTCCTTCCGGTTACGTGCCAACATGCCCACCTTCTACCCACTCTGTAATGAGTACGACAAACCAGTATGCCTCACCCATCCTCCGTCTCCTTGGGGCTTTCGACAAACACCGATCTTCCGGAATACCACACAAAGTAGTACCCATACTCACGTTATTCCAAGAGGCCAATAAAACATATACAAACGAATTACGGATCTGGGAAATGACCGACATTACGGAACATCGCACGAAACAAGAACCGACACCGAAGGAACATACAAATGCCAAACCAAGACCAAAAGATTTATATTCGGGTATAATACAAGAAAACACATATATATATACAAGCACGTATATAAACAAGTAATATATTTAACTCACAGTGCTATCGGTAGTCAACCGGAAGTCAATTCGGAGGCTATGTACCAAATATAACCAACAAGTCCCAAATGATCCCTGGACTGAGTTCAACAAGTATCATGAGCTTTGGACAACAATAACTCAAGATAGTACCTTAATTAGTTAACTCCTTACTTGTATTATCCATTACAGCTCTCTGTTTCTCCCCTGTTTTACCCCACTGAAACTCAAAATCACCTAATGACTTCTAAATATGAAATATAGTAGACTCTCAATTATTTTATATGGAACCGACCTAATATTTTTAGGATTTCTCTTTGATTTTATATGAATTTTGCAACACAACAGCTACATGCTGTCAAAATTCAGTTTGACAATACTGTACAAAGTGCACTTTTTACATATCTTAAAGTTGTAACTAGATCATGGTACCAGAAGATGAAATAAACTAGAAATTCATACCTTTAAAATGCCTCTGGATTCACCCTTATACGATTTTTCTATGATTTTATGCAATTTTCCTAAAACAGGGTGAAAACATTGACTTTCAAATCTCAAAATAGTCATTTGTAACATTTCAAGCTCAATTCTATACCATATTGTACCAAATCCAAAAGTTTATCATAAAATAGCATAATCTTCATAAAAACTCCAGAAATCTGAGCTCTTTTCATCAAAATCATCACTTTGACATCTTTGAATTTGAAAAGTCAAACATTCATACTTTCATCCAACAATTTCAACTAATTATTGTAATTTTATCCATCATTTTGGCTAATTAACAAAATATATATCTTAATCTACTCAAAATACCAAGGTATTATCAATTTCCCATCAAACCCTAACCCTAATTTCCATCAAATGATGCAACACATGAACAAGACAAAGTTAAGAGCTTATACCTTCGATTTCTTGTTTGATTCTCCAAGAATGATGTTAAATCATCTTCTATGTGTGTGAAATCACACCTCAAAAACCTCTGAAGTTTGTAGAAGTGAAATGGGGTTAAAATGAGGCAAAAATGGAGTTTTCTTTAGTTAAAGTTGTAATTACCCGGTTTGGATCGGGTTTGACCCAACTGGGTTGACCCATTTGACCATCAAACACTAAAAAACATCATAATTTTTTGCTCGGACCTCCGTTTTCGATGAGGTTTTCGCCTACGTGTTCTTAACAAGATAATCTATCAATTTCAACAAAAATATTCCAGAAAAGATCCCCCAATAAATGCAGTTTTACATATTTGTAAGTGTTAAGCTTTTCTTTGCAATTTTATCGTTTTTGATTTTGAGCTTGGAACCCCGTAAAACTTTTCCGACACCTCCAACAACTCCTAATAGGTCCAAAACTTAGTTCCAAAGCTTAACATTCCATCAAACACCTACCGTTTGAGTGTTGTGCACGTAGTTTACCGAAATAGCAACGTATTTTGTAAAACTTGCATAAAATGAAATTTGCGCGACTATTTCGACTTCCATTACTTCTAACACTTTATATTAACTTATTCAAAGGTGTTCCAACCTTTACATCGCCATTTAGCCCATTCGTTCAAGTTTTAGGTAGATTTTTCCCATTTAGGCACTCTAGTTACCTACCCAATTTCCATTTAGACAATGTACTTTGTAATGTGAATCTTCACATCATCTAATTAAGTCATTTGTAAGGTGTTAGCACCAATCTTACCTCTTACATCTCATTCCAACTATGGGTTCAACTTATGGCTCAATAGCACACTACACATTTAAGTTCTTTTTTTATACACAATTAACACATAAAACATGTTTAACAAATAATACATATTTAGAATCACTAGCTAAGCATATTTAGGAGGGTGGATGTTACAAATACCTCCTCCTTTTGAAGATTCCGTCCTCGGAATCATCGTTGCTCGAACAGGGTCGGGTACTTCGCCATCATCTCTTCTTTATTCTCCCAAGTCCAATTTGGCCCACGGTGATGTTTCCACTTAACCAACCCCAGTTTCACAACCTTGTTGCGTAGATTCACCATTCTTTCAGTTAAGATAGCCTCGGGTTCTTCAATGTATCTCAGTTTCTCGTCTACCTTGACTTCGGTTAATGGAATCACCTCCTCGTGTTTACCGAGACATTTCCTTAAATAACCAACATTAAAAACATCATGGACACTTGTGAGTTATTCTGGCAACTCAAGTCGATATGCTTGCTTTCCAACACATTCCAATATCTTGAATGGCCCAATGAAACGAGGGCTAAGTTTACCCGACTTTCTGAATCGGAGTACATCACGCCATGGAGAAACCTTCAGCATTACTAAATCCCCTACTGAGAACTCGATTGGTCTTCGACGGCGATCTGCATAAGATTTTTGTCGATCCTGAGCAGCTTTCATTCTTTCCCGTATAACTTGAATCTTGTCATGGCTGATCTGTACTAATTTAGGACCGGCAAACATCTTTTCTCCTGTTTCCCGCCAACATAGAGGTGTACGGCACTTACGTCCATACAAAGCCTCAAATGGTGCCATTCCAATCGTCGAATGATAGTTATTATTGTAAGAGAGCTCCACAAGAGGTAAATGAGTATCCCAGCTCGCACCAAACTCAATAGCACAAGCACGCAACATATCCTCTAGAGTTTGTATTGTGCGTTCTGATTGACCGTCGGTTTGTGGATGATAAGCGGTGTTGAGTGCAATCCGCGTTCCCAATTCATGTTGTAGACCGGTCCAGAATTTGGAAGTGAATCGAGAGTGACGGTCAGAGATAATCTTCAGAGGTACACCGTGACGGGAAATGATTTCATCGATATACAACTGTGCCCATCGATCCATAGAATAAGATTCCCAAACGGGAAGAAAATGAGCACTCTTAGTCAATCGATACACAATAACCCAGATGATGTCATCTCATTCCAATCTTACCTCTTACATCTCATTCCAACTTACCTCTTACCTCTTAGCACCAATCTTACCTCTTCAGAAAGAAAGCAAGTCATTTTAGTCTGTAATCTTGTAAAAAAGGGTCAGACGGCCCTGAGAAGCACTCCGGTAACGGATCCTTTTGCAGGTGAAGGGGCTGAGGGAGTTAGTATGCCTGTTGGCTTAAAGCAGCTTGTTTAGCGGAACCCTCCTCTTCTCAAAGGGTATTTTTTTTATAGATTCTGCTCCGCCTGCTTTTACTCACTTTTTTATGGTTTTTCCTGATCCGGACACTGACTTTAGTTGATCGAGAGCTTTGTTCAGTTGCCAACTAGGCTTAACGAAGTTCAAATCACTTTATAGTTGGCAATACAATAGATGCGGAAAGCTTCACTTCTTTCACTGAATGAAGACCAAGGAAAGAACTTCAAATGTTTAACCTTTTAGCTATGGATGCTTAGCGGGGGTTGAGAGATCCCTTGTCGCCGACAAACAACAGTCTTCTCTTCCTATCACTTCACTTCGTTCGAAAAAGATATTCAATTCATTGGGCCAACGTGAAACTAAGAAAGATAGATGTGCCTAAGGCCATATGCAGATAATGAAGAACCATAAGACTGAATTACCAGGGATGCCTGTGCCCATAAGAAATCGCGGAGCCACCCATTAATAATAACAAAACTCTGCGCAAAGAATGTTTAATCTCATTCTATGGGTTCAACTAATGGCTCAATAGCACACTGAACATTTAAGTTCTTTTTTATACACAATTAACACATAAAACATGTTTAACAAATAATACATATTTAGAATCACTAACTAAGCATATTTAGGAGGGTGGATGTTACAGTCGAGAGTCCAACCAATGAAGTCGCCAATGATCCTACAATCGACCAGTCAGCCCCTTAGAATTTTTTAAGCTTTTGTTTTTCATTTTCCAAGGTTGATCATTGGTGGTCGAATGATCCAATACAAGTGACTCTTACGTTTTTTAATTGTATTGTCATATGGATTGTTTCTCTTCAATATTACTAAGTAACTTGTGACAATTAGACATGAAGATAGTCTGACTAACAAATGTTCTTAAGCAGAAATATTCACAAACAGTTTTCGTCTGTCGGATAAACGACCTGACTTGCGACTGTGCAAAGATCTTGCGTTAAAAGCAGTATTCACAAGTAGTTTTCGTTCTTCGGATAAACGACCTAACTTGTTTGTCCGTCGGATAAACAACCTAACTTGCCACGGAGGAAAATATCTGGCGTTAAAAGCAATAATTTGCGAAAAGGCAAACTTTGATAAATTACTTGCGACGAAGGCAAATTTTATCGATAAGTAACTTGTGGCGAAGGAAGACTTTGAATGATAAGTAACTTGCGACCAAGGCAAACTTTAATTGGTAAGTATCATGCGCCAGAGGCAAACTTTAATTGACAAGTATCACGTGACGGGGGAAAACTTTAATTGATAACTATCATGCGTCAGAGGCAAACTTTAATTGATAAGTATCATGCGTCAGAGGCAAACTTTTATTGACAGGTATCATGCGACAGAGGCGAGATCAATGAGATGTTGATTAATAATGTTTAGACTACTGATGGTATTTTGATCATAGGAATATTTTTTATGACTTGCCGTGATCATTTTCAACCTAAAGGGGTTCCTGAATGACGTTTATTTAACAATGATTTGTTTTGAAACGACGAAGTAACTACTGTTGGATTTGTAATTTGTTTAAGTTACTTTTGACATCGCTGGTAGATCATTCGACCTATGTATTTTCTTGCGATCCCGCAGAAGATAAATGTTAGGGTGGTCGTTGGTTTGACCAATGACCCTCCGATGTTTAAATCAGTAATATTCGATGGATAAATCAAAAAAGAAAAGGAAAAAAAACATAGAAAAGGTATTTCTTTAAATGTACCACATTCCAACTACATGGGAAGTATTTCTAGAGGCGACAAGCTCCTCTGCCGACTACTTCCAATATTCGATAGGGACCTTCCCAATTAGTGGATAATTTACCCGCGTTCAATTCCTTGATGTTTTGAAAGACACGTAGCAGGACGTAGTCGCCCCCTTGAAAGACTTTAACTCAGACGTTTTTGATAAAGTGACGAGCGACCGCTTATTTTAGTAGTCAGGACTGACTCGTCATTTTCGATTGAAGGGGCCATTAGGCGGATTATAGGAATTGTATTGAAGGATGACTTCTGTTAGCTAGTAATTAGTTAACACTTTTTGTTTTGGGGTAGAAGGTAAAGAGGGGAAGGATAGAAGCACTACACTATGACGGCTAACTATAGCAAATCCTTTAGCATTTTACATTTTATGATATTAGATATTAAATAAATGACTTCATTTTGGGCGGATAGCGGGAATCGAACCCGCGTCTTCTCCTTGGCAAAGAGAAATTTTACCATTCGACTATATCCGTTTTTTGTTTCGTTCTTGATACACAAATTGTGTTCGAAGGATGACTTTCCCAATGCTGATCCCAGGTTTGCTAATGCGTCTGCTTGTGAATTCTGATTTCTGGGAACTTGTTTGATATCGAACGACCGAAAAATCTTCGATTTTGCGTTTGGCCTTCTGGAAATAGGCTGTCACCTTGGTATCCTTTGTTGCCAATTCTCCGTTTATTTGTTTGACAAGCAAGAGAGAACCGCTTTTAGCGTTCAGGTGTTTGATTCCTAGGTCGTGAGTCAATTTCATCCCTATTATCGAAGCTTCGTATTCTGCTTCATTGTTTGTTTGCCTTGAAGTCGCATGATATGGAATACACCATTATGCCCCTTCTAGTGATTTTAAGACGACACCAAGTCCTGCCCCCCGTACGTCAGAGGAACCGTCAACAAATAACATCCAAGGTCGTTTGTCTTGAGTCGTCACAACGAGAGTTTCTTCCAAAGAGAGAGAGTTTCTTCCGAAGCCATTCTTTTGTTCATTAGAGCGGTAGATGTAACAACCACGATTCTAAAACAATGTATAACATGCTATTGCTTTGAATGATGTCAAATCTAAATATACATGGTCCCAAAATATAAACTTAATCTCAATGTTGCAGCGGAAATAAGCAACTACGGAGATTTATTACAAAGCAAACTCTAACTAGGCCACTAACTATACAAGTAGCGCCTCACTTCTATGCTCCTCGCGCTCACCACTTTCCCTTCCCCTTACTTGTGCTTTCAATCATATGCCTTCCTGAAAATGGTTTTCAGTTTATAAAAGAGAGGGCTAGGCTAAAAGGCTTAGTGAATTCCCCAAAAATAATAATTAATATGCATGACAGTTATAAGTGAAAATGGTTAGTCATGACTGTTAACTCAAAACTTTTTAAACACCCTTCACGAACCTATTGTAACAGTACATCACACCTTCATCACACACACCGTGACTAGTGCTGGTCACACACATCGTGACCTTTAACAGGTCCACACCGCCGAAAAACCAGGGCACACGCCACCCAATTTGAATGGTTTAAAACATTTCAATTTAAAACATTCATATTATAAAAGAAGCACACGAAGGGAACTCACCTGACTTGCCAACCTAAGCACACTTGAGTCCTAAGGATTCACCAACCGAACACCTGAGTCGAGGTTACCAAATCATGAGCTTACAAACCCAAAGTAACTCTAAAAGACTCACTTACAAACCTCTCAAATAAGAACCCAAGCTACAACCCTAACTGGACTTTAACAAAAACTGAAAATTCTCAAACAGCTGACAAAGTGGGTTTCAGGCGACTTTAACCCACTTACAACTCACTTTCTTCACTATTTCACCTGCAGAAACCCACTTCGTGAAGAAAAACCAAAATCAACACCCAACTTGATTTCCTTCAAAATTATGACTCAAAACTCACCCCCAAACACATAAAAACAATCCCCTAACACTTATCAAAGAACCTAATCCAACCATGGAATCTATGGATTAACATCCACATTTAATGATTAAACACTCATCCATGGAGTTTCTCCTTGAATGCAAACCCAAGTGGAAAAGAGACAACATTAAATATGAAGAAATAATCTCTATAACACTCACACATGACATATTTATTGATTTGATGACTTCCCACAATCATTCAACATCCCAACCACAAAACCCCCAAAGTTCTAACCGTTCAAATAACCTAATAATACAAGAAGATGAAGAAGATGAAGTTCCATACTTAAATAGGTATATGTTGCAACAGTATGTCACACCTTCGTCACACACACCATGACTAGTGTTGGTCACACACACCGTGACTTTTAACGGGCCCACACCGCCCAAAATGCCGGGCACACGCCGCCAAATTTGAATGGTTTAAAACATTCATTTTATAAAAGAAGCACACGAAGGGAACTCACCTGACTTGCAAAGCCCCTAAGCACACTTGAATCCTAAGGATTCACCAACCGAACACCTGAATCGAGGTTACCAAATCATGAGTTTACAAACCCAAAGTAACTTCAAAAGACTCACTTACAAACCCCTCAAATAAGAACCCAAGCTAACCCTAACTGGACTTTAACAAAAACTGAAAATTCTCAAACAGCTGACAAAGTGGGTTTCAGGCGACTTTAACCCACTTACAACTCACTTTCTTCACTATTTCACCTGCAGAAACCCACTTCGTGAAGAAAAACCAAAATCAACACCCAACTTGATTTCCTTCAAAATTATGACTCAAAACTCACCCCCAAACACATAAAAACAATCCCCTAACACTTATCAAAGAACCTAATCCAACCATGGAATCTATGGATTAACATCCACATTTAATGATTAAACACTCATCCATGGAGTTTCTCCTTGAATGCAAACCCAAGTGGAAAAAAGACAACATTAAATATGAAGAAATAATCTCTATAACACTCACACATGACATATTTATTGATTTGATGACTTCCCACAATCATTCAACATCCCAACCACAAAACCCCCAAAGTTCTAACCGTTCAAATAACCTAATAATACAAGAAGATGAAGAAGATGAAGTTCCATACTTAAATAGGTATATGTTGCAACAGTATGTCACACCTTCGTCACACACACCATGACTAGTGTTGGTCACACACACCGTGACTTTTAACGGGCCCACACCGCCCAAAAAGCCGGGCACACGCCGCCAAATTTGAATGGTTTAAAACATTCATTTTATAAAAGAAGCACACGAAGGGAACTCACCTGACTTGCAAAGCCCCTAAGCACACTTGAATCCTAAGGATTCACCAACCGAACACCTGAATCGAGGTTACCAAATCATGAGTTTACAAACCCAAAGTAACTTCAAAAGACTCACTTACAAACCCCTCAAATAAGAACCCAAGCTAACCCTAACTGGACTTTAACAAAAACTGAAAATTCTCAAACAGCTGACAAAGTGGGTTTCAGGCGACTTTAACCCACTTACAACTCACTTTCTTCACTATTTCACCTGCAGAAACCCACTTCGTGAAGAAAAACCAAAATCAACACCCAACTTGATTTCCTTCAAAATTATGACTCAAAACTCACCCCCAAACACATAAAAACAATCCCCTAACACTTATCAAAGAACCTAATCCAACCATGGAATCTATGGATTAACATCCACATTTAATGATTAAACACTCATCCATGGAGTTTCTCCTTGAATGCAAACCCAAGTGGAAAAGAGACAACATTAAATATGAAGAAATAATCTCTATAACACTCACACATGACATATTTATTGATTTGATGACTTCCCACAATCATTCAACATCCCAACCACAAAACCCCCAAAGTTCTAACCGTTCAAATAACCTAATAATACAAGAAGATGAAGAAGATGAAGTTCCATACTTAAATAGGTATATGTTGCAACAGTATGTCACACCTTCGTCACACACACCATGACTAGTGTTGGTCACACACACCGTGACTTTTAACGGGCCCACACCGCCCAAAAAGCCGGGCACACGCCGCCAAATTTGAATGGTTTAAAACATTCATTTTATAAAAGAAGCACACGAAGGGAACTCACCTAACTTGCAAAGCCCCTAAGCACACTTGAATCCTAAGGATTCACCAACCGAACACCTGAATCGAGGTTACCAAATCATGAGTTTACAAACCCAAAGTAACTTCAAAAGACTCACTTACAAACCCCTCAAATAAGAACCCAAGCTAACCCTAACTGGACTTTAACAAAAACTGAAAATTCTCAAACAGCTGACAAAGTGGGTTTCAGGCGACTTTAACCCACTTACAACCCACTTTCTTCACTATTTCACCTGCAGAAATCCACTTCGTGAAGAAAAACCAAAATTAACACCCAACTTGATTTCCTTCAAAATTATGATTCAAAACTCACCCCCAAACACATAAAAACAATCCCCAAACACTTATCAAAGAACCCAATCCAACCATGGAATCTATGGATTAACATCCACATTTGATGATTAAACACTCATCCATGGAGTTTCTCCTTGACTGCAAAACCAAGTGGAAAAGAGACAACATTAAATATGAAGAAATAATTTCTATAACCCCCACACATGACATATTTATTGATTTGATGACTTCCCACAATCATTCAATATCCCAACCACAAAACCCCCAATGTTCTAACCATTCAAATAACCCAATAATACAAGAAGATGAAGAAGATGAAGTTCCATACAAGAATACGTACATGTTGCAACAGTACATCACACCTTCGTCACACACACCATGACTAGTGCTGGTCACACACACCGTGACTTTTAACGGGCCCACACCTCCCAAAAAGCCGGGCACACGCCGCTCAATTTGAATGCTTTAAAACATTCAATTTATAAAAGAAGCACACGAAGGGAACTCACCTGACTTGCCAAGCCCCTAAGCACACTTGAGTCCTAAGGATTCACCAACCGAACACCTGATCGAGGTTACCAAATCATGACTTTACAAACCCAAAGTAACTCCAAAAGACTCACTTACAAATCCCTCAAATAAAAACCCGAGCTACAACCCTAACTGGACATTAACAAAAACTGAAAATTCTCAAACAACTGACAAAGTGGGTTTCAGACGACTTTAACCCACTTTCTTCACTATTTCACCTGTAGAAACCCACTTCGTGAAGAAAAACCAAAATCAACACCCAACTTGATTTCCTTCAAAATTATGACTCAAAACTCACCCCCAAACACATAAAAACAATCCCCAAACACTTATCAAAGAACCCAATCCAACCATGGAATCTATGGATTAACATCCACATTTGATGATTAAACACTCATCCATGGAGTTTCTCCTTGAATGCAAACCCAAGTTGAAAAGAGACAACATTAAATATGAAGAAATAATCTCTATAACCCTCACACATGACATATTTATTGATTTGATGACTTTCCACAATCATTCAACATCCCAACCACAAAAACCCCAAAGTTATAACCATTCAAATAACCCAATAATACAGGAAGATGAAGTTCCATACCTGAATACGTATATATTGCAACAGTACATCACACCTTCGTCACACACACCATGACTAGTGCTGGTCACACACACCGTGACTTTTAACGGGCCCACACCGCCCAAAAAGCCAGGCACACGTCGCCAAATTTGAATGGTTTAAAACATTCATTTTATAAAAGAAGCACCTAAGCACACTTGAGTCCTAAGGATTCACCAACCAAACACATGAATCGAGGTTACCAAATCATGAGTTTACAAACCCAAAGTCAACTCCAAAAGACTCACTTACAAACCCCTCAAATAAGAACCCAAGCTACAACCCTAATTGGACTTTAATAAAAACTGAAAATTCTCACACAACTGACAAAGTGGGTTTTAGGCGACTTTAACCCACTTACAACCCACTTTCTACATTATTTCACCTGCAGCAACCCACTTCGTGAAGAAAAACCAAAATCAACACCCAACTTGATTTCCTTCAAAAATATGACTCAAAACTCACCCCCAAACACATAAAAACAATCCCCAAACACTTATCAAAGAACCCAATCCGACCATGGAATCTATGGATTAACATCCACATTTTATGATTAAAGTCTCATCCACGGAGTTTCTTCTTGAATGCAAACCCAAGTAGAAAAGACACAACATTAAATATGAAGAAATAATCTCTATAACCCCCACACATGACATATTTATTGATTTGATGACTTCCCACAATCATTCAACATCCCAACCACAAAACCCCCAAAGTTCTAACCATTCAAATAACCCAATAATACAAGAAGATGAAGAAGATGAAGTTCCATACCTGAATACGTACATGTTGCAACAGTATATTACACCTTCATCACACACACCATGACTAGTGCTGGTCACACACACCGTGACTTTTAACGGGCCCACACCACCCAAAAATCCGGGAACACGCCGCCTAATTTGAATGGTTTAAAATATTCATTTTATAAAAAAAAGCACACGAAGGGAACTCATCTGACTTGCCAAGCCCCTAAGCACACTTGAGTCCTAAAGATTCACCAACCGAACACCTGAATCGAGGTTACCAAATCATGAGTTTACAAACCCAAAGTAACTCCAAAAGACTCACTTACAAACCCCTCAAATAAGAATCCAAGCTACAACCCTAACTGGACTTTAATAAAAACTGAAAATTCTCACACAGCTGACAAAATGGGTTTTAGGCGACTTTAACCCACTTACAACCCACTTTCTTCATTATTTCACCTGCAAAAACCCACTTCGTGAAGAAAAACCAAAATCAACACCCAACTTGATTTCCTTCAAAATTATGACTCAAACTCACCCCCAAACACATAAAAACAATCCCCAAACACTTATCAAAGAACCCAATCCAACCATGGAATCTATGGATTAACATCCACATTTGATGATTAAACACTCATCCATGGAGTTTCTCTTTGACTGCAAGCCCAAATGGAAAAGAGACAACATTAAATATGAAGAAATAATCTCTATAACCCCCACACATGACATATTTATTGATTTGATGACTTCCCACAATCATTCAACATCCCAACCACAAAACCCCCAAAGTTCTAACCATTCAAATAACCCAATAATACAAGAAGATGAAGAAGATGAAGTTCCATACCTGAATACGTATATGTTGCAACAGTACATCACAACTTCGTCACGCACAACATGACTAGTGCTAGTCACACACACCGTGACTTTTAACGGGCCCACACCGCCCAAAAAGCCGGGCGCACGACGCTTAATTTGAATGGTTTAAAACATTCAATTTATAAAAGAAGCACACGAAGGGAACTCACCTGTGTTGTCAAGCCCCTAAGCACACTTGAGTCCCAAGGATTCACAACCGAACACCTGAATCGAGGTTACCAAATCATAAGTTTACAAACCCAAAGTAATTCCAAAAGACTCACTTACAAACCCCCCAAATAAGAATCCAAGCTACAACCCTAACTGGACTTTAATAAAAACTGAAAATTCTCACACAGCTGACAAAATGTGTTTTAGGCGACTTTAACCCACTTACAACCCACTTTCTTCATTATTTCACCTGCAAAAACCCACTTCGTGAAGAAAAACCAAAATCAACACCCAACTTGATTTCCTTCAAAATTATGACTCAAACTCACCCCCAAACACATAAAAACAATCCCCAAACACTTATCAAAGAACCCAATCCAACCATGGAATCTATGGATTAACATCCACATTTGATGATTAAACACTCCTCCATGGAGTTTCTCTTTGACTGCAAGCCCAAGTGGAAAAGAGACAACATTAAATATGAAGAAATAATCTCTATAACCCCCACACATGACATATTTATTGATTTGATGACTTCCCACAATCATTCAACATCCTAACCACAAAACCCCCAGTTCTAACCATTCAAATAACCCAATAATACAAGAAGATGAAGAAGATGAAGTTCCATACCTGAATACGTATATGTTGCAACAGTACATCACACCTTCGTCACGCACACCATGACTAGTGCTGGTCACACACACCGTGACTTTTAACGGGCCCACACCGCCCAAAAAGCCGGGCGCACGGCGCTTAATTTGAATGGTTTAAAACATTCAATTTATAAAAGAAGCACACGAAGGGAACTCACCTGACTTGTCAAGCCCCTAAGCACACTTGAGTCCTAAGGATTCACAACCGAACACCTGAATCGAGGTTACCAAATCATAAGTTTACAAACCCAAAGTAACTCCAAAAGACTCACTTACAAACCCCTCAAATAAGAATCCAAGCTACAACCCTAACTGGACTTTAATAAAAACTGAAAATTCTCACACAGCTGACAAAATGGGTTTTAGGCGACTTTAACCCACTTACAACCCACTTTCTTCATTATTTCACCTGCAAAAACCCACTTCGTGAAGAAAAACCAAAATCAACACCCAACTTGATTTCCTTCAAAATTATGACTCAAACTCACCCCCAAACACATAAAAACAATCCCCAAACACTTATCAAAGAACCCAATCCAACCATGAAATCTATGGATTAACATCCACATTTGATGATTAAACACTCATCCATGGAGTTTCTCCTTGACTGCAAGCCCAAGTGGAAAAGAGACAACATTAAATATGAAGAAATAATCTCTATAACCCCCACACATGACATATTTATTGATTTGATGACTTCCCACAATCATTCAACATCCCAACCACAAAACCCCCAAAGTTCTAATCATTCAAATAACCCAATAATACAAGAAGATGAAGTTCCATACCTGAATACGTATATGTTGCAACAGTACATCACACCTTCGTCACGCACACCATGACTAGTGCTGGTCACACACACCGTGACTTTTAACGGGCCCACACCGCCCAAAAAGCCGGGCGCACGCCGCCTAATTTGAATGGTTTAAAACATTCATTTTATAAAAGAAGCACACGAAGGGAACTCACCTGACTTGCCAAGCCCATAAGCACACTTGAGTCCTAAGGATTCAGAACCGAACACCTGAATCGAGGTTACCAAATCATAAGTTTACAAACCCAAAGTAATTCCAAAAGACTCACTTACAAACCCCTCAAATAAGAATCCAAGCTACAACCCTAACTGGACTTTAATAAAAACTGAAAATTCTCACACAGCTGACAAAATGGGTTTTAGGCGACTTTAACCCACTTACAACCCACTTTCTTCATTATTTCACCTGCAAAAACCCACTTCGTGAAGAAAAACCAAAATCAACACCCAACTTGATTTCCTTCAAAATTATGACTCAAAACTCACCCCCAAACACATAAAAACAATCCCAAACACTTATCAAAGAACCCAATCCAACCATGGAATCTATGGATTAACATCCACATTTGATGATTAAACACTCATCCATGGAGTTGCTCATTGAATGCAAACCCAAGTGGAAAAGAGACAACATTAAATATGAAGAAATAATCTCTATAACCCTCACACATGACATATTTATTGATTTGATGACTTCCCACAATCAT
The DNA here is from genome assembly GCA_036898165.1 of Silybum marianum. Lineage (NCBI taxonomy): Eukaryota > Viridiplantae > Streptophyta > Magnoliopsida > Asterales > Asteraceae > Silybum > Silybum marianum. Next base: position 25,191,153 of record CM072543.1, read on the forward strand.
TCAACATCCCAACCACAAAACCCCCCAAAGTTCTAACCATTCAAATAACCCAACAATACAAGAAGATGAAGAAGATGAAGTTCCATACCTGAATACGTATATGTTGCAACAGTACATCACACCTTCGTCACACACACCATGACTAGTGCTGGTCACACACACCATGACTTTTAACGGGCCGACACCGCATAAAAAGCCGGGCACACGCCGCCCAATTAGAATGGTTTAAAACATTCATTTTATAAAAGAAGCACACGAAGGGAACTCACCTGACTTGCCAAGCCCCTAAGCACACTTGAGTCCTAAGGATTCACCAACCGAACACCTGAATCGAGGTTACCAAATCATGAGTTTACAAACCCAAAGTAACTCCAAAAGACTCACTTACAAACCCCTCAAATAAGAACCTAAGCTACAACCCCTAACTGGACTTTAACAAAAATTGAAAATTCTCAAACAACCGACAAAGTGGGTTTCAGGCGACTTTCACCCACTTACAACCCACTTTCTTCACTATTTCACCTGCAGAAACCCACTTCATGAAGAAAACCCGAAAATTAACACCCAACTTGATTTCCTTCAAAATTATGACTCAAAACTCACCCCCAAACACATAGAAACAATCCCCAAACACTTATCAAAGAACCCAATCCAACCATGGAATCTATGGATTAACATCCACATTTGATGATTAAAAACTTATCCATGGAGTTTCTCCTTGAATGCAAACCCAAGTGGAAAAGATATAACATTAAATATGAAGAACTCATCTCTATAACCCCCACACATGACATATTTACTGATTTAATGACTTCCCACAATCATTCAACATCCCACCCATAAAACCCCCAAAGTTCTAACCATTCAAATAACCCAAAAATACAACAAGATGAAGAAGATGAAGTTCCATACTTGAATAACTTGTTGAAAACTTGTTCCTTCTTGAATTTCATCTCTTCTCGACTCCTTTCCCCAAAATCGCAACTCCATTTACTCACACACACTTTTCATTTGATTTTCTCCCAAATTGAGAAGGTTTACAAACCCTTATTGACCATCTTTTCCTTTATCACAACTCAGTCCTTAAGGTTGAGAAAATCAGACTCCAACCACCCAACTTGCAAATCTTATTACAAAAGATTAAATTCCGGGATATTACAGTAGACCTTAGCTCTGATACCAGGTGAGGATATGTGGAACCCCTTGTAACTAACTCTGAGATCACCGATTCCAACACGAGAGCAAGATCATAGCCATAGAATCTTTTCTTTTTCTTAACGACCACGACGTTTGCAAGCCAATCTGGATGTTTCACTTCTCGTATTTTGCATGTTTTTGCCAGATTGTCGACCTCGTCGTTGATGACTTTATTCCGTTCAGGGGTAAACTTACAACGTTTTTGCTTGATGGGTTTGAACGTTGGATCCATGTTGAGTTTGTGCCATATGATTTCTTGGTCTATGTGATAAGGTTAATTTATTAACCGGTTTTACGTCTCATTTTAGAATATTTTCATCGTGTTTTTCTTAGTTTTATAAATATATTAGGACCTTTCATAATATTTTTAGTATAAAATATGTCGTTCGTTTAGTAAAAGGAAATATGTAAATTTTTGGCCACAAATTGCTAGAATTTTTACCATTATTTACGTTTTCCTCTCGTGATAATTTCAGGTAAGTTAATCGGATGCACGAAAGCATAAAGTTGACCGCGTTAGAACCGGAAAAAGCCGAAGACCCATGACGTGCGTGGGTATATTTTGTGTTGTAAACAATGTTTTGTTATGGTCAAACTTTATTATAGTAGCTTAATCTTAATTAGGAATATTATGTAAGTTAATTGGGCTTATTTTGTGTAAATTCGGTCCATGGGTTAAGGCTCAAACCGAATTGGCTTAATCATTAAGCCAAGCCCAACTTAGTGTCTTTTTAGTTTTCTTTTTTGGCTATAAATAGGAAGCATGGATGGAAGGAAGGAAGGAACTCACACTTGTGGTAAACTTGTGGAGTGAAACTTGGAGAAGCAAACATTTTGCTCTCAATTCCAAACAATGTTTGGATGAGAGTAAGGTTGTAGAAACATTGTATTTAGGCAAGTCATTATGAAGTTAGCAAGTGGTATGCAAGTAGTAGGAAGAATGCAGTAAGTTGCTTGGTGTGAGGAAGCATTTTGCTTTTACTATCATTATGGAAATGCAAGTTGATGGAAGCAATATATATATATATATGTAATAGTTCATGCATCTCAATATATGCTACTTCATGTTTCTTTCTCTCTTTCCTTCTTTCCTTTCTTTCTTTCCTCTCTTCTCTCCATCGTTTCTTTCTTTCTCTTTTTCCGTTCTCTTTTAATTATTAGATTCATGTAGTCTTAACCTTTTAGTTAACACATTAAGCACTCTTTGTTAGTTGTTATAGTTCGTCAACGCTCTCATCACGGATCGGTACGTATTTTATATTACTCGTAACATTTATTTTCGTACCTCAAGATTACCAATGGTAAACTTGTCCCCTTTTTACGTTTATGCACCTCAAGATCGCACTTGGTAAACTTGTCCTAAATTTACATATCCGTTCAAGTATTTATATTATTTTCAAGATTACCAATGGTAAACTTGTCCTTGTTTTTATAATTTCTTGTCATTTATATTTAGCGTTATTATTTACGTTTAACTTAGTTATTGTCATAGTTTAATTAGTCTTACGTTTTATCGTCAAAAATACTTTATAAAAACCCATTTTTAATGGAAGGCTAAAACCCTTAGTTTGGGGTGTAAGACAATAAATTGAGATTAAAGGGATGGATAACACGATTAAAAAGGTGTATCGACTTTATAATATTAGTTGATAAACTTGTCATTATTGGATCGTTAATATCTCATGGTAATACCCCTAAGGTTAATTGACAACTAACTATCGGTATTTAAACGGCTTAACCTCAATGAGGTTATAAAAAATATTAATTTTTCAAGACAACGATTATTGTTATAAAATATCTTTTTATCTAATTATCTATCTCCGTCTCAATTTATTCCTTACATCCCAGACTCGTTTTTTATAAAAGTATTTTTTTTAGTTACCAACAAACCAACCAAAAATTAGTTAATCAACAAATCCCTCTTTTAATCACCCTCTGAAATCAAACCGTTAAAAACCGGGCTTTTTCTTACCTTCAAGCTTTAACTACCGTCTCTGTGGGAACGATAAATCCGGTACTTTGTACCATTATTACTTGTTACGATACGACAGTATCCCGAGGTGTATACTTGCGCCGAGGTATATTTTATGTATTGAATTTTAAGGGTAGCGATATCCGGACCAACAAGTTTTTGGCGCCGCTGCCGGGGACAGTAAGCTAAAGTTTAAAGCTTTGAAAAACACGAATTTTTATAAGTTTGATTTTTCTACCACCTTTTCAGAAAAGATAAAAAAAAATCAAAAACAGTTCATGCTTAGGTTATCCAATCGGTTATTGTTCTCAAACTCTAGAAACGACCAAAATCGCAGACCGCGTGGAAGAATCCAACAAAATTCACCATCTTTATCTTCTCCCACGATGTCTGACGAAGAGTATGTTACGGACACTGAGAACCACCCCGAAGAAAATATAGAAACTTTGCATGAACACATCGTTAATAATGAACTTCCTCACCTTGTTGATTACGAAGATGATGGAGTTTTTATTAATGCTAACAACACTGGTCCGAATTTTGTTGTTGGACAACCCGTCAACCAATACTTTCGGAACCATGATGTTGGCGTTAATAATGAAGGCAATCCCTTCAACGGGTTTGTTAATTACATTAATGGCAACCCCATAAATAATGCTGGAAATATTCCTGTCAACAATGGTGCCAATAATGAAATTGTTCATAATAATGTTAACGGTAATCCCGCTAATAATGTTATGCACAATAGAGTTATTAACAACAATGTTAACAATGGTATTCCTAGAAATCAGAGAGTAATTCCACCAAGAAATGCCGGTGTTATTCCACCAAGGAATAATCCGCCAAGGAATGATGGAGTTATTCCGCCAAGAAATAATCAACAAAGAAACAATCCACCAGAAAACCAAGGTAATGATGAGGAACAAAACATTTATCGTCTTGCAAATACAAGAGATGGTGCTATTATGTCTTATGCTATTCCCAATCTAACGCAGTTACATACGGGAATACGTAGGCCACATATTGGTGCCACACACTTTTCTTTAAAACCGATAATGTTTACGATGTTGCAAGCCAATGGCCAGTTCGCTGATTGCCATCGGAAGATCCTCACTCTCACCTAAGGTCATTCTTGGAAATCACAGACTCTTTTCTAATCCCACATGTTTTAGACGATGCTCTGAGACTAAAACTTTTTCCATTTTCACTAAGGGATAGGGCAAGAGCATGGTACAATTCATTGACACCAGATTCTGTGATCACATGGGACCAATGGCGGAAAAGTTTCTGAAAAAATATTTTCCACCCACAAGGAATGCTAAGTCCCGAAATGAAATTAACACTTTTAAGCAAATGGACGATGAAGCAGTTCCTGATGCATGGGAAAGGTACAAAGAGCTTTTGAGAAAATGCCCTCATCATGGCATTCCGTACTGCATTCAGCTACAAACATTTTACGGTGGCTTAAATGCCACTGCAAAATCTATGCTAGATGCTACTGCAGGCGGAGCATTCACAACTTGTACCTATAACGAAGGCATTGAAATACTTGAAAAGATTTCCAATAACAATGGTCAATGGTCTGATCCACGCGCTGCACCACTGAAAAAGACATCTGGAGGATCAGAAGTTGATGCGGTTACAGCCCTGACAACACAACTTACTAAACTAGTTGCAAATCTGGCTTCCAGCCAACAAGTAAGATCTGATGTCATGGCTGTGCAATCCGATGTCCAATCAGTACAATGTGTATACTGTGGTGAAGGACACTCTTTTGAACATTGTCCTGGAAATCCTGAGCAAGTAAATTTTGTAAACAAAACTGGACCGTTTTCTCAAACATATAATCCCGAATGGAGACAACATCCAAATTTTTCATGGAACAGTCCAGCTTTGAATCCACCAGTACAGAAACAACAAGGACAGTCCAACTTTCAAAATCAAGGACAGCCCAATTTTCAAAATCATGGGCAGTCCAATTTTCACCAAGGTAATCATAACACCCAACAGGGAAATTTTCAAAATAATTACTCTAATTACCAAAACCGACCTAAGCAAAATGCTGAGTCATCTGTTTCTTTGGAAACACTGATGAAAGGGTTTATGACTCAAACTCAAGCATCAATAAAGAACCTCGAAACACAGGTAGGTCAAATGGCTTTAGAGATTAGGAAAAGACCTGTAGGAGCTCTTCCCAGTGACACTGAGATACCACATAGAGAGGGAAAGGAGCACGTTAAGTCTATTACCTTAAGAAGCGGAAAGGTTTTGCCTGACGTAAAACAAAAAGTTTTTTAAAACCCAATAAAAGTAGAACCTGAAAAAAAAAATTTAGAGGTCCCAATCAAAGCCGAGACTGAAAAGAAATTTTCAGTTTTGAACTCTGAAACTTCAGCACAAACTTCTGATGTCACTGGGCCCAAAACAACAAGTAAGCCCACTGACACCGTAAGTGACCCCAAGGAGTCAGGCCCCCCTTTAACAAAAGAATCACCATCTTTTCAAAAATCCCAAGAGAAAGTTACTGTGGATTTGTCACACTCTGGTGGCAGTCCAACTGTAATTCTGGGAAATCAAACTCAAGTTAAATCACCGGTTGTCCCGACTACATCTACAACTCAGAAAAGCACAGCCACCATACCTGTCACTCCTTACATTCCTTATCCACAAAGATTAAGGAACCAAAAGGAGCAAAATGAATTTAAAAAGTTTTTAGATGGTTTCAAACAATTGCATATTAACATATCATTGGTTGAGGCCACTGAACAAATGCCAACATATGCAAATTTTTTGAAAGATATTTTAAGCAGGAAAAAGAAACTGACAGAGTATGAAACTGTGGCCATGACTGAGGGATGTAGTGCTTTGATATCTAAGAAAATACCGCCTAAGTTAAAGGACCCGGGTAGTTTCACTATCCCTTGTTCTATAGGAGGTAAGATGATAGGTAGGGCATTATGTGATCTAGGCGCCAGTGTTAACCTGATGCCTTTATCAATTTTTCAGACCCTAGGAATAGGTGAGGCTAGACCTACGACTGTTACACTATAGTTAGCAGATAAATCCATAGCCTATCCAAAGGGTAAGATTGAAGATGTCTTGGTCCAAGTTGAGAAATTCATCTTCCCAGCTAATTTTATTATCTTGGATTGTGAAGTAGATCAAGAAATTCCTATCATTTTAGGAAGACCCTTCCTAGCAACTGGAAGAGCCCTGATAGATGTTTAAAAGGGAGAATTAACCATGAGAGTGCACGACCAGACAGTAACTTTTAGTGTTTTTGATTCTCTCAGGTACCCGGATGATACAGAAGAATGCTTTTCTGTAAGTTTGATTGAAACTTTGTGCCAAGAACAAAGTTTGGAGATGATGCTGAGTAAAGAGGAATCTGACAGTGAGGAAAAAGAAGAAACCAGCTTTGAGGACTTAGAATTAGTAGAAGATGTTGCTGCCTTTGAGGCATTAGACACTAAGGATAGGCCAACACTTGTCCCGTCCTTAGAAGAAGCCCTAGAACTAGAATTAAAACAACTTCCCTCACACCTGAAATATGCATTTCTAGGAGAGTCAGGGAAGTTGCCAGTCATCATTTCATCATCATTAAAAGCCGATCAAGAAATCACCCTTGATGTGCTTCACATAATGAAATATCCTGATGAAAGTGACAAGTGTTCTGCTTTTTGCATCCATGAGTTCTCAACTCATGATAAAGAAGTAAAAGACGTCTTGAGGAAAGGATTGAAACATAAGTGGAAAGAGCAAATTCTAACAAAATGCTCCAATTGTCAGATTCTCCAAGGCGGATGCAGCATCTCCACCTACTCCTTTGGAGTAGGCCAGGTTCACTTTCTGATCACTCTCACTTTAAATGTTATGGATTTGGATTTGCTAATTTTTAGGACTTGTGTTTTTTTATGTATATTTATTGTTTTGGGTAATGTAGTTTACCCACTTTGTTGTTTTTAAAAATTCGGTCAAAAAAAAAATGGTTTTAGATCTTCATTTCTTGTTTTAACGTGTAGCTTTTATAGGTTTTCTTTTTGCTATTTTTGGGTCACTTAAACCCTTTTTGGTGTTTTATAAATTACAATGTAGATGGTGTCTTTTAATAACTTTTGGTGTCAATAGGTTGCCAAAGTGTTTCTAAATTTTTAGAAATAACTTTTGTTTCCTATTTTGGTAATCAACTCATATATAAACACTTATTTGATATGATTTTTACACCAGATTAATTACTCAAAAACAATGTTAAATCTTCATCATCTTCACATTATAAAAAGTTGGAATTTTTTTAGCATAACCATTCTTTTTGTGCAACAATAGCATGGTGCATTTGGTTTGTATCTTTTCTTGGAACATGTCTCTCATACATTCAATGAGGACATTGAACACTTCAAGTTTGGAGATGTGGGAATTTAAACATCATAGATACATCATATACCCCCCACCCAAAAACAACCCAAAAATGCACTAAATTTCAAAAATTTCGATAGTGCATAAATGTCAATTCATGCATATACACAATCAAAAGAAGCATAGCTTCTACAAAAACGCATGATAAACTCTCAAACATCGTTTTCTTTTGATATCAACCCATGCACATACACATTCTAAAGGAGCATAGCGTCCATTAAAGTGCATGAAGGTTTCTCAAAAATGATTTTCTTCCCAAACTCTTATATTTGATGGCACAAAAACCGTACCATCAAGAGGAAGAAAATAAAAGCTCAAAGAAATAGCCATACACATATTAAGACAAAGATCTAGGCTATAGCTAAATGTTATTTTGTTTTAGCAAAAATTGAGGTTATGACAAAAATCTTCCAACTTAGACTTTTGTTAGATGAAAAGGATTTAACATTGTCATTATAGTACATTAAGGTGTGTAAAAGTTAAATAAGTTAATTGTTGGGTTGATTAGCCGTTTATTTTTTTTTTCGTTTTACCTTTGAGTCATTTTCTTTTACTTTTTAGTAATTTTGAGTAGTTTTATTGCTTGAGAACAAACAATGGTTTAAGTTTGGAGATGTGATAAGGTTAATTTATTAACCGGTTTTACGTCTCATTTTAGAATATTTTCATCCTGTTTTTCTTAGTTCTATAAATATATTAGGACCTTTCATAATATTTTTAGTATAAAATATGTCGTTCGTTTAGTAAAAGGAAATATGTAAATTTTTGGCCACAAATTGCTAGAATTTTTACCATTATTTACGTTTTCCTCTCGTGATAATTTCAGGTAAGTTAATCGGATGCACGAAAGCATAAAGTTGACCACGTTAGAACCGGAAAAATCCGAAGACCCATGACGTGCGTGGGTATATTTTGTGTAGTAAACAATGTTTTGTTATGGTCAAACTTTATTATAGTAGCTTAATCTTAATTAGGAATATTATGTAAGTTAATTGGGCTTATTTTGTGTAAATTCGGTCCATGGGTTAAGGCCCAAACCGAATTGGCTTAATCATTAAGCCAAGCCCAACTTAGTGTCTTTTTAGTTTTCTTTTTTGGCTATAAATAGGAAGCATGGATGGAAGGAAGGAAGGAACTCACACTTGTGGTAAACTTGTGGAGTGAAACTTGGAGAAGCAAACATTTTGCTCTCAATTCCAAACAATGTTTGGATGAGAGTAAGGTTGTAGAAACATTGTATTTAGGCAAGTCATTATGAAGTTAGCAAGTGGTATGCAAGTAGTAGGAAGAATGCAGTAAGTTGCTTGGTGTGAGGAAGCATTTTGCTTTTACTATCATTATGGAAATGCAAGTTGATGGAAGCAATATATATATATATATGTAATAGTTCATGCATCTCAATATATGCTACTTCATGTTTCTTTCTCTCTTTCCTTCTTTCCTTTCTTTCTTTCCTCTCTTCTCTCCATCGTTTCTTTCTTTCTCTTTTTCCATTCTCTTTTAATTATTAGATTCATCTAGTCTTAACCTTTTAGTTAACACATTAAGCACTCTTTGTTAGTTGTTATAGTTCGTCAACGCTCTCATCACGGATTGATACGTATTTTATATTACTCGTAACATTTATTTTCGTACCTCAAGATTACCATTGGTAAACTTGTCCCCTTTTTACGTTTATGCACCTCAAGATCACACTTGGTGAACTTGTCCTAAATTTACATATCCGTTCAAGTATTTATATTATTCTCAAGATTACCAATGGTAAACTTGTCCTTGTTTTTATAATTTCTTGTCATTTATATTTAGCGTTATTATTTACGTTTAACTTAGTTATTGTCATAGTTTAATTAGTCTTACATTTTATCGTCAAAAATACTTTATAAAAACCCATTTTTAATGGAAGGCTAAAACCCTTAGTTTGGGGTGTAAGACAATAAATTGAGATTAAAGGGATGGATAACACGATTAAAAAGGTGTATCGACTTTATAATAATAGTTGATAAACTTGTCATTATTGGATCGTTAATATCTCGTGGTAATACCCCTAAGGTTAATTGACAACTAACTATCGGTATTTAAACGGCTTAACCTCAATGAGGTTATAAAAAATATTAATTTTTCAAGACAACGATTATTGTTATAAAATATCTTTTTATCTAATTATCTATCTCCGTCTCAATTTATTCCTTACATCCCAGACTCGTTTTTTATAAAAGTATTTTTTTTAGTTACCAACAAACCAACCAAAAATTAGTTAATCAACAAATCCCTCTTTTAATCACCCTCTGAAATCAAACCGTTAAAAACCGGGCTTTTTCTTACCTTCAAGCTTTAACTACCGTCTCTGTGGGAACGATAAATCCGGTACTTTGTACCATTATTACTTGTTACGATACGACAGTATCCCGAGGTGTATACTTGCGCCGAGGTATATTTTATGTATTGAATTTTAAGGGTAGCGATACCCGGACCAACAAGTTTTTGGCGCCGCTGCCGGGGACAGTAAGCTAAAGTTTAAAGCTTTGAAAAACACGAATTTTTATAAGTTTGATTTTTCTACCACCTTTTCAGAAAAGATAAAAAAAAATCAAAAACAGTTCATGCTTAGGTTATCCAATCGGTTATTGTTCTCAAACTCTAGAAACGACCAAAATCGCAGACCGCGTGGAAGAATCCAACAAAATTCACCATCTTTATCTTCTCCCACGATGTCTGACGAAGAGTATGTTACGGACACTGAGAACCACCCCGAAGAAAACATAGAAACTTTGCATGAACACATCGTTAATAATGAACTTCCTCACCTTGTTGATTACGAAGATGATGGAGTTTTTATTAATGCTAACAACACTGGTCCGAATTTTGTTGTTGGACAACCCGTCAACCAATACTTTCGGAACCATGATGTTGGCGTTAATAATGAAGGCAATCCCTTCAACGGGTTTGTTAATTACATTAATGGCAACCCCATATATAATGCTGGAAATATTCCTGTCAACAATGGTGCCAATAATGAAATTGTTCATAATAATGTTAACGGTAATCCCGCTAATAATGTTATGCACAATAGAGTTATTAACAACAATGTTAACAATGGTATTCCTAGAAATCAGAGAGTAATTCCACCAAGAAATGCCGGTGTTATTCCACCAAGGAATAATCCGCCAAGGAATGATGGAGTTATTCCGCCAAGAAATAATCAACAAAGAAACAATCCACCAGAAAACCAAGGTAATGATGAGGAACAAAACATTTATCGTCTTGCAAATACAAGAGATGGTGCTATTATGTCTTATGCTATTCCCAATCTAACGCAGTTACATACGGGAATACGTAGGCCACATATTGGTGCCACACACTTTTCTTTAAAACCGATAATGTTTACGATGTTGCAAGCCAATGGCCAGTTCGCTGGATTGCCATCGGAAGATCCTCACTCTCACCTACGGTCATTCATGGAAATCACAGACTCTTTTCTAATCCCACATGTTTCAGACGATGCTCTGAGACTAAAACTTTTTCCATTTTCACTAAGGGATAGGGCAAGAGCATGGTACAATTCATTGACACCAGATTCTGTGATCACATGGGACCAAATGGCGGAAAAGTTTCTGAAAAAATATTTTCCACCCACAAGGAATGCTAAGTCCCGAAATGAAATTAACACTTTAAGCAAATGAACGATGAAGCAGTTCCTGATGCATGAGAAAGGTATAAAGAGCTTTTGAGAAAATGCCCTCATCATGGCATTCCGTACTGCATTCAGCTATAAACATTTTACGGTGGCTTAAATGCCACTGCAAAATCTATGCTAGATGCTACTGCAGGCGGAGCATTCACAACTTGTACCTATAACGAAGGCATTGAAATACTTGAAAAGATTTCCAATAACAATGGTCAATGGTCTGATCCACGCGCTGCACCACTGAAAAAGACATCTGGAGGATCAGAAGTTGATGCGGTTACAGCCCTGACAACACAACTTACTAAACTAGTTGCAAATCTGGCTTCCAGCCAACAAGTAAGATCTGATGTCATGGCTGTGCAATCCGATGTCCAATCAGTACAATGTGTATACTGTGGTGAAGGACACTCTTTTGAACATTGTCCTGGAAATCCTGAGCAAGTAAATTTTGTAAACAAAACTGGACCGTTTTCTCAAACATATAATCCCGAATGGAGACAACATCCAAATTTTTCATGGAACAGTCCAGCTTTGAATCCACCAGTACAGAAACAACAAGGACAGTCCAACTTTCAAAATCAAGGACAGCCCAATTTTCAAAATCATGGGCAGTCCAATTTTCACCAAGGTAATCATAACACCCAACAGGGAAATTCTCAAAATAATCACTCTAATTACCAAAACCGACCTAAGCAAAATGCTGAGTCATCTGTTTCTCTGGAAACACTGATGAAATGGTTTATAACCCAAACTCAAGCATCAATAAAGAACCTCGAAACACAGGTAGGTCAAATGGCTTTAGAGATTAGGAAAAGACCTGTAGGAGCTCTTCCCAGTGACACTGAGATACCACATAGAGAGGTAAAGGAGCACGTTAAGTCTATTACCTTAAGAAGCGGAAAGGTTTTGCCTGACGTAAAACAAAAAGTTTTTTAAAACCCAATAAAAGTAGAACCTGAAAAAGAAAATTTTAGAGGTCCCAATCAAATTCCTGATGGTTAACTATAGGATCAAGCCGTCATGATATTTTTGTTGTATGTCGTGAACATCTTGATCATCTAAGATAATAGGATCGATTGTTCGTTGGGATGCATGTCTTTTATCCGCGGAGTAGGTGAGTCCACAGACGTCGGATCCACCTGTAATACAATTCACAACTTTAGTAGTTGCCAGAGACGGGGGTCTAGAAAGTTTTCTTGCGTCGCTAGCCAGCATGTCTTTTAAATGTCCTTTAGGGATCAACCATGCGATCTCTTTCCTTAGGGCAAGGCAATCATCGGTTTGATGGCCATAATCATCGTGAAAGTCACACCATTTGGATTTTTCTTTCTCGTCATTAGGTTTATCACTCTTCTTCGGCCATCGGATGGTCGACTGAACGCTTCTCAATGCTTTGATCAGGACTTTCATTGTTTCTTTGAAACCGTACGAAGAAATTTTTGGATGACTTGAGAATCGCGACGAGTTGTTCGTGTCATTCTTTTTATCGAACCTGACGTTCGAGATTTGTTTTTTCGATTCTGTTTTGGATGTTGTTTTGGTTTTGAACTCTGGCTTTTTATGCTTAAGATGCGTCTATCGTTGGTTTGTTTGTGCCTGAACATAGAGACATCTTCTACGCGCATGTATGCTAAAGTTCTTGCTCGTACGTCTTCAAAGGTTTCCGAGGTATAATTCGAAAGTTGTATCGAGTCCTCGTTTATAAGCTTCAATCGCCATCCGCATGTTGCAGTTTCGTATACCTATCGTTTCAGAGTTAAAATGGTTAAAATAGTTTCTGATGGATTCACCAAACTTTTGAATAATGTAATATAAATCTCCCGTTTGTTTTTCCATTTTGCGGCCGCTGGTGAATTGCTGGAAGAATTCGTTGACGAGTTCAGCAAAAGAGTTTATGGACTTAGGTTTCAAGTTTATTAGCCACTGCAACGCAACTCCTGGCAATGTCACACCAAAGCTTTTGCACATGCATACTTCTTGGTAATGTTGGGAGATCGAGATTGTCCACATCAATTGCTTGTATTACGCGACATGCTCGTTTGGATCTGACAATCCATCGCATTTAGGGGTCATCGTTGGGATCGTGTATTTCTTCGGTATATCGACCAAAGCTATTGCGTTTGAGAAGGGTGACGCTTGATATCCTGTTGGTGGCTCAACATCGACAGGCACGGTTGCGCCTGGAAGTTTTGACAATAAAGATAAGACCTTCTCATTTTGTTCCTCCATTAGTTTCAAATGTCGCGTGACTGGATCATGCGACATATCTCCAGATCCATGTCGTGCAAAAATATCAGTGTAAAGCATTGTTCCAGTGCCATCATTATTGTAATTATTTCGAAACGGATGGTTATGAAAGTTGAGATTTTGGGCGTGGTTCCCGGCGAATGCGTTCTGAAATTGGTGATTCTGAGAGGATATATGTGTGCTTTGGCTGTTGGATGTATTTTGAAACTGGAAACCTAATATATGTTTTCCCATGTTCCGTCCGTTGAACCCATTCTGTTCACCGGATACACTCGTGTAGCTAGGTCCTGCACCACTGGTGTTTATGTTTGACACTGGAATTCTAGATGTCGATTGAAACGTTCTTTGTTGATGTTGAGACGTATGTACTCCAGTCGACGGTGGTGGAGGTGGAGGATTTGGAACGAATGGTGGTGGCATTGGGATGAACGGTGTTTGTCCTGGAATAAGCGGAGGTTGTCCTGGTAAGGTAATAGATCACGTTAGACTCCCAATTATTGTATTATTGAGAGAAATATAGGGTTGCTCAAATCTTGGAAATCCTTGCAGGTTTTCCAATTTAGTAATGTGCCAACGAGTGTTTTCGAGTTCAGCCATCAATTATTCGATCGTCGGTTGATTCGACATCCTGACAATTCTCAACAGCAAATATTAGTAATAAAGAGGTTTGACGAAGAATTCGACAACAAACACAGTAAAGATATAAATAGACAAGTGACAAAGAGATTTGGTGACGTGGAAAAACCCTTAGTCGAGGGAAAAGCCGCTGACTATGGATAGTATCGTTGATGTACTAATGAAAATGACGTCAATAAGGGACGTCGTCCTTATGTTACAATGATCGTACGTAAATCACAATAATATGAATAAAATAAAGATTAAGTGTGCTCTGTTCGTAAGTATTGTTGTCGATATTCTCAAATTCGTCCTTTTGGATGTTTCTCCTCTTCGTATTTATACTGGTTAAGATTGTAACTGTTGAGGCAATGATTAAGCCTTTAATTTCGTCCGCTATAATCGATGTCTTTGACGATAACGGACCTATATTAAAAAACACAATCGAAACGCAACTTATGCCGTTAGTAAAATAAACATCTAATGATTCATTCGATGGTCGCAAGATAATTGTGATGACGCTCGATTATGACATTGGTCGATCCTTTGTGTCTTCTGTCGTGTGATAGGAGCTTGGTCGTACGACATAATCATCTTTAGACTCGACGATTGATCCTGAAACCATAAGTCGTCAGTTCCATATGTCTTGGTACTGATGGTTGTGTGATTTTGCTCGATGGTCGTTAGTCGATGGTTTTGGTCCAAACAATGATCACGTAGCTTTCAAAATGGTTTTGTATCCTAGTGTTTATGGTCATTTTTCACAATTACCTAATTATGGTAAAAACCTTTAGACATGTGTAAAAGTGATTATAAAGATTTTATGTTTGTTAAATCTTTGATAAATGAAATTGGCATATTTGTTAGTCTTATACTTGTAAAACCTTGACCTCATTAGGAAATCTTGGATGTAAACGTCATTTTATGGTAAGTATTGCAAATGAAGACCAGACGAGTCTCTACGAATTTAAGGAACAGATGATCTGGCTTGTAGTTGGTTTTGAATTCTGGGTATTCAGTTTTAAATGGTAGGTGTATATAGGAGCTTTTAAGGCATTAGACTTTTGGTTCAACATTGAGTAATTTATGTGGGGATCTTCTCGTTCCACCAATATTCGGGTGGGAGTTTATGGGATTGTTGACCTAAAGGAGTTGTTTGGTTTTGGTGTCAACTTCTGGATTTCTCGAGGTCAATTATTTTTGGAGTAATTGGAGTACTTCAGTTGAATTCTAGGAAGTTTTCGGGAGCTTTATACGGTGAGCATGAGGATAATAGATTTTAGTGAATAGTGGGAGAAATATAGTGATCATTGGAGTTGCTAAGGAACGTTGAGAGTTCTTTAAAGCTTGGTGTGCTTATGATAATTAGACTATCAGTTTAGGCCTGTGACTAATAGTCTGTCATGAACGTGGCAATAGACCTTGTGTAGTTTCAATTTGGAGAAGATTTTAATAATCGAAGTTAAGTGCTGATACACCATTGGAATCAGTATAGTGGGTCCCTAAGCTAATTTTGAAGTGGTATGAACCACCTAAGGTTAGGAGTCAGTTGAGAAATCAGAGTCATGATTTGTGTAAACTAGGAGACGGCAAAGTATGGAAATTGTGTTTTGATTGGCGATAGATTTCGAGAACAAAATCTTTATAAGGTTCGGAGGATTGTAACACCCGGAAATTTCTAGAAATATAAAATTTGGGGTGAAATCGCTTTAAGGATGGAAGGTGGACTGGGTTGAATTTAGGTTGGTTTGGATGAAATAAATATCCCTAAGTTATAATATTGGGTTGCAATGGTATTTGATATAAGGGGTTTTTGGTAGATCAGCTCAAATTTGAAAAAAGAAACAACTGGGTGACTTTTTTCTTTCGGGCGGCTTTTAAAACGGCTTAACCCGCTTAGAAAGCCGCCTGAGCTTCTGTCTGAGTTCCATATGGTCGGGAAATTTTTAAAGCGGGTTAACCCGCTTGGAAAGCCGCTTGAGCGTCTGGTTGGCCCTGCTACTCCATTTTAATCGGATTTTAGCCCTAAAACTCATATTTTCTTCATCTTCACTCGTATTTCTCCCTTTTCTTCTCCATAGCTCCGATTTTTTGAGAAATACTTCCTCTTCCCCCAACCATCCAAAGGCTTTAGAACATTTTCAAGGTTCAAGATCCAAGCTTCTAGCTTCATCTTCTTCATCCTCTCTTCCACCATTGTTGACAAAACTTTGGGGATTTTCTCTAAATCGCATTTGTAAGTTATTCCAACTCTTTTAGACCTTATTTCTTATCAAAACCTTTCTTTTTTGGTTCCCTAGAACTTTATTCTTGAAACATCTTTAGTATTTTAGAGTTTTGACCATTTTGGGTATTTTGGATGAGTTGTGACTTTAGCCAAGAACTTTGTAGATCTGACTTTGGAGATATTTTTTTGGTATATTTTAGGTTGTTATGAGCTAGATAAGGTTTCTAGTGATGGATTCTTGCATATCTAGGCCTTTCTTCAAATAAAGCTTTTGGGGTGAAACCTAGATTTAGCCTAAATCTAGCAAGTTGAGTTCAAGTTGCTTTGTGAAAACGGTGTACATGCCAAAAAAGTCCATTTTGAAGTATTAACATGTTTCACTTGTTATTTATCAAATGTGTGAGTATTTTGGCGATATATGCATATTTGGTATAAAGTTATTTTATAAATCATGTAAAATGTTTACGTTTGGGTTCTTAGACATTTTGTTAAACAAAACATAAATATGAGTTGCTTTGAGAAATGAAGATTTTTAGGTGTCATGCATTTTGGGAGTATTTGAATTATAAACCATTGGAAATACATGTTATTGCATTAAGGGACATTTGAAAAATGTGTGAGTATGATTTCACTCGGTAAATGGTTTGTCTCAACGAACGATTTTTATTTTGGGTAAACACTTAAGTGTTGAGTTATTATGCTTTAGTTCGGTTTTTGACTCAAATGAGCCTTGAGGACATTTGTCCGATTTAAATTTCTATATGTCGAACTTTAAGAATTAAATGCATTTATAGCATATCTACTTTATATATTACACGTTTTGGGTGCGTTGGTCATTCGATTAGTATTGTGTAATTTTATACTGTAATGCAATGGATCCATAGGCATATTGTCGTCTTATGATAAATACTTGGATACAATTGATGCTTGTTATCTTCATAAGATAAATACTTAGATAGAGTTGATGCTTGTTGTCTTCTTAAGCTAAAGACTTGGATAAAGTTAATGTGTGTTGTCTCTTAAGCTAAAGACTTGAGTAGAGTTGATGCTTCTTGACTTCTTAAGTTAAAGACTTGGATAGAGTTGATGCCCAGTGGTATATATGGCTAAAGACTTGGATACGAGTTGATGCTCATGGGCATGTTTGGCTAAAGACTCGGATAGAGTTGACGAACCCAAATTCCCTTTCAAGAGATGCCACGTAACTTGTGTGTGGCCTACTTTTGTGTTCCGCCACTAATCATGGAAACAAACTCCCCCGTCACCGAAAGGTGTTGTTTTGGGTATTGAGTCTTATCTATTATTTTCAGTGACCTTTTTAGAGTATGAAATATTATCCATAATTTATATTATTGGATCATTGAGACTTTATCATATTTTGGTATTTGAGCATTTAAACTTATTCACGTCTTGAGTGAGTAAATGGTGTAGAGTTTGTAGTTGAATGGGTATTTCATTTTAAAGCTTGCATTAGTACGGTATTTTGATTTAAAACTTTTATTACGAAAATGATGAATTTGGGAAAGATACTTCCTTTTACAATGAAGTCTTTCTATTTGAGAAACTATTATTTAATCAAGCAGTCTTTCGATTTCTATTGATTATAAATATGTTATAACGTCTTGAGCTCACTAGTCGTTAAGCGTAACTTTTTTCCTTTGTCGACGTGTGCATCAGGTTCTTGTTGGGGTTGGTTCTAGCGTCACACGTTGACTTCAGTGCTGGGGGTGGCACCTTAAGGATCTAGCTTTTGGTCGTCTTCCACCTTTGAAGATAGTGACTCTTATTGGGTTTAGTAGCACCGGACCGTGTTTATGTCTTTGTATAAGACTTGATCTATCTCTTGTTGAGGTTTACTTAGAATGATTATTAGAGGAAATGCAAGTTTTGAATTATAAGAAAAGGATTTACTTCTTATTTGTTGTATTAATGAATTTTTTAAAATTTAGTAGTTCTTTCCAAATTTGAGGGTGTTACAAATTGAGTAGTTGATGTTGTAAGACACTCTTGATGTTGTATGAGTCAACTAAGGTTGGGAGGCAACCAATACCGTATCGTTGGAAATTACTCCAACAATGTTCACATCTGGTATAGGTGTAACCTTTTGAAAAGGGGTTCCAATAAAAGTTCGAGCTTGGTGGAATACTCCCATGGTAGGGGAGCTAGTTGAGTTGTGAAAACGCAATTGTTTGAGTTTTGTGCCGCTTATGGATAAATGGCTGTTAGACCCAAAGAAGTATGAACCATAAGTTGGAAGTATGATATGACGTGGCACACTTGTACCTCATGCTTCACCGTCTACAACTGAATTCTGTTATACGCTCCTATCTGTCTACGTGTCAGTTTGTAATTGGTTAGACTGTTGACTTTATATTCATTGAAATAGTATAAATAGATTAAGTCTTTGAATGTAAAGTTGTCGATTGAAAAGCATACTTTTGGAGATCATTTTGTGCATCTAATTTTGTGCATTGAAATAGTATAAATAGACTGTATTTTGTAATCGATCTTCAAGGTTATCAATACAATCTCAGTCTGTTCTTCATCTCTTATTACTTACTGTTTGTTTGATTATTACTGTTGTTAATTGAGTTGAATTGCTTCCGCTTATACTTTGATTCTCAAATCTCTCAATTAACTATTTAGAAAGGGATCTGGGTTCCAACAATTGGTATCAGAGCCATCTAATCAATCTATTGATTATTTGATCTCTTCCATTTGGAGAAATCCCTCTTCTACAGTACAGTATCTTTCAGTTTCATACCACTGTTCATAACTCTACCCTGTTCTACGAGAATTTGTTAAATCTCATAGCAATTTTCTCCAAAATAGTGGTAAGTGTGGTTAATTTTGAAGGATATCGACCTGTTTTTCAAGTCAGTTGGAATTTAATTGTTCTAAATTTCATATAATCGTCAATTTCTTTTCCCTGTTCTCTGTCACAAATGGCAAATTCGAATCTGAATGCTGTTTACACCTCCGGTTCTCTGACCAAACCTCCTACTCTTGTTTGTGGTGAATATCCACAATGGAAAATTCGAATGATAAATTTCTATAAAGAATTGGATATTGAACTCTATCCTATTGTCCAAAATGGTCCCTTCGTACCAATGACTACCGTTCCAAGAGTTCCTGCCACTACCAATACTGATGAAGTCCCAGCTCGAAAAGTTCCAAAGCTAAGGGAAAATTAGTCTGATGAGGAAAAGGCCAAAGTAGAACTCGCTAAAAAGGCAAAAACTCTTCTTATCATGGCTATTCCAAATGAGATTTTTCAATCTCTGGATTCCTGTGATACTGCCAAAGAATTATGGGATCAATTAGAAAACCTTCTGGAAGGTGGTGCTAAAATGAAGAAAAACAGAAGAGCTCAAGCTCTGAACGAGTATAACAGCTTCCAAGCCAATCCTGAAGAGTCTCTGGAACAGACCTATCATAGATTTAATTCCTCAATAAATCTATGTAAAAGATGTGATATCATTCGATCACAAGAAGACAACAATGTTCTATTTCTTAAACGTTTGAATTCTGAATGGCCAATCTCTCTATGTCCCTTCAAGCAAATCAAGATCTTGAGCAATGGTCTCTGCATGATGTTTTTGGTACATTGCAAGCCCATGAGAAAGAGGTTGTTCAGAAGAAAACAGCTATAGGTGGACCTCTGGCCTTGATCTCTGAAACTAAGGGATCAACCAGAAGAAGAAATGAAGAAAGGAGAGGAAAAAGCAAGGCCTTCATATCAGAGGCTATTCCAGAAAATGATTTTGATTCTGATGATGAAATCAAAGCCTTTGTTGATTCTTTGGCTCTTATTACCAAACAATTCACTAATAGGTTTGGGAATATATCATTCCAGGGAAACAGAAGATTTGATCGGTCTACAAATTCTCACAAACAAGAAATTCAGAGAACTGAGAAATCTGACGCTGAGAAGAAAGAAGATGAGATGAAGAAGAAGAAGGATGTGTGCTATAGGTGTGGCAAGCCAGGACATTACTCTAAGGATTGCAGAGGAACTCTGTAAAAAGACAAGACGTACTATAAGAACAAATACAAGTACAATGTCACTGAAAGAGCTCATTATGCTGAGAAAGAAAACTGGCTAAGAGACGAGTCTAGCGGTGATGAGGCCATGTTTTGTGGGATGGCAAAGACAAATGAGTCAGAAGATCAACTTTCAGAATCACCGGTTAGTACTTTCTCTGAATCATCTGAACTTGAAAAAACAATTGTGCTTTTATCCAACAATTTTGAAGAACTAAAACAAAAGCTCACAATTGAAAAGAAATTACGAAAAGGAATTGAAAAAACTCTCTCTACAACACAAAGGGAAAGAGATATTTATAAAAGCGAGATGGATATTTTAACAGAAGAGAAACTGGAACTTAGCACTGAAAAAGAAAGGATTTCCATGACCTTAAAAAATACTGAAGTTAAGCTCAAAAAGGAGAACTTAAATTTTAAAAAACTTTTGGAAGAAAAAGACAAGGAGATTCAAGCTAAAGAAAGTGACAGATTAAATTCTGTAGCACTTAAAAATTATTTTCAAAAAGAGAGAGAATTTTTACATGTTGAACTTCAAAACAAAAGGCTACAAATCAAAACATATTTGGATGCCTAAAAAGTTCACGACAAAATTAATACACAAGTAGGGAGATCTGGAATTGGTTTTGAGGATTTAGATCCCTACACGTGTGAGAAAAGGTCTACCTTAGATTCTGTCTTCTGTATGGGACAAGAACAGAAGCCAGTGTTTCCAAGTTTATATGAACAATCACCCTTCAAACGTTCAAAACTTGAAAATGGTCATCATAAATGAAAACTCAAGTTCAAAATATTATATACTCATCTGAAAAAATGAACGTGGATCTGAATAAGATTCAGAAGAAAGATGACATTTTCAAATTTGGCTTGAATGATCATGTAACTTTGAATCCAGAAGCTGATGCTTTTATTCCTACACAAGTAGAAGAAGAGTTACGACTTAGCTTTGAAAATGATATTCTCTCAACTCTGGATGAATGTTTTAAACTTGAAAGTGAAAATGTTCTGAAAAACTCTTCAGAAAACAATCCAGAGATATTTCCTTGTTCTTTAATAGACTTGCATCTTTCTGAATCTCAAGATCGTTGGGAAGTAATCACATATCCTTGGGAGACTGATGATCAAGGTGAAGATTTCTTTGATAATTCTGAAAAGTATTTTTCTAAATTCGAAAATCATTCTTCATCTATTTACATCAAGTCTCCAGAGGTCATTAAAAATAAGGATGCCCCCTTCTTATATACCAATGAACCTCACGAAATCAGAGCCTCTGATAAAAATGTTGGAAAACATCCCAGTGGCATAACGATACTCTCTGCTTCTGTAATAGGATAGAGAAAATCTGTATTTATTCATTCAGACTTCATAGGGATGTGTCTTAAAGCCAAATCTTGTCTTGAACTTGAGAAAGAAGAAAATATCAAAAATATTTTGAAAAATAAACAATCTCCGAAATCCAATCTTCCAAAGTTTACTTATGTTCAAAAGGGAAAATGGACATATAATATCTCTGCTCCTGTTTCAGTAACTTCAAAAGCTCCTAAGAAGGTAACTCAGAAGAAGCCTCCGCTGAAGAACATTTCAAATTCTGAACATAAGTCTAGTCTAGATAGGAAGTTCTATAGAACTACTGATACTAGAAAAGACAATATTAAGAAAAATTGTAGTTCTTAATGAAAATTCAATGAAATCTTTTCTGTCTCAGAATTCTGAATGTTTTTCTATGTTCTTAAAATTGAAACAATTTTTCTTGAGGACCTCTAATCAGTCAAATGCTAATTTCTCTTACTGGAAAAATAAACAAAAGAAAAACAATAAGCTTAAAACTGCAAAGAAGAATCCTCAAACCTCTGCTAAATCAAATCCAGAGCAAGTTAAAAGATTTGACAGACCCAAAACTAACATTAAAGGACCCATAATGCGATGGGTACCTAAAAAACTCTGATTGATTGCAAAAGCAGCATGTGCATATCTGGTATCTTGACTCTGGATGCTCGAGGCACATGACTGGGACGAAAAACTTACTCTCCCAATTCAAAGACAAAAGTGGTGGCGCTGTAACGTTTGGCGATAATAGTAAGGGTCAAATAAAGGGCTATGGTACTTTACAAGAAGGTAATATTACCTTATCTAAAGTAGCTCATGTTTCTGGATTGAAACATAACTTGCTAAGCGTAAGTCAACTCTGTGATTCCAAAATCGTTGTGGTATTTGATGAAAAACATTGTTACTTATTTTCTAAGGCAAGTGAGGAACTCTGCAGAGCTGACAGAACAGGTAATCTATATATGATGAATTTCACATCCAAGGATGGTAAGGAAACTCTCTGTCTTATCTCCAAACAGAGTGAAGTTGCATGGTTATGGCATCATAAAATGTCTCACTTAAACTTTAACTCTCTTGAAATGCTTGTCAAACAAAAGTTAGTCACTGGTCTTCTAGAAGTCCACTTTCAAAAAGATCATCTTTGTCCTGCATGTGAAATGGGCAAAATCAAACGAGCTTCTCATAAAACAAAGAGTGATCATTCCTGTACTCGACCTCTGCAATTGTTACATGTTGATCTATGTGGTCCCATTGCAATTCAGAGTCTCTCTGGCAAAAAGTATATTCTGGTACTTATTGATGAATTTTCCAGGTATACTTGGCTCGCATTTGTAAGACAAAAGTCAGAGGTACCTATCGTTTTACAGAATATGATGACCAGAATCCAAGTTCTTCTACATCAGAAGATTCAACAGCTCAGAAGCGACAACGGTACTGAATTCAAGAATGCCAAGCTTGAGGCATACTTTGTTGAAAATGGAATCACACAAAATTTCTCTGCTGTACGCACTCCTCAACAGAATGGTGTAGTTGAACGTCGCAATCGAACCCTAGTAGAAGCAGCCAGAACGATGCTTGCGCACGGTCTTCCTATTCATTTCGGCGTGCTGTAGCCACTGCTTGTTTCACTCAAAATCGTTCCATAATTGTCAAGAGGCATCTCAAAACCTCTTATGAGCTTATCAACAAACGAAAACCCTCTGTCAAATTTTTTCATATTTTTTGTTGCAGGTGTTTTATATTAAACGACAGAGACAAACTTGGTAAATTTGATCCAAAGTCAGATGAAGCTAAATTCTTAGGATAATCGTTAAACTCTAGAGCCTATCGAGTTTTTAACTTATATACTAAGACTGTTATGGAAAGCATTAACATTGATTTTGATGATCAGACCCAACTAACTTCTGAGTATTCTACTTCAGAACTTAAACTTAATACAGTGACTTCTGATTATCTTTCAGGCTCCAGAGAATCCGAGATCGATGCCATTTTTCAAGATTTTCTGGGCGAAGAAATATTTTCAGAACAAATCTCTCGTACCCCATCCTTAAGTATTCCTGAAGTTCTTCACACCTCTGGGATAACTCTATCTGGTCCTTCTGTTTCTGAGGCAAGTTCAGAAGCCACTCAAGTATCTTCATCTGAAGCTACTTCTGTATCTTCATCTGAAGCTACTTCTGTATCTTCATCTGAAGCTACTTCTGTATCTTCATCTGAGGGGAGATTTCAGGCACTAATGATTTAGATTCAACAATTCCAGATGAGGTTATTCAATCTTCTGAAATAGAAGTTCTGGCTTAACACGTACCACAAACAAGGATGACAAGATGGACTAAGTCACACACTCCAGATCTCATCATAGGTAGTCCATCTGAGGGTATTAAAACAAGATTATTTCTGGCTTGAAGCAATAAGACTATTTCTGGCTTTCTCTACATACAAAAACTTTAAAGTATATCAAATGGATGTTAAATGTGCATTTCTGAATGGTTATCTCAAAGAAGAAGTGTACGTTGAACAACCTGCTGGTTTTAAAGATGCAAAACATCCAGAATACGTCTTTCTTCTCGACAAAGCTTTATATGGTTTAAAGCAAGCACCCAGAGCCTGGTATGAACGCTTATCCAAATTTCTGATCAGCAAAAGTTATGAGAAAGGTAAGATTGATACCACACTGTTCATCAAAAGCTTTATATTGTTCAAATTTATGTGGATGACATAATATTTGGCTCTACTCATCAAACTGAAGTAGATTTGTTTTCTGCATTGATGGAAAAGGTATTTGAAATGAGTATGATGGGAGAACTAACATTCTTTCTTGGACTCCAGGTTAAACAAAATACCGATGGCATCTTTATTAACCAAGCCAAGTATGTTTCTGACATGCTAAAGAAATTCCATCTTCATAATTCATCACCTATGAAAACACCTATCTCTCCTAGTATGAAACTAGGTCCTGATTCTTCTGGGAAACCAGTAGATGTCACGGGCTATAGAGGTATGATAGGGTCTCTTCTGTATTTAACTGCTAGTAGGCCTGATGTTATGTTTGCCACCTGTCTTTGTGCTCGATATCAAGCCAATCCAAAAGAATCCCATTTGGCTGCTGTCAAAAGAATTTTTAGATACTTAAAGGGAACTCCTTCATTGGGTCTCTGGTATCCTAAAAATTCTGGGTTTGATTTAATAGCATATACAGATTCTGATCATGCAAGATGTAAGTTGGACAGAAAAAGTACCTCTGGTAGCTGTCAACTTTTGGGAAATAGACTTATCAGCTGGACATCCAAGAAACAAAATTGTGTCTCAACATCTACTGCAGAGGCTGAATATGTTGCTGCTGCTAGTTGTTGTTCACAAGTTATTTGGATGAAGACTCAACTCAGAAACTATGGACTGATATACGATAAGATTCCCATCCTATGTGATTCAGAGAGTGTCATTGCCATTACTGAAAACTCAGCCCAGCACTCCAAAACAAAGCATATTGATGTCAGGTATCATTTTATCAAAGATCACGTAGAGAAGGGCACAATAGAAATGTATTTCGTCTCTAATGATTACCAACTAGCTGACATTTTTACAAAAGCTCTGGATGAGAAGCGTTTTAATTTTTTAATCAGCAAGTTGGGGATGATAAATATGTAAATCTCATTTTTCATAATCTCAGAGCTATCCAGAGATCTTTGATCGCTTCTGAATTTTTTTTCAGAAGCATTCAGAAGTCTCTGACCATCTCTGTTTCTTGAGCTTTTTTATTCCTTTAAATCCAAGTGTCAACAGAAAGGAAGCATTTCTTGAAAAGCAAAGGGGGAGAATGGTACAACTTCTGAGGGGGAGCTTCGAGCTTGTTTCCAGGGGGAGAAAAACTAGGTCTAACTTCTGTTAGCTGTCCTCTGAACATTTTCTTTCCTTAAAAGGTTGTTTATATCTGCTTCTTCTGATTAACTCTTGTCGTCAAGGTTATTCAGAATTTTCAGATGTAACTTAATCTTTTCTTGAAAAATTGTTCTTTTGACATTCTTAGGTCAAATTTTTTTTACCTATTGTTTGTTGACTTATTTTTTTCTGAAATTTTAACATCAATAAGTCTATTTTTAATTAACTCTTGCCTTCAAGGTTAATTAAAAATTTTCTTATTATTTATTAATTTCTTAGGAAACATCTGTCAATAAATATTAAACTTTCATTTGAATCCAAACTGCTTTATTTCTCCAAATGTCTGATTTTAAATTCATTAAAAAGATTTAATCTCAAAAATTGGTTTAATCAATTAAAATATTATTTTTCTTGATTAAATACTAATTTTTCTTATTAATTTCTTATTAATTCTTTTTCGGGGATAACCAAACGGTTTACCTTCGATAAACCCTTTAGTGACTCATCAAACCTGTGCTAAGTCATCATTTACACGATTTATGCTTTACACGTGTCTTTCATCGTGTGACTGCATGACTACACGCCTGCGTGCTTACATCAGCATAACTGGATCGTTTTTCCTTTTCCCGAAATTCAAAAACCCTTCTCATTCCACGTTACTCTCAAACTCTCTCATATATAAACCCCATACACAGTACTTCATCTTCTTCCTCGCGATTTCTATAGTAATTGCTT
Organism: Silybum marianum; assembly: GCA_036898165.1. Taxonomy (NCBI): domain Eukaryota; kingdom Viridiplantae; phylum Streptophyta; class Magnoliopsida; order Asterales; family Asteraceae; genus Silybum; species Silybum marianum. The sequence goes on from CM072543.1 coordinate 25,217,493, forward strand.
CTCTACTTTCAAATTATCCCAAGAATACCTAACGATCCATCAATGGCCTCCCGACTTGCAAACCCAAATCTCAATGATGATGAAGGTCGTCTTGTTGATTCCACAGCTGATAGTGCTCCAATCGTCAAATTGCCTTTGAAGGCAAATAATGTGCAGGTTCTCCTCGATTCCAACACCTATTTGGCCGAATTCAGGATCGTGGTCGAATTTCTTCAACAACATCAACTAAACCGAGCCCTAAACTTGACAAATCCAAATGTTCCTGAGCTTTATGTCCAAGAGGTGTGGCAATCAATGTACATCGTAGATGAAGATACCCTGCATGGAAATTTCAGTCATCCCAATGCACCTGAAAATGCTGTGGAAATACCCATCACTAAGAAGAAGATTGCTAGGTATTTTCACTTACCTTCCTCTACACTTGAAAATAATGGTGAGATTGTGCCAAACCCTGCCCTAGACCAGAATCCATCATCTGAAGCCCTACTCTCCTTTGTTCAATTCTTGGGTTATAATGAGCATTTATCAAAACTCTCTGAATTGAAACGCAAGAAACTGCCCCCAATGTGGAACACGCTTATCTCCATTCTCAACAAAAGTCTACATGCAAAATTGGATCCCAAGACCAAGGCAGCAAAAACATCCTTACAATTATGTATGGAATGTACTTTAATCGCCCTCTGGATTATGCAAGCCTCCTCTTTCAAGAGATCAAAGTCGCTGTTCAAACTAAGGTATCCCTCCAGAATCAAGGAAAACCACTACCTGGCTTGATGTTTCCCAGGTTTTTGTCTCTGTTCACCTACTCAGCGACTGGTGCTCTCAAAGCTCCTCTGATTCAACCATTTTGCAAGATAGCATCCATGAGCTCCCATAAACCAACTATTGATATCAACGGTTACTCATCTCCAAGGGAACTCTCCAGGTATATGCTCGACCTTATTCCTTCCTCCTCTCTCTATCTCTCATCCTATAAACGCTCTATGGTATTCTCAGAACAGAGGATACCTACCCCAGAGCACTTAGAGCCAAATGTAGGAAGTGAGGGGTCAAGTGAGGCTGAGTTTGAAAAGAATCAGAGTGCACAACCGAGTGCTTCTACCCATGCTGACCTCTTAATGCAAGAGGGGTACTGAAGATGTCCATAGAGACACATATGAGCGCATCTCTCCTTCTTTACAAAGGGCTCCCACATTTGCTGAGGTAGATGCCAACACATCTACTCTCATTGACCAAGGATTACCCAGTCCAAACCACCCTAAAACCATCCGATCAGAGGATATTTCTCAATCTTCTGCATCAAGCACTACCGGGAAAACCACATCTTCATCATTTTCTCAACAGAATGATGATAATATAAGAGTTCCTTCTCCCCAGAACTCGCCACAATCCACACCAAATGTTGTTGTCTTCATGACCGACAATGTTGTAGAAATCTTAGAAGATAAGTCCATATCTTCTGATAGTTTAGACGCTGGGGAAATCCCATCAGAGGGGTTACAGCACAGGATGCACCTCTTACCGGAGTGTTCTCACTTTATCAAGGTAAGCACATTGTGTTTAGCTCCCCATCCTCTGATGATCGGGATAAAGCTAACACTTTTAGAACAACCGAAAGGGTGTCTGTGAATCACAGCCCTCGACGACAGGTTAGAAGTCCCTCCACACTCAACGTCAATACAGGTGTGAAAGAGGGCCTCTCTGAACGCGAGAGACAAGGGGCTCCATTTGTTGGAGAAGCACCGGTTACACATTCTGAGTTCGTCACCAATGCAGCGTTTCAGGCATTTGGTGATAAGCTTCAGAGATCTGTGGAAGATCTAAAACTATCCTTGGAATCTCAAAACGCCATTCTTCTTGCCATCCAAAATGAACAAGCTCAACATTCACGTACTCTGGAGGCACTCAGAGAACTTATCTCTACAAATGCAGAAGCTCAACAATCACAAGCTTATGATCATTTTACTTATCTGAACAAAGGCATCCAGGCCAACTCTGATGCTATCTTCTTTATTCCTGATGAACTTCCAACTCCAGAGGTCACCATCTCTGTTGACGAATATGGCTCCTTAGTGGCAGATCTTCAGAAAATCATTAAGGTTGTACAACCTTCTGAAGACTATGATCATCCCTGGTGAAAAAGTCCGACATGGCTATCTTTCAGAAAGCCATGCTCGATAGAATTAACACTCTCACTTCCAAATATGTCTCAAAAACCACTGCCAGCACTTCAAATGTGGACCAGAAGCTCACCTCTCTCGAATCCTCCATTTCTCAATTATCTTCAATGTAAGCTCTCTTTCTAATACATTCTATGCTAAACAGAAGGCTAAGGAAGAAAGGGTATGCAAAAAGGCTGAACTCAAAAGAAAAAGATCTGAGGATTGGGATCCTGATTCTCAGAAGGGGGAGAAAATGCCAGACACCAAGAAGGCTGAGACTAATACTTCTTCTCAAGATAAAGGAAAAGCTTCTGCCTCATCTCCATCTGCACCTCCACCTTCAAAACAAACACCTCTGACCCCAAGACCTCTGGCCACACACTCCGGCACTCTTCATAAGGATCCATAAATGGCTAAATTTCTTTTAGATGTCATTGGCAATAACAGAAGTGTCCCCTATCCTCCAGATGTTGAAGCAAAAATTCTCAAAGCTAAAATTGCCAAGGCTAAAGCTGAAGCCTCAAAAGCTAAAGTTGAAGCCTTAAATAAAAGAAGAGAAGAAGAAAGAATAGAAGCTGAACTTCATGCAAAAGCTGAAGCAGAAAGAGCCTCTGCAGAAGAAGCAAGAGCACAAGCAGAAATGGAAAAGGAAAAAGTTGAAAAAGCAACTGTTGAAGTATCATCAAGCCGAACAGCTGAAAATAGAGAAAAATTGCAGAGACTTGGAAGAATTGATCTTCCAATTCTGGAAGTAACAAAAAGATATATGTATGCTCCTATAGATCAGAAGATTTATCTTATGTTGCCTAACTTCTCAAATGGATACAATGTCAGTGATGCTGAAAAAGATAAATTCATGAGTCACAGGCAAGCCAGAAAGGATGTCTATACAACAGTGCCAATCAAGAGAATTTCTGCCATCAAGCATACTCCCTTTGAACAAACAGAGATTTGGTATACCATATATGAAGTTATCAGAGAAGACAATAAGACTTATTACTTCTGTGATAATGATCTATTGTATGTCTTTCCCTCTAATCTCATCTTTCTGGAGAAGTTCATGAAGAATCAAATGACCAAAAGAAGTGATAACCAAGATCAAATTGCCTACTCTCGGATCATTCAATGCATGAAGTCCTTCATCAGATACAAGAGACAGGTAGATTTTCAAATAGGGATCAATTACAATGTTGATAACCTAGCCATCTCTGCTCCTAATGAAGATTTAGAAGGTATCAATACTATGAGAATTGGCAGAGTATTGATTAACCCAGAGGAAGGGGTAATCTTCAAAAAACCAGACAGAAGGAGTTTCTTCAGAATCAAAGAAGCACATAAATATTCATCAGAGGTTGTATACATTGCAAAAAGTTACATCTCTGTTGATATCAATAATCATGATCCTGAAGTTACTGAAAGGATGGTAAAACGACTAGATAGTCTCTTGAAGCTCAGAGAATTATCGACAAAATCTCAAAGATCATTTCAACAGTTGATCCACTCTAAGATAGACAAAACAAGAATCATATTCCAAAACTCTGGTTTCATACTTAGGGGGAGATTGTTAGACCCAAAGAAGTATGAACCATTAGTTGGAAGTATGATATGACGTGGCACACTTGTACCTCATGCTTCACCGTTTACAACTGAATTCTGTTATATGTTCCTATCTGTCTACGTGTCAGTTTGTAATTGGTTAGACTGTTGACTTTATATTCATTGAAATAGTATAAATAGATTAAGTCTTTGAATGTAAAGTTGTCGATTGAAAAGAATACTTTTGGAGATCATTTTGTGCATCTAATTTCTGTATTTTGTAATCGATCTTCAAGGTTATCAATAAAATCTCAGTCTGTTCTTCATCTCTTATTACTTACTGTTTGTTTGATTACTACTGTTGTTAATTGAGTTGAATTGCTTCCGCTTATACTTTGATTCTCAAATCTCTCAATTAACTATTTAGAAAGGGATCTGGGTTCCAAGAATGGCATTGCAAGGGAATGAACGAATGATATCAATATTAAAGGAACTCTTGTGTCAATGTTTGTTTAGTTTATGGAAGAATTGAAAAATCAAGCTATCCATTTAGGAGTAGTTTCAAGTTTTGAATCAATGCTAGATTTTGATGATGAGATCATTCTAAGGTTGGGAGGACCGTAACACCCGGAGTTTTTGGTATATATGAATTCATGTTCAAATATGTTCTTCATCAATGGAATGGTTTGATTAAATAATGGGAGTTTTGGTCATCGGTCTAATATCGAAAATAAGCAAGAAAAGCTCAAAATAGGAAGCACAGGGGGTTTTGCAACCTTTGAATCGCGACCCTTGCACCCTGGGCTAGGGTCGCACTTATGTACGAAATGGGGGTGTTTTTGGGTAATTGAGACCCTTGTTTTGCGACCCTGGGTGGCTGGGTCGCCTGTTGGGGTCGCACGTAACATGCAAAGGTTAAAAATAGGATTTCGAGGTAAAACTTCATTTGGGCATATCTCTCTCATTTCTTATCCGATTTGAGAGATTCTTCTTGCTACGGTTTCGTATTTTGAAGATTTTCAACATGAAAACAAATATGGGCAGAGGTTATTTGATGATTTTGGAGCTCATATATAGTCATAGGAGTGGAAGATAAGATCATCTCTTTGATTTCTTGAATCTAGGGTTTGGTCATCTTGCACCAACAACTTTCATTATCTCTTGGGTTATCTTTTTTGTACGTTTTGGAAGATAAGGAGGTGTTGTTGAAGGATTTACATCATAGATCTAGAGGTTTAGCTTGATCGAGGATCTAAAGTCTTCACCAAATGAAGCTCAATATTGAGGTAAAACCTAGATTTACCCTAAATCTTGCAATGTGAATTCAAATTGCTTCGTAAAAACGGTGTACATGCCAACAATGTTCATTTTGAAATAGTAACATGTTTTACTTTCTATATATCAAATGTGTGAGCATTTTGGTAAAATGTGTATTTGGTATGAAAGGGATTTATAAATTATATAAATGCTTATATATGAGTTCTTAGGCACTTAGATGAATAAAACATAAATATGAGTTGTTTAATGTTTTATCTCATAAATGTATATTATTTGGTGTCATGCATTTTGGGAATATTTGATTTATAAACTATTGGAAAATACATGTTATCGCATTATGAGACATTTGGAAAATATGTGAGTATGATTTAATTTGGAAAATTGTTTGTCTCAACCAACGATGTTTGTTTTGAGTAACCACTTAAGTATTGAGTTATTATGCTTTAACCCGGTTTTGACTAAAATGAGGCTTGAGGATATTTGTCTGAATTAAATTGATACAAGTCAAGCATCTTAGGGTTATATGCAGTTATGGCATAATTAAATGACATATTACATGCTTTGAGTGTGTTGGTCATTCTTTTTGGAGTCATGTAAATTAGACTAAGTTGCATTGGATCCGTAGGCATGTGAGTCAGTCTCATGGTTATTGAGAGACTTTTGAGTCCTTTGTTTTAAGGCCATACACCGTTTGGGCTTTTAGTAGTCGGTATTACAGAGATGAACCCATGTGGGGGATACATCTGAGACCGTAGGTATTACAGATATGAATCAATGTGGATGATGCCTTTGGGACCCTGGGTATTACGATGAAGAACTCGTTGGAATATGCCATCATAACCCATGTTTAGAGGTTGGTGTCTCTTATAGTTCACACCGGTATTTTGGGGATGAATCTGTATAGGGTCGGGCCCAGTACCATCGGTTCTTAGTGTGAGTCTATAGTATTCAAGTAGGTCTGGGATCGGGGTGTTTCAGAGATGAATCTGTATGGGTCCGGCTCCGGGACCTTAGATATTACGGTGGGTACTCGATAAGGGGTCGGACACCGGTGTCGTGATCTTAGGGGGCTACTCAACAACGTTGAAAATATGGTTTACTTTGTGTTATGCCATTGTCGATGGAAACAAGTCTCCCCCGTCACCGAAATGTGTTGTTTTGGGTATAGATTTTTATCCATTATTTTCAGTGACGTTTTTAGAGTATGAATTATTATCCATAATTATATATTATTGGATCATTGAGACTTAACTGCATTTTGGTATTCTAGATAATGGAGCTTTGTCCAAGTTTGGTATTTGAGCATTTAATCTTATTCACGTCTTGAGTGCGTAAAGGGTGTATATTTCGTGTTTGAACGATCATTTCTATTTAAAGCTTTCATTTCTAACGGTATTTTGATTTAAAGTTGTTATTATGAAAATGATGTATTTGGGAGAGATGTTGCTTTAGTAATTAAGTCATTATATATGAGAAAATTATTATTTAAATCAAGCAGTCTTTCGATTTCTATCATTTATAATTATGTTATAAACTTTTGAGCTCACCAGGCGTTAAGCCTAACCTTTTTCCTTTGTCGGCATGTGCATCGGGTTCTTGTTGGGGTTGGTACTAGCAACACGTGTTGACTTGAGTGCTAGGAAGGGGCACAATAAGGATCTAACTTTTGGTGACTTCTTCCGCATGTGGAGATAGCAACTCCTGTTGGGTTTAGTAACACCCGACCGTATTTATGTCTTGTATAAGACTTGGTCTATCTCTTGTCGAGGTTTATTTAGAATGTTTATTTGAGGCAATCCAAGTTTTGATGTGTAGGAAAATGATTTAGTCCTTCTTTGGTGTATTGATGAAAATTTTAAATTAGTCGCTCTTTCCAGATTTTATGGTGATACATAATAGAACATTTTATTTAATAATAACTATTTAAGACGTCGAAAAACTTCTTATAAATCTATTACAATGCTATTACATAGGACATATATTTGTTTTGGTCCTATAAATTTAAGGAGTAAACTACGAGTTTTGCCCCTATAGTTTAAGAAAGATTACGATTTTTGTCCCTGTCGTTTTAAAATTGCGATTTACGTCCCTATGGCTTGTAATTTATTGATGTTTTCGGCATTAAGACTAGATAAGTTGAATATCCACCATTAAATTAGAGGTAGTTTAGGTTTTTTAATTTACTTTTCTCTTTAAATTTAATTTTTTGCTATTTTAGTCTTTTAGATTCTATAAAACTATATATTTTTTGATAAACAAAATTTAGTACATAATTAAATAATTAAATCCGAAAACACGTCATATAAAAAATTCTATAAACTTATTATTACATTATCTATAAACTTATTATTACATTTTTTTTTGAAACGCACATATAAGTGATGCATATGTTTTTATAATAATAATCCAAAAAAGACGTTATATGAAAAAAAAAAACCTTATCAGTCATTTTATTTCAAAAATGTCATCAAAAAAGTCTAAAACATTTTATAAATCTATTATAATAATTTTATGAGTGACATAATTTGTTTGGTACAAGTGAATGACTCATGTGACCAAATTACAATTGTAAGTTGTGACCAAATTACAATTGTAAGTTCTCTTAACAAAATCACATACATTTGTTTTGTATAGTAAATTTTGTTGGTCCTATAGAGTGGTTTGGCTCCTAATGAAGAAAAAAGAATTAAAATAATCTGATATAAGAGTATTTAACAACTTGCATTTGAACGGTGTTAGTGTAAAAGTCGAACTCATAATAAACTAAAACTATAATGACCAAGAATATAAAAAAGGAATTCTATGAATAATATTTATTCATTTTATCATAAATAATAAAAAAATAATATTTTTCTCTATATATTTAGTTTTCTTTTATCAAAAAATATGTACTTTTATTAACTTAAAAAGGCTAAAATACCCACACACAAAAAAAAAGATATTTAATAAACTAAAAAGAAATAAAAAATTAAAAAAGGAGTAAAATACACCGAGTTAAATGCATGATTTTAGTAGATTTAGTATGAGGGATGAAAAATCAATAAATTACAGGCTATAGGTCCTTATGGTTTACATGAATCGCCAAAAGTGGTCCCTAGGTTTCAATAACTACAATTAACATCTCTAATGTTTGAATTTTGCTTCAAACATCGTTCCTATTCATTAACTTCATTAGTATTGTTTGTTAAATGAAAGGTATTATCGTCTTTTTCTAATTTCTTTGACTTTTTCTATTTTTTCCTTTACCTATTAAATCATTTTATAATATTTAATTATTAACTAAAATAATTATATACAAACATAAATACATAGACGCACACATACATATATATATACATACATATATAGGGAGAGGTTTAAACGAGAACTTTAGGTTTTTAAAAGAACAAATGACCCATTTTGGACCACATATGATGTGGGGCCCACAAATAAAAAATCATTTATGATTTTTTAGAAAAAAATCATAAAATCATAAATGATTTTTTATTTGTGGGTCTCACATCATATGTGGTCCTAAATTAGTTTCTTTGTTCCTTTAGATTGATAGTGTTCTTGCATGATTCCTCCCCTATATATATATATATAGAGGAGGGATCATCCGAGAACATGGTATGTTTAAAGAAACAAATGAATTGTTTCTAGCCACATATTTTGAAAAATCAATTAATATTATATTGAATGGCATTAAAGTAATTAATGGTGGCTGAAATCTACTTTCCACCAAGGGCAAAGTCTTTTAAGGGTAAAATTGGTAGAAACATAAATTATAATATAATATATCAATGATTTAATAATAATATAATATCATATATCAAAATTATATTATATTATATATTATATCATATAGTTATATCAAAAACTATTTATATTATAATATATCAAAAGTAACATACTTGACATTGTAATAATGTATGAATAACATTTATACAAAATCATATATGATTTTACATTAACATTTGTATAAAATCACATATGATTTTACATTAACATTTGTACAAAATCATATATGATACTGAAACCATATGTGATTTTGTTGACATAATTGACATTGTAATCATGTATGAATTCATTTGTATAAAATCATATATGATTTTACATTTACATTTTTACAAAATCACATAAGATTTTATATTAACATTTGTAGAAAATCATATATGATACTGAAATCATATATCCTTTTGTTGATATAATTGATATTGTAATAAACTTTTTAAAAATATTACCTTCAATTTTTTAAATATTTTTAAAAATAATAAAAAATTTCAAGTTTTAAAGTTTAATTTTTTTTTAAAGATATTTAATATTTCAATTTTCTAAAATCATATATGATATTGGGTTTGGTTTCTTATATTTCTCTTGATCTTATATTTATTTAATGATATTTCATATTTATCTTGATCTTATATCTATTTAAATATATTTAATATTTAAATTGTTTAGAAGTAATCAAGATTGTACAATCTGATGGAACATGATTAATACTAACATTCCATAAAGTAACTTTGGACCATAATACCCTTAAAGTAAATAGATTAATATCAATTATTTTATTGATTTCTTAAATTATATATGTGGTTAAAAGGAGGTTCCTTTGTTTCTTTAAAAAGCAAAAGTTCTCATTTGAACCTCACTCTCTCTCTCTCTCTCTCTCTCTCTATATATATATATATATATATATATATATATATCGGTGTGCAAACCATCTCTGACCACAAGCAGACCATCTCCAGCCAAGAAAAGATGTCATCTTCTTGCGTTCGAGTACGCCAAACCTTGAGCTCTAGTGTTGGATCATGGAACCTTGAGCTTTGTTGTTGATACCCACATCTCGATTGGTTTCCTCGACACATTTAACCAGGACCCCCCCCCCCCCTCAGCGATGTAGGATTCGCCTCTATTGCTCTCTACAAGAACCGTCATTTTCTTGATGTTCTGGATGTAAGGAAGGGGAACAGTAAGGGGTGGTGGTGGGGGTCATTCCCTGGTGGTCCCTTTGTGTCTGTTACGTTGGAGATGGTCTCTGGTTGATCGAACAAAGGTGGGAGAGCGATAACGGGAAAGGGAATGGGAGGGGTGGAGTGTTGGGGGAGGATCACCGGTGAGAGAATCGTAGGTGGTGATGTAGTGGTCGATCGTGATACCGATCTGGTATGGAGTTGCGATACCGATCTAGAATGGGGTCGTGATGTTAGGGGGATGGAAGATTGGAAGGTGAGAGGGGAGATGGGGTTGCCAGAGATGCTCACATGTGGTAGATTGGTCGCTCGATGCAGGTTTTGGTCGCTAGATATAGAGATAGCGTCTTGGTCACTAGTTTACATAAATATACATATACATATACAGAGAAAAGTTTAAATGTGAACTCAAATTTAGCTGCGAACTTAAGGACAAAAGAGAGCATGACACGTGTCTCATTCAGTCTGAATAACAAAGGCATTTGGTATGAATAACGAAGGTAAATTTCGTACATTATTCGGTATGAATAACACAACATTCAGGGTGAATAACACCACATTCAGTCTGAATAATGCCTTTCATTATTCAGACTGAATGGGACATATGCCGCGCTCTCCTTTTTCCTCATTTTCGTAATCAAATTTGAGTTTGCATTTGAACCCGCCCCTACATATACATACATACATACATACATACATACATACATACATACATACATACATACATATACATATACATATACATATATATATAATACCAATATAAATTAGAATAAATTACAATTTGGTCCTTATAGTTTAAACAAAATTGTATAACTTGTCCCTATAAAATAAAACAGTACGAAAATACCCCTAACTTAACGGGAAAAAGATTAACAAAGTTAAGTCGAGGGATGAGTTTCAAAGAAAATTTTAAACAATAGGGGTGTTAATTGTAGTTATTGAAGCCTAGGAACCACTTTGGTGTTTCGTGAAAACCACAAGGACCAAAAATATAGTTTACTCATGAAAAAATAAATAAATAACAAAGCATAGGGACGGAATTTAAAATTTCAAAATTACAAGGATGAAAATAGCAATCTTTAGAAACCACATGAATGAGAATCATAGTTTACTCTAAACTTAAGTCTTATAAAACAACTAATCTTTGGCTTTATGCATTGTGCATTGCGCGACATTTTCTAAAATGATATAAGCATTGAATACTAATTGGAATTTATTAATTGAATATTAAATCTTCATCTCCATAAAAAATATTGCCAAAATACAAAAAAATTTAGAAAAACAAAAATAAGTGTTTATATATCATATCATAACACAATATAATTCTTTCTTTTACTACAATTTTTTTATTTTATAATTCTTCATATATCAATTTTCAAGACCATTACAAAACATATTTTACATTTTTAAATACTTAGTTTTCTAACTTGCATAAGTTACGTCACATCTTAAAATTACAAATTCGAAACCAAAAATTTCACACGATAAACATCAATATTTAGTATTGATACAACTTAAAAATCAAAATTCTCTACAAAACAATATCGTCTCCTCCAAAACTTCAACTTACATTTTATGTAAGAAGATCAATTGCAAAAGAGAATCTATAAGGATACTTAGGTTGACGATAAAATAGGTAGTAACCTTTGAACAACCAAAGATAACCTACAAAACTCCTTACATAAGCAAAAAAAAATCAAAAAAAACGGAAGAAAATTGTTCTAACATATATTAGGTTAACAAACACAAAGTAAGTAAAATAGCCTAAAACATATTTGTAACATGCAAAAGTTACGTAAGATAGGTGAACAATGACTTGGTGGGATGATCTGCAAGCATCTTGTATCTCAATACGTATTTAACATGTTCCAATGGATGTCAACAATCATGACTTCCTTTTATATGCAAGATGGAGAAATGAAGCATTCATTTGACACCTTGAAAATTTAATGAAAACCTTTGAACTTCTTCATTTAATTGCATTAGAACCAAAGAGTAAAAGAGAAAATAAATCGAAAGGTAGTCGGCATTTGAAAGGACATGGTGGATTATACATAAATGTAGGCAAATAACTAAGAAAAAGAAAAATACCATCCTATTTATTATAGATTTTTCTTTAGTTAACAGAGAGAAAGATGAAAAAACTATATAATGAATGTCTCTAGGAAGTTCTGTAGTTTAGAAGTTAAAACTAATTAAAGTGCAAATAAAATTACCAAAGAAGTCTGTTTGAAGTGAAATAGGTATTTCTCGTTTAGGGGTATAATAATCTTTAACTTATTTAATATTTAAAAAACTCAAAACAATGAGAAAATTTCTTTATACAAATGTCACTCTTACATTGTGTCACATCATCATTTGTAGGTTTTCCATTTAGATTACCCATTTGAATGCATTTTCACCATGTAAATACTTTTAAAAAAAACTTACAATACAGAATTTGAGCATCGATACTGGGAGTCGATGTTGCTTGGAGGAGAGATATGAAGAATCCGCTTTGAATACGAGCCTTTCTTGGCCATTTCATCATTGAAAGCAAAAAAGAAAATGAAGGGTTGTAGAATTTTTTTGATG